>CAWLCW010000014.1:10005000-11251108 GCA_963856015.1 Helicoverpa assulta | reverse complement strand
TCTTTTAATTCTATTGACAAAATAATTATGGTCTTAGATACACTACACCTGCCCAGTCTCCAAAGACAAAGCGTGAAGATACACCGTAGATATAATTACAACGTGATTACAAAACGTATTACTAAAGCAGATACTCCGCCAAGTACTACCCAGTCTCATTACGGCATCACGAGGAAAATCTTGTTTTTAACTTATCATCCTCGGCTATGCAATAACAGCCGCTAAGACTAGCGGTGCAAGACCAACAATGGCTTAACAGACATTTGACAGGCGGTAAAATAGATTGTAGTGTCGCAACGTTCAAGTTAGTGACGTCACAGAAGCAGAATCTGCGGCGGTGGCGCAGGTAGCCGTGACGTCATCGTAGCCACCGGCGCTTATCTGTGACGAGTGGCGGATGAGCGTGCTGCGTCTCGGATAGATAACGGAACAATGAGGCGAGCGCCGGTGGGCCGCATCGACCGGTGGGCGTGGCGCGACCCCGCCCCGCCAGACAGAGAGCGCCTAATCTCACGGATAACGGATAAACCTAACCCGGACACACCCGTATTGGAGGAGGTTTTAGCGAATGTCAACGCCTAGCGAACGCTATTGGTATCTCGGATATAGGCGGATTAGGATATGTATAGGAAAACTTTACCTAAGTTACGTTTCAGGCGCCTAACTTGTGTAAGGGACGGGGGAGGGGGACGCTGCGGTATTTTCAGCACCTTCTGTCCTTAAAATACTTAATCCCGTCTTATACCCCGAAAAAACCCTTTACACACACATAAGCATTTATTACAGCTTAATTTAGAGCAACCGTTCACTATGAATAGTTTTTCTACGTCTTATTATAGGTAAGTATCTTTCCCCATTCAATACTAAAGAAATCGCGCAAAAGGAAATACTCATTCCTTATCTATGATCCCACGCATATAACAGTCTATTTATAATTATTATAAAACACTGCTTTAGACGGAGAGTCACAGTCTAAATAAGGTCACTTGAAATATTTTGTACCACTGAGATTCTAAGCTAAACAGTCTTCAGTATAATTTTATTCTGTGGCAAGATATGATACTATACATTAAAGATAGCTAAATCAGATGGTTTAAATTTAACTGTCAGGTTGAGATGTTAATTATAAATTAATTATAGTTATTAATTACCGTATAAACTTGCTAGATAAGTTTATGATCTAGTTTACTTACTTAATTATAAATAGCTGACACGGTTCTTTAGCAACCCATATTAGGAGAAATTATTGAGAAAAAAAAAAACAAATATGTCAGAAAAGCTTCTGTATTGCTGGTAAATAAAATTACTGGATAGACTATTTCAAATAAGTAGCTTAACCATAGCTGAAGTATTTACAAAGGTGACTGGTCTGTTATCCTAGTAGAACGCATCGACTCAACTAAACTATGACATGAGTACTTAGCTCTGCCGAAATTCTTGCGTCGTAGATTCTCAGCATTTTGCATTCATCATCTGCTTTAAAGGACTTAAAATTGGTGAATTCGTCGTGTTGTCATTTAGTCAGGGGGTAATTTCCAATGTAATGATTCTATACAAGCCTGTGTTTCCCATAACATTTGGTTAATTAGGTTCCAGTCAAACTTATGCATCACAGAATACCTAGTACCTCTACAAACATCTAATGATGAACTTATCTGCTACCTAGACCTATTCCAAACCAGAACCATACCTTAAAAATCTTCCCAAACTTTCAATAAGTAATTTTCCAAGCAACTATCCCATTTACCATTAGTTTTCAAACACATAGGCGTTTAGTGAGTGAGTGTAAACTGTTCGTTCACACAGCTGTTGTGAAAGCTCGCATTCCGACCGGTATCATACATACATTCATACATACATACATACATATATTTATGTAAGAACTGTTTGGTATTCTTATCGTGTTTATTAGAAGAATTAGACAGATAGTTCATTAATCATGGAATGGGTGTGTATTGTATGGGGATTCTAGTGGGCTTGGTGATATATTCTATCGGTTAGGTACTAAGTAATATCTTCTATATATATAAAAGAAAGTCGTGTTAGTTACTCCACTTATAACTCAAGAACGGTTGAACCGATTTAGCTGAAAATTGGCAGGGAGGTAGTTTAGAGCCAGGAGAAGGACATAGGATAGTCGTTGTTTTTAATAAAAAAAAAAATACAATTTATTCCGGACATACAGCGCCATCTATTGTTCAAACCAAAAATCTGCCGGATGCCACTATTCGACGCGAACGAAGTCGCGGGCAAAAGCTAGTTAGGTATAAAGTTGAAAAGTGTTTTTTATTTGAATACGGTACTTAATCTCAGGAGCTACCGGACCGATTAATGAAATTCTTTCAGTGTTTGAAAGCACATTTATCGAGGTATAGGCAACATTCTATTTGGGTGTGTGGTGTAGATCGTGCATAAGACTCCTAAAAATTATGAGACAAAGATTATTAAAACTATTTTAGATAACAGCTTTTTCAGACGATTAGTAACATTATAATTCTAAAGCATAATAATCCTTATAATCATGTTATTGAAACTCCATCATATTTTGTTAAGTAACCAATATCTTAGCCCAATAATTTGTTAAGAACATAGCAACCCAATTTTAAAGTAAATCACGACCATTTAATCAATTTCTAAGGACAGGTACACACTCGTCAATCGACGGGTCACGTCAACGGATTGACAACCGTTATGTTACAACTGTGTGTCCTTGCCCTAAGGCCATTTACATACTAATAAATACATGTGAATGGGTTAGTAATGTTATGGGACACTGTTACTGAGTTATTTTTATATCATTTGTAAGTAAGTGAGAAAATGTCATGAAGCGAGGGTTTTTTTTTGTTGTTAATTTTCTTTCAAATTACTTAGATATACTTATTATTTTGTCAAGAAATTAGAGGAACACAATTATATATGTTGGTATACTTTCAGATGTTTCGATTGTATTTTCTTTTTTTTTTGCAATTTGACATTAAATACATTAAACTCTATCTCTAATAGGTAATCAAGCGATAGATAAGTAGGTTACTGAAATCTGCAGTAAGCCGACGTGATTTTATCTGTAGGTATTTAGACTATTAAGTACGTGATATTATTGATTTGCGATACGTGATCACTGATGACAAAACAATCCCAAAACGAAATAGGTGAGTACTTACCACTAGAAAAAATATCAGTTGTAGCGCATAATAGCTCTCAAAAATTTGTGCAAAATTCTTATGAAGATAAGAAAATGAGCGAGTAGGTATAGAAAAAGTCTATTTATTCTTGCACATATTTATTACATTTTTAAATATTAAATATAAAAATAAAAAACATTTAAAAATATAAAAAATAGGTTGCCACCGATATCGGGCACAGGGTCCAAGGTACCGGTGGTTAGGGTCCCAGAGACAGAAACCTCCTCACAATACGTGCCGTATCAAGGAGTATTGCCTTCTGAATCAGTCCCTTGATCCAGCAGCCCAACGAGAGCCTCCTGAGGTGTTCGTCGAGGCTCTTGGCTATTAAACCATTGGCCGTAACGACAATCGGCACAATAACAGCCGTGTCGACACTCCACATGGCGACAACCTCGTGCGAAAGTGAGTGTGCAAAGTCGAGATACTTTATTTGTTTCTCTTAGAAAAAGTTATTGTTACTATGTATTTAAAAAGCACTAAATATTTTCAGACTCCTATGTACCATTTCACATTACCGCTGTCTCACCATTTAGGTACCATTAACGGACTCTTACCATCACCAAATTGGTTTACCACAGTTCTGGCTTATAGATTTTAACATCTGTATCAACGAGCCTTAAAGATCAGACAACCTTAAAAAAAAATAGGTTTAGGTACGCATTATTTTGCTAACTATGTCATCATATGATTCTAAAATAACAATGATATTAAACCAAACGAAGAATAACATCACACGACTAAAGATTATTGTGACTTTGATGTGATAAAGCACTTACGTCTTTTGTTATTTACATTACCATTCATTTGTTTACGGTAAATACTGAAACTACTGATTACCTTTAGATAATAATCGTTAATAATTTACAGCTACCAAGTTTATCTATTTCATCATAACAAAACAGTTGCATCTATTTGGATAAAAGTTATAATTAAGAAAGCTAGTAAATGGAGTAGGGATAGAGACGTTTACAGGAGCGAAAATATAAAGACGCGGACACAACCACTAGAAACGTGATAATATTTAAGGGCTGGGGAGAGAACTGAGACCACTTTAAGCTTATGAAGATAGCATGGTGGGTCATTGAAAATGCATGTTAAAAAATAAATTAAGTTATGAATAAATTTGCTGCTGAAAATACGTATAATACGTTTGGTGCCTAGTATCTTCTTCAGAATTCTTAAACATTTCTGTGCTGTGTTCAATTAAATTTCTGTTATTAAGAATGATCTCATCAAGACCCTTAAGTGTATATTTTTCAGTATATAATCAAAACAACTAAAATAATGACCGTATATAAAAAGTATTACTTAATCAGTAAGTGTTAAGGGTGTATTATCACTGTTATCAGGGATAAGCAATAGGTAAAGATTAATTTTAATGCGTTTGTTTAGGATTAAAGTAATACGATCAGATTATCAGCTTATATAGGATTACCTTAGTAACTTAAGTATGTTATCGGTATCCATCAAATTTATCCTTGATAAAGGCAAAGACAGATGTAAAATTTTCATTATTTTGTGTCAATTTGCGTATAAAAGGTCGCGTTTCTTTGAAAATCGCTTCAGAAATCGTGAAAGGAATAATCTAATTAGTAACTTTTATTAGCATAATCATTTGTTTCTTGCGAATAAAAATGACTATAAATATTTGTGCTATATTTTAAAACCATTAGGTACTATAGCTTTGTATTATTGGATTTGTACACAACAATGGTAAAAGATGGATCACGTGTGAAGTGACGTTTTGAAACCACATCGCGACACTTCTAAAAATGAATGCTGACATCTATTACGATAACATTAAGGTACAAATTAGCGTGACTTTTAGTTTTAGAGCTGTAACTAATTAAGTGGTTGTCTAAACTGGAAGCTGTGACACTTCTAAAAATTACTGCAGACTTCTATCGCTATAGCTTTAAGGTGCAAATTAGCGTGTATTTTTGTTTTAGAGCTGTAATAAATAATTTATGAAGTGGTTATCTTAACTGGAAGCTAGGAACTGCTAAAGAGATGGAAGAGTTCAACTAAAGTGTTGATTGACGGCAGGTTATTGACTATTGTCACTGTTTGTCGACATGACACGACATTTGTGTTCCAAGGTCCAGTATGCATGACTCAGTAAATCACGGTACAATTTTATTATGTAGCGTTTCTGTTTTGTTGCAAACCTTTTTGGAACAAACGCTGTACAGGCTGGTTAGAGATTTTCGTGTGAAGAAATAGCGTTATTCGACCTTGTCAATATCAGTTTTATGAAGACATTTTTGTTTGTGTGTGAGTGAGTGTGTGTGTGAACGAGAGTGTGTGTGAGTATGTGTTTCTCAGTGTTCAAATATTAAAATTATGGAAGCTTTGATGTCAGCTGCTTATGACACTAAATATTAGAACTATACTTCAGTGAGAATCTCCATTCAATTTATCGAACCAAGAATAAACTAAGTACCTAGTGTATATTTTTTTAGTGTATTCTGTTTTAAGCCGTTTGTTGAAATATTTTACTGATAAATGTTTAACAATAACTCATAACAATCGGCTACCTATCCGACTATAATGTAACATTAATAATAGGTAATCTCTTACTAAATACGTCTAAGTAGGTGTGTGAGATGACAAATTATTACAGTGTTCACAAAGTTTTTTATCTACACACCCACCTTCAGATGTACCTACTTATTATTCAACTTAAGTTAAGGATATTAAGTTTAAAATTAACTTAGATAGGTAGGTATATCCAGTAGATGCTCTTGCTCATATACTTAGCTATTTATATATTTAATATTTGATAAGTATACAACATGTAACTTAATTAACGCACATCCTGAAATTAGTTTGTTCAGAATCGTTTACTGAATCGATTTATATCATTTTTAATATAGGTAATATTTTATCCCAAAAATAATTAAAACTACGGAAATTATTGTCATATTAACCCAGTACAGTCAAAACAAATTCAAATAGCCCGTAACTCAAAGTAATAAGACTTCGTGTATTGTCGGCTTTTTCCGTAGTTTCGTTATGTTGTGTCGAGTCGAGCGGCGCGCGGCGCGATATTTGCGTGCGTAGTAGTATGACCAAAAAGGTCTCCAAGAATTGGTATAACTAATTTAGAAAATAACAATGCATATACATGTTAAATTAAAAATTCAGTGTATGTATTACGATTATAACATAATATTCTAATTAGCGTGTTTGAGGGTGTGCGTTAATTACGTTACATGTTGTATATGTAGGGGAGTGAGTTTTCTTATGCCTACTAAACTGAGTATAATTGCAGACCTAGATTACAGCTGTTACAACTTTCCGAAATATCGAGGCCATTCAAGCATATTAATTAAGGTAAAGAAGATAATTTTTAAGTAGTCACTTAGGAAAATCGAAATAAATAAAAACACAAACACTTTTGAAAGTAGGATTTACACATGTATGCCATATAGGTATTTCATTACATACCAAAACTTGCCGAATTAAAAACAAATGGCATCTTAAAATAACCACTACCTCCAAACACAGACACCGATATCACTAATAACAAATACATACCTTACCTATATTCTAACAACACACGGAAACTTAAAGTACACAGATTTCATTGTTTTATCTCTGCCATACAAAGCGTCTCCGTCGGTCGATACAAAGACTTACCTCTGGCCCACTTCTAACGGGCCCATTTATTACCATTTATCCTCTTTACATACTTTCTATAGATTATCATACAAAACAAAACACGACGGCAAACTTTAAAGAATGTAGTGTTTTGTTTTTTAAGCACCAATAAACAAAGTCTGTAAATAAATAAACAATGGTGACTTGGATAATGACTTTATTGCGTTTTGGATGTAGGATTATCTGCTTGGCCGCTTATTTGGGAATATTATTTATTTATTTATTTTTAAGTTGATTTAGGTAATCGTTTCATTAACTTCCATAAAAAATAAGAAGGTTCCTCGATTGGTGCAAGAAAAAACAAATGACATTAGCTAACCATTAAACATTATTACAAAAGCCCCAATAATTCATACACGGCAAATGATCATCTCTACTTATCAACATTAAACATTTAAAGCCATCTCGTTAAACATCTGAAATTAAGAAAAATTAACTTCCCCGGAAGGTAATAATGGCCACGTACAAAATTATGTGAAGCCGTGACAATTTTTTTCCTTACATCCGAGAGCGCGGGAAGCCGCAGTGATTTATATAATGAATAAAAATGCTTCCTAGAGACAACCGCCATTTTACAAGGATACTGCAATTAACCGCACTGATAGCTTTTCAAATTACCACGTTATTATATTGATGACTTCATAATTTGCACCCTCTAATTTGAAATTCCTTTATTTTAATTTTAGTAGCTCTACCTCAAACTACAATACTTCTATGCTGAAGTTATAATGCCGTATCTCATATAACTAGTACTAGACAAATCATAGAGGAAGAGATAACATACGACGAACGATATCTGAACATAAAGCAGAACAAACGATGCTCAAACAAATAACACGAGTAGCTCTCAATAACACGTAATCTAATCGAGATAGCGCCGACACCCCTCACCAACAAATTAGCCGTCACACGGCGCAATCTGTGAATTACAAGTGTAAATAATCCAGAGGACGCCCAACCACCACCGTGGGCCGGGCTTGGCTAAAAAAAAACTCGTTAAAATAGCGGCTTAAAAAAGAAAAGCGCTGAAACGGGAAGGCTCGGGTGGTATCGGTTTTTCTCGACGCGGGCGGTTCGCTGGGCGGGGCTCCAGCGGCAGTCGCGCGCCGCCGGCCGGCCCGTTCGAACGTGTCGCTGCCTCATTGTCCGACTGTCCCGCACCGTGCACATGTTGTGTGAATTTTCGGCATGTTGATGTCGTCGTGAATTGACAAGATGGACTTTCAGAGTGCAATGGAGACGTTTGCTGAGGCGTGGGCTGCGGCCAACACTGTCAAGTCGGAAGCCCAAAGCGATTTAGCGCAGGTTAGTTTAACTTTAGTTTTTATTACACATAATATTTTAAAGTACTTTGGACATGTGCATTAAAAATACATGTACTTGTTTATAAATTTTTTGCCTGCTGTACAACCGAATGCATTTAATTTAAGTGTTAAAAAATTTTCCGCTGCTATTAAATGCAGCGATATGAACTAAATTGAATTTAAAACATTTAATAAAGTTTCGTACCTATATGAATAAAAATGCCAGGTCAGGTCTTTTCGGGGAACTGCACATGCAAACAAAAAACTAAACTTATTAGGTAGGTAGGTAGGTGTATCGACTTCTAATAAAAGTAACCATATCGACTGTTAGTCAAATTTTAAACGTACCTAACATATTGTTCCTTCATGATTATTATTGCCCTGAAAAGACTTTTAGCGATTTCGATTAGTGTATACCTATCTTATATTTGTTTTAGATTGTATTAGAATGACTTGCGCCTAAAATAAAAGCCTTAATAAAGTAATATTAATAAACTTTCGGACTGTATTTATAACGATATTGTTTTCCACCGCTCTTATCACAAATAAGTATAGCTTTGACCCTAACCGACATGTTAATTAAAAGAAAATTTAGTCAACTCACATGATTATGAAAACGTGAGCACTTGAGTAACTTGAAGCAGTTTCTAGCATTCCTAATCGACAGACAATAACCCAAGTTTATCTAGATAACAAATATTCATTAGCATTGAAAATGAACGCACTATATACTAGCGTATATAGGAGGTAAGACAATAGGTACTCTATCGATATTTCAGCAAGGTCGCAGAACAAACCTATTATGATATAATAGATAAAACATATAACTAACTGTGCCGCTAAATATTTGTGTAACATTTTGAATATAGAAGACGGAGAACCTGAAGAAGTAAGATAATTTGGAAATGAAGAAGTATTTATTAAATAGAGAAGTAAAATAATACAATGACAGGAGAACTTCAGATGACATTAAAGATAAGAAAAAATAATTAACGTTGGCGTTAGAAGAAATCAGAACCTATCAACTAAATTCAACATCACCGCATAGAAACTAGCAAATATTGCAGTTTTTCATACAGTTCAAAGTCAAAATAGTAATATTTGTCTGTCTATTCATATAAGGATCAATGAAGTTAGTTCGCATTAATTTACAAGGATCGGATTGAAAAAAAAATACAGTACAAATATTTGATTTGACACATTCGTGTCAGAAAAATAGTTTTGGACAAATGCATTTACGATTTATACTTAATAACGTAACTGATCACACCTAAATACGAAAATATATATTTTTATCAATTATCAATTTTAAAATTTGATTATCATCATTAACCCCCCGCCCCTCATGTGATAAAACATCGTCCTCCTTTTTCTTTTTTTATTGATTACAGATAATATTTGACGCGTTGTTGACGACGCTAAAACGTCATTAACTTTTTTGTATTTAATATTAGTTTGTTAACTGATATGCAACTTACATAAGCTTCGATGATGATGTCATAGACTTTATTCCTTGGTGACAAGGGAGATTTTTGAATGACTTTCGAATGAATAAGCAGCGGTCGTGTCGGATGTAACGTTATCCGGACTAAAGCCACGGTTCCTTTTGAAGGGACCCATTGATTTACAGTTTATCGGAATTTCGTCTGGCTTATATGTGAAATCCATACAAATGACGCGTGTTATATACTTAATTAGTGCTTTTATTTCGTGTACATAATTATGAGTGAGCTTAATGCCAGATAATGATTTACAGGAAAGCTTAAGAAGGCATAATAGGTTCATAGGTTAGTTCAAACGATGGGATAAGTAAACAAGTCCTTAAACTGCGTTAGTAATCTTTGGAATGGTAAAGTTAACTGAGTAATTATATGCCATAATGCAGCTACTGTACACTAATACAACTGAAGGCCTCTCTAACAACATTTAATTACCTCGATAGTAATTAAAACCAACAATCATCTCTGAGATCTTTTTCTAATCGCGTCTATTACTGGTATTCAAATCAGCAGTAGTTGTTTGACAAATTATCGTCAATTTTTATTGGATGAAGAAATTGAAACAAGTCAACATTAGCTCATTTAAAACTCATTACTTCGCTTCTGGTCACGGGGAAATCAATTAATAATCCGTAAACTTACAAGTATTAGGAAATAATATAACGTAAAAAACTAACAAGTGTTCGTGCGAGAATTGTTATTACTTATTATCAATATTCTATAATTTTCTACTTGTTTGGAAGGACTCGAGTTGATAGGAGAATACTTTGGGTGAGTTGCACCGATAACCAAACGATTGGCGATTTGGCTATTGAAGATGGCCCGGTTATCATTAATATTTTTTAATAATTAATGAAAAGTCGGGAGTTTCAAAGGAAATTTGAATTTTCGTACCTAAAACTTTGTCAATTATGCACAATTTACTTAAACAATGACCAATTACTGATGTTTTGCAGGCAATAAAAGGACATAGATTTAATCTTAAACGTTGAATTTATTAAAGAACGCTAAATATTTTATCTATACTAATATTATAAAGCTAAAGAGTTTGTTTGTTTGTTTGTTTGTTTGAACGCGCTAATCTCAGGAACTACTGGTCCGATTTGAAAAATTCTTTCAGTGTTAGATAGCCCATTTATCGAGGAAGGCTATAGGCTACTTTTTATCCGGGTCCGTGCCGAGGTTCCCACGGGATGCGGGTGAAACCGCTGGCAGAAGCTAGTAATAAAAATGTATAAAAAAATAAAAACAGTACTTACACACGAAGTTTTTCTAGTAAATCATATCGATTATTACCTAGTTTAATTTATCGATACTCAATATTCTAAATCATAGTTACTACCTTTACCTATAATTAAAATCAGGTTTTTCTTCGCATATCAGCAATTACAGTGAAACTTAATAAACGATAATCTAATACATTCTATTGACTCTTTAATCAATTGATTAGTTTTCAGACGTTATTAGAAAAGTAATCGTAGATTTTGTCCGCAAATGATTATTTTTTATTCGCATGCAGTAAAGTGGGAATTTTTATCTGACTGAAAGAAGGAAAGGAACCTAATTCCTACACAGAAGGATGTTCACGTATCCGAATAAACAATAATATATTCTCAGACCTGGGAAAATACCTCCGACTTGGACTTTGTCTATTTCAAGTATATAATTGAATTTTCAAGTTTTGCACTTGAAGATCAAGTCAAGAATTTAATTTTTCATATTTCATATATTATTTTTATTGGTAATTAAGTTATTTTGATCCCATGTTTTAGATCTCTGAGATTTCCAAAATCCTACCAGACAGGCACGGCGCGATCATAATACACTTCATTGCAGAAAAAATGCCCACAGGGAAACTCACGACGTATTCACATCTGAAGAAATCCGGTATGATTACCGTTTATTTACAGGAAAAGGAGAATGGGTTATTTACTACCCAATCTCAGGGGACAAAAGAATGCAGTGTTTAAAACGAGAATAACGACTTATAGATAGATGCTAATACTGTTTTGTACAATTCAAATTCACAATGATTAAATTATCTACGGCTTTTAAACTGTGTCCGTTGTTTATTGCAGTCAGATGCGAAGCTAAATTCTATTGAGAAGGCCTTCGACCCTGATTTACTAATCGGTGTTTAAGTTCCCGTTAGAAAAATACCAAAATGTTGACTACACTTACATTATAATTTGAACGTCTAAGTATCTGAAGTTCTTTTATGATTAAATTATTTCATGTCTTTTCATCTACACTTGATATTACAAAGCTGAGGAGTTTGTTTGAATGGGTTAATCTTAGAGAGCCCATCTGTCAAGAAAATTCATAACTACAAAACTATTTGGTAATCCTCAATAGATTTTTAAGATTTTTAAGCCCAATTAAATCCGTATTATTCTCATCCAAAAATCCCATTTGCAAATTCGCGTCATCCGCATTGCAACAGTTTAGTCAGCAAGTTATAAATTGCATCACTATAACGATGGATAAAATGTACCTAAGTAACGTTCCTACTGTTATCAATATTCTATCATTATCTTGCAATCTATACTGATTATGGTTTACTTAAATAACAATTTAACTACGAAAGTCATTGATGAACTGGTTTTTCTGCGGTCAGCGTTATGTTACGCGAATCAAATTAGACTCTACGAACTATATACATTTTTAACTATAAAGAATCTTGATCTATTTATTAGTAATTTGAAATCTATCGTTAGCCGTGGTCACTGCACATTAAGGCTATTCCAATGCGAGGCTTTGTTGTGAAAACACGTGCCTAAGACCACGATACGATTTAATAATCAGTTTTTCATTCAAAATACTTTTATCACTTCTATTATGTTAGTCTTTTCAAGTGTTTGTGCCAATACCGTTTAACTCAGCTGTCATGAAATGTTAAGCAATATTTTAATCTACAGTTGCAGAATATAATTTGAAGTCAACAATAACTGCAAAATGATGTATTACACTTCGAACGGGGTAAGTGAAACTAGATTACAACACAATAAGCTCTAGTCATTATATCGATAGATCAAACAAATGCGTAACATGGTTGGGCAAAACCACAAATCAAATAAAAAAAAAAGAATATAAAGGAACCGTTTCTTTATCATTGAAAACGTAATGTCCGTAGTTATTAAAGCGTGTCAGTTATAATCGATGAAATGTAACTCGGATACGACTTTTACCGAATAAAACGATAGTGATGTTTATAAATATTCGCCGAGTGCGCTAATCCATTATCGCGGATTATTGTTTGAAGCGATAACTAGCTTACGCTGGCCACGTATTGGTGTTATCGCGCATTACGCCTCCGTTCTGGCCAACTTTGATAATAATGTGTGGTATGATTGATTTTTAAAATCGATTCCGATCATACAGTTGATTATATCAGTAAAAAGTCAGCTCTTATTGCAATCAATGGGTGAAAGTGATTACCATAATGTGTATAGCTATAGGCAATATGCGTTAAAAAACTAAAGAATTTCACCGCAGTCGTACTATTGTTGTGGTTTTTTATCGAAGTGAAAAAAAATATGATTTAGTAAGCTTGTAAAGTGTAGCGATGAATAGATAGATCGATAGAGTTGATTTGGTTGTTATGGGTTAAGTCGGTAGTTGGTTTATTCTAGTTCTATTGTTAATACTTACTGTTCATAGAATAGTCGTGTTGCCTATTCTTTTCATCATTTTCTTATTTTAAAAGCATTAATAGCTTAATGGTTATTTTTAAGTCATTAAAAATTGTGCGTCTGAAATTAACTGTCCAATATTTTGAAAATAGAAACTGAAATAAAAAGTGCACCTTCCTGCATTCCTTTTTTTTGTAAGTTATATATTCGTAGCAAAGAATTTCACACAATTACTTACCTATATCTCGTTTTCCGCTAGGGTAAAGGCGGGATAGATGCCCCACTTTTTGAAATATGCTTCTAATTTAATAAATATTGGTGCTACATTAATAACACCTATGAATGTAACTAGTTTAATCCTTTATGTTTATTTGTGATTTGTCTTTTTGGACCTATATACTACACGTTTTGCAGATTTTAGCTTTTTGTAGAACTCAATTTTTGGGGATAGATGCCTACCCCTATGGATAGATGCCCCACCTTGAAAATACTAGCGAGGATAGATGCCTACGGTGCGGGATAGATGCCCTCCTCTTATTCATACTGTATAATTACATAATATTAATAATATTTATATATTCTTTTACTTACATTTTTTTTAAATCTTTTTTTAAATAAAAAGATTTAAAAAACTGCAAAATACTTTTTATTTCAAATAAATTTAAGTAAAAGAATCAGAATAATTAAAATTAACACAATAAAATTCTAAAAGTATTTGTTCAACAAAAATAATGTATTTTAAATTTTAAACCCTTATTATAAAATATTAATTATTAAGTTTCAACATGCAAAATCATAAAAAATCATTCTTTCTTAAAAACTAAAATAACACAATATACTTAGCATCATAATATTTAACCGGACAGTGCTTTAAGTTTCCCACATCTCGAGCAAAAAAATTCTGAAAAGTGTACAGGTTTCATGTAACCAGTACTGACAAATTACACATTGAATCCAGTCGGATTTAGACTTTATTTGTTCATAGTTTTTAAAGCATTCTATGCAGTTATTTTTATTTGTATCTTTAGGCTCATCCCGTCCATCTCTTTTAGTCTTCTTTACCGGCAAACCTTTAGTTTTCTTTCCCTTAACTTTTTTCTTAGGTGAATTGTCTTCATCTTCACTGTTTAAACTGTAAATCATTCGTAATCAATAAAAAGGGTAAATACCTATAAGTACATAAACACATGAAACATATAAAAAACACAAAAATATATTAAAAATATATATTCAAAGCACTTATAATACATTCAGGGTATACGTGGTGTACGGAGGGATAGATGCCCCTAGGGGCACCTATACCGTAAAAAATCAGGGCATCTATCCTTTTTGACAAGGTTAGATGCAATAGTATTTTTTTTAATAAATAAATACAATAGAGCAACTATTTACATCAAAATGTATACTTCATGAAACAATATACATACGTAATAAAAAATTTGACGGGATTAATATCTTCTTATAAAGTTATACAACAGCAAATATTCACCTTTAAAAAATTTACGCTTGCTTTAAGTTCGCCGAGGAGATGAATTCACACACGAGCGAAACGCGACCTCACCCCTCGACGGAGCGTGGCTAACTTAGGTGCGGGGTGCTAGCGGCTTCTAGTTAAATGGTTGTTTCTTAATCGCGAGCATGGGAAGTTAGGTTTTTTAAAAATGGGGCATCTATCCCACTGCGGCATCTATCCCGCCTTTACCCTACATCTAGTTCAATTAACATGCAGCGTCCCCATTGTTTGCCGATACGTGTACGTACATCTAATAAGTACTGGGAATGTATAAGAAAACATTTTGGTAGACCGTTACTGATTCCAGATGATGACTTAGATGTTTCGAAAACGAAATAAAAAAGGGTATAAGCACAATTACGTCTATAGTCGGCTACATAGAAAGTGGGCGCGTGCCACAACGCAACAAAAACTGCTGAGAGGTTTTAGAAGATAAATAATCCGTGCAATTAGACACGTACGGTGTGTCAGGTGAAATATTCCGTGGTTCAATTTGCGCTGGAGTCGACACAATGCGCCGGACTAAACCTAATTACAGCACCACGCGCTAGCGTTCTCTTTTTGGAGCCTATTACACCGACACCTCCCCATTATTTGTCAGCCGACAATTTTTTTTTTCATAGCATATCAAAATTTGATAATACTAAGATCATTTTCCATACATTTTGTCGCAGCGTGAGAAAGGTCATTGATCATGAGTTCCGTGAAATGAACATTACTTACCGATGCGCAGCCGCTAGCACAATTGATTGGATATTTTTTCGCCGCCTCATAAAATAATCTAAGTGTATGCTGGACTATGAGGCGCGGGCGGCACGCGCTGCGCTCGCGCCGTTTACGTCGCCGGTAATAGGCTCCATCTCGCGGATAAAGCAGCGACACCGTTACCTTTCTCAAATCACGTACACTATTGTAATATCCAATCGCTCAGAAATGAGATTGCGGCTAACAAGTTATTTACATTGACGTTTTAATATCGACACCGGCTGAAAAAACTATTTAAAAAGGTAATTATAATGTGGTGTCTGTAATAGCCACCGTACACGCCGGCACGCTGCCTTTGTGACGTAGCTAAGCTCCGAGATTAATTTTGGCAGCACAATGAACCAGTTTATAGTCAATAATACATGCTTTAATAAGTATCAGTTGCGATATTTATTTGTCAGTTTGTCAATTCTGAAGTTTCGAAAGCGAGCGCACGACGTGCCGAGCTGCAGGGGCTGACTCGATAGGATCTTTATTACGCTGAAAAAAATGATTAATATAAGGGATCGACGCGGACGGATAAGTAGTTGAGATTGACGGAATGACGCGAGGTCTGTGACCGGGTGAGGGCGGGGGCGAGGGGCGCGGGGCGCTGCGAAAAGCCGCGAGGCCGCATTGCGTTGGCGCAGCCAAAAACTAACCATAAATTACTGGCTACTTGCTGGACCGCTGACTACGACACGCGCTGCACTTTTTTGCTGCTCCTTCGATCCTGTTACAACGTAAACTTCTCACGGACATCAGATCATTATAGGCATATCTTTAAGAAATTGCCCTGAGTAATGACGTTCGAGAATTATGAGTTACTGCTTGTGTCGTATTTCATGAGAAATTTCGTATTAAGACATTGTCATCTTAATCGTGACTGGAATTATGTCAAAGCCAGTTTTTGTTCAATGCGTTTCCTAAAATTACATGTTACTTGTTCTTTGGGCACTCATTTTCTTATTAATACCTAACTACTATCCTTTTATGAAAAGAAACTGAATAAAGACGAGTACGGACGCTTAAATGTGGAATTTCGGTAGCCCAGGGCCTGACAGGGTCGAATTAGGAGGTTGCAAATGCAGTTTACCGACATAACGTATCCTTAAGTGGCAATAAGATGTTTTTGATTATTTTGGTGGAAGCTTTCAATTTTCACTTATTATCCTTATAGCAAGTACTTACTCATAATTCTGAAGGTTTATAAATGAATAATGTTTTTTTTTTTACATTACAGCTCGTAGGCTAACAACCTGTGTGTAAATACAAAAAATACGCATAACAGAACTTTTTAGAGTAGTAATCGAATGTCCGTGCTTAAATCCGCCCCTGGGTTGAGTTAAGGGTGCGTGCAAATCGTGGCCAACGCCTACGTGCATAAGTATGTTGACGTGAGAGGATCCCCGCTGCTGTAGGCGATCATGATATCGGTATTTAATAATAATACATAAGTAGCCACAAACCAGCGTTAATACTGAACCGGGGTCCCTTCGAAAACGATGCCACGCTTTGACAAGAAATAATCGTCTGTAATCGTCTGGTGTTTCCATAATAATACAAAAATAAAATAGCAATGCGGGTGCTCGGCTACTCCTTAAATATTCATTATACTGAACATATCAGACAAAGAGTGGCCGCTGCCCGCCTTTCTCCAAGGTAAGGCGACGCTCACTCTAGCGATTACGTGTTTTTTTTGCCCCCCTCATTATGCAGATTCTGGCGAAAAAGGAATAAATTTAATAACACGCGTTCGTGCGCATGCGTTATCGAACGCACTTGCTTCTGATAATCTGCGCGCGCGGCTTCGCACAATTACAGTCGGCCCGTAGTCGCCTGCGCAGGCCACGCTGCCACGCACACAATACACTACGTTTTTAATTTCAGTTTCACAATTTCTAATATGCTACCGTTTACAAGTTATTGTAAGGCAAGCTTTAGTTGCCTAATCCGTCAAAAATGAAAGGTGTATTGCATTTGATTATTCGCTTACCGTAATTGAAATGATACGGTTGTTCTACTACAATGGATGGATACCTTTTATTTACTTATGTTGCATGATTAACAACGTAAATGAGATTGTATCTTAACAAACATTTTCTCGGTAATAGGTACGTTTCTGGGTTACGAAATAAAGTCTTTTATGGCGGCTGAATGTGAGATGGAGTAGATTTAAAGTGGAATTTCCAAGTAGAAGTGTAAAGACGCGTATGGAAATGCATGTGTGTCTGCGGTGGCCTAATAAGGATAATCTCCGCACCTGAGGAGTGCAATTAATAATGGGCGGGGAGAGCTTACATCTCGTGGGATCTGTGCAAACTCTACTAAAGATTACTACTCACTCGCGCCACGGTGGAGAATTAATTCGGTAATCACTCAATTACTAATGCAATGAGGCAGTGTAATTTATGTACTTAGTATATGTAGTAGATAAGTAGCATGGAAACCAATTATTGTTTCTAAAACAATAATTGTTATTTCAATGAATAAAACTTGTTATTAGAATGAATTTTTTATTCGATGTTCAATTGGCAGCAATTAATGTTTCTGATTTTGGAATTTGAGAGAAAATATAATTGAGAATATTATCGCATAAAATACTGATAATGGCAATAAGAAATCCATAAAATATGACGAGAAATTTAATTGAAGGTATTGTCTCGTTATTTAAGGATTGCCGAAGGAATGGCAAGTGGTCGGAGTTGCGGGGCCGTCGGATGGGTGTCCAAGTGGCGGATCAAGTCGAAAACAGCCAAAAACTGGCCCCCGCGCCTTAGCCTTGAATGGTTTAGCCCTCTGGACACGAGCAAATAGCTGACGTGGCCCGCGGCCGCCGCGCCCTGCATACACAATGTGCGAGCACTGAGACACAAGTGCAGTGGACACGACCGACGCTACACTTTTTGGATCGAACGCCTTTTATACGCGAGAGCTTTAACATTATTGGCGATCTCACCTAGCTGATGATCAAGAGTGATTGTTTATCCAGATCTGTAACAGGCGAGCACAACGGTTTTCTATTATTACCACTCCAACGGAACAATGACGGTGTGAGATACGTCAAAATCGACCGTTCGTCAATCGCTCGGACAACAATACGTGTCTAGACGGAATAATCTATAAGAAATATTCATCTGAAATCAAATACGAACAAAAAGCGCCTTGTCTAGATTCTATAGATTGGACTTGATGAGAGTGTTATCGACAATGACGTCTTATTTTCGTAACAATTTTATTTGCATGAAATCGTCTCGATGGCCGGCTGTAGCGACTCCAGTAATGGAGTATTTCGTATTTGCTTCATTTTTTATTTTTTGCCGGTTCGATTACGCGAACGCGATCTCCTCATCATTCTCCGCGAAATTCGGGAGCGTCTCACCCGTCGAGCCTCGAGATATTAATTATTGATTGACGATAAAGTATGCGTAAATAATGTCTGCACGATATGTTTATAATCTGACTTTTTTCATTGCTTGTATCGATGAAATTTGATAGCAACTGGTTTATCACGAAAATTATAGTTTTAACTTCCTTTACCCCTTCACGATGTTGCATACTTTCGAAGAATCTTCAATTATACAGACTTCAATTTGCGAATCAGAAATTCAAATTGTTTTTTATCCTTTCAATTTCAGTACTAAAATATGTATAGAGCAATTAATGTGATAACAAAGAAAATTGAAGTGGTCCTTAACCGAAAATAACTCAAAGATTGCTATTCACTGATATTAGCCACCGTGTTATTGTGTACAATAGCTTGTTTAATTATTTTTAAAGCTCTTTTTGGTCACACAACGCGACGTCAGCTGTCGCTTGCGCCGGCGCAGCCTGAAGAGCCCCGACGCCCCACTTTTAATCCATGCTTAGCAAAACTACGCGACTACTGTGACTGTGAACTTCAATAATTTTCTTTGCGCGCATATTTGGAAGCAAATGAACTTCAAAATTTTTTTATACTTTCCTATTTCGAATTTCGGAAAATTCTCCTCGTGGTAGATACGTATCTCGAAACGTTTTATGTGGCTGAATATGGAAAACAGTCGCATACATTTACGATCGCGATATATGCGAAAGATAAAACAACAGAAAGTTGTCGCCGGAAATTCCTATAACTTCGTACCTAATTATCCGATCGTTATTTTGCAGTTAAAATTACGATTTCTTGAATCGCGTCACTGCATATTTGTGGCATAATTATAAAGGTCCGTGGTTTACGCTGTGCCGGGCTAAGTGCGTGTATTGTGTTTAAAACAAAAGGGTCTGTAGAGACTCTACACTACTAGAGTTTAATTTTGAAGTGAGAGTTAGTATTTGAATTGGTTTTAATCGTGGGATAAACAATGGGGAGGGTGCAGTGGTGCGTGGAGACACGCCCAGCACATGTGCGGTTCAACTGTTCCGAACGCACCGGCCGCGGTTTGTTCCTATAGTCCTTTTTCATAGAATAGATGAGTGTCGTCAAGGGCTCGTTACACGATTATAATTATGGCTTTGTGACTCATTAAACTTTTATTTTATTTTACAGCAATGTTGCTTTATGGATATATGCATTTTTGGCGTATAGCGATACAATGAATAGCTAGTTATTTTCATTTCATTGCTACTTATTGATTCGACGCATTTGAATTAGGTACTCTAGTTATAATGTGTGCGCAGTAACAATGTTCCTTTTTAAATCTATTGGAATAGAACAATAGCTACCATTAATCTTTATCACTATAATCTGCTCATGTAATATTAACACGAATGTTCCGGTTGCGAGCCTATTAGATTATCGATTTTATGTCACACAAAAAACAACTGCATAATAAGGCGCATGTAAATTGTATGTGAACGAGTTATCCCTCCGGTGGGGGTGAGTGATGCGAAACGCGTGAGCAATCATTGCGATCGACTCCCGCGCAGGGAAATGACGGAAGCACCCACACACCCAAACGCATCACTCACTGACAGCACACACGCATACCCAACCCTATGTAAACGTTATATTAGTAATCCATTGTCTATGCAAATAAATATTAATACACCAGACACGTTATGTATGCAACTCTGTTTTCCACAGTTTTTATTGTATTTTTGCGAGAATACGGGGCAACAACACAACACTATAAACTGTATTTTTACTTCATGGTAATGCATAATATCGTTAATGGGGTATTAAGTATAACTATCTATGCAGATAAGTTCGGGTAATGAATTTAACGCTTCTGATAACATCTGCAACTGTAACAAAGACATGCGTGCAATGAAAACGTTATCATGTGTGCGTACGCGCCACTTGTCGTGCACTCCCACGCACACCATTACGGGCCACGTTTTTTTCGATTGTAATAATTGTTTTGGTGGAGGAAGTTGCGGATACAAACGGAAAGTAATAACGAAGTTTTTGACCGCACGCAATTGATATTACATTTTAAAGTGCAGCGTAAGTATGTGGTTTAATAAGGCCGGTGATTCCGATCTAGCTCACTCGGACGCTAATGTTATTTCATGCGAAAGTGTAAATAGCGTTACGATCCATGAGCACCGACGATAGATAAGCTTTCAAAAAATTATTATCATGGAGTAAACGAAAAAAATTGTAATTACAGGGAGTTGCGTTAGAAATTGCATACATTTACTCACGCATCGGTATTAAGTAATTAATTCGCCGCCCGCCTCGCCCTATCGGCCGACGATCTCGCAAAACGCTCTCATCGAACGTACAACAATCAAAGCTCCGTTGTCTACTGTGAAAACAGTAGCGGCACGATTATAATTTGCGGGTAGTTGGGAAACTCGTCACAGTCGCGCGACTTGTTTATCGATTTATCGGCGGATGCGTTGGCGATTAACATCGACAGGACTGACCGTTACACAGCGTAAGTTTTTCGCGAGAAAAAAAAGTACAATAATTATAATAATGATCGTCCTAGTATGGGATGGCCAGCGCTTGTTTATGCAAATGTATTTACTAATTAAGAGGGAAATAATTTTCAATGTAGTTTGCATGTTGTTGAACGATGGAAAAAACTATGCAGTTCTTGATGGGGTACCGACCCGATCATTGTCACTGGCATACTTAATTAGCTGGCTAGAGTTGACTGATCTATTGTAATAGCAAATGTATCGATGACCGGTCATTGATCGTATCGACCCCATTGATATACGTATCGGCGCACTCCCGTAGATGTTTATCGATATTTATTTTATATCGATCCCTAAATTACCGAGTTGCGCCCTTTAATCTGAATTGATGCATTTCTTGGGAACAATTCTTAGTCCGTTACGCTTTATAAGTCCCTTGTTTGTCGAAGTCTACGGCTTTTTAAAGCGGCTTAAATGTGAATAGAGGGCCGGGAAGTAAGTAAAGGGTTCGTATAGAATGCCGGTTATCGCGTACTTAATCTCAGCGAGCAAATTAGGATTAATTG
Source organism: Helicoverpa assulta (assembly GCA_963856015.1). NCBI lineage: Eukaryota > Metazoa > Arthropoda > Insecta > Lepidoptera > Noctuidae > Helicoverpa > Helicoverpa assulta. Next base: position 11,229,152 of record CAWLCW010000014.1, on the reverse strand, counting down.
AACTTTTTCCTTTTAGCTGTGAGCGTCTTTGTGTTCGTGCGTAATTCGTTCAACGTGTCACTCAAGGAAATATATAGAGTGGATAATGCAATCACATAACCGATGTTTTCAGCTTTAGATTTGAAAAGGTTTTTGAAGGATCGTTTATATCTAAGCGAAGTTATTTGTGTCATAGATTAAACGTGACTACCTCTAGAGTGCATGGTTCCACTCTAAAAGTAATAATCATTAGATTAGATAATGATAGCAATTAACGCTTATTTTGCTACTGGTTTAGCAAGTCATCAACATTCATAGACAATCGTTTGTAATGAGTATTTTTAATCACATACCTCATTCTTGTTGCAATAGGAAAGTTGTTAGGATTGCATTGTTTCATGTTCAAGATTAAACCGTTATTGAGTCATTGAGTTATATTTGAGCAGTTCATTTCTGTTGTGAAGTTAACGTTTATATTGTCACGAATCGTGTGTAAAACAACAATATTAAATGTCCAAGTAATTGTCAATACCTAGTTTCTAAGAAAGACTAACAACAGTTTTTCTTTAGAAAAACCACGATGGGGCTATAGATGAAGATGAAAAGTTGGTTTATCCATAGGCACAGTTATATTGAATTGAATGGGCCAATTATGATTTTTATGTCTGTCATTGCTCAAAGAGCTACACATACTGCATCAAAGAGCATATAATACATTCTCGGCAATAAACAAACAAACAAATTCGCTAGTGATAGCGAAAAGGCTTAGGTATCGACGCTTCACGTGATCAGAGGGCTGGCCTGTTCTTCGGGCAAAGAAGTCCGTCTTCTGGGCATGTTTCCGGAGATGGAGACAGATGCCGATGCGGACGCCTAACACTCGCCTAGTTATTTTACATTTGTTTTATTATTTTTAATTTAGTTGTAGATTTTTAGCAAGGTTATTTTTAATTTTGTAAATAAAAAAAAAATATAGGTATATTTAAAGTAAGAAACAAAAATAAAATCGCTAGTTCTGGGAGGCGTTTCATCTACTCAAGCAATTCCACGCACAATGCGTCGCGTTAAGGGGTGAGGGGTGTAGGTATCTATAACCCGATGGCGGTTACAATCCCTCAGGTGTGACGCGACGGAAGCCCGCTATCATTAAGCTACCCACATGCGTACACGCACACACACACACACACACAAACATATATACATACAGGCTTGTTTATGCAATGTCCTTGTGTTCGCGATGGGACGGATTATGCGATGAGCTTTTTATTGATATTATAATACTTAAATAAAATTTTGGTGCGAATTCTTCTGGAGTTGTGGCTAAATGTGGATTTTTGGGAATTCGTTTGTTTTTCTGGAGTTTTGTCTGGTGACGAATGTTTGGTGATAATTTCAGTGGTTTTTCATGTATCGACAAGTTATAAATTTCAAGATCACGAATTGGGCCTAATTCGAAATTTTTAATTTATCTCCTATAGAATATTGTAATGTTGTCTTCTAGATTAACTTTTCCGCTTTTCTTTGAGACTTAACCCTTGGTTTTAGCCACAAATTTGTAATTGTTTTCCAGAGTAAAAAAAAAATACTTACATAAAATACATATGCTACTTAAATCCTTGAACAATAGATATAAAAGTGGCGTCTAATCGGGACCTGTGCCCATATCCGTGGATCCGGGGCGACACAGGCCGCTACCCACCCGCCGAACAATAAAATGTTAACGCAACTAAATATTACTATTTTCGCTGCGTTGCGATACACTTAGGCTGAAGTTCATCGAGCACTGAAACGTCCGTTTTTCTTAAAACAACTGTTTGGATTTTAAAATTAAAGGGGAAAATTCATAGTAAACAGACGTTTTCAGAAATCAAATCATTCATCTTGGGCCTTAATCGCTTCGTATTAGATAGGTTTACAGTGTGAAGCATACTATATAGGGCTTAGGTTATCGTTACAATCTTAGTCACAATCTTACATGTATGTACATTTCAGGTTTTGCGATAGCAGTATATTTTTAGGGCATTGAATTACTTAAAATTATGAAGCTTATAGCTGTAAACATTTTTCTTTTTTTTTTTCAAATTCCTAAACGATATTTTTACTTTCATTCCTGTCTATTTATCTTCAACATCACTATACCGCTTACATTGTTAACACCAACAAAAACTGGTCGCGCGTCGCCTCCTAGGTGCCTACAATTAGTCGGGTATCGCTTGCAATATCTATATAATTACCACAACACAGTTCCACCTCATATTTCTATTAGACCACCAATCACCATACTTAGTCTCACTGTCAAACACGAAGCCGGTATTTTAGATACGCCCACAATTTTAAAAAATAACGAATGCGTTTCGGAGTCAAAAGTCAAAGCAGTACAAGCCCCTGCATCTAAAATCGTATTTGCAAAATATTCCAAGCTATTAAGTATAAGAGGGATTAAATTTTCTTCGGTTTTGTCACATTTTTGTACATTTGACACACCTCTAGTAAAGAGACGATCGATCACGACTTTCTCTTTGTCCGTTTTATTGTAATACTTGAGCATCGTATCCACACCCAAGCGTTAGATTCTTTAGTAATAAACGACGTTATTTTTCTTCATTGTGAAAAATTGTTAAGCCCAAACTTTTAGCTATTTATGCACATTAGTTAGGTAATTTAAATATTTATACAGATTATCCTCTTGAGATGTCAAATAGAAGATTTATCTTGTGATGTCACCAACACAGTGTTAGTGTGAGACAAATGAGTTGTGAGTGTGCCTTCTAATTAATACGAGAGGCGTAGGATTACTTAGAGCGGGTTTTTGTTCGATATGTAGTCAAACGATATACGTTTGTTTACAATTTCAAATGTCGGTTTTTTCTTCACTGTTTTTATTTGTTTCTATGGAATGTATCGCGTTTGTTACGGGAAATTATTTAGTATCAACAGGTGTAAGACAACACAGAAGGCAGTTCAATGTGGCTATCTTAATAGTTATAAAAGTGATCGCATCTATTATGAGTTTATTATAATTAGTACCTCTTATACATAGCATTTCCTCAGTTGACTGTTCTGAACTTCGTAATCTTCTCAAAGCAGCGAGTCCTTGGCGTCCCTTCTGCGACACAATTCCTCATGTGCTGACATCAGAAGCTCGGATTGCCGATAGCATAAGTGGCTATATTTAGAATCTGTGCTACTGATTAATGGACGTTTTAGTGGGGCGTGAGGCGGTTATGGCTAAGTCATCTCACGTCGACAATTGACACCGTAACCCCAGGCTTTAAGACTATCTTTCATCACCACCAATTTAGCAATTGTCTACGAAATATAGGAATCAATCGTCATGATTTATATTTGGGTGTTGCGTGGTGGGGGCTCACTTACTTGTCGAATATTTAACGTAGCGTTTAAGAAGACGTTATTTTTTTTGCGCATTTTTGCGTAGGCGTAATATTTGAGTTAGCTAATTAATACTATCATTAGCTTTTTATTTTATTTAAACAGTCAAAATCTATCATTAAGTCTGATCAAAAATACCAAACTTTCAAGACTCTCATTAAATTACCACCATGTCATAAGCCTATAAATCATTTACCATTTTGTTCTTGCATTGAATTCCTTTGCCGATATCGAATTCTTAGCACAAAGTCGTCATATATCATGTTCGTCATAACAAACATGCATAATTAGGCAGTAGCAAGGCGGTTGAAACGCACAGATGAATAAAGAAATGACAGTTCAATTTTTTTATTTTATTAATATGCAAAATCTATGGTAGACGCAAATGACAAGTGATGGCGGGGCTACTGTTTTCAGAGTTTAAATCTTACTAGGAATCACTAATATAGGTGTTGTATCTAAGGTTCGCTAGGTAATCTTGTATTTTCCCTTCATTAACTAGGTACTGAAAATATTGCATTACTGGCTTGGATTTTATCCGCACACGTTAAAGCGAGGAACACAAATGTTCAAACACACAAATGTCCAAACACACAAACTGTAGCAATATTAATATTTTCAGGATAAATCAGTGAATAAAGGATGTTAAACTTAAACTGTACATATTTATGTTAAATTCATGACAATTATAAACACTACCTACAATTGTAACTCAAAGTGCTCTGTGTATACTTATATGTTTGATAATACAAGGGATTTCACAGGCAGCAATTAGCCAGTTAGAACAAAAATTTCAATAATTCTTCAAGCATTCATACACGAATACAAAATATTCAGTACCTACATAGTTTGAACAGCTAAACTGTTTTAAGTTGTATTCATATTATTTGTTGTTTTTTTGCTATTACTTTTTGATGTTTTCTTGCACTGAATGCCACACCACGATTGAAAATATGGTCATGGTGCACATTACTTGTATTGAAGCCCTCGGGGTCTTTTATAAAAACGCCCTATTTGTTTCAAAATATGAACTACATAATAAATGTGATAAGAACCTGACCAGAAGAAAGTAAGTAGTTGAGATACCGATATCAGCAAGATCCAAATAGAAGAAATTGATTAATTAAAGATGAGACTATGTTAAAAATGGTACGGCACATTGAAAATTCGTGATTAGTATGCATCAGGGATAGAAGATAAAACAAGTAAATTAATACTTAAAAGCAAAGTAATCGCTTGTCACTCCATATTTGTACCACGCGCGTTATCTGCAATTACTATGCATCGCACGGGCGACGTGCTAAACATGTTAGGCGCATGAGTTTAGTTAATAGTTTACGAGCCATTTTTACTATATTTACCAATATCAAATGCCCTATTGAATACATTATTCAAATTAATAAGGCTACACGTTAGTTCGTGAGATAAAATTCCACTTTTTATTTGTACCACATGCAAAATTTACATTGTTTTACTGACTTACTGATCGACTACATAATTTGTGCGCATTTTTCATTAAACCTATATAGCTTTAAGTAACTGCACTGATATCGAGATTTAATTAAGATCTAAGATTGCGTAGAAATAGCTTAGACGACATTATCGCGTTAAAATAATGAACAATATACTCACGTACCTAAATAATTACATCGAATGCCATTCTAGAACTCAATTTTGCCGAGGTAGATTATGTACGCATCATTCGTTATTCAGTTTACTGAGAAACTTGGAAGGAGGCAGGACTTAGTTTCTAGTGTCAAATAACTGTTTGATGACATGGTCGACATAGGAATTGCGGCGAGATCGCCTGTCTGGGAAAAGTCTGGGCGTCCCGAGCGAGCGTTACGCGTAACGCACGCCGCGCTGCCTACAAATATCCCTATTTGCGGTTTAGAGTTAGAACAATAGATTACTGGACGACGTTGTACAATCGTCCAGTTATCTGTAGCGACCGGCGGATGCGATAGTGGTAATAGCGGTTACTATCGAGCAGATAGATTCGGCTGCTATCGGCCCTACATGGGAATTTATACTCGTGTGTATGTGTGCGGCCGTAATATAGTTGTTTCGTTACACGAAATGTACCATAGTTTGAGATAAGAAGCCATGGCTTTATGATTCCTGTCAGCAACATGTTTCGGAGATTAAACTGTAATAATAAAGTGGAAATGTTTGCGATATATCATTTTATTTACAATGTTTCTCTTTTAAGTTTTGTTTAAATTCCTTTATTGCATATGGAAGTTTCAGTCGCAATTATTATAAATGATGGCAACTTCCACATCGCGTATTTTACGAGATGTGACAAGAGAACACGAGTGACAGTTATAGTCAGCAGTCGACAAACAAAAGCTTATCGTGCGCTTTGTTCCGATAGGCGTCAAATCGGTAGACTCATATCAAAGCTGTGTATATCAAAGCTCGTAGTTAAAGTTCAACGCACAAAGTGCATAATCGTAGTAATCAGTCGGAGCCAAATGTCATCGACCCACTTATCTCGTCCGTCCATCCCTTTTACAATTACAACAACAAATGAGTAAGAGTCGTGCACCGATATGCGCGCACGCATCGATACCGATGCAGAGGAATAAAATCCTGTGTGAACGAACTCTAATCTCTGTTTTGTGCTTCCAGACTCCGGCGAGATGTAAACGTGTGTACGCACTGATAGATTTCTAGCTATACGCTCTGTTTCAATCGGCTGTCTCATTGCGTTTGTTGATCCGAGTTTTGTACAGTAATCCGATACGAGTGATGCGTAATCGGTACATGAGTAATCGGAATTACACCACATAGAATAATTAATAAATCAGATTAAAAAACAAACCTAATCTTTTCTGTGATTTGATCTAGATAAAATTCAGTTTGACGTAAAATGACTGCACAAAAATGGAGTCCTAAAAAAATTTGAAATGAAACACGGACATTATTTTCGGCACAGTCACTAAAGATAATACAGAGTTAACACCTTAACTGCCGGTCAAATAAAACAGTTCTGATTTACAATTTTATTACTTTAAGCCTATTCCGTAGTTTGGGTGTACAAAAGCGCACCGTCATTGATCACAGGTAAGTATTTCTTTGAAAGCTGCATCTTTGTAACGTTACCGTTAAACTGATGATCCTGTTTGTAACAATATTGTTTATAACTTCTTAACTGACGTAATGGGATAAACAATGGTCGCCGATAGCCGGTGAAGGATATCTCAGCTATTGTTTAGAAGTCATAAAGCCCAGGTAAAGGCTACCTCACTTGTAAGAACGTCTTAATTGCTTTAAGTTTCACAAATCCCTAAGAACGGCCACGTTTGATTTTCTGAGCTGAATTTGTATTACGATTTTGTTAGTTATTAGGTACGGTTTCCTCGGGTAATATCAAAGATAAATCCTTCAGACATTGGTATCATTTTATTGAATGTGCACAATGTCCTACAATATATCTACATAAGTATATAATTTAAATGAATATTAGAGGTATTTACAATTTATCGCCTTCCTGTCCTTTTCCTTCATTTGCGTTTAGCTTTGGTTATTGCAATTAAAAGTCCGTATTAGGCCCGCTAATATTATATTCATCGTGTAAAATTTTTATATTATTCAAGTCATTGAAAGGGCAGACGCACACGTCATATGAACGCTGTATTCAACCCGTATGCACTTTACTTAGAAACTGAACTGTCGAATAATAAGTGCATTGTGTGACCGTATACGTATCACTCGGATTAGTGAGGGGAATACGTAACGTCGATAATTTGCACACCCAGTGAAGCGAGCCACCGACAGGTGACGGTATTTTTATCGTTGCAGGAATTTATTTTATTTCTTATCTAATTAAGTCTTTATGATATTTTTTTGCTGTAAAGGCATTTCAATCGTGTAACAGAGTAATTTGTACATTCCATCTACCTAGTTGCAATGACTTTCAAGAACAAAAATATCTCTTTCGGCCTCTTAATCTAACCAATAAGAGTTTATCAGATGTCCATTATCGAAGGTCCTGATCGAGGTCAGTGACTCCATGTGAGCATATCGACACATCGACAGCGGCGGCAGGGCGGCGCGCGCCACGCACTTCCGACGCGACGGATTTGCCGGAATCGGCGCGGGCGCATCAAACGCGCTGCAAAATTCGGACGGAGGCGCGCGCGCGTGAATCAATTTGAATATTTTTTGGGTGCCGACATGGGAATGGCTACCTCCCGCCATGGGCATCGCACACAATGTTCGCAATACTGTTCAGCGCTCGACTTAACGTTAACAAACGTTTTGACACAAAACAAAGAATTTTTATAGCGCATAATCTCAGCATGTAGCAGCTTTATGAGACGTCCCGAATTTTTTCGTTGACATTATACCTCCATATTACATTCAGATGTTCCTTGTCGAAATTAAGGCGCATATTATTAATTACGTTTGTAGCAGAGACCACTTGAAAAAGCTACAATTTAATTACGAAAAAATGTCGCCGCTTCATTATTTTTTTCAGTCGGATTCAGTGTATCCGAATTTCGGCGAGTCGGAGCCCACACGGGCTTTCTTGCTACCAACATCTCACGTTTTTGAGTAGCCGTAATATTTAAATTGCCGACATAGCTCCTCCGGGCATACCTTGCATGGGAATGTGCGCGGCGGTCGTCAAAACCAGCTTTTACCGAATGCGTTATGCGCTCTCCAAACGCATCGCGGCTACCCGCGCCTTCCTTGTCTAACTCGTCAGCGAGGAACGTCGCAGACAAAGAACTCACGGTGGAAAGTATGACTACTTTTACTGGACGTTTATTACGTTAGCAAACGCATCCCGCCTAAAATTTTGCATGGATGCGTCGCGCATGCGAAACTGTGTTCGGGCGCACGTCGGCGGCGCACGGGCACGTACTCATATTACCTGCCGATGCATATTAATGGAGGAGGAAGTTTTGTCAACAATATCTAATGTGCTCCGCGAACTGGCCGCGGTGCCATTGATAGCTTTTTTGTTTCATATAGATTCATTTCCAAAGTACTTTTATAGACGGCGCCATATGAAATACTGCAATATTGCATAATGTATGACACACACATAAATCTTATTGAAGACAATCGGTGCGATTGTTGACGATAGACGGTGCTCTACAATATCTCTATTCGCCGGCAAGTGGTTTAACTGGGTTATTCCATTTAAATCGTTCAGTACTTGAGTATTAATTAGCGATAATCATGGCGGCAAATAATCTTCGCTTCGATTACTGACAGGTTTATTCTTAAGTGGAAATATCTCGAGTGCTTTATATCGTTTCCTTGATAAACACAATATACAAAAATTCTTTGAATATTGTTATCAACGCAATCGTAATAACATTTATAAGTAAGTGTATTAAGTGTTTAAATAATTATGTTGCCAAGTATCTATAAATAAAATTACAAGTTAAGCGAAAAACACACGTGGTGAAAATTTAACTTGAGTTGCTTATTTGAAAAATCACATTGAATTTATTTAAATGGTTCTTGAAGAATTCTTTCTCTATCTTTCCTGTTTTATTTTTGGCAGTACCCTTATCTCAGATATAAGGAGTTAGATAAAGAAGATCATAGAGATATCTCGAAACTCTTTTATGATACTTAGTCTATTTTTAGTTCTCTTCGCTATTCTTTTTGAAAACACTATCTTGTCTGGATGAATTTGTTAAATGTATTGTATTTTGGTATCTAAGTATAATAGATAGACCGAGTGATATCTGTAGCCTCCGGAAATATCAATATTCATTCTTACACGAGTGTGAATTTGACTTTAACATGACTAAAAATCAAAATATTGTATACTTATTACTTCTCTTATCTCATGGCCACATCTACAACTTTGTTATTAATATAATATTTTTGACATTAAAAAAAGTATCGATAACGGCTACCAAAGACAGTTTAACCATACACAGCGGAAATCCATATCATAAAAAAAGATTGTCTATTAGATAAAAAAATAAAATGCCGCGGTACAGTCAAACACAGAATATTTCCGTTTGAAATGTATTCGTGTTCTTCGTTCAAACAAGTTTGTAAGATAGAGCACGTGTGGTTAATCCGCGATATGACGGCCGCGAGTGTACGTAGAGACGTACATGTTATATCGATATATACGTGCATTATCGCAGTAAGTCGTGGATTAGGCTCTGATTTATTTGTTTTATCGCAGTCGGTCGGAATTCACAAAGAGATCGCGACACGATTGTGTGTTGTTTTGGAGTGACAACGTCATCGGATTTTGTTTTTATCGCATTATTTATTTTGTGATTAAATTGTTTAGGTTTAAATTGTGGTGGATAATGGTGGGATTGCAGACTTGTGAGCATGTAAGTGTTAAGAATTGTCAATTCGTCTAAATTTTGTAGCAATATTCTTATAATTCTAATAATCTGCCGTTCCAAAATGGGGTTTCCGCCTCATGTGTCATATTAATTGTCACTATTCAATGACCGTGATATTTGTGATTAATTACATTTTTTTATGATTGGTACCTATTTTATAGACTTCAGGAATTCCCAAAGATGATATGGTAATTACCTACCATTTACGAACATACATGTGTTTGCTATTTTTTAATCTGGAATTCAGATAACATATTTGTCATACTTATGAAAAACCAAACAGAAGTCCCATTTATTAATCCAACAATACATTTACCTCACAAAAAATCACAGTTCAATAATCCTTTTTTTTAACAAACTCCAAATCTTGACCATCTACTTAACTGTAAGTCGTCCAATTTGGAGGCACGCCAATGGTGGGTAACGGTGAATGATAGTGAACCAAATCACACGTCGGTACGTGAAGCAATAACAAAAGCTCTGTGATCCGACTGATTGCTCACACGTTAGCGAAAGCCCAACAAATTAACTTAGCACTTCCTCAAAAACCATTTGTTTCCAATTTGTGGGCCGCTCGACAATATACCCCTATGTGTTTATCCCGTCCAAAAACAGTGCAAATGACACTAATTATGCCATTGTAGCGGAGCCGTGTTAATAGATTGCTCATACCGCTCTGAATTCCATTAAACCATACGGTTTGGGCATGATGAAACTGTTACTACACTTTCTCGGATTTGGAACAAATCTTTCGTACAAATTAGCCCTAGATTATACTGAAGGTTGATTGTTCAGAAGAACTTTATAGTAAGTTTATCCTTGTTTAACACAACTCGGGCTGACCACGAAAAATTGCACATGGAAAATCCCAATATAATGTAGATCATTAGGTAATTGAACCATAAACATCACTTTGCAATCACTATTCAGATAAATTGGTAAAAAAAATTTAGAAATCTGCTCATTGTAAAAACCAACCACATTTTGGAGATGTGAAATGTCACTACTCGATTTCGCGAAACGTCCAAATCGATTCAAACCAAAACAAGTACAATACTTATTAGAGCATCGATCGAGCATCGAACGTTCGACTGACGTTGTCGATAGATACGTCACTAATTCTATCGTGAACTACAAGTTGAACCTTTTGCTTTATGTGTCAGTCCTGTTTGTGGGTTACGTCACTATTTGGAGTTTGGACTGAAACAATGTAGCGAGTGCAGTAATTGTGGCCAGACCTTTTCCTTGGCGATCCATCTAAACTTGATACAGTTTTTAGATTGTTCCTAATTTCGATCTATCAATTTGCTTTATAGAGTAAAAATTTGGACATTAGCCCCACAGTAGGTACTGTTAAATTCCTATTGGTTACGGCCGTCGTGGCGGACAAATAAGATCAAAAACAGTCTTTCAATATTATATACCTATAACATTTTGGTTACGTCAGTATGAATAAATAAATATGATGTTATGAATTTTGTACAATTTACCTACGATCGATGTAGTATAACATATGGTATTGGATTTTATCAGTATATATTTTTGGGATTAAATGCTTGTCGGTAGAGCTCAATTAGCTACTCATCATGATAATATTATGTGTCATTGCCAACACTGCAGATAGCACCCTTGTTTGTACAAATAGGTATATGAGTGAGGGAAAACGTAAGTATGTATAAAAATTAGACAAGAGTTATGTAGGTGCTGATATGAAAATTATAATTATTCATATAAAAATACTTCATTCATTTACCGCAGCCATAACGCAATAACAATAATCACAGCCTCGGAAATGAGGATTATTATAAAAGTAAATAACATAATAAATCTGATTTTATGACAAGCAACAGATAATACTGTTAATGTGACATATAATAAAAATACTCGTATATCCTTCATTATATAAATTACAAGATTAGCGCAGATTAAAACATTAAACAAGGTTATTTTTTTTAAAGAATTCTTGAAAAGACTCAAGCGAATTTCTTATCTATTTGTACGTGTATTTGATGAAATAGGGGTCACAATTTCATCATAATATAGGTGAGATTATTACTATATTTTCGGGGATAAATATATTAAATGATATTGGTAAATAACAATATTTATATTAAATTATCACGACAGATTATAATTTCTTCAGTCGAACGAGATTAAGAATAATTTTAAGCAATTTTAATGCTTCTAATTATTAACATTTTTTTTAAATTTAAGTGTCATAATCCTAAAGTGATATGGAGGTATAGGTAGGTATACAACTCATATATTATAACCGTACCTACGTTTAGTATCAAAACTATTGAATAAAAGATAATGTCAACTTCCGTTGTCCAATATTTGTTTTATTATATAGAATGTGGGAATCAGGAAATTGATTAATTAAGAATAATTATTAGTACAGTTTCATTGATATCAATATTTGTTAACTTTTATTTGAGACAAAGAAATTGGAGTAGGTACTCATTGATCACACATTTTCTACGGGATCATATCAGTCAAACGTCACGTTTAAACTATGAATGAATCGAATTTTAGAGTACTTAGCTATGCATGTAATTAGCGGTCTTACTATTAAGTATGTTGTATCCTTTAATGTATATGTATAGTGTCACCGCATCTTCTGCGCAGTTGACATCTGTCATTCTATAAGGGATAATACCATGAAAATACCCTAGATAATACCGTTGTTTGTACTGTCATTTTTTTAGATTGTTAAACAGCTTCCTTTGGCCGACATCGTATATAGCGACTCCATCTTAAAATAAAAGAAATTAAATGAAAGAAGGAAAAAGTAAAGAGCTCCTTCAAAAAGCATGAAATAAAATAAAATTATAAATTTGAAAAACCCCCGACCCAAAAAAGTACGCAATGACAAAAGGTTAAAAACGCTAAATCCTATAAAAAGCAAAAAATAACTTTTAACACTACGTAAGTACCAACTAAAGCATGTCATACATAAAGTTTGGCAATAGCCTGCAATTATTGCACTAACCTGAAATCAATGAACTTTGACACGGAGCTAGTCTTCATATAAAAAAAACTGACAATGACGTGTCAAGCACGTGAATACCAATCAATCACATTATTCAGAACTCCCACTATCTATTGGATAAGCTTTATCTTGAAAATAAATCTGAGAATATAAACTTTTCGTTGATATCTGTTGATAAGAAGCGATTAATAATATCAGTGATTATAACAGTCATTCCATATTATAGCTCACAATAGACACCTTTTAGATGTCATTTAGGATCAGCTTTTTTTAAAACAAACAACTCAAAAGTTTTCTTTTAAAATTAAAATTATCTTTCAAAATCGACTCACGCCTTAGTCATCATGATCATTCTTAAAAACAATACCAATAAAACATTCAGATTATCCAAAAAACGCCACGAAACTAACCATCTGATCTTACACAACTAGAACAATGAACCGTGCATGTAAAAACACCGAACTCGACGTATGTGTGAATGACGTTTTCTAACATTTCCATAGCTTAGGCCTAACACACCGACAACATAAAAACCCGTTTCCATAAAACCACTGATTACTTTGAAAATGGAACGTGAAAATTCATAGTCAAAATTTGTTCCAAGAAGTCGTATATATTGTCGATGAACTTGGACCTTAGGCCCAAACAACTACATATTTATTACGAACTTTCACGAACAAGTTTCAAAGTAAACAGTTGTTTGATGAAAACTGACGCTTACGTTGTCAGTGAACTCAAGCCTTGACGTAACACACGAGCTATCCGACAAAGCCTTAAATCGACATGGTTAAACAAACCCGGGATATGGGAACAAACCCGCGCCGCGTGGATTAGAGGTGCGCTTACACCCGGCAGCCGTGCGGTAGTCACTGTCAACATAGCCTAAGGGCGCCGCTCTATGATACGTCTCGACGCAACGTACGTATGTTAAATGTTGTTTTTTAGACAGGAGTGAATTAACAAGTTTTTTTAAGTCGTTATAATTTCGATAAAAGTAAAACTAAAGGATGTTGTGACATCAAATCAGATTTCTTAGTTGAAATCTGTATCAAATGCCAAATATGTTTTTAAGTTTTAATTTCTTAGGTGATTGCAAAAAAGTTACAAAAATAACACTTAAAACTTGTTTTTAATAACACAGTTTTAAAACAGAGATATTGTATTACCAAGAATTTATTTAATCCAAAACAAAAACCCGAATACAAAGATACAACTTCATACGCGAATTACGCAACATTAAATACACGCGATTCTACATCCATTAAGCTAAGTTCGTAGTTACGAAGCTAATCAAAATATCTGGTGATCCTCCATGGAAGGTTAGGGGTCAGATCATGTCCCTGGCATCAGTGACTGGCACTGACGAAATTGGCTCGAAAAGCCGAGATAACTTCGGCGTAAAGTATAAAAATCTGCGACGTATAATAAACATAAATCCCGATTAGGTTGATACACACGGATGGTACGTTTGGCGAGTTTGTTCGGCGAATGTTGTGCTGTATATTTTTTTTTTTATTCTTGTGTATAATTTAGTACCTACTTTCCTAAATGTTCTTTATCTAATCTACCTGTTTTTTGAGTCCAATGATTTTTGTTTTAGTGCTAGCATTAGCGAAGTTTTTTTTAAGTATCACAAAAGTAAGCAAGTTACAAAACAGGAAGGAAAATAAATTTATTTTGTATAGTAGCAAGAAAATTGTTTCTTTCTAAGTTATACGACAATTTGGCAATGTTTAGGTTGGCTGATCTATGCATTAGTGTGTAACAAACATAATTCAACAATTAGAGGCCTTATCTAAACAAATTGTACGTCTCAATTATCTATTTTTATTCGATACCTATTCCAATGTTTTGTCGGTTAGGAGTTACAGTGGAAATTTTATTTATGTACATACATTACGTACAATACCTATTTACATTGCGCATATCTAAACGATTACACGTAATGTCAAAGCAAAAAAGTTAAAACATTTTTCAGTCGCCAAGTATCTAAATCATTAGAATTATGACGAAATAAATAAATGTAAAGTCTTAACAAATATTTGAAAGGCGATTTCAAACGACCTAACGCTTCCTGAAGGTTATGAAAATATATTTGAAAAAATTAAGTACAAGTATTTAGGAAAAACCACGTCGTTGTTTTCAGCGCGTTGACAGCTCAAGTATTAAAAGATAAACTCGCGTTTTAAACAAATATAAGAGGTTTCTAAACGCTATCTTGTTTAAATAAGTGGAGCATAAATTAATCAGAGCTGCGCGTTATAGACAACACGGGTAATGCCACGGTAAATGTTACTATCGTGTTCGTCGCTGTGTGTGTTTGTGTGTCACTTGCCTCTGTACTCGTCAGATTAGATGCTAGTTATCGCGTTTGCATCACAAGATTTTGGCGCGTCACTCTAATGCGGCATTTCACGTATTTGTGTATGAGGACGCATAACATATTGTTTTGTATCGTGAATATTATTTAATTCAGATATCGAATCTCAAATTGTGTGTTTTGTTGCTACCAGCGATTTTCGTTAGCAGCCATTTCACATAGGAATATTGGCTGAAGTCCACGATGATGCCCAAAATTTTGCAAGTAATCATCTAAATCAGATTCAAGTGATGTCATTATTTTATCAACATTATCTCTATAACAATGACGCTAAGCTAATTTTGAACGCAAAAGGAAGGCAGAGATCATAATTATAGAGATTAGGTCATAAAAGTTTCGTAGAACTTTTTCCTTAAATAAATCTGTCGCTAATAAAGATTTGAAATTGCAAAGAGATCCCTAGTTCTTTCCTCGTACGAATCTGTAATAAAAACTAAGACTACATCATTAAAAACAGCAATAGGTACGTAGAAGAAGTCATAAGACTTTTCCAATTCCATATATCTTTACCTTGCTAAACTTCTAGGTATCTTCCAAACAAACAAAGACTAAGTCTCGGATATCTATGAAAATAGTAGCTGACATGTCTTGAGCTTCGTTTACACAGCAATTGTTACAATTATGATTTACATATTTACCGATCTTGTAATCTGATGTGTTACGAGTATGTGTGATACTGTCAGCGATATGCTGTCTTGCATCATGTGAGTCAATAGTTGTATGTCAGAAACTGAAGTAGGTAAGGTTTAGGTTCTTATTTTAGGTTGTTTGTTGTGAGCATGAATGTTGTAATGTTTTGTTTATGGGTAAAAAAAAAACTGTGTGATAATGATCCAAAATTCATCGATGGTGCTGCAAAGAGTATTTGCCGTTGTTGTTTGAACATCTTTGGCAGTCGTTACGAGTAGTCTCAAATCTTCTCAAACTATATCGGGTTGCACTGATTTGAGGAAATCTGAAAGGGAGTCGCCCCACGTAAAACACTCATATTTCGGTGAATCCAGTTAGACTGGAAGCTGACCCTAACATTGTTGGTATAGGCTAGGCAGATGATTCTAGAAACGAGACTCATAAGTGCATCGGGTACAATAAATCGATTCAACAAATCAAATAGCTTTAAATCAATGCCGTGACATATCTTTATTTAAACATCGTTCTAGAATATTGACTTTGAGAAGTTATTTCTGGAGACTGATTTAGTAGAATGTAGTAGGGATGAAGGGACAAGACAAACGTAATAAGGGGTTCAAGTTAAACTATATCACTACTATTACCAGTTAATGCATTGTTTGTCAATATTTACAGCAGAACGATACAACAGCGTGGGAACACAAATAGGATTATCAACGATTATTAGGAAAACAAGACGACTCCTATTTATTATCCCGTATTTCGTTTTTTAAAGGTGAAAGATGTTAATTGTACCCTATTCTTCAAACGGAAAGCTTAATGTTGAAGTTCTAACTCGAAATCACAAAGAACAACGAAATAGTTTCTTATCAGTTATTTATTTCTAATATCAATTTATGTAGTTCTGTGAATGGAATGCATCAATCTTAAATATCAATGATATCCTAAAAGTATAACTTAACGTTATTATAAGGAGAACATAAAAGTTTACATGACTGAAAATTGAAAAAATCTGAATCAGATTAACAAATTCACTCATTCTACATAGTTAAGACTAACAGAACATCAATTTAATCTAACACCCACTAAAACTGAAGCCAACACTTTCCCAGTACAAAAGTCCAACAAAGCTCAACAAGTCCCAACATACACAAATCGTTCCAAATAAATTGTAAAGTTCGGCGAACATATCCATTGTAATTGTGGTACGTGCTAGCCGTGATTGCAGCAAGAGTTAACACATAATACATTACAGTTTATGTCACAACACAATCAGGCTCCGCCGAGGACGAATCAGGCGGCGACGCGCGTAATCTGGGTTAACAGGGGTCAAACGACATCACAAATTCCAATACGATATTAGACGTATCTGTGGCGCGAATCAACGATTCTATGGACGGACAAACTGTGCGTGCTATTGGCCAACACGCCCCTGCCTTGTTCGCTTCATGCGGCACATTTTGCACATGCACTTTGATTGTGCACGTCAAATTGCTCAGAATTGCTAAGGGTTAATTTATTGTTCAGCCGAGTGTACCTCTGCAACTAGATCATTTCGCTCTTCATCTCTCCTCCAGTACGCTCTTAAGTTTAATGGTTCTGCTATTGAATCAAGTAATGCGATCATTTGTCATGGAGTTTCGGGTATGGTGTTATGATTCCTTAATTTCAATTAGAAGCTTCGTCCTCATTTTGTTTTTCTGCTGTGATGTTTTTTGTGTCAACTTTAACATTTGCGATGAGATATGTTGTGTTTGCACATCATTAACCTTATTAAAACACTATCATTCGTTGTGAGTTTGCCGTTATGTGGTCAAACCTCGTTCAGTAACAATATTCAATGAGTGTAATCAGTGCGGCTCATGAACGTTTTGTATCGACTGACGCAATGGCCAAGTGTCCAATTTGTATCTCGATTCGCCTTAAGTGGTTCGACTTTTCTTAGATTAGAATACATAAAGATGTGTACTTTATTTTTCATCTGCGTTCACTCACTTACAATTTTATTCTCACTTCAAGCTTTAAAT
This sequence comes from Helicoverpa assulta, assembly GCA_963856015.1. Taxonomy (NCBI): domain Eukaryota; kingdom Metazoa; phylum Arthropoda; class Insecta; order Lepidoptera; family Noctuidae; genus Helicoverpa; species Helicoverpa assulta. The sequence goes on along the minus strand of CAWLCW010000014.1, from coordinate 11,211,413 downwards.
ATGAATGATGGAATGAATTGTTTGAATATTGGATCCAAAAACCTCAGTTGAACTAGCTCACATACAATAAAAGGTAGTGAGGAATTGTGAATTGTGAAATAGTGTGTCATCTATGTTAAAGAATTCGTTTAAATTTTTCAAGTTGTAAGTTTATCTAAAGCGACTATCAAGCTTAAAGGAGTGGCTATGCAAAATATTGAACTCATTAAACCAAACTAGAATCAATCATTTAAATGTCAATCCTTGGATTCAAGGGCCAGACATTATTGTACACAATATAGACTGGACCGCGGGAATTTCCAGATTAGATCCTTATCTACATTGCAAACTGTAGTCCAGTTGTTCTCAACATCAACTCTGTATGACGTAGAACTTCATTGAAGTCCACCAATTGGCTGTAAATTATAAAATTGTCACCTTACATCGTGACTCTTTTGTCTTAGAACGAAGGTAAAAATAGCGACATCGTCTATTTTCAGTACATATTTGACTGTGACACGGTGCTAATCACGATGAGTATCACCAAGTTTGTAATCCGATGACGAGAATACACGAATTTGTACCGTGCCTCGTCAAGGAACGTGTTAAATGGTTATTTTTGTGGTTTTAACCGTTTAAGATGATATTCGTCATTGTTTTTGGTGTTAATTAAATTGTGCACGTCACATATTGCTATGCGTGAATTGATCTATTTTTACGCAGCGAATCTGTACTTTGTGTAACGGTTCTCCAAACAATATAATAGACAGTACAGCAGAATCAGTGTAACGGAGTAAAGTGATATTCAGATTTCTGTTAAGCAGTGTGTTCAGTGATCTGTGTTAGCATACTGAACTATCGACATCAATTATTCGTCAGTGCTCGTCAATATTCGAATATAAACCTAACTAATAATTTCCCGCTTCAATATAGTTCGATGATATCTCCCCTGTTATTCGTTACTCGCCAATTTAGGAATACCGCTAACCACAGAACCTTATACGACACTTCAGGCTTCATTAAAATTAGTGCACGAATTTAATACGGTACAATTACATGAAAAAGATACAGTTACATAATACACAATATAATGTAAGGCAACGGTTCCCTTCGTCCGTCGATACGTTTCAAATGTCCCTCACGTCTGGCTTTGACGGACACTGTGCGCATACGCAACCATATTGCACCAATGCATGCAAGTGTACCAGCGCAAATTGTAGAATTATTCATTATTATTCGACCTTAATGGAAGCTATGGGGACTCGTCTAGACACGACACCATAAAAGCATGGATAAGCTCGTGTTTGTGTATTGAAATTATCCACACCGTTATATTAATTGGGCGTACGCAAATTTAATATTAATATTTCGTTAATATGGCTTGAAACAATTAGCCGCGATTGGAACTTTATGTATCCGTTTTAGCAGACTTATTTAATTCAGATTATTTTTGCAATGAAGGCAAAATCCACAAAACAAATATTACATTTACGTAATTATAAATGAATAATATGATAATATAATTCATTGTCACATCCGTATTTTTACATTGGATAATCACGGGATTAAAGCCGAGGCCTCGAGATTAACTCGAGATTAAATTGTTTAATCGTTATCATATTCCACATCTGTCACTAAGAAGTCACTATCTCTGATAGACTAGCGATATCACAAAAATATTACTGATTAAGTATAATAGATTAATTAGCGATTAGTTTTAAACATGTTTTGATTTTTAATTTAATTAAAACTACAGAACAAATTAGACATTTCGTAGCTTGTTTTTTAAATGGTAACATGCGTCATATGAATTTATATTCGCGATTAAAAATTCTTAATGAGAGTAATAAGGCGTTAACATTGAATTAATTCAAAGCGCGATCAAGATCTTAATCTTAATGTTGTATAAATGTTTCTTTCTGCGTCAATGCACCTTTCACCTAGTTTAAGTGATTTGTTTATAGCATGCAATGTTGTCTAAGCCACGCTTTTCTTTCGTAGAATCTGTCGGCGGAACTCAGGCGCAGCAAGACGCCCCCCCGGCGGTCGCCGGAGGAGCGCACGGTGCCCCGCCCCCCCTCCGCGCCGGTGCACCACGAGCGCATCCAGCACACCCCGCATACCCCCCACCTGTCGCCCAAGAAGGAGGCCTTCAACAACCTACTGAACAAAGGTATTACTGGTGAGTACACCATTTTTACTGAGTTTAAAATTATAAATCTTCTGATGATGATGGTAATATGGAAAGTTAAGCTTCATTCAATGCTACCAAATCAACGTCCAAGCTGTCTTATCCATTTTGATCAGCTTGAGAAAGTCCAAACGCCCCTCAAATGTCTTGTAAGACAAGTAAGAGTGCATTATTCGTAGTCACGCACTATTCTTCGGCCCCCTTTGTATAAATACGGTTCATCTGTACAGTTCTAGTTAATCTGATGGCATTATTGATTCTCTGATATCTTTCGGTCGTTAAATCAAACGTTCGCAGTATATGTATGCGCCAGTTATTACAATATTTATATATGCGTCTATAAAATCTGGCAATGTTTATTGAATAGTTTCTAAGGAGTCAACTCTTTGGTGGTTAGTTATTCTGTACCGTTTATGTTTTTATTGTGATTGCGGCAAGCAAGTCAGTTTGTTTATCAAGCTAGAGAAATTAAAAAAAAATACAATAAGTAATGTGTACAAGAAATCTTAACGATCAATGTAACGTATGTGCTGAAAATATTAGTAGAAATGATTACGCTTAAGGCAAACTGTTTAGTCTTGGTAGGCCCACTCACCGGCTAATGAGCACAACCCCTAAATCCGCACAGCTAATTTCACGAGCAGTTTGGCGCTGTATCGTGCATGTAAACCGAACCGGCTCCATCCACTTCCCATACATCGTAATACCGCTCCATACCCTACCTAATAATTCCTCATTCATTCGCCTCTTTATAAATCATAATCTCCAAATCTACCGTCTTCTGTCCTTGTCTTTTTAATATAAATCCCTTTTGTCCCATCCCTTTCTAGTTCTTTTACCCCTTAAATCTAATCCGGCACATCCCGTCTGTAAGGCGCGCTCAAAGCATAAGCCCAAGTGCACACGCAGGACGCACATTAACAAACATACAGTGTGCTCCATGCTTTAAAAATATTTTTATTATTACGTAGGTCTCAAGATAAATTAAACAGAAGACAGAGTAGCATTAGAATTATGTAAAAGATTTGTTTTGAATAATTTTCAAATATTTGAAAATTACTTTATCCTTGAAGTTTTTCAAACTTAACATCAATTTTAGTATTATCTATTTTTTCATAGACATTAGTTTTTTTACTTCACTTAACCTTGTATTCACTGAAAACATTAGTCTTTACTGTATTAGCATAAATTGCAACTTGCCACATAGAATGTGAATAAGCGCATAGATAAAATAAAACTTTATTGTCTGTTGCGCAAACCGAATGAAAAGTATTAACAAGAAGACTATAAGTAGCGTTAGTAGAAGTAGTGTTGTTCCGCCAATCGGCAGTGAGTTAATGCCTAATGCCACTAATCGGGCGTTATAAATCATTATTAATTTCGAATCGGGCCGCGCCGCCCGCGCCGCCGATCCGTGCCGATTAGCGATTGCACAATGGCCGACGGATTACGCTCGACGTTGAAGATATATCTTTTTGTCAAATCGTACCTGAGTACCGTCAGAAGATTATATCTGGACGGAAATACTTTGATTTTAATTGTAGTTTAGTTTTTTTTCCTAATACATACCTTATTGGCATTGTTCTTCATAATCGTAATCACTTATTTCTGTGAAGATGTGTTTCTCCGTTAGCCTTTCAGTTTCAGTGAGTTTCAGCAACCCACTGAACAAACAAAAACTTGACTAAAACTAAATATTACAACCCTACTCCTACTAGGAGCTCTATTATTTCAGGGAAAATAAGTTTTTTAGGTATACTTATTTTCAATATTTGGTTTCCTCTATTTTCAGTAAACGGCTTTGGTCTTCCCACATATCATTTTGCGTAAAACAGGAAATAAAATTTAAAATAAAAATTCATTATTTTAAAATTCTGTTGTCAACCCTACTTTACACGAATAAGCCAGTTTTATATAGATAAGCCGATTTATATATATTTTTTATTATACCTTATTATAATCTTTTATTTTATATGTAAGACTAACGTATGTACCTAAGCATGGTTTTATGGCCAAAATGAACGGTATGTTTCTAAAATTTAAATGCTAATTTTATATCTTCTTACGACTTAGTTTATCGCGGAATATTGGCTATTAAGTAATAATAATGTTTGGGTATCTTTCTGAACTGTTTATCTAATACACGTTATCGTGAATAAATATTTAATTTTATATTTCATAGATAGAATATTTTATAATCCGACATTAGCGAAGTGTTTTTTAATAAGAGACATGTCAAGATTAAAACCAATATTGATTTAAAAAATATAAATGGGAAATCAATGAATAAGTCCCTTTTTCTAGTCTAGCCTTCTGTTATAAAATTTTCTTTATGTAAAATAAATAACTAAAATGTTTCAATCTTAATTAATGTGTGTGACGTAGTTTTTATTACCTATCTTGAGAACCAAATTAATTATGACAAAGTAGGGTACTATTGTCAATCTAGGTACCTATAAGTACAGAATATGATAAGGTTTATAGATAGTCACCGACCACAACCCAACACGCAACGGTGTGAACTAGAAAGAAAACAATAATGAGTAGGTTATATGTATTGATAATAATTGTAACTATGATTGTGGGTAACCACATATGTATGTCAGTCTTGCATTACCATTGATAATTAAAATTAAAAAAATAAATTAATTAGTCTGAACTTTATTTTATGTCCCATGGTCTCTAACAAAGATCTTTCATATTGAAAGTTTATTTTATTAAACAAATGAACAGGTATAAAAATGGCTCTCTTAAAAATATTTTCACCATCACAATTACCATCCTTAAACTAGAAATAAAACAATATAATTGTTCTTGACTTTTACGCCAACAGATTCGTAGAAAAATCCTTATCGCTAGAATTTCCCAGCGAATTATTCGTTTCTACGTAAATGAAGAAGTAAAAAACAAAAGAAATCCGAAAACACATATCAAATTCATAACTGTCATCGTATGACGTGACACATATTATTATTAGGGCCGGTACACACGGGCGGAGCTTTATCTCTGGGCGACATGAGGCTGATCCGGCCCGGATGATCCGGATCAACGGGATCCGCGAGCGTGTGTGTGTACGTGTTATCGATTTAATGTACGACTTACTTGTTGTTTTTTTTTGCATGTGTGTGTTGTGACCTCTAGGGGTTGTGTTTTTTTGGGTAAGCTTGCAGTTTTGGACAGTCTTTTCAAAATTGAAATAAGATCACGACTATGATTTAGCTTCTGTATTTCTACTCAAATTGACTTTTTCTGGGTAAAAAAATATGTAAATGTTATGTTTTCGTAAAAAATTGCATTCACCTTGATTTGATGATGAATGAATATAGATTGATAAAAAATACGCATTTCTGACGCTTTACAATCTTATGATATTTTTATCTTCGCCGAATCTGAATTTAATTAAGTAAGTCAATGCCATGTTATGACTTAAAATTCTAAATATAATCGATACGTTTTCTCAAACTAATGATATCGGTATATAAAATGTGACGTCATTTCTCAATGATAAGATACAATCGCGATTTTTACGAAATCCACTGAATATCTGAAACTTAAGTATTATTTGAAAATCCGAGGTTATGATAAACTGTTACGAACTGATTGTTATGAATTATGAAAATTAGAAATGCCATTTCATTTTGCGATAATATTTTAGGAACACAGATAAATTAAAATTGATATTACCTACATGTTTTATGAGTATATAAAATACTAGCCGTTTTCCCGCGGTTTTACCCGCGTCCCGTGGTAACTACTGCCCGTACCGGGATAAAATATAGCCTATGTTACTCGTGGATAATGTATCTTTCGAATGGTAAAAGAATTTTTAAAAACGGTCCAGTAGTTTTTGAGCCTATTCATTACAACCAAACAAACAAAGTTTTCCTCTTTATAATATTAGTATTATGTATTCTTGCAGCAACTAATAGAAGTGCTTAACTTTTTTGGTGTGCATAGTTATGTGATGTGTTAACCCATAAAACCAGATTATCGTTATGTAAAAGATTTATGCATATTTTCCTATACCGGGTTAAAAAGAGATTTTCTCACTAAGTCGTTTAATTTATTAATAACTAGCTGGTGCCCGCGACTTCGTCTGCGTAGGTTTAGTATTTCGAACAATATGTTTACAAATTGTAGCCTATGTGTTATTCTGATGTATAAGCTAGATTATTGTAAAGTTTCATTAAAATCCATTCAGTAGTTTTTGCGTGAAAGAGTAACAAACATCCATACATCCAAACTTTCGCGTTTATAATATTAGTAGGATAAATGTCTAATGAACGTGGGAAAGTAGTATGGTAAAATGATAAACATTTATTAGTCTTTTCACAACAGTAACAAAACATACATAGTTTGCATAGTGTGTTACATGCCTAGTTTTTGTAACACTTAAACATGTCTTTATTTGTAAAACTTTTATATAAGAAAATGCCTCTATATTTTCACATCAGAACTAATAACACCTACGATAAAATTATAAACAAAAAAATTGCCAAGATCAACTATTACCAAAGTTCAATCAGTCCCACTAGTGCGACCACAAAACGATAAATTCAAAAGATTCCCAGAATACATTTTCCATATTCAAAATCCATAATATTGTCGACCTCGGTAGCTAGGTAGGTACCTCGTACATCCCGATCCGGCGGTCGCGTAATCCGGCTTAGGACTGATCCGCGTATACTTGTGTATGTGAACACCCTACGGTTATATTGTTTCCTAGTGAGCAGTGTGAGTCTTGCTTGGTGTTGCAGGCGATATTTTTCTTGAATTTAGAAAAAAATACTGCACCTATACCTATATCTTTTTTTGGTTCTAATAGTATTTCAAGAACTACAAGCACATTTGCGAGGCTTCAAAAATGTTTGGGTTAAAAAATCCTTGTTTAAAATCCACGAGCGTATCCTATCCCTTTTTTATCCATTCGTACTTTTAAAAGCTTAGTACTACTGGTATGGTCAGAAACAAAAATCGTTTAGATATGGACAAACATACTGTTTTTTTAACACACGCACTAAATAATTATTATTTTTGTTGAAGCTGTTCAGTTATGTTATAATGCGTCTTACATGTACATAATCGGAGGTAGGAGTCAAATTAATTGACATTATCCAGTAATGTGCATAGACTTTTGCTTAATGAAACATAATCCAGACCATTAAATATTAATTCAGGATGAACCACAGTCAATAATAACATTCATCCTAAGAATAAAATTGAAATAAGTATATTGATTTCTGACACTTACGCGAATATTAGACATTTAAATAAAACTACTTTTACGGATTTTTTCGCGGTTATATTAATATTATTTAATCCCGACGTTTCGGATCCTTTACAGCATCCATGGTCACGGGCAGACTAAGGTGTTGGTCGTCTTGATATATTAGTTACAAACAGCTACCCTACATTTTGTTGATTATTATTGACAATCCGATTCACGCAAAACGAGCTCACTGTATCCTTAGGTCGAGCAGTTGTACTGCGACGAGGGCGCGGTACTCGGAGCTTGTTGTCGTGCAAGAACCCGCGTGAAACCAGCCACAGTTGAGCGTCTACCTGCTGTTCTTCCATACATAAGAGGAGTCACAGACAAGATTGGCTACATCTTGAAGCGAGCTTCAATCAAAACCTACTTCAAGCCGCTGAAGAAGATCAGTCAATTCTTACCACCTGTCAAGTGTCACATACCTCTACAAGATGCGGGTGTATACAAGCTTGAATGTGATTGTGGTCTCTCTTACATAGGCCAAACTAAAAGAAGCATAGGGACCCGCGTAAAAGAACACATCGCCGATGTCAAACACCGCCGTTCCAGACAGTCAGCAGTTTGTGAACACACACTAGACAAGGCCCAGCATTACATCAGATTTGATAAACCACAAGTCCTTGCAAAAGAAAACCGATTCCTACCTAGGATGATTCGCGAGGCTATTGAAATTAAAAAACATCCAAATTTCAATAGAGAAGATGGCTGGTGCATACCACCTGCTTGGAATCCTATCATAGAAACTATTAAATCAAAATCCAAGCCTACAACTGCTCGACCTAAGGATACAGTGAGCTCGTTTTGCGTGAATCGGATTGTCAATAATAATCAACAAAATGTAGGGTAGCTGTTTGTAACTAATATATCAAGACGACCAACACCTTAGTCTGCCCGTGACCATGGATGCTGTAAAGGATCCGAAACGTCGGGATTAAATAATATTAATATAACCGCGATAAAATCCGTAAAAGTAGTTTTATTTAATTGAAATAAGTAGTTGAAAATCTTAAAAGTTATCAAAGATTAAGTTTGCAGAGAGGGCACTACACCACACAAACGGTAAAGAAGATCCATTCCAAAACGTCTTATCTGTCGCATCTGAAGTTCTTCCACAACTGGTCTATCTCAGTCGCATTTATGATAATCGTAAACACCGGTGGCCGCACAATTATGTAAACGATCGATATTATAGCGAGTATCGATAATCTAGCGGTGGTCATCACCTTGGAATTTATGGTCTAAACCACTATAAACTATTATTTACATTTCGTAGCTTTAATCTATACATATAATAAATCTGTAGAAAAGTAATTTTTGTACATTGAAAAAATTGACAAAAAAAATAGCCGGCATGTTAAAGGATAACTAACAGAACCCATTTCCATCATTTTTGTCATTTTTGTCTGTTTGTCTGTTTGTCTGTTTATCTGTTTATCTGTTTGTTTGTTCGCGATTCACGTAAAATCTACGAATTCAATGCAGACAATGCTTACATACAAAAATTCTACGTAACTTGGGGTATTACTCGATCAAAAGATATGATTAATTTTGTGAATTCAAGATGTAAAATATTACGACATGCAATCTGTTTGTCAAAACTGTACATTTGAATGTTGTACTTATATTAGTTGTTCGGCCTATTATTAATCTTTACACAGAAAATCACACCTTTATAAGTAACTTCGGAAGAAAAAAAAATATGAAAATTTTGTTTAGCCTAGGTTAAAGTAGCTCCATCTGTGGTAAAAATACATCAAATTTGTCAAAAGAGCGAGGTGGTAAATGACAATTAATTACCATACATTCTTTATAGAGGATTATTATTTCAACAGATGGAGTTGAGTATTTTCCGTAATTCACCATATTTTAACACGTAGTGTAATTTTTCGATAGACATTTCAATAGTGTTTGTCAGTTTGCCGTACCACATCAAAATCCAACTATAATTATTACCTTGATGAAAGGAAAATTAATAGTTCTCAGCCAAATTTAAAACGGTGCCATCTTAATTATTTTTTGAACATTATGTCAAAAATGATGACTTTAGTGGAACAATTAATTATCATTTAAACTTACAGATGGAGTTCATATCAGGATTTTTTCATAAACATAGTTTAGCTTATCTTCCACTAATGTGGTGGCCTTAAAACAAATTACTTTGAGTGAGTAGTATTAAGTAGACCTTAATTATTTTTTCTGATGCAAAATATGTAAACTTAATCCTAGAAGAAAGGAAGATCTATCTCTCGCAAGCGCTGCTAAGCGTGAGGTAGGTAATGTAGGCTTCTGTAGCTTTAAAAACAAGCCCAGATACAAAGTGCAGATAAGAAATGGGAGCTTTCTCGATTTAATACCATACACACGTAAAATGCTTCTGATCGCAAATACACTGTTCACGATTACGAACAGTCTCAGTAAGACCCGAGCCAAGTCTAAAAAAACACCTTTTATATAAAACTACGTTTGATGTCATTCAATTACAAAGACGTAGTAATACAAAAAAAAAAAAAATACAAAGACTAAATCCTATCCACCTATATCCTATCCTAATCCAGCATGCATTGCAGGTGTGCATTGCACAAAAACCAATGGTATCCTATTAGAGAAGTCAAAAGAGTCGGCCTGCCAACGTCAGCTTTTGCGCTAAGCAAGTGTTCTTAATAGTACCATCAGAATTTCATTCATCGTTGAATGAGGTGAATACATTTTCAGAAACCACAATAACAGTAGGAGCCAAAGCGTATGATCGCTTCATAGAGCTCTGATTGGCCCCAGGTGACCAACTCAGGTCTGATTTGTTCGTTCATCAGATCTTTGAAAGTGTTTCGGTGGATACTTACTGTCGTCCTGTTTACGTGTGACACAAAATATGGTATATAAACGTCCTCCGCAAGAGCGAAATTTTCCCGGTGTGCGGTAGTGACGCACAGTATACAACACTTCTGTTTCTTTTGATTTGCTGGCTCCACCAAGAAATGACAAATTGCGAGCGTACATTTTGAAAATCTTGGCAAAACTGCAGGTTTCAAGTACGAACACATGAAGTGGACTCTCACAGATAGTGTACATTTTGCCTATTCGTGAACTACTGCAAACATTTCGGTGGAGTCCCTCCCGGTTTAGACCTAACCCCACATTAGGCGTGCGCGATCCTCGGGCGTGTGAGTAGCGCGTGCGTCGCGAGCACGCTGCGTGAGCGTCGCGTTTTGCTGCCCTGCGGCATTTGCAGCGCGCTCGACTTGACGTTTAACTGCTAAGGCGTTTAGCGGGCGGCGGGGATAGCGGGCGAATGCCGCATGCATGCCGCAGGGCAGCAAAACGCGACTTTCACGCAGCGCGCTCGCGACGCCCGCGCTACTCACACGCCCGAGGATCGCGCACGCCTAATGTGGGGTCAGCCTTACCATAGTGAGTAAGTGCACAGAAAATCCCCAATTCATACAAGTCATACAAGTGTTTCTCCCCAGTAGTGAAACTATCCTACCCTATGCGCCTGCTGATGATGATGACTCATTTTATCATCCATCCAGCTATTCCCCAACTATGTTGGTGTTGGGCTTCCAGTCACCGAATCTGTTTGAGTACCAATATTTTGCTTGGAGCGACTACCTATCTACCTATCTTCAATCCAGTCAACTACACAAGACGATATCCATGGTAAGACTGACAGACTTTCTGGCTTCTGATTAGTCGCAGCAGCTGCAGAAAATGTACAAATGACAGCTTTGTCAGACTCAAAGCATATAGACATAGATTATAGCTATTTCCTGTGAAAATTACTTACGCACCATACGTAATAATTTTCCAAATTGGCTGACTAGATCCAGAGATTTCCACAACGTCACAAACTTTACTTCTTTTGTTTAGATAATGGTCACATCCACAACACAACCTTGATCAATGAATCTATGCGACTGCGAAGTGGTAATCCTAATTATACTGTCACGTGAAAGAATGCACCTACGGGATAAGTAGTATTTTGACTATTCTATATTGCCCACGCAGACGAAGTTGCGGGCAACAGCTAGTAAACTTAATAAGCTTCAATATTTATGTTGTATTTAGTTTATCGATATTTAATTTTATTTGAAAAAGAAATCATTTTACCATGTCTGAACGAGATGATACAGACGAGATAAAGTTAAAGTACATTCAATAAATGAGAGTTCCCTAATTTTATTTCTGTCCTGCTAATAAACGCTAACGTTTACAAAAACGCTGATTACCAAAGAACACATAAGAAAAGTCCATTATACTACATAAATTACGTCACAAATCCCCGGCAAGTTATTCAACGAAATCCGGATTTCAGTAATCCGGTAGGAGATGTATCCCGGACGGTGGCCGGCCGCTGCCGCCTAATCTCCCTGATCCGGATCACGAATACTTAGCTCTATATGTATGTTCTACTTAGCTAGCTTTCTACGTGTCGGAGCTCCTCAGGTCTTTGTTAGAAACTAGGATTTTCCACTGAATACTAGTTCAGTCCGGTACAGACCCGATTTTACTTGTTAAATCCGTCTATTTTTATTACTCTGAATGGACGGACAAAAAGTCGGAGCTGTGTTTGTTAGAATTTCGCGTGTTTTTCTTGTTGGCTATCAATTAAAATAACGGTCTGTAGTGAAATTCGCTGTGCAATTCTAAAGTTTAGTTCAATTGAGAAAAGTAGTTTTGTGTGGAAGCTTTTTATTGGATCGATATGTTCTGTTTTCCTACACAGCTTGACACATACCCGAAACAAATGACTACATCGATAATCTCTAACCGATTAACTTTTACCTAATTACACGGGGGATTACATTACCCAATCATATCAATGCAATGGACTGGTTACCACGTGCGTGGGGCGCGGGCGGCAGGAAGGGGTGAGGAGGGGGGGTGCCTCCTCCATCAATCATCTTGAGATAATCTGCTGTACTTCAGCCCAATTTGAGGCATGCACTCGGCTTAACGCACACATTCAAACAACCGGTTTCACGATGAACTAGCTACTATACGAGCTTTGGAAGTCCGCAAATGATAATCGTAAAAAGATTGTGATTAAACTTTTTTTGTGGGGTCTGAAGTTCTTTTTTGTCGCTTTTTTATGGTATTCGAAAATTCGTACTTTTGTACTTTATGTGCACGTACATTTACTCTACCTCAGACATTTATTCTGCCTCTGTAGGGATGCAAGTAATGTTTCCTCATATTAAGGTTTTCACATACGAGAATACATCTAAAAAAAACTGCACTAAAAACTAGTTCAGGGTTAGCAAAACTATCGTTTAATGTTTATCAAGCTTATTTCCCCAAGGTGCACGGCAGTCGTTTGTCAGACACAATTCGAAATCAAACGATAAACGGCTCGTGATTACAATACACATTTCATCATTTCAATGTGTGCGTATCATAATGCAAATCCTTTACGATTATTCTTTTGTGTCTGACTTTAATTTGGTTTTAAACCCACTACTACATACGTACAGGCGTATACACACGTAACAACACGGGCACGTTTCCGTGTGTGAATTAATCCGGCGGCAACAACAGAGAGAGGCAATCAGCTGAGCCTCTGATCAATCGATAAAAAATCGTGGCGGTGGAGTTGTGTGGACAAATAAGCGTGAGCTGTAGGCTCTGGTAACGGATGATCCGGACCATTTGTCAAGATTAGGCTTACGGGCCGAGGCGCGGATTGTCACTCCGGTTCTACAGCCCGAACGGTCAAGCGGGAGCTTTTTGTCATCCCACATTATACGAGCTCAACAATCGGTGTTCGCAACCGTTTTATTTCAATACATTGAATTAGTGTAAACACCAACATTATAAATTAAAATAAACGACTACCACATAATCCGGAGCATAATAATTTCATTAGCATCACTAAATCTAAATACGTTTTTGAGACAATTCCTCTCATTGTTTAGGGCATCGTAAAAACCATAGAAGTGAGCGGCAAAGGCCTCGTTCACCCTAATCGTGGGACCCCGTCTGGCGGGCTTAGGGACGGCGCCCTTAACAAAATCTTAATCCCTACAAAGGGTTAGTAATATTATCTTATTACAGTCGCAAGAAATAAACCTTTAATTCTGGAGCTTCCTTTAAAATATGGACGCTGTCAAATTTATGTGCCCGAGAATAATATTAATTTAAATTTACACATGAAATTCCCGGCCAATAGTGATTGATATTGACAAAGAGCATTGGATATACATATAAAAATATTTCATATGCTTATAAGCTAGTTGTAAAATTAATTCTGCAGTAATGTCGTTGACATATTCTAATATGAGTACTAGCATAACATTAATACAGGATATCTATATTAGCAAAAGCCCTGTCCAGCCATTACTAGGCTCATTTGGAGACAGATCAAAGCAGCTGCTCATATCTCCATTCTGGTGTCGCGGTAATCTGGTGGCGGGTTGCAGATACATAAATTTGGCTTCAATCGCACATTCAAAGCCCATTAATCGCGGATTCAGTGTGGACGCACCTTTAATGCATGCGCCGACTTCAGGGATGTGCTCATTCTGTTATTATTCTTCTATGTAACATTGTAGGTTTTTTAAAACTTTTTAGACAGAATAATTGATCAGCTGATGGTTCATCCTCTGAGCCTTTTTTCCCAATCCTGTTGGGGTCGGCTTCCAGCTGATGGTTGTATAACAAAAATAAAAAAGTATGACCATAGCTATATCATATTTCGTTATAACTAACAGTCACTTTTACTAACTTCACGTTTTATATTTTGACACAAAAGAATGCACAAATAAAAATTGCCCCAAATACATCTAAAAATATATCTACATACTCCATTTACAGCTAACAAAAACAGAAAACACGTATTCAAAAACAAACTAATGCATGGGACATTAAATCCGTGAGATTTAAAGCTTTTCTTAAGAAGATTAAGCTCCCAAATCATAGTTGCGACAGCCCTACAGGATAAACCCGACTACACACACATGGCTACCACTACCGGTGTATCTCCTGAGATCTGATAAGATTCAAATAAGGGATTAGAGAGGGACGAAGTGAGGATTCGCACGACTCACGCGCGGGTGCGACGGGACCAGAGCACGGGATTATCCTCGACGGACCGCGCCAAGTGTTCCTACGTAATATGTGACGCAGTTGCGCTAAGTATGAAGATTTAGCTCTGGATTTGAAAGAATGCAAAATTAAGGTATTAAGTGTGCAAGGCTGGTGTAATGGCCGTTGGAAGTTTCAAGTTTTTATTCATGAATCAGAGTTGCTTAGTTCAGATAGTCCTTGTATGGAATTGGATGCTTCACATCTTATTGCGGTGTTTAGTGTTATCCTTAATAGTCTAATATACGTCTAGATAATTTAGGCACTATTAGTTTACCGAAAATGTATTCCAAATCCGCAATACCCGCAGGTGGCGTTTATTAGCTCAAAAATAATACATCACAACTCTTTACCTATTTGTTAACGGCACGTGTAGGGCAAATATACCCACACATATTTTTATGTTTTCCCGGAACGTAGGATTAAGGTAAGGCGGGATAGGCGAAATCCCAGTATCCGGGATTGCCACGTGCGGGCCTTTTTCAGGATTTTCTCGCCCCAGTCCCTTTTACAATCACTTTTTATTTACAATACAGCCTACACGAGTCAGGTGACAGTTGTTTGTGTGTGTACAAGGAACAAGGTCGTGTGTTGCTGCTTTGTCATGGAATTATATTATAATCGGAAAACTTAAGTTCAGGCATTTTGTTGCGTAATTAAATGTACCTAATATACTTTATTCGTATTATTATATTTCAACATTTTTTGTCATATGAAGTCAGAATATTTATATCGAAACCACCAATAATTTTACACAAAAGTTTTCTACTTACATCCATTTTAATCCCATAATACGAATTCTTTATTCATGTTTATCTAGAGATATACGGCAGGGTTGTCAAACCCCATACATTAAAAAGAATTGAACTCAATCAGGGCTGAAGTTTATACTTTTTTATTCTCTTTTTTCGTTCCGCTGAACTAATCCGTCGGCTTATCTTCAGCTTGCAGTAGAAAGTTACCAGATAAAGCTGGCCATCGTGAAACGAGCTTTAGGAATATGGGGTTAGAGTTGGTAGTTGTGTAGAGGGATGTTATTAGGGGTTCTTCGGTAGTCAATGAACCTCGTAGGACGAAACCACGACCTACCGTAGGGGTTGGAGTGTTGTCGAATGTTTCTACATTCAATGTTTCATTGCTTACGTCAGTTTTTATTGCTCTAAGATTTTGGAGTTTATCTTTTGACGGCCAGTTTCTTCATCAAAAGTTAAAGTTAAAGTAATGTCTAAAGTAAAAGTAACGGTCAAATTCGTTTTTTCAAGGCTAAACTGACAGCAAAATTCATAGAAAAATTGAATTTAACCGTTACTTTTACTTTAGACATTACTTTAGCCATAACTTTAACTTTAACTTTTGATGAAGAAACTGGCCGTAAGTAAAGTGTGGTTTGTGGTTCAATAATAAATTCAAAACCGACATGTATTTTGATAGGACGTCAGACAGTTGTAAAAGGTGGTAGCAAAATGGATCATAGAAAATTCTTATATTAATGGATCATAGAAATATAGAAAAATATAGTTAAATAACTAAGCGAGGAAAGTTACTGATGCCATAGTGCTAGTTAATGAACTCGTTTTTTATCTCATTAGATATCCCTTTTTACTATCGAGTTCGGATTTTTTAATTCAACAGGATTATCTATATAAATATGCATGTTGTATGTCTTCACGGGCGCGTGGGTCACAATCGATTAATTTTAAATCTTTTAAGTGGGGGTGCTCTTTGAAAACTGGATTATCTGAACGGCTTTACGCTTGCAATGGGAAATAATATTTAAGTATCTAAATGGAGAAAATAATTTGATTTTGTCATACATTTGTAGAACTGACCTGACCTCTTCTAATTTTTTCATACGTGTGGAGATAATGTCATGTTAATATTTTGAGATTCATGATTGCTAATTATAAATAACTTAGATAAAAACAATAATATGTAGGTACTTGTAAGTTCTACATTTATCATTTATAAATAATTATTTATAAAACACAAAAAACAACAGTGACAAAAAATAATTATAATTTCCGAACACGCTTTTAATATTTGTTCACAAATATTATGATAACATATTTAATATAACATTATCGGAAAGCAACGATGCTGCGGCCATGTTTGTCCGGGACCTCGTTATGTTGGATATAAATATTTTATTCCCGGATAAAGCTGGACCCGGTATAATCCCGCCCGGACCAGAACAAAAAGAGATAAGCCACTAGTACGATTAAATGTACGTTTTTGTTACATTTACATTTTATTATAAGGTCGCCTACATCGACTTACTATCGCAAACCAGATGGTGCCACCAGATAGAAGTTTATAGGTTACTAATAAAAATGGTTCACGAATAAACCTTCGCCGAATAAGTTTTTGACCAATAAAATGTATTATCCACCACGTGTATAATTTGTTTTGAGTTGTAAACGAGATAAGTGCGTATAATTACGTCAAAATAGTGTCGTTTTTTTCCACTATACCTACATAATTAACGCGATAGATACATGTGTCGATAAGACGCTAAGTACATGCTTAATTTTTTGCTCTTATACAAGATAAAATTTTGAAAAAAAACATAAAATAAAAGAAGCAATCTTGTTTCACTGTAAAATGGCATCTCTCGTAAGAAAATGAAACAGTTTTCCTGGCCGCATGTGTCACTTTTCTAAAGGCGAGTGCACACTAAACACAAATCGTCTCTTGCTGCTTGCCGGACCGTAGACAGACTCATTCTAAAATATCGGGAGCGACTTACCACATCCTACAGCATTTCCCTTCTTCCATTTACTCAGTATCCCCTGTATCCTCAACACATTCTCCCCAAATAAATCATCAAAGAAAAATAAACATGAAATATCACAGTAATTACGAACAATACAGCCATCCGGCGAATGTACGGTTTTTGTTTACCGTCGTTTGATGTTGACGACTTATCCAATAACGTTAATGCTCAAGGTGCCTATAGGGTACCGGCAGTTTCCTTTAGCACGATACGAATATCAATTGATTAGCTTAATGTAATAACACAAATACAATGATTCATCACCGTGTTTTCGTGCACGGTTCCTGTCGGGTTCTCTGATAGCTTTTACGACTTCTGTATTAAGGTTACGATTATCATAATGGTGGTCTTCGAATCCAGGTAACAAAGGCGTGACGTCACATATAGACCAGGATTATGTGGGCTTCATACATGAATCAGTTTTATAATAGCTGATACGTGGAAATGCGCCGGCTTGCGGTCTGGGCTAGGCATAGAAAAAAAACTTCCTGTACGTGACGTTAGTGCTGCTATTGACGTTTCTACGATGCGTATGCGTATGAGTACACGTATGATCTGAACTTCATATCAATATACTCTTCTATGGAAGGCGTCAATTGTTTTGGAATTTTCTTTTGGTTACGGTAATTTTTCCATAAACGTAAATTAAAGAGCCTTATAGAACAGAGTTCTACAGTATTGTTTAATATGTGCTTTCATTCCTAAAATCAATATTCAATGGCAGTCAATATTAAACCTACTTAAAATAGATGAATTCCGCATCACTCATATGAGCGGAGCTATCATTGTATGAATGGCGGTTCCCGGCGCTCGCTCCGCGGTCCGCGATCCGATCCGCCCGTGCCCGCTTAAGCCAGATTTCAATAGAGTATAATCTCGCCCTAATGAATCTCCAATCCGGATTACCGAGGGGCCCCTATAATAGACGAGCGACGGCCATTGCAAACGAGCGGGATTTAGTTTAGAAAAAACTTTGATTAGTCTAGTGCGCGTCGGTTTGAACACCGGGAACCGATTAATATTTAACTGTGTCGTAACAGTAACACTGGCACATTTGTTTTGTTCCACGTGCCAAAGGAATAATAGAGATAATTCCTTTGGAACCGATTTCTCATCGAGACGCATCAAGGAACTATGTCTTAATTCAGATGTCTGATTCCGTCCAATAAATTGTAAAGGCCGCACGACACTCGGCTAATCCCATTGGCGGGCATTAGAACGGCTTTGTGCGGACAGATCGCGCTCGCACGCCGAAATTACCTAGCAATTGGTAGCCGCGCCGAATTGCCAGCGGGCTCAGTCTAAATCGGCTGCAGACACTTTTATTGCCCGGCGAAATCCCGCTGACCCGAGCTCGAGCCGATCCCGGCTTCCGTTTTATCCCGGCCCCGCTTAATCCCGGATTTGACGTCGCTTAATCCGAACCCGTGTTGGATATCGCGTCGACACAGGCCTCACCCGTACTCTTGTTTCTATACTGCCCTATATTGATTTCGGACTTCGCGGCGCACCTTCATTGAACTCGCATAAAAGCACGCGTAAACAAAGCGAGTGCGGACCTTTTGGGGATTACCTCGACGCGCACGCCGATATAATAACAAATTAATAATATATTTTTATTATGATGAAATAATTCAATCGAGACAAAAGTAATCCATAACTATCTCCCTGACACGGGATTATGCAGCGCGAAATGTATCGCTTTCAGATATTTGGACTCAATGATATAAAATTTCATGCAAAAAAAATGAGCAGATTAATTTGTGTTTTCATTGGGTGGTGCGTTATGCGAAAAATTGAGCGGTCGGGAAGCAAATGAAAATGATCGCCTCATATTATTTTATTCTCGATGGGTTGTAGTTCGCAAAGTGCACTACTTACCAACCCTGACTGAAAAGTCTATTATTGAATCATTGATACAATTTCGCTTTGTTTACAGTGAACAGAATTGAACTTACGTTTTCCCGTTACCGATTCTAATGTACTTTGACGATATTTGCATAAATCATTATACTAATGTACCATTGAAAAGATGATGTTATTAAACTGGTACATTTGCGTCTGCACACACAGCGGATTTGCCAAAATACATAATTATATTTCGCGTTTAGAAGCCAAAATTATATTTGATGGTAAAGTGAATAGTCGACTATTTCCCATTTTAATAAGGATTATAGTTTCTAGTGCATTTAGTGCACTTCGCGCGGTAAAATTAATTACTAAATCGAGTCTGTCTGCGTGCTCTAAATAGGTACGATTCGTTTCAAAGCCTACCGCGCATACAATTTGAGTAATCCCATCTTTTGACTGGCGGTTAAAGTTATCTAGCTCTAATAACACGACTCTATTGCAGTTTGGGGATGTACTCGTATTATGCATGTTAGTTATCATAACTGTGCGCAGTGGTCATGTTAATTTAAAGGCTACGTTATTTCCTTTTGTAGGTTGTACTTTTGTGTCTTAACAGCGTTTGTGGCACACGTCTAAATCTTATGATCTTGGCTGATCTTAAGAAAGTTTTTGAGAATATATGTAGTATTGGACTTGTAGACCGTTGAGCTTATGTGCGCTGTATGAAGACGTGAATTGACTAATAGTCAATTCACGTCATGTCGATTGATGATTTTGAGAATACGAATACGAGGCGAAATTAAAATTATTTCGTTACCATTTCGGTACCACAACATTACATTCAAACAAAGCTCCAACAATAAATTACTTAACAATAGATAAAATACAATATAAACAAAATATAACCAATTTGCGTCTCAAATCATAACGACCATCACGGCCACAACTAAACATTAGTACAATTTAGGCGATAATGCCGCTAAGTCCTCGTTCACACTAGCTGGCGACTGTGCGACGCTAATTAGCGGGCCGGCCGTGCAGCCTAAACAGGCTTTTAACTTTTCAAATGTTTCATTAACTGCGCTGCGATTATTTGGTCGCTATTTGCACAGCCATTGATTGAGAATGGACGCATTAGTGACTCAGTTAATACAGTTTAGCCGATTAATTTATTTAAATGGTGATAATGTGTTATTGTCGTTTAGCGGAATATGTTGGTTTTGTTGTTTCCAATTTGTATTTAGATGTTATTTGCTGGTTTGTTTTAAGAGGATTTGATTGATTTTGATTTGTTTTACTGTGCGCAGTGTTAGATAATAACACTTTTATTTGTTACGTATAATTTTGAAATAGTTTGTTATAGCTGCAATGAATGTTTACGCGGACTTTCTTTATAATATCATCCGCTTTGATTTGTAGATTAATAGCCGACGAAGTAACGTCGTCTAATTTATGCCTGACATTAGGAAAGAATTGATAGTATATTTTGTAGAAAAAGATTCTAAAAATAATATTTTCTGATAAACATTAAGATGGTTCCCCTTAAAAAAAAAAAAAAACTTTTACTAGTATAGGTACGCTCTTGGTAATGGTAAGGGAAGGGTTAACAACAAAATAGAAGGTACATAATCCAATATCCTATCGTAGAGTTTTAGACAAACGAGTTTGTAACTGAGGCTCGATTAATTTAAACCTAACTTTTTGCTCGCAATCAAATTAAGCTTATAACTTCGTGTACATGTTTGTAATGGGGTTTCAGGATCACTTTATGTACTGCGACTTTAATGTAGGCATTATTTTGTATCGTTACATGGTTTTACTTTTTTCTGTATTTTAACATTTCTTGCTTTAACGTATACGTATATACGTAGGTATTGTGTTATTTCAATAATATTTTTAGACTTAATTTACAAAAAAAAACGGCCAAGTGCGAGTCGGACTCGCGCACCGAGGGTTCCGTACAAATCCTGTATAGATAAAAAGTGAGTCTCGCGCCAACCGTTCAGTTTAGAACAATCATAGTTATGGTAATTTCGTGAGAGTCAAAATAGTTAATATTTTTTATTTTATAATATAACTAAAATAGTAGGCCAGTACCTTGTAAAAGTTATTTTATTAAAGTTATTTAGAGGTATATCAACATTTTATAGTCATCATTCAGAAATCTAATTGAAAATAACTAATTATGTCTTAAAGGTCATTGGCGGACCAGGATCGGGTCATATCTGACCCGCTTTGTAAAAAGTGGCGGACATGAATCAAAGTAGTTTTAAATCGTGGAGAATGGTATGACGTTTCTTTGAATATAAATATTTTATTAAAATTCCATGGAGACGAATGTCCAGGATCGTTTGAAAAATATAAAAGACAAGCAGTTTCAGAGGATTGTACAGGTTGCAATGCTAGTTTTTATTGTTAAAAACTTTTCATAAAGAAGGAAGATGCCAATTCGGATGACCAGGATCTGATGAGGATCTGGAAACCCTGAGATATCGAGGGCAACTCTTGAATATTATAGGCACGCATCGAATCAAAACCAGACATGTGACTGTATTTTTGAGGGTACTGGTAAACAGTAAAGGTTTGGAGCTGATTTGATTATGGAGACTACAGAGAGTCGAGGGAACTCCTGAACGGTGTGTTGCAACTACCACGTGTTTGGGCTTATTTTATTCGTATTGGCGAAGACTTTCCACATAGATAGGTTTGACTGCCATTGTGGGATCGATAGCAAAGATCAGATATAGTTATGGGAACTCTTTTACAATTTATAACGTAACCTTGTGTGGGAGCTTATTTTATTTTTGGTGATGAGAATTCACTACTATCTTGGGTTAAAGCAGCCATTGCAGGAAGGGGATCTTTTATTTTTGAGGGGTTAATCACCTAACGAGCCCCAGTTTCATGTTTTTTTCGAAACTGCCTGACGACTTGTAACTGTCGAATTGTAACAACGACTGCTAGAGAGTAGGATTCTGGGCTGCTGGCTTCACGTTTCTAGAGCCTTGACAAAAGTGTAATTCTGTCCCTTTCTTTGTTTTATAAAGTCGGCTTTATTTTATTTTGTAGCATTTTACAAACAAATCCAACTTCAAACATATAAAAAAGCAACAAGAAAACAAAAGCAAGAAAGAAATTGAAAAGATGTTAGGTGCATCGGTCTAGAAGTCGGTGTCTAGAGGATGCATCTAGATCTAGACCGATGCATATAAACAGTTTTCTTGTTGTTTTTGGAAGTTGTTTTTTTTTTTGGAAAAAGCTTTTATTTTTAACTTTTGTGAAAAGTTCTCGTCAATACGAATAATATAAGCCCAAACACGACGTAACTAAAACATGCCGTTGAGGAGTACTCTCGACTTTCTCACGTCTCCATCATCAAGTAAGCTCTAAACCTTCACTGTTTGATAGTATCACCAGACATACATCTGAGAATCCAGTTTTAATCCTATGCATGCCTACAATTTCTGATAGGTGCCCTCGATTTCTCAGGATATCCATCATCAGATCCTGACCTGATGACAATGGAAATAAACGGCGAGTATACTCTTTCACTACAAATAAATGATTTCTCAAATCCGTTAAACTTGGTCGTTTAAATTCTCCATTGAAATGAGGAAAATATTTGATGTTTACACCTGATTTTTTAATATTTTATGTAACTTCAAATTTATCATTTTCGCAATTTTTCCTTTATCTGTACTTTATAACGTTGCTTCTTGCCGAATTTCAAGATTCTGAGTTCATGGGAAGTACCTTGTAGGTTTTGATTCCCTAGCGTGTGACGGAAATTCGTCTAAGGTGTCGGTATAACTGCTGTATCTTTTGATCGCGTTAACTTAGAAGTTTGATTTTTTCACTGCCTAAAGGGACAATAGACCTTGGTATTTGGTATAAATTTCAATTTGATGCCTTTATTCGTTCGTGAGAAATAAGGTAGTAAGTTTCATTTTATTAAAATATTTTTTTTATATTATATAACTAAAAAAATGACATTTTCGAAATTTTTCCTATATTTGCATTATATGACAATGCTTCGTGCCAAATTTCAAGACTCTGAGTTTACGGGAAGTATCCTGTAGGTTTTGATTCCTTTGCGAGTGTCGAAAATTTGTTGAAAATATCGACATAATCGGATGTATCTTTTGATTGGCTTGGCTTAGAAGTTTGATATTTTCACAGCTTAAAGGGACAATAGACCTGAGTATTTCATGTGAATTTCAGCTTGATACGTCCATGCGTTCTTGAGATAAAGGGTCTTGACAGACAGACAGACAGACAGACAGACAGACAGACGGACAACAAAGTGATCCTATAAGGGTTCCGTTTTTTCCTTTTGAGGTACGGAACCCTAAAAAGGATTTAACTTAGTAAAAAATGTGAGAACTTTCTGCTTTTTGGCAAGTTGGTCAAAATACTTTAGGTAGACAAACTAAAGACGTAACTACTGAGACATTGCCCGTGTAGTTAAGCTATATTTATCAAAATTCCGTAATTCAAATTAAAATGATTTAAAACACTGTAGATACGTATTTTGACGTATGGAAATATACGCAAAAATTAGCCCGAAGCCTGTCATCAGCCGAAGATTACCACTGAAACATTAGTAATGAGTCTTAAGTTTTTACTTGAAATAAATCCGTCCAAGTAAACAATTGAAGTACAATGATATGAGCCGGCTATACGTAGGTATACGTGTTACGCATCTTAGGCTGTGTTCACAGTAGACAAACTCTTAGCAGCCGACTGAGTAAGTCGTAAAGTTGAACTGAGTCAGCTGCAAACTCAGATCAATTTTCCTGTCGGTTTTGTTGTTTTTGCTTTGTGTCGGTCACTAACTGAGACATCGGCGCACGTAACGCTAAAATTTGAGAAAATCGAGCCCAAACTGTGGATACTCCATGCAAAATTGTGAACGTATGCTGTTTTGAAAAGAGTGTCCATGAAGTTTCTGGCCGGATTTTCTCCACGAGACCGATTCCTTGCAACCGTGCAACTAGCTTGATGTATCTTAATAGCTTTTATAGGCCTATTTGAATTTATTTTTTTTTATTAATAATGAGTTTGATTCAGTCGGCTACTAACAGTTTGCCTACTAAAGACAGCCCTAGGGGTTGGCGGTCGTAATCCGCGGCCCATCCGTACACCAAGACGCCGCTTGTTGCTTGCTTAGTGGGGCTTCCCGCGCCCGGACACTCATACACGATAAATATAATATGAGCAATTATGCATTATTATATTCATTAAAATATATACTGAAATAACAATATGTAATAGGGGTTTTCAAATAAAAAGAGAATAATGCTTTTGTATCAGTGTAGTTACAGTACCTTCTTGTTTTACGTTAGACCTTTATCACAGGTACCTTTAAGCATTTTTTTATATATTTTTGAATGTATGTATTGTCTTAGAACCTCGTAGTCGAAAGTGAACCGAAGATAGTGTAAACTACAGACGAGTTGTTTACCTAAATAGAAACATCTAGTACCTACATCTGACAATAGGATTGAAACAAGAAACAATGTTTAGTTCTTGAGGTATCCCCGACGGCCAGTTTCCTAAACCACCGCAGGATTTAGTTAACCGTCGGACGCACATCGCTGCAGATTAATTATTTATGGACGGCCCCCTACTGCCCGAGGGTAGGTTTAGCTCCCAGACGCTCTCCGATTCCTCTCTCATGCAAACTATTCGTCTTAACGCAAAATTGACGCGCAAACTTAAATATTTACAAATGGTATTTACGCTTCAAGCATTAAGGTCGCTTTTGCTTTGCCTGAATAATTTAAAGGTCCTTTGTCTTCATTGTCCGGCATAAAGATCTGGGGGCTTGCGATGACCACCTTGTCATGGCAAGCTTTGCTGTAAATCTACGTTGCATCTTTGCCGTGGCGTAATCGCTTAAGCCCGGCTGGACTAGTCGCCGCTAAATGAATACCTATAAATTCGTAGACGAGTTCATCGTTTCACAATGGCTACATTATTATGATACAGGCGATGGAAAATCGATATAAGGAGGGTACGTCTTCCCTAACAATACGTATCGAGTTATGCGTACACGTCGTTTTAATCCTTAAGGCGTAGCAAAGCACGTAATATGTAGAAACCTTCTTAACCTAACAGGATTATCGTGCGGAGGCAAGCATTTCACGGCCGGATCACGCCTTGCCATCGGCTCGGCTAAGGCACAGATTTTATTACACAAATGAGATTAATACTCAAACGCACATTGTTACGTAAAGCCGTAGACGTTGTTAACTGCGCTACGTGCTATCGTAGCGCGGAGGAAAATAAATCTGTTGAGTGGCGTAGCGAGACTAGCGGAGTATCTACGGCGCTTGTCTGTTTCACGTAAACATTTATTGAGATGTAGAGATGAGATTATTTCAAGTAGTCTTTATGAAAATTGCAAACATTTTACATAATATAAGCACCACCTCCACCTACGTAGTAATTGAACGCGCGCAGTACAGAACAAAGACAAATGAAAGTCGAAATCAGGGGCGTCTTCACACACGCGACGTCGTCGTGCGATACAAGAATTTCTCAACGCTCAGATATTTCTCGGTGTCAATTAAAACGGTAACAAACGTCGTTCTCAAAAAGGCCATTTGTAACGCAGAAACAATCATAGCTCCCGGCGTAAACTGACAAACGACGCCGCGATAGCGAACGTCTAAACCGAGCTTTTGAACTTCTTTGACGCGCAGTCGATAAGCGCGCCGCAGCGACAGGGCATTGTGTCTGTAGCGTTCTTAACAATGGTGTTCGTTTTGCAAGTTTTCACCCAGTCGTAAGTGGGTAAATGTGTTACCGATTGACGAGGGGTGGGACAAAAGGTTGAGAGACACACGACACTCATTCACAGCGCGTTGCCGCAACAACGACTAAGATAATGATGACGTTTCTCTGGGCGCCGCCCTTATATGCGATTGAATTAATTACCCTGTCGGGGTTCGTTAAATCGTATCGGTGTTATAGAATTCACGGGGTTTGTTTGATAAGCGATATGTGTTTGCTGATTT
Source organism: Helicoverpa assulta (assembly GCA_963856015.1). Classification (NCBI taxonomy): domain Eukaryota; kingdom Metazoa; phylum Arthropoda; class Insecta; order Lepidoptera; family Noctuidae; genus Helicoverpa; species Helicoverpa assulta. The sequence continues at coordinate 11,185,245 of CAWLCW010000014.1, read as the reverse complement.
GAATAAATACAAATGGAAATACATAGTAACATACCTACATTATTATTTTTATTCGTTGTTTTTATTATTTTTTCATTTGCCTACTTTCCATGGATAATAAGCACATTTTTATACATATTCTATTTATTCTAAACAACAAGTCCTACTGCAATTTTGAATCAAACCTTTTTCTGACCGATTAGAAGTAACATATAATTTTCTCAAGAAACATACAATACCCATACAATTTTAGAAAAGCATCTTAAAAAAAAAGAATCTCATGTAAAACCTCCACTAAAAGACACTCCAAAAACCTCAACAGCATACAAAATCCAATGAATTAATAAAACGGTGTCAAACATAGGGTCGTGAGGGGATGAACTGGAGGATGAGTTTCTTAATTAAACCCACAGACATGACAGGTAACGCCTACACAATTGTCATAATAAGCATTTGTATATGTAGCGTTATCTTCAAACAATGTCGTACGCGATACGTCTTGAATTACAAACTGACTACACTTGGTCATATTGTGTTTTGATCTTGAATATGTTTTGCTATGGGATAGAAGATATAGAGAGTAACTGTTTAAGTTAAATGGTGTTTTCATATAGGCTGTTAAAATTGTAGATTCTACGTTTATTGCTTAAGTTTTTGAGCTGTTCATACTCGAGTTTATTTGCCTCAATTGGATTCTGTAAGACAAAATAATTGTCATTATATTTTTTAGAATCTTTAGTTTAGTTAAATTAATTTCTAGAGCCCCTCTAGAAATTAGCCCCTCTAGAAATTAATGTATGTGTGCCTCTGGATATCATTAAGTCCAAGTAAAACTTAAGAAAGCAAGCATATTGTTTGTAGCAATCAAATAATCATCCCTTATAAATTCATCTCTTCTATGTATGCAGTCATTTACAAAATTGTTATCAAATTCTTAACAACTGCTACAACCACACAAACATAACACCTCCAGCACAGTTAACCGGAACTTGTAGTAAACTTAAATCTAGGTATTAAAGTAGAGCATAATAAAGGTTGCGAGGCTTAGACTTAAGCCCTAGCGTCTGAGACCTAGGTCATGTTACCATCGCAGACAGGACGGTCAGTTGATACCTATGCACGGCTTAACTTACTTAAGAACATTGCACGTATGTACTTAGGATATGCGGTTTTGTCGTACAGATTTTTAGACCCATTTTAAAGACAACATGAAACAGAAAAACGGACGTGCAGGTTCGTCCGTTTTTCGTGAATGACTGCGTGCTTTAAAAATTTAACGTTATAAATAATCCATTAACTAGTTTTTTTAAAAAAAGCTGTCGTTTATGTCGTCTGTGAATCTGGGCCTCAGAAGATTAGACGAGGAATATTTTCGGAAAGAGTTTTAGTATTTTTTTTTTTTGTGAATAACGTATTTTTTGCATCAAAAATTGTTACAGGATAAATATTGCAAGCGAATAAATAAGTCATGGAGTTTGTAGTCTTTGACTTAAATATTGGACTGCTTAAATGCATTAAATGCATATTTTCAAAAGAAAAGTAACTCGCACTAAAATCCTTCACACACGTACGACATCTAAAACACAGAATCCAGTATTTTTAAAGCCTCCAGGTAGATAGATGTATTTGCATTGTTTAGACTAGCATTAGACCGTCTGCCGCGGTCAGGTGAAAGTTTAGAGGGCCACTGTAAGGGGATTATCAGACGACCCGAGTGTTAGTCCACATCCAGACCTCCGCTACATTAAACTGTTAAACTTCATTTTTGAGTTACAGTTGCTGTTTCATTCAATTTAGATGTAGGAGTTTTTGGGGATGTGGTTAATTTAATTTATGACTAAAGTAAACTGACAAATAGACAGATATTTATAAATATATGACTTAGAGAAGGTAGCATGAACAATGAAGTATAGATAAGTCCGCTAAAGTTCAAAGGTTATGAAAGCTCCATTGAAAAAAATAACAATGTTTTATGCAAGTTTTAGATAACATAGTTTTATCCCACTTGTTGAAAAAGGCTCCAGGATACTTTAATCCAGGTTCAAAAAGCCGTTCCTAGAGTACCAAAGTGAAACTCCTGAATATATAGCTATTTGTAAATAATATACTACCACATAAAATATAGGCATATACATCCGTGCTTTCCCTCCATAACACAACAAATACGTTGTAAATATCATTCAGACAAAGGCAGCCTGATGGCATGTCACAGTATTTGCTAGGTTTCAGCATCCGGCACGCTAGGAATTATCCTATCTAAATAGATCATCGCTCACGAATGGGCCTTCGATCAACACGCAAATCCAATAGTACCGACTATAATTAGTTATAATGTTGTGTAGGGACATGTCATTAGGTACCTATGTACTTCAATTTATTTGTTTTAATATTTAAGGTGGGAAATTCAGCTCCTCCTGTCGTACTCATAGCGGGAGTGACAGAATTTTACTTACTAATCCCATTTTTGCAGAACTTCGGTATAGTACTGTTGGACTACCTAAAACAAACCCATGTAAAAACTGTTGTATGTAGTACTGTTGTCCACATTATTTTTACGTATTGAAGAACAGAAAAGGCTGTCAAGTACAGGAGTGGTTTTATCTACTTTCAAATTAACTACTAATTACTTCTAAATTGAAAATATATTATAGACCTTATACCTTTGCAGAATAAAGATACAGTAGCAACGTAACTAGTAAGCGTACTTCTAACACGTTTCAAGAAGCTTTCCTTAGGGGCTCAGGATGAGTCTTTTAGCGAAGTACTTAATGTTAACTCCGGGGTAAGTACACACGTCGCTCACGGTTCATTGTTAATGCTTTGAGATCTTATTGTGACTAGATGAGCCAAGATTTCTGGGAAAATGTTTAACTACTGATGTTTTATTTCGCGTTAAGCGTACTCTCAACTTCAGCAAGATCATAGTTGAGTGTTTAAGTAATAACAAAAAATATATATAATGACTGTGCCAAGAAAGGTTCCATTGTGATAATGAACATCAACCAAAGTCAAGTAAATCAATATTTCTCCTTTCTATAAGTAAGAAAATTATAATAACATGAACCAAACATGAGGAGGGGGAGAGATTACAATCAATATCAGTCACAGATAAAACAAACCCATGTTTTTCAACCGCGCTCCCTAGTCTACTAAAACCACGCTTACCTTATCCATTAGCCCTACATCGGTGTCAATTTAGGGGCGTGCGTGTTCCTATACTCACAGTATTTGATTCGCGCCATATCTGTTTAAGCCCCTACATTCATTGAGACAGGTGACAATATGCACTATGTCGTGTGTTTGCAAACATTTTGAGAGAATGTAGGAATTTAAAATGAAGTTTATTTTGGTATTTAGATACTAACCTTATTCTAGGATTATGACTTTTCATTTTGTATTAACCTTGATATAGATGAGAGCTTTTAGTAGGTAGTGTTTTTTCATGCTATCTCATTGATTTTGTGTAAAAAGGCGATAAAAATAAACGAAAATAATAAGTACCCATGATAAGTCTTATTTCTCACAAAAGCTCATGAAACAAACACTTATGTAACATCAAGACTAAAAACAAAATAAGATCGAGCACTTCACATGTTTCTCCGATATCTCTGTAGTGTTATTAAGGCGAGACTCCACTGCAAAACATGGGCTAATTCCTGTTAGTACAAAGTTTTAATTCAGTACTTACACAAGCCGACATTCCGTTCTTGTGTACTACTCTTTTCAAGTGGTCTTGGCTCGGCTTAGCTTTGCACCGAGTAGTATGTAGTGTGCTACATGTATTATTGTTGCATTGAAGATTTTAAACGTCTTTGTAGCTTCTTGTTATGCTCAAATTAGTAGGTATGTCTTCTTCTTCTCAAGTACCTTCATGGAAGAGGTGCATGTAAAGACTGATGTAGTTATTTTAGCAAAATTCTTGGCTCAATAATCTAGCTACTTAGGTCCTTAAATATTTGATAAATTCACTCTTGAAGCTTTACCTATATTATTTTATACACTATTTTATGTAAAAAGTTATAAATAGGCCTACAAAGGCCTCGATATCTTCGTAAGACAAATAGCCAAGAGTATAATTTTTCGTGATATCATAATATGTTTAGCGGGCTTACAACATTTGTCACTAACCATACTCAATCACAAACATTAGGATGGTAAGGCTTATTGTTCCGTGGATGTAGCTAGAGGAAAAATCTTAAAAAAAACAATAGTCTTGTTAATACTTAAATATAAAGATTCCTATACCAAACATGATGTATCAATTTGCGTACTGCCATAACAACAGATTACTAAGATCCAATGATGTTAATTTTGTGTGAAAACAAAACAAAGAATAAAGATACAGAAAGATTTAGAATCGAATTTAACTCTTTGTTTTGATATTTTACTACCGTTTTGTAAAATACTAGCCGTTTTCCCACGGTTTCACCCGCGTCCCGTGCGAGCTACTGCCCGCACCGGAATAAAATATAGCCTATGTTACTCGCAGATAATAAAGCTTTCTAATGGTGAAAGAATATTTAAAATCGGTCCAGTAGTTTTTGAGTTTATCCATTACAACCAAACAAACAAACAAAGTTTTCCTTGGTTTTCCTCTTTATAATATTAGTATAGATGTACAAGTAATTCAAATGCACTCTTAATTAATGTGAAGGGTGTGTATGTGTCTCCATCATTTAAGAATAAAAGCCGCATTATTTACATAATTATTATTTTGAAAGAAAATTACTAAAAGTGTAAAAAAAAATATATTTATACCAATTCTTTTTACCCAATAATTTTAAAATCAGAAATAAAAAGGTATATATGTTCTGTAGTTTAAGGTTCCTTGTCATTTAATCATGGAGCACTTCTCGAATGTTCGCGACAAAGTCGAGCGGTTGTTAGCTAATTCTAAGAGCCCGCTGTGCGTCTGTCTAATTGCTGTTTTATGTACTGAGCTAATGAACGCCCCGTCTAAACTTGCACTGATTTGTGCTAATAGTACTTAGATTAGTGCATCGTTGGATAAGGAAGGAAGAGAGAATGATATCGAAAAAGCTGTAATAATTGTGAAAATCGTTTCCTTATTGCGTATGTTCTCTTGTTGTACTCTTTTCATTCAATATTGCCTCCTCTATATTCCTGAATTGAAATATCCTTTTTTGTGAGGATTTCTGCCAACTTTCAACCTTTGACTAACTTTTTAAACTTCCAATTAACATATGAGGATCTCAATTTCAATCTTAAGTTCCTCGTTGACTCTATCTAACAACACTTGATCATTAAACCAACATACTACACCACACTATATTCACACTACATCAAATGAGGCGTCGTATTTAACACTATCACATTTTTTGTTGGCTCTACTAATATGATTTAATTTTTAATCTGTGTCCGAGATAGCACGTGTCCGAGGTTTGCGGCGACCATATTATGACGTCATATGTCATTAGTAGTCGGTGACAACACTTTCAGCTGTTTTTTATTTTAAACGAATTAAAATGTGTTTTTTTTTTCAATGTTGGGAACGGGATGGTGTCTGTATTCATTTGTTTTACTGCCGATTTTATCTTATAACATGTTTTTTTTCCTATCGTTAAATACCTTAGCTAGAATATTATACTACTATCTAAATATCTCGCTTCATAACAACAGAATATCTCAAACAACCTGCATGGACGATAAACAATCCTTTAGTCCCGAAATATGGTCGTACCTATCGCGTTTAATTAATATTCAATTCCACGTGTATAGTTTCATAAAGCAAGGGTTTAGAGTGACCAAAGGACCGTCTCGGGCAGCGGGCGGGCCGCAACTAAACCTTAACTAATCCAAGCTTCGTATTAAATCGCTGAGGTGCTAACCTGCAACTACCTTTATAAGTTGTAGGGTTGGTGAAACTTTGTTTTTGTCTGGAATGATATTTAGTAAGGAGTCTAACTAAATCTATTAGAAACAGACTATAATTTTGATTATTTTTTAATGTCAAAAACATGTTTATGTGCTAACTAAGGCCTGCCCTCTAAGATAAGGCGAAGGCTTTGCTTAATTTTAACTTAAGAAAAAAATATTCTTTTGCACTATGAGACGCTCATTACTTTTAATTTAGCATCAAACGCACGGATATACATTTTCGATTAACTAAAACGCCAGTAACCCAAACTTGTTAAGTCGTAATCCCTAAAACGCGTAACCCTAAGAACTCGCCACACGAAAACTATCGAAAGTTAGTTAGAACGATTACCGAAACTGAAACTCCTATTCAAAAGTACATAACCCAAGGCTAACACAGCTTAACGCACCTCCACCCGGTTATTAAAAGATTATTGTGGCGCGAAATTTATAATTTCATAGTAACTACCCACTATGTTTTGTGAACGGAATCCCGGAATAGTATTATGTAAATTCAATAACTGCGCGCTCAAAGATGTCTATTGTTCTCAACTGATACTCTAGATCAGTGCGCCATAATATTGAATATGGGAATATTTTGATGTTATTTACCTTTGGGTTCTAAATCACAGTATCAGTTTGAAAACTCCGTGAGACTTATAATAATTCCTTTCACAGATTTTCTTTAAAAATATTTTCTCATAAAAGAAAAGCGCGACAGATTTCCATTAAACTCGCCAAGCTATTAAACGGCTATAAAAAAGCGCATCGAAGCAGCAAAAACTATTTAATATCGCAACAAAGCAGCGGTACAAAGCGTTGGGCGCCCGCCGGCCGTTCCTTCCACAAGGATTAATTATTATTTTAACATTTCAGTAGGTTTTTTGCCGCGTCCGCGAGCAAGTCAAAAGCATTGCGTTCTCGCTTGAAAAGTTGCTAAATAATTAAGACGCCTTCTTAGCGACAGCGTTTCGACGTCCACGATACTAAGTAGGTGATTTTTCAGAGGAACCGCGTCTCGGAAAAGATTTTTCCATTAAGTTCGTTTTTTGCGCCAGTTTGGTACGTTCAGTCAGATTATGTTTGTAATTATATTTTTATGAAGACGCAGAAAATGAAGCTATTTGTATAGCCTACAAAACTGTTATGTTTAGGTTCCTGTAATTAGTTGTGATGACTGATTTTGTACTAACATATAAGACCCGACAAAAAGTATTGAACGATATTTTAGCCTAGCTACATAGCTAACGATTCTAAAACTTTCTTCCTTGTCCCAGGTAAAACCCTGCCGGTCCATTGCGTGGTGGAAGCAGTAGCTTCCCTGGAGGAAGGTGCATGGAGGCGCCGCGCCGTGGTGGAAACTGACAGCTACGTCATAATCCCCGCTGCCACTGCCTTCCACGAGCTGGTGCCGGCTGCCATGATGCGTCTCGGATATCCTCATGAGTTAGCTGCTTCTGCTAAAGGTAGGGATAATATTTTTGAACACGCTAAGCTATTCTACAAAATACTTTCCTTAGCAAAAATGTGTTTTTTGAGTCTTGTTTTCTTAAAGAAACAATAATTTTAAATGAACAATTAATTCCCAAAGAAAGTGTGGTCCTTAGATACAAAATTGAATTCCGGTGTTTTTTTTTTTAATTAGATACTCTTGTCTTAATCTTCATTCCCAATACACTTTACATCTTATAACTTATAACATAATATTATGCATTTTTTTACATTCTCTATTTCCTTGTCACCAGGCTCCGTAGTAATAAACAACTGGAAGCCGTTGCCCTTCGAGAGAATCTCTGATGGTCCTCTGGCCACCGTGGGAGAAGTTCTAGGGGAGCTGACAACCGTCGCGACCCTCAGGATCCAGCTCCTAAGACCTCGGCCAACGCCACTGCAAGACATCAAGGATAAGCTACTGCGACTTCTTCTTGTACAGAGCAGACCATTGCTCATGTCTACTGGATGCCCTTTGGATGAGGTAAGATTTTTTGGTACAATTTTTTTTACTGTAGTTGACGATCATTGTCAGTCTAAACAGCAACAGGGGCTTCCAATACATTGCCCTTCTTTAGAGGGTTTTTCAAATTTTATTTAGAGTAGTTATGTTGATATGTATATCACCTGGTAAGATGTATCTATATTTACACATCCGAAACGAAACGGGAGATCGTACATATGTTTAACTTGAATAGATACTGCCTTACGTCACACCTATTTACCTACCGTTTTTACCGCACGACCCTACACATAAAAGATTAAGCCGTCAATACAGTCGTAATAATCTATCTCTTCGCACACTCGGCGAAGCTTCCAAAAACATTTGTCAAATCAAATTACATGAACCGATCTGACGGGTGACAATGGGTACACGGTACACTGCGCTAAACCAACATTCACAACAAAACGCCATGTCCCTGGTTTACCCGGGGAACAATACCCCCAACTAAACCTTTACCCCTTACCCCCGTTACCCCTTATTAACGTGGAAACTCATTGTTTTCCATATTTTAAGCTCGCTTTGTAAGGCGCGCTTTCAATCGAAAACATTTATCCTAGTGGTTATTATTGTTTGTTGTAATGATTTAATTAAAGATCGAGTGCTTTAGATTCGCGATTTTGCTATTGTAGCCAGTTATGTATTGTTGGTGCCTGAAGTACTTATATTATAACAACTTTTTAATATTCAAAAACAATTATACAAAATAATGTTATCAAATAGGGATATCCTTTTTTTTCGTGCACATAAGTTTTTATTTACTTTAACTCTGATTTTCATAACTGTGCTGCTTATTATTTTCGTCAACGAACTTGGCAACCATGAATTTTGGCTATGAAGTTTAAATATTGAACGGGTATTCTAGTAAAGTTTTAAAGCTATTGGCAAAAGGTCACGTTAAAAACTAACTTCTTCCAAAATTTACACGAAGGCCCCTATCTCCACAGTAGCTTGCCAAACAGCTTTTATTTGCCAGAACACATAAAAAAATACACTCGATATTATCGACAAAATTAACGAGTGCTCAAGATAAAGACGGAGAGACAGATTACTAAAACTCTTCGCTAAGTACGCGAGCGTTCTACAATTTGGTCTTTATAATTGCGAGGTGCCTGCTAAGACCTTGCTAATAGGGATCATCGTTTGGGGGAAGAATTAAGGAAGCATTTGTTTTCATGTTCGCGGCTCCAGTTTTAACAATGAGTGGCTTTGACGAAATTTTCATGTCATGTTTTGTTTTGTTGCGTTAATGATGATCTTGTCTTAATGTAGGTAGAACTTTATGTTCCGATGTATAGTTGTGTGATCTGAAGTTGTTATGTACAGTGCCTTTATGCTTCTCAGTAGAGGGAACTATGTTAAACAAATAAATTAAGAAAGAAAATAAAAAAATGTAAGAATAAAAAAATATGCAACTTTCTTCCATAACAACAACAGTCTATAGTCGAATCGTTAATTACAACAAAAGCCATACAAGTTTATTAAAAAAACATTAGCGTAACATCTTCAGCAACTTCCAAAGAGATTTAAAGCTCTTACTCGTGATAGAGAACAATTTGTCGACGCGATGAGCACCTGTCTCATACGCGAGATCTCCATACATAATAAATTTAATTGAATCTTCGTCTCATCCGCGCCTCGCGAGGCCTTATTATATTTTCTAAATATCCACCTTGTAGCGAACGGGTTAGGGCGGCGGGCGGGGGTTGCCCTCGTCTTGCCAACTTGAGCCACACCGAAAGAGGGTTAAAAGGAGTTTTAGATGTACGAACGCTTTTGATCTTATTAATACCATAAAATAATGCTTTATAATCTTATTAAACGCGAGGTTAGCGCTCCATGCGCGCCCTCGCCAACCATAACCGGCTCAAGGATCTATATTTCAATTTTGGTGCTCGACATCGGCATTCTGATGACTATTTCCCGTACATTTTTAATCGTCAAATGTAATGAAGATGATAAATGAACATTGAACGGTCTATTAGACAGCAAGAAACAAATTGAAGTTGTAAAGTGGAGTCAAAGTTGGCGCAAATGAAGCAAAGGAACTGCCGCCCGGCAAGATAATCAAACACCTTCGACTTCAAGTTGTTAGCTAAACGCCAGATGAACTCGGCTCTATGATATTATGGTAATTTATCTCACGCCAATTTGCGCCACTTCGATTTTAACTCGGAGCAAACTTTTAGACGCTCGAGGAATATTTTATCGAAGGGGTTTCCCGTGCCACCTCGATGTAGGATCAATTTTAAACCATAAATCTTCTTTAAGACTACTTTCTTACTTAATTTGGAAATCTCTTTGAAATTTCAAGGTTCTTTGAAACGGGTTACAATTTAATCATTCCTTCAAGCGTGCGTAAGTAGCGTATGTACACACAACGAAAATAATATAGAGGTAAGATAACGCTAAGCCTATTGTGTTCAAAGTTGTCCTTTTAACTACGAGTATATCAAGAAATGTTCGCAATCACACACCGAATTACGTACTTAGTCGGATTACACGTGACGCGAGTTATCACGCGCAGGCGCCAGCTCTCGTAAATCTTCCATGAAGCTGAAACAGACAATATCTGAAAGCAAATATGGCCTCACTATTTAAAAATATAAAACAAAGAAGCGGATTAACGTATCACTCGAGCGCTGCGCTAATACCTCTGACATGATTTATAGGCACAATCTCGATGTGTAATACTTACAGTTAATTTAACGTCTGATTTAGCAACAGTGCGGAGCAAGCGGGCCAGCCTGACAACTCGAGTGACGACGTAATCACTGGCATTGTTCTATGTAATCTAGCGATACGAGCAGATCTCACTTGCATAACTGTCAAGCTGGGTAAACTCCGCGACGGAGCTATAATCTGACAAGTTCTTTATGATTGACTACTTGCTGCGCGATTAATACCTCTCTAAACATGCATTCCTGTTATCACATTGAGTAAATAGTTGTGAAATTTAAACATCGCATTGGAATCATTCCGAGTCACACGGTTGATTTGTTGCTCAAACAGCGGCGCGAGATCGGCTCGGGGCATTCGGGAGCTTTGTTTAGCGGAGTCGGCGCGGTAATGATGCAGCGGAGCACTTAGTCCGCGGCGCCTAGTTGAGGGCGTAGTGGGTGGATGCTAATTGTCAAGACGCCCTTCCCGCTCATTGTTTTAGAGCAGACCATGATTGAAGTTTCGTTGGCGCGCGGGAGTGATGCGCACTAACCACCGAGTAAACACCTCGCGCGGAGCCGCGTCAGAAGCCGGCCGACCGCTCGCGCATGACACATGCATTAACAGCCGACCTAATATTTTCATAATCTAATGGCGATGTTCTGTGAAACAATGCTTCGTGTTTATTCAAACAATTATCTCTGTATCTGTTGCTGGTTAGACTGACCTCTTTAAAATCGTCTAAAATTGTTTGCGGTATCTTGTTGTTTTATTTACTCTCCGAGTTACGTTTACGGTGACCTTCATTTTAAAGTGTTTTTTTTCTTGTTACAGGTAACTCTTGCTCAGATTTGTCGTGGCCAAGACCGAACACCGGGGCCGCATAACTTTCATGAGCCATCTGAAGAAATGCGTCGTAAGTTTGAATCTTGGTGGAGTGCTCAAGTGTCACCTCGACCACCGCCCTTCAGCCCTCGTAGATATCCATCGCCTGGTCCCAAAAATCGTTCTCCTACTCTGAACACAATTCCAGATCACTTACACCCGGCATTACAGACTGTGCAGAGTCAATATCCAACTCAAAAGACAAGAATGCGAACAAGTTTTGATCCAGAATTAGAACTGCCTAAACTTCAGCGTTGGTTTTCTGAAAATCAACATCCAAGCAGACAGCAAATACAGCAGTATGTACGAGAGCTAAATAACCTAGAATCGAGGCGAGGACGAAAGCCCCTCGATGTCAACAACGTTGTTTACTGGTTCAAGAACGCGCGTGCTGCGCAGAAACGCGCTGAGCTTCGGAATATCGGTGGCTTGAGCTGTCACCTTGGAGTGAACGGGTTCAATAGCAGAAGTCACAGTCCTACAAATGGTTCACTGATGGCTGGCAGTGACACTTATGGTTCCCAAGATCACAACTCGATGAAGAGTCCTATTTTATCCGGCAGCCCAGGAAGATATCCGATGTCGGTAATGTCTGAAGATAATTTGTCTAATGGAGGTTCTGATTTGGAAGATGAAGGCGGTGACTTACATCCTGATGATAGGCCTGAAAGTCCAGATGCGCCTCTCTCTTTGATCACAACTAAGAAGAATGTTGATCAAGAGACAGATGACAGGCCCGAAGAGTCGCCTAAACCTCCAGACATAATTAAGGTGAGATTTAAAACTTATGTGTAGTTTTATGATTCAAATTAATAATTTTACAATAATAAACCAATTTTCTTTGCCAAAAAATATATAACGTTCATTACAGTTACGTTAAACATCGACCTAACATTAATTTTTCTTTGACACAGGTACATGACATCAAACAGGAGCCAAGGGATTTGAGCAAGCCCGACAACGCGGTCTCACCGCAACGTTCTCCAGCTAAAAACAGCGACAGTTCGCACAACAATAATAGCAACAATAACAACAACGAGGACGAGAACGGTGTTGGCGACGAACATGATGGATCTGATGAAGATGTTATCCAAGAGCGACACTACAGACCATCCTCACCTCATCTCGACCGTCTACCTTTCCCCATGGTGCCTAATCACCCAATGTTTGGCCATGGCATCATGTACATGAGCCAATACATGAGCGGCTTTCCCGGCGTCGGCGCAGTCCCCGGTGAAGGCGCCAGTGGCCTGAACCTGGCACTCGCTGGTGCTTCAGATGAGAGACGCAAACGCAACCGCACATTCATCGACCCCGTCTCTGAGGTTCCTGTACTAGAACAATGGTTCTCAATGAACACGCACCCCTCGCACAACCTGATACTTAAATACACTGAAGAGTTGAACAGGATGCCTTACAGGCAGAAGTTTCCTCGCCTTGAGTCGAAGAATGTGCAGTTTTGGTTCAAGAACCGAAGAGCGAAGTGCAAGAGACTGAAGATGTCTTTGTATGAGCCGGCGTCTCCCGGCCACTACTCCCACCCGGGCCATCCCCACGCTATGGCTGAAAGGAAACTGGTGTGAGCGAACTGCGCTCAATGTTAGTAAATTGTGAGGGATTTTTGTGTTTGTGACGTCGCAGCATATACACGAAAGACTGATATCGAATCGTTTAATGGTGTGCAGTGCCATGTTAGTATTAAAATGGCGCCTCGCGCGTCATCCTAACTTTAAACAGTTCGTATTATTCAGAGGACTTTATTAGTAACTGTTTAGATTATTAATGATCATAGTTTTGCTTAAGGTAGACTAGCATATTTCAAAGCGATATCATTATAAGTTTAAAGGTAGTAGTATCAAGTTATCTGATAGAGCGATCACATCGTATTGTTTATTGTGTACATATTTGTAGGTACAAAATTACTATCCTAGGACATGTCACAGTTGTTTTGTGAAGGAATCTCAATATTTCTATTAGTATGTATGTACATAAGAAACTCAATCTCGGTTTTTATTTATTAAATTTAATAGTAGTTGTATAAATCTGTTGTTAGAATATAATTAATGGATATTCTCATTAAAAGTTCCACTTAAATTATAATAGCGAGGTCGAAGTATAGAATGGTATTCAATGTTATTCTAATTATGTACATTATTTGTATAATTAGTATTGAGTCATAGTAATAATGATATTATATTGCACATAGTATACTGGAATCGATATTTCTGATATTATCGGTCGAAGTTCGGCGGCCGAATGGTTACGCACATTCCGTATTATGTACTCTTTTGTTATAGATGTTAATGCTTCCTCAATCCAAAGATCAGTTAGTGTGTAGTGGTCACGTAATTAACTGATGATAAATTAGCCACCCGTTTTACTGGGCAAAGCGCTGGGGTTGCAGTTTAGAATAGAAATGGTTGCAATATTAAATCGAGTCGTGCTGATTACTCGATTCCGAATATTAAGTAGATAGTAAGCGGTGATGACGGCTCGTTTAGTGAGGGTTTTGTGGGGGGGAGGAGGGGAGGGGTAATAGTTCCATAATACCGCTTTGCCTGGTAAATAGGTTTACAGCAAACAGTTTATGTTACAGTATTCACGCATTTATCGATTGAGGCTGTATCGTCACACACTTGTTTTATAGTTCTAGACGCATCATAGTTGTAATACTACAGTTTGTTTTGTTGTTCCCATGTTATGCTTGTTTTCGTGAAGCTGTGATGAAATTTCCAAATATTGTAAATATTTTATTAATGTTAAACATAAGTTTTATTGTAAAACTACGTCACTTGGCTCACACGAACAATTAAAGCATTACCGCTTAGGTAATCAAGATATTGGCTAAATGTTTATTCGATTCAATTATATAAACGAAAATTTAATTGAATATAATATGAAAACAAGTCTGTTGTTATTTTATTTATTCTTCCTTGAAAAAAATTAAACGATAAATATTACCTAAACATCTACGCAAAGTGATAGCGATATGGCTAAGTAGGTATTAAAATAAAATGTTCATTACTGTACTTATAGAAAAAACTGTAAATGCTGGCAAATAAACTAGCAATCTCTGCAAATATAAAAGTTAATTGCAATTAATTTATCCAACAACAAACAAGTGCAAAACATGAATACAACTACCTATCGATAACTGATTGCATTGCTTTATTTACATGAATACACAGTTTTACATTATTTCAACAGTTCAAAACACCATTGTGGTAACTAGTATTAGTATTCCCTAAATCTACACAGCAGCATAGTACTTAGATATATCTTATCTCCAATCGAGCGCCACGCAGTATTATCACACACTATCGTTAGTTCGCTCATTGCTCACTATATTCCGGCAGGCGAAGGAACACAAAACTAAAGCCAAATGTACTGGATGTGACATTCGCCACTGCAAGAAGCGCCACCATGAAGTGCCAAGATACACTGGCCACCCTCTTAACCATTGTGCAACTAAACATGTGTCAATAGTTATCTGCGAAGCTTCGACGGAAGCGGTCGTCGGGACCCAAATCACCTGTCAAACTTCCAAGTCTTGGTGTAATCGCCAGTATCTGCAGACATCTTTGTCAACAGTTCGATCTTCGTGGTGAATGACCGCCTGTTTCGGGATGCTACAATATTAGGCTGTACTATACTAATGTTAGTGTTAGACGAGCAAGTTCCAAACTTTGACACCGAGACGAGTAAGTTTTGTAGTTTAGTGATGGTAAGTATTTGTACTTACTTGATTTTGGCTGTGCGAGGCAGAATGAAAATTAATTATTAGCCATTAGGCACAATAAAGTGAACGTTTATTAAAGATTACTGTGTCAAATTTCTTATATGCACCTTTGTCTAGAATTATTTTCTTCAAAGGATTCTACTATGGATTTAGGCCCTGTGTAAAATTGAGTAGGTACTTTGTCTCTTCAAATTAGTATCGTATTAGGTTTTTTTTTTGTCAGATACTTCCTAATCATCAAACATGTAGGTACCCAGAGAAAAAAATCATACAAACGAAACAAACACATTTCTTGTGCTGATATGAACGTCTAGAGTGCAAGAGTGCCGTACGACAGGAAACTTCAACATAAGGCGAAACGGATTATACCAATTAGAGAGATTTAAAGTTCGTTCGCAGAATCATTCTTTGATCGTGCACACTCCTCCAAGATCCTTATCCATTCTTTAACGTATTTGCTTTTGAGTACCATCTTAATTATTTGGAACTCATTAACCCTTAATTTGAAAATGTATCTTTAAAGATACAACAACTTTTAAAAAATCTGTAACATTAAATAATTGTATTTTTTTGAATCGATCGATTTAATTATAAAGTTTGACTCATGACATCACTAGGAAAAGTAAGTCTATTTCATTTTCAACAACTGGACATCCCTATTTACGTCAACCTGAAAAAATGACGGACACGAAGAGCAACAAAGTTGTAAGTTTTATTGATTTTTATTATTTTTTATATGTGATGATGTCAGGTTCTTACTATTTTATGTGTGTAACGTAATATATTAACGATTTAGCTGAAATTATGGCATAGAAATGTATTTATCGAACCATGACACGTTGTCAAACCTCAATGTATCTTTAAAGATACTTTGCTCAAATGTCGACTATACAACATTGTATCTTTAAAGACACATTGCCAAAAGTTAACCTATTATCGCACGTTTAATTTCTCGTAATGTTTACATAAAAAAATATTAACTACACGCATGTGAGACCCTACAGCATGTAAGGTTCCGTGGGATAAAAATAATTTTTATTTCGATTTTTTTTTGCATAATTTTTGACATAATTTCATATAAACAGTTCAGTGTTCAGTTTGCTTGGGTTTGGTTTGGTTGCATGTGCAATTTTTTTGTTCGTAAGTATTATAACGAGCAAGATCAAAGCGCATTCTAGCGTTGATTCCTGCAGGAAATGCACGATCGGACGACAGTAACACAACAGACAATGAGGAAGATAACACAACTTTGCCAGTTTATGGAATACAACATGATTCTTATAGTAGTTCCTCAACACCTTCACTGGATTCGTATAAAATGTAATGTGAGATTATGTCTAACTAAACAACGGAACTGTTTTTACGATTTTCATGTAAAAAAAAAAAATTCTTACCAATTAACTATTTAATTTTATAACCCCGATTTGGTAATGTATCCTTTTGGATACATTATCGAAAAACTATACATTCCTCCGTATTTGGCAATGTGTAAAATAAGATACATATTATTTCAGCGCAATTACTGAAAAAAACATTTTTATAATATTTTTCTCTATTTCCTTATAAGTACCTCAAATAATTAGACTACAGTATTTTTTTAATAAAATTTTATAAAGATTATGCTTGCCAAATTAAGGGTTAAGAAAATTTTCGAGTTTGCAAAGTACGCTTTAATGATCAGTATTTACCAGGAGCACCTATTTACTTGAAGTTACTTTGTACTTTTTTAATGATCACTCCGGGTGTAAATGTTTTGCAAAGTTTCGCTGGATATTGCGCTTGCTGTGATAAAAATTGTAGGCACTTATAAAGTAACAGCCTTACTTATAAACGTGAATTAAATAATAAGTAATACTTAAGGGCTGTTTAAGAAAATTCTTACTAATAAACGTTGCTTAAGCATGTCTTAACTAACATTTAATCACTACTTAAGGCTTTAAGTAGTGATTAGTCAAAATGTTGCTTAGAAGGTGATTAGAGATTTTTATAAGTAAGGGGGTTAATGATTTTTGAATTTATAGTACAACAGATTTAACAAAGATTACCTTTATATCTGTATAAATGAAGTTTTATTATATTGTATAATACTGAAGGTAGTAAAATAAGGGCAAGTACCTACTTGATTATACTCAGCAAACTTCAGAGGGCCGCAGTCAATAATTTCAGCAATGAAACTCATTTTAATAAAGCACAATACGTAGATACTGGTACAAAAGCATTTTGAAAATTAATCCACTTTATTCAGCTTTCATGCCAATGATATCTTCCAGTGGCATTATGCACGGATCAATCAGTAGCCGAAATTAATAATTAATTAATTTAAAACTGATGAAAATGTCTGCGCAATGAGTCTCATTCTTTTGTATTAAAAAAGATACACGAATCTGCTCCCTGTGAAATAATATTTTGAACTGGGTAACTCAAAAATGATTACTCATCTTAGGACATACTTAGGCAAGGTTAGATACCAATGAATATAAAGGTATTAACCTAAATTCCATGATCAAACATGATCATCACTTTAATGAAAGTAACTAATAACTATACATAGGTAATTACTACATTATTATTACCTACTAGCCAATTTATTGTTTTACAGTGACTACCTTTAACCTTTAACAAGTCTCACACACTACTTCCTATCCTCAGAACAGTTCTCTGAACGTACCATTTTATTCCCAAGACAAGAGTTTAGAAAAAATAAATAAGTAACATTGTTGTCATGTTAATATCAGCGAGGCATTAAGTTTTAATCTAAACAAACTGCCTGCCAGCGGCCGGAGCCGCGCATTTATGTTAGTTAACCGTGGATTATGACGCCTTGTAATAACGCTATTTATTATACTCTGTACTAGGCAGTAGTATGGTGGTACGTTAGGTACAGTAAAGTGAAGTACACTTATACTCCATTTAAAATAACATTAGAAATTTAAGTAAACCTTTTTTACTGTTTGTTCAACCGATTTTGATTTCTATTCCGTAGACAAAAGAACGGAATTGAAAGCAAAATAGTGGTTACAATACCAAGTATTTACTGCAGCCGCCATTAATCATACTACTAACGCAATAGTACCTACGATTAGTAAGGTTAATAATGTTTAACACTGTTTTATTAACTATTTCATTCTATTTCTTCTATATAATATGTTCTATTATCTTGGAATTCCTATTTGTTTATTATCTCCATGTCGAAGCTCCCTAATAGATTGAGTACTGCCTAAAAGATAAAATAATCAAAATTATATTTATCTAGGCCTAATAAGGTGTGATAAGGTGTCCATCAACAGACCTAGATTTTTATAAAATACGAAGCGCCATCAAACCAATCTATACAAACTAATTACAAGTTTATTATTGTTGGGGCACTTATAGAGAGTTATTAAGCCGAGTGCATACCGCCTGACATCCCCCGGTACAAGACAGTAAAACTCCTAAGCCCTTGCAGCGGAAAGATTTACTAGAGCAACTTAATACGGAGCAATATCGCTGTCTGTCCTCTGCCTTACAGCTGAGATTAATAACAAATAGCTTTTCATTATTTATATTGTTGGTAATGCAGAAAAAATGCGTATCATACTTAAATAAATAAAGTGCTAATAAAAATAAATAAAGATGTTTATTTTTATATACTTTTTTTATTTTACTGGCAGTGCACACTTTAGTAAGAGATTTTTCAAAAAATTAATCTGCGTTTCACTTTGATTGCAATTAACGAATGACAAACTCATCATCATCAGGAAAATATAAGCTCATTATCACATGGAAAAGTTATATTGGTGCCTTACTAGAAATCGAAGCCGCACACACATAATTGCGAGACTTGTGCCACTAGGCAACCACGACACCAATCACTGCTTATTAGGGTTCCGTACCGTCCGTCCGTCCGTCCGTCCGTCCGTCTGTCACCAGGCTGTATCTCATGAACCGTGATAGTTAGAGAGCTGAAATTTTCACAGATGATGTATTCTTGTTGCCGCTATAACAACAAATACTGAAAACTAGAATCAAATAAATATTTTGGGGGCCCCCATACAACAAACGTGATTTTTGTCCGTTTTATAAATAATGGTACGGAACCCTTCGTGCGTGAGTTCGACTAACACTTGGCCGGTTTTTATTTTTTTCTTTCAAGAAAATCAAAACTACATACACAACAGGATATCCGGTGAGGTTAAACAGTTCGTCTGGCCACAACCCCCGCCTATCTCCGGGCTTAGTTATGATATAACAAGGACTCGGCTAAGCTCGAGCTTACGGCAGATTTTATTAATTGACATGACATTTTTGTACGCCGCGATGACCACGAGTGGGAGGACTTGTGGAAGATAACTGATGTTGGTAAAAGGTGGGTAATTGGAAACTTTTGAAAGTAACCATATTTTCTATTAATATTATAAAGATTTTTTGATTGACACGAATAAGCTTGGAAACGACGCAACCGATTGGAAAAATTATTTCACTATTGGGAAGCTACATTAATCCCTTTGTGAACATAGGCTATACTTTATCCGGGGAAATTGAAAGTGGATTATAATTTTGACTAAAATATTGCTAATTGCCAGAAAATTAACTAAACAAACTAAATCCTGTACCTAAATCATCATCAACGCTAATCTCCTTATTAAGAAAAAAAAAACCCTAATCGTACTTTCTGTAATAACTACCCTATTCCATGGAGCCATAACTCAGAGCTGATCTTACATCGTCTTAAGAAGATGAACCACCCCGGATATGTTCCGCTCATTTTCGCTCCCACCGCTCTATGTTATATCTGTGCGTCCATATTTGGAACGTGAAAAAAAAACCGTAAAATACTGTCAATCAATATTTTTTGAGGGGCTTTATTAGTTTTAAGCTGTATAAGACAGGTACATGAGTTGAATTTGTCATCCTCCGAGCCTTTTTCCCAATCCTGTTGGGGTCGGCTTCCAGTCTAACCGGATGCAGCTGAGTACCAGTGCTTTACAAGAAGCGACTGCCTATCTGACCTCCTCAACCCAGTTACCCGGGCAACCCGATACCCCTTGGTTAGACTGGTGTCAGACTTACTGGCTTCTGACTACCCGTAACGACTGTCAAGGATGTTCAATGACAGCCGGGACCTACAGTTTAACGTGCCATCCGAAACACAGTCAATGGTGTCTAAGATATACTTAGAAAGTACATACAAACTTAGAAAAGTTGCATTGGTACTTGCCTGACCTGGGATCGAACTTGCGCCCTCATACTGTTGAATTTGTATACTAAAAAAAAAAAAAAAACTTTTGTAGATACAATTTTAATAGCAAATAATACTAATAGATTGACTTATGAATACCTATACATCTAGGCTCCTAGAATCAATCAATAAATTCACACGAACTTATCGGAACTTCTACAATATAAAAACCTAATATAATTGGAATCCCTATTATTCTAATCCAAAAAGACCACATACAAAGCAAGCTACATTAAAATAATTTAACCTCTTACACGGCTTCTAAAACAATAGCCCACTAGATGAAAGGTGGTCGTAGTCAGTACAAGGCTCGTTTTTTCCAAAGGACTAGCGTCGCGGTCGGTGTAATCTGGAATCTCCCGCCGCCAATTTATTTTCATTAGCGATCATCCTCGGTTAATTTTATTCCCTACTTACCCCGCCAAGGATCGGAGACAAACGCTGTGTGGTGTGGACAAGGATTTTTTGGGGATTTATTCTGATATTTCGGGAATATTTTGGATCAGTCTGCGATTGGAAATCTGAAACAATTCAGTAAATATATATGTAAGTACATATATTCTTTACATAATATTTCGTTAGTCATTAATTTAACAGTTGCTTTAGTCCAAACTAAAATCTGCGCGTTCGGTGAGATTAGCACTAAATGTACGTATGAAAACTGCCCTCATAGCAATAAACTAAAATAAACAATAAAATTACGCTTTTAATACCACACACACGTAACAATATGACTAGCAGAAGGTCATATAATTTATTCCGCTAACTAAAATAATTAAAAAAAAAACAATTTTTTATCCTAACCCCATGTACATTTTGTGCTTCTTTTGCGTCCCTTCCATCAGTTAAAAAGATCCGCCTCCACACTATTTCACAATTCGCTCGAGTCAGTATCCGAAGCCACAGTATCTGTGAGTTGCTTAATTCATTTCCACAGGATAATATTATTTTTTTACTCCCCCACTTTTTTGTGATGAGCCTCGGCTTATTTTTTATTCATTGGGGTGGATATTCATCTCGATTCATCCGCTGTTGACTTAGATTGAGGTGTAATCACGTTGACAGTTGCTTTGTTAAATTCGGTTAGTATTGCGAATGATTTCAATCAAAATGTTTGTTTTTAATTATTTTTAATATATCTTGTAGTTACTGAAATTAGCCGTCACTAAAATATTACACAGTTCTGTTTGCACAGTGTTTATGTTGATTTATAAAGTGCTTTGCTGAATTAATAGAAAACCTCTGCTCAATGGTTACATTATTCGACCTACAACATATAGATAGATATGAGACCACTTTTGTACAAAAATAAAACCGAATATATAGTCTCTTTCATACACTTCATCAATGAAATTTTCGCTGACTTAATGTAATATTTTTTTCACGTCTACAACTCGCGAAAACTACCGAGTATTGTACAAAGAGCCGCCTACGCAGCTACGCCGGCTACGCCGTAGACTACTACGCGAATCCACATTGTTACGTACCATACATTTGACAAGCAATCAAATTAGCTTTTGTGAATGAATTTTGGAAAAATAGTCATCATTCATGAATTTATTATGTTATACACATGTACTTTTTATAAATGGATGTAATCAGTAACTAAAAGAAACGCTTTGTTTTATAAACAGACTCCATAATTTAATCTACATGAAAAAAACTGAACCTATTAACAAAACATACTTAATGTCATAAATAACATTTATATAGTGTACCACGTGGAGCCACAAAACACGCTGGCAACATTTTATTGTCGCTAAATCTGTGCTGGAATTAATTTGTCGCGCAAAATTAACGCATGAGTAACGTCGCCCGCCCTGACATCTAGCTAAATCGCACTTATGCAGCGCTGAACTACCAAACTTTATAGAGCTGATGATACCGAAATTGCGTGCTGTGTTAATATATTTGGTAGGAGAAAAAAATGATTTCTTTTTCACGATTTTCTACTAAGGTTTTTGTCTTTTATAAGGTAACACATACCCGGATAAAAAGAAGCCTGAAAACTTCATTGATAAATGGGCTATCTAACATAGATTTTGTTAAACCTATCCCATAGGTCCTGAGATTGACACGTTCAAGCAAACAAAGTTATTAGCCATATATTAGGCTGTCACTGTTCTCTTAATGTTTTAAAGAAACATGCTAAAACAAGGTGAGAAAAAATACCTATTTGATTATCTAAAATGCTCAGACCAATAATTA
This sequence comes from Helicoverpa assulta, assembly GCA_963856015.1. Taxonomy (NCBI): domain Eukaryota; kingdom Metazoa; phylum Arthropoda; class Insecta; order Lepidoptera; family Noctuidae; genus Helicoverpa; species Helicoverpa assulta. The sequence continues at coordinate 11,162,685 of CAWLCW010000014.1, read as the reverse complement.
CCTCTATAATGATCACAGAAAAAAAAATACCAAACAACCGGTATCACCAACTCTAGCAACATACAGTTAATTTCAGCCGAGCCACGTTTACCGCGTCCTCAGGTGAAAAGATCCCACGCTATGTCTGCGTCTGGTTCAAATGTTTACACTTCTGCCGGCCTCCTGTACCGTGGTATTATACGAACAATAGACCAGGGTTATGTGACAACCTCTGTGGTGTAGACTTCAAATCTTTTGGAGATGATTGGATGAGTTAGCTTAGTTTGAGGGAATGTTACTGGCTGAAACTTAAAGTTTTAGTTATGTTAATTTAAAAAGAAGACCTTTGAGGTCTCAACAGATTCAGTATAGTTATGTGATCTGGACAGTGAGATCAGTCTATACTATACACATAATAAGAAGAAAGAAGTTGACATGTCTATAGGTTGATGAAATATGAAATGCAATGTTTAGTTTCTCTCTCGATACCATTTAAAAAAAAATCATAACAATTATTTAACAATAGGTTTTACCACAAAAATAAAATCTTTATCCCAACCTCACTTTAATTAACAATTCTCTTCTCCTTCCTAAAACGTTCAAAACAAGACCTATCATCATAAACCGCTCTTCGTTTACACCCAAAGACAAAAACAAGTTAATTTTTAACGAGCACTCATCAAAATTGTTTAATTACATCCCTGAGGGACTAACCGTGAAACGGTCTAATCAACCGTTTTGGTAACCAACCATTACTGCAACAATAAATGGTGTTGGAAGACCCCTTAAGAAATCAGGAAATTAGCTCTTAAAAATACAAGCTTTGTGACACTTGACTGTGGAGTGTTTAAATGACTGTCGTGGTTGTTTTTGAAAATTGTGGTGCGAAATTGGCGGCTGAAAACGCTCAAAAGTTTTTTTTGTGTTTACCCAATTTATACTTATTAGAAAAAACTATAAGAGAGAAAAATGAAGAAATTGACGCGATGTCGATGAAGTGCCAAAAAAAAAATATCGATCAAATCTAAGTATACAGAGTAGACTCAATTTTATAAGTTTTATCTACTAGACATTTAGATGGTCAATTCTTAGGAAACAAATGCAAAAAAATAACCCTCGTATTCCCCCCTTAGGGTCGTTCGTCGTTTCGCCCCACAAGCGATTGGCACCGCGGTGCCAATCGACGAAGTACAGTTTTTGAATGGGTCGATTCGCACCACAGTTTTTGTTTTTGTTTTATTCGGGGCGAATTGCCCAAGGTATCTTAAGCATAGGTCGATTTGCACCACGCAGCAAAACATTTGGTTAACTCATTTCAAATATTGTCAATTCCAATTATTTATTTGTACAGTCGCTACGAAAATTGACATCATCTACCAGGAGAGCAGAAGTGTAAATGTGAGTGATTTGTGTTGAAAAGGATAAGGGTAAAACTCTAGGAATATTAACAGTTGAGAAAACTCGGCCTGAAAAGCACGGGCCAGATTACCATGAGAAGAAAGTAACGTAGGTAAATCGACCCACTGAAAATAAAATATTTTTCCTGAAATCTGGTAGTTGTGAAAATTTTCACAGCTCAAATTCGTCAGGAGGCCAAAAGACTTAGATCTTTTTTATAATTTTCATCAAAAATATTATAAGTAAAATACTTGGTCTAGAAAAATTGACTCCTAGTACCTAATTATAAACTTTGTTACTACTGTGTATCTCATAAAAAAATGTTTTTTTTTTTTTTTTATATTTACGTTTTGCATCAAAATTGAGATTATTTTAACTATCTTATATTGGGTACTAGGAGTTCAGCATTTTAGACAAATTCATCCTCATTCTCCGAGCCTTTTTCCCAACTATGTTGGGGTCAGGTTACATCCAGTTAGACTGGAAGTCTCCTAACCTAACTAGTCGACCTAACCTGACCTAACCGGAGTCTCCGGAGACCATGATCATGATGTATCTGAGTACCAGTGCTTTATAAGGAGCGACTGCCCTATCTGACCCCCCCCCCCCAACCTAGTTACCCGGGCAACCCTTTGGTTAGACTGGTGTCAGAGTTACTGGCTTCCGACAACCCGAATATTAGAGAAAGTAATTTATGCGAACTTCGAAAATATTCTGACTAATTAGCTGTTTCACCCGCTTCAAGGAAAGTGATCGTTGATTACTGACGTGATACATGCATTGTATTTTATGCCTTGAATTTATTATAGTTAATAAGAACCACTACTTAGCGAGAACTGATAATAATTGATCTTGATATTAAGTTGTGTAGCAGTGAGTACTTCTTGCTCCCTTAGACGGCACTGCTTGCGGTAGCGTCGGCGGTCGGGTTGCCTCCCTTCCTCAAAAATGTGCGAGAGGGGCGATATAATATTGCACACAAATGTATATATTATAAATTATTGAAAGGTTCTTCTAACCTACAGACAGACATGAGTTGCTGGGGAGTTTGTTGCACCACTTCTTCTTCCCAGCAAAACGTTTTTTTTACGAAAATTATGAAAAAGATCTAAGTCTTTTTGCCTCCTGAGAATTTTGAGCTGTGAAAAATTTCACAACTACCAGATTTCATGAAATTAAGTCCTAATGGGTGCTTACGCTAACTTCGAAAATATTCTGAATAACTAGCTATTCCACGCGGTCTCACCCGCGCCCCGAGGGATTTACTTCAAGTATTTTATGCTGTCCTAGTACATCGTAAGATGAAACTGGGTGCCAGAAAAGTTCAAAAGTTCAGATACAAAAATACATTTTTTCGGTTTTGAAGTATGGATAAAACTTCGGTAGGTAATGATACTACACGGAAAATGTTATAATAAAAACTGCTTATCTCCTCTGACTACAATCACAATTTCAAAAAAAGAACTGTTTCATATTGTGGGGCGAATCAACCCATTCCAAATGTGTAGTTCGTCGATTGGCACCGCGGGGCGAATCGACCTATTCAAAAACTGTACTTCGTCGATTGGCACCGCGGTGCCAATCGCTTGTGGGGCGAAACGACGAACGACCCCCCCCCTTATGAAAGTTATTATTGTCTTATTCTCAATTGTTTTTACATAATAGGCAGAGGTTCCTCACGATAAATACCACTTATTTAAAGAATCTGTCGTCCGTCACACAATTGCACAGATAAGTAATATTTTCTCTGAGTTTTTCACGATTATAACACGTTTTGTTTAAACTCAACGGAGTGGTGTTTCCGTTGCACTTGCTTTGTTTTTAATTCCTTGTTTTTTAATGATAACGGTTTGGGGAAATGAAATTAATTCTTATTACTTTTTGTATTGAAAATAAATTGCATTTTCGTGACTATGTTTCAAACGTATTGATTATGTTCTCAATATTCATGAATGTGAATAAAAGTACATACATATTTATTAACTAGGAGCATCACACTGATGCTATTTTAGTAACTTGAATACCTAGTAGATCCTTTTGAAAATTGTTATGATGTTCTGAGAAAATTCATTTTACTACAAAATACTTACTATCCAAAAATAAACATCTATCTTCCAAGAAGCGATTAAACATAATTTTCTCATCAACCATCTTTAACTGCATCATTACAAAGAGTGGAGGCTGGAATCATTTCTTTATCACCCTTGAAATATTTTTATAACATCTAGAGAGTACTTTGAAAGGAAAGCAAAAGAATAAAATACTGAGATGTGTTAGCGGAAATGTGCAGCGGCAGCTAATGCGCGGTTTATGCGATAGATAAGACTTGCACACGCAAATGTGTGCAGTATCGCGAGAACGTAAAACGGAACGTTCTGAGATGAATCGTGAATCAAGTTGAGTTTGGAGAGTATCTACCTATATTTTTTTGTATTATTTGGTTCTTTTAAAAAATGGAGCAGTAAATTATTTTTTAATTATATTTTTAGTTTTGTATACACGATTGTAGAATGTAGGTCACGTTGGTCTTGGTGATATATATTAGTCTGAAAGTATTGTATGGTCCCAAATACTACTGAAAATAAGAGTCATCGGTAACAGAAAATATTGTCCATTATATCTTAAAGAAAAAATAATTAATCAAACTCAATGCGTGTCTTAACAAATTGTATTAAACTTTCCCAAAATATGATCCACTTCAAAATTCGAGTAGTAAACAAAACAAAATATAACTCCTGAACAAAACTAACTCGGTTTTCTGCTAAACAATTACTATAAAACAAAGTGTATTACCGTTGATGGCTCCGTAATTAAATTGATATCAGCTTCTTTATTATTTTCAAATTGGAGCAAGTTGTAAAGTGCTACGCCTAACATAGCGAAATTCAATAAAAAGCTAAAAGCCAATCTTATCTTGGCGAGAGGAAATTAAGAAACAGCGGCCATCTGACACGGTGGCTCTTTCCAGATCTGTCACTAGAGATGGGACGACATGAGAAAAGCTATCGATAAACTTCATTTTGAGAAAGTCATTTTCTTCGCAGATTTTTGAGGTTACGAATTATGGTTTCTTTATTTGATGTTTTTTTTTTCTATTTCGTTTTTAACTTTCTACAGCTTTTAAGACAATCCAAACTAATATTATAAATGCGAAAGTAACTCTGTCTGTCTGTCTGTCTGTCTTTCTGTCTGTCTGTCTGTCTTTTCTTCACGCCTAAACTACTGAACCGATTTGTGTGAAATTTGGTACAGACATAGTTTGAAACTTGAGAAAGGACATAGGATAGTTTTTATTACAAAAAATAAAAATAAAATTTATTACGGACATACAGTGCCATCTATTGGTCAAATGTCGAGCTGTTCCTATGCTCCGTAGATAGATGGCGTTAATCGCGCAATGGTGTCATTACACGTGTTCGGTTCATGTTATTGTTTTAATTCATCGGAAAATCCATCAGAAAAATGTAAATAAACAGTAAAAAGGTGTAAAAAAATTAATCCTAACTAATATTATAAATGTGAAAGTAACTCTGTCTGTCTGTCTTTCTGTCCGTCCGTCTGTCTGTCTGTCTGTCTTTTCTTCACGCCTAAACTACTGAACCGATTTGTGTAAAATTTGGTACAGACATAGTATGGAACTTGAGAAAGGATATAGGATAGTTTTTATTACAAAAAATATAAAAATAATAAAATTTAATCCGGACATATAGCGCCATCTATTGATCAAACCAAAAATCTGCCGGAAGTCACTATTCCACGCGAACGAAGTCGCGGGCAAAAGCTAGTTTATATATATTTGGGTGATTTGGACCAAAACCGCTGGAACACTTTTAAACGTTCCCTAGAAGGCTATTTTTACGGTTGAATGTTTCGTGACTTTTTATAAACATGATTTCAAAAGCTTTGTTTAATCACGACGATCAACTATTATCTATATAATAGTGCAATATAATTTTGCCGTAATAATCAAGGTTGAATCGATGTTATTTAAACACCGGGCACAACACTAGACATTTTTAAAGATAGAGTGTTGAATGCGACAGCGACACGACATCGGGTTTCGTCGAACCGCTGAAATAATTCCGCCGCGGCCGCCGGGGGAGACGACGGAAACGCACCCTTATCTGGCGCGGAATACCCGCTTTTTAAACAACTCACTTCTTTATTTGTATTTATTCCACATCCCCCTCCACCCCGCCGCTTGCACCCCCTTCCGCGCCCGTGTTACCACATGAATAGAGACGCTACTTAATGGGACTTTCAGTTCCTAAGTCATCATGTTTTTTAACAATATACTCGGTAAGATAAGTAAGGAGGTCGACGTTGGATAATAAACGGAGAAAATATACGTGTTTACTTCGGGGAAATTTGAAAGAAAATCTTGATGTTGTGTCATAAATAAGCCTGCATGGTTAGAAGTTTGTTGTGAGCTTTTTATATTGTTTCGTTTTGCGGATATTGTGGTAAGTTTCAAAGGAAAATTGGCAAGTGAGAAAAGTTGGTAAAGAAATGAACACATTTAATACTAAATATCAAAAACGATTCATAACCTCTATTTTCTTACCATACCTATACTAAATCTCATACAAAAATCCTCACTCGAGCCAGATATCTTCGTAATTCTGTCATAACTCACAGTCCGCCCAGTATATTCGTCTACTGGGTACAGTTTATCCGCTATCGCGCGATGCATTACCGCCAGTAACAATATCATTACGGGGGCTATTCAACATTTTTATTATTGCCGTTACTATTGTCTTATGGCGCGACGGTCTCAGATAACGCGAGGGACACACTGTCGTTTTGTTTGTTAAGTGATTTTGCTGGAAAGGTTTTATTTAACACGGAGTTTTATAGAAAATCCTAATTGAATTCAAATAAGACAACATTGGTGAGAATTCTATTAACTTTCATTGATTTTCTGAGGGTGAAATTATCTATTAGAATGATAAAGAAAGAGTTAAAATGTGTAGTTTTTAATACATAATAAAATATTTTTGTATATTTTCTTCAACTTAACCAAAAAGTCTTATTGGTAACTTAATTGGTCACTTGTTCGCAGAAATAAATGAATTTGAATGTGTAACTTAGCCGTTCCCTAAATGATTTCGAGTCCCACATTCATACTGTTTAGGAATATCATTTCTAATCCGTGAAAGCTTTTTTTCAGTAGCTAAATGCATGGCCAACACACAACCATGTCACACCTTCTTCACCACCCGATCAAATAGAAAGCCACATTGTTTTCACATTTGTTGAAGACGTCTGATCTCTCTTCTTTTTTTACTCGAACAAATCAGCCATTCTTTTGAACCGTATTGCACAGTTATAACTCGTAACCGCGATACGTTTCAGATTTATGTTCGCAATGTTTGTTGTTTCACCTTCCCGCGAATGCGCGAGCGCCACCGAGATTTATGAATAAGCCCGTTTGTCTTTACTCTGATTGGCTGATAAAGGGATGGCGCGTAATTTCGTGGCGCGTTTAGATTAAGAAATTGGTGTCAACAATGTTGGATTGTTTGTGGGAAAGATAAGCTGTAATAATGTGAATTTTGTTTGTGTTTTTTTGGTTTGAGTTTGTCTAACTTATATAATGCAAAACAAAAATATAGTCATTATATTTTAACAACAAATATTTTCTAAAATTCTACGGCCAGTCATAATTTACACAGTATATGTCCCTGTTATCATTAAAATCAAACTCTGCATAATCCCATAATGATTTCCTCGTCAAAACTATGTAACCGCTTCAACATACTAAAAACTAAAACCGCCAATAAAACAAACAAATAACAAAACAACATCGACCACAAGAGACCGCAAAACTAACGTAACTACCGCCGTTCAATTATGCAAATACATACCCAAGGGAGGCTCCAGCAAGATACCATTAATCATTATCTAAATTAATTTCAAACGTTTAACAAAATCTCCTCTTAGTTTCTTTAAGTCACAATAAAGAGGATCGCGGTACGGCCATAACTCATCTGTACCTAAGATTACTGATCTTTAATCCCCCCTCCCGGCTTCACTTAAAGTTAAGATTTACGACCAAAGGTATTATATTGCCGCCCCCCAGAAATAAGCTTACGTTTGTGTCTATGAAAAAAGTTTGCATGCCACTTTTCTAGTTCGTGATGTGGTTATAAAAAAGTAAAGAAAAACTCCCTAATTTACTTACCAATTTTGTTAAACAAAGTGAATTCAGTGGTTAATACGAAATTTTTTTTTTTACGATATGAGTTCTTGCAATCACCCTTCAATACGTCCAAAAAGGTTAGTAAAATTGAGGGCGGATCATTTGTACGTTTAGCATTATGACCTTTGACTGACCCTATATCCTCGTCTCTCACAAGGTTGAATAAAAGTGGGTCAACGTATAGGACTCCTTTACACCCCATGACATCAAATCAAACCCTTAACCCTGAGAAATCTTTTTTTTTTATTAATCAATTTACTTATTTTGCATGTAATATTATTTAACTTATCTATTTATGCGCCGAGACCGAGGCTATTCTTTTTTCGAATTCAGTGTTTTTTTTAAATAAAATCTAACGGCTTAAAGTGTGTACGGCCAGTGTCAAATAAAAGTCTAGCTGAATAATAAATGTAAGCTGTCCTAACTCTTTTTAATAATTCCGTCCGCTTTATAATGATGCAGCAGCTTTTTACCTTATTACTGAGTTAACTGAAGAAATATTTATGGGTGTAACTTTATTTAATATCCCGGTGTAACCCCGCATGCCTTCCCTTAACGAAAACTTTTAAGCTGTATAAACAAGACGCAGGTAGGTATATTGGATATTATTTTTTATTGTTTTTATCCATTTGTAGTATGACGTTCAGAATTCTAAATAAAACTTTTTTTTGTAGTTAATTTGAAAATGAATAAGTAGCAGTAGGTACGCTACTTTTATGCCTTTAGAAATAATCTGTAAATTGTGTGTGACATTCTTATTGAGTTCATTATACTACATAAGTGTAGGCAGGTTCATGTGAAAATGTAATACTTGTCAATGATTTCAGTTGAATCTTTATACAAATACTATAACCTAACCTAACCTAACCTAACCCAACCTAACGTCTGTTTGTGAACTTTACGTTGCACTGAATGAATGAGATCAACTACTTACTACCTACGACAGTAAGATACTTTATATTATTACTATACTCGTAGAAATGAGTATCTATGCCTACAGTCAATTCAATTACGATTCAATACTTAATTTTTTGTTAGAATGAATAGAATTAAAAGGCAATCAATCTTTCACAACATCAATTTGGTAGATATGGTACATACATACCTATTAATTAAGAAACATTCAAGTTTCGATATGGCTAAAAATAATGTTACTTGAGAGATGACGGCAGATAAAAACGTATGGTAGAAAGAAATATGCTGCGCCGACCATAACCGACGAATGAGGACAGGATAATGATGATGAAGCAGTGTTATAAAATAAAACAAACTTATTAAGGAGGTAGCATAGCTACAGCAGAAACAAATCATAACCAAGATAAACGAACTTCTCAAAATTCCCCCACGCTGCACGTTGCAACTATGTCCAAACTAACTACTTAAAGCAACACGTAATTAAAACGTCAACTTTAGCTGCACAAAGCTTTTATCTGGCAACTTCCAAAACACTCGAACTTTCCACAAAGGTGTAATTGAAAGATTGGAAATTCTCGAGCAGGCACATATTTCACAAGCTCTCTTCTGCCGGGATAATATAAGGAGATAGAGGACAGACTCGGATATAAAATATGGCGTCCTTTCATGAATCTTATTAAGATATCCTCCGAAAACAGACAGAGACGAAACTATTCTACATAGTTGCTTGCCAGAGGGAGACGGCCGTATTACTTGGTTTACGTATATTAAAATAATACAGATACGGTTAAAGAGGTGCGCGAGTTGGCTGAGAATTTATCGTCTCTATGAATATGATTTTCTTTAAGACTGGATACAGTTCCCCGAGAGACGTTTAGTGTCAAACTGTTATTATGATAACACGAGTTATTGCGTGTATTGAGTTAGATTCTGCATTTTATTTCTACACGGAGTTTAGAATATCTGTAAGGGATTATCTGTGATTGTTTAAGGAAAACTTTTGTAAGACATTTTTCGAAGTGATTTATGGTTCATATAAATTAATGTATTCATTAATATTGACTAAATGCTGAATTTGGCTTAAATGAATTGTTATATCGGTCAAGGTCGTTAAAAGACCCTTCGGATTCATCATCGATCATTTATGGTTAGTCCACTTGTATGCTACGTCAATTTTCTTTAGTAACTGCATTACCTGACCACATTTATTAAGAACTTTCCTTTTTGGGACCGACTTGGTTAAAAATCGTATTTATGGAATCTAAATAATAATTAAAACCAGCAATCTCTTTAAAGGCAAGCTTTATTAACTTTTCTTCAAGATAATCACAGCCCCCATTACCTGCCTCTTGCACATGTGAGATCTTTTCGGGTGTCACATAATTCATAAGTTTCTTTCACAAGTGCACCCTATCTCGGCTAACATGCAAAATAAGTTTGGGATACATCGGTTAGCGGGGACCGATAATAAAGTTTGTGGACGACGCCTTAGGTGTCACGGGCTAAAATATTGATGAAATTGAGTGTTTTCCTATTAAGTAACGCTGAAGATGGTGTGCATCTCTTTCGTGAGTTATTTTGTGACATCTGAGGTTTATAACTAATGGGGTGATAAAAGAACTGAATTGAAAAATTATCATTTGTAAACTTTTATTTTTCATAGATTAGGTTCGGGTGTTAGGTGTTTAAAACTTTGGTGTTTATGTAACGAAATGGTGCGTTGCTAAATTAATTTAGGGTATGGGATACTCCCACTACTCACTGGGACATAGTGGAAACAAAAAGTCGTTAATTGTTCTTGTTACTGGCTGTTTTCCTAAGCAGCTAGCTGTTCAATAGATCTGAATGCATCCATCACTTCTCATTGAACACCTAAACTTTATATAACAGCAAATAAACAATAAACAATCGGACACAAGTGGTTCATTCAGCCACTTATACTCAAGCCACGTGTTCAAGCAGCCACGAGCCATGCCTCACTCTTCATCTATCTTGTGCTAAAAATACCGCCAGTGTCTCCCGTTATCATTCAATTTGAGCAAACGAGGGGGGACGATATGCAAAGATTCCTTCTCATACTCGTTTATCCCCACATAAATAACATTAGTGGGTAAGATATCGTGCGAGTGTTTTTGTAATTACCTTATAAATAATCATTTTGGCGCCGTAGATTATGGTTAGGTTATGATTCATACGGCTGAGATTGAGAGCAAAGTTTGTTCAGGAGTCGAGAGAAAAGCCGCCAGTTTTTGGATTTACAATTTTTATGATAGAGTATTGTCTTTTCGATTACCCACTAACAAGTCGTCGAAAAAAGGTTAGAATTATTTTTTACTAGGTACATTGAAGATACTTACTTATATTTTTTTGTTCTAACATTCAAATAAGGAACGACTCTACTAATTAGTACATGTTTATAATAGGTAATATTGGTGTAGGTACTTATAAGCACTTACTTATAACACATAAAACGTGTTGTATATTGCTATAAATTATAAAGAAACTTTCAAGCGAAATGCAAGCGTAATAAAGTTGTAAATATTCATTAAAATTATCGCTATATCGTATAAAGCGCTTTTCCCGCTTAACTCAGCACAGTTATAAAGCAAAATTCTATTCTTTATCCCCTTCGGCAATCATGAGAGGAGATACGGAGAAATATGATAGTCATTATTCAACAGTGCTTTGTCAACATGCGTTTGATAAATTTATATTACCTGGGTTATACGGCATAATCATTTTTGCCGGTATCCTGTGTGTTCGAGGGGAAAATGTCAGCAATCTACGTAATGAAGTCAAGATGGCGTTTTTGAGGAAGATTTTGTAAAGGTACATAATGTGTAATGTGTTATGGCTAATCTTACGGAAGTATTGATGTTGTTAAAAGTAGATTTTGGATAAAATAAAATTTTCAATTTATTATCATAAATTGCAATGTAAAATGCATACCTATCTAAGAGGTTAGTTATGTCAAGTAAGCCATAATCATATGTCCAAGATCATTATCGTGTGTCTTCATGGTACCTATATCTACACATTCCTACAATAATGTTTCTATCCTTCTAAAACGTCCAGTGATGAAATTGCGAATTAATCTTGTAAACAACTGTGTACGTTCATAAGTAATAGAGTCATAAACATCTTAAAACCAAGCCATAAAGCATGGTTCACATTAATCACGATTTAATACAGGCAATAATTAAAAATCTCATAGGTGCCGCTCGCTGCAACTCACTTAATCGTTACCCCATTTGATAGATGGTGTTATACCTCCCACGGTATTACAACCTTTTCGCACTACACTGCACAACGCTCCGCCTATAACCTCCGTACGAAAGTAACTTACAGCTTGGTACGAAAAGGTTGCAAGACGCGAGCGTAGATAGGAGTATTAGGAAGCGTTTACACGGGCGGCACGTAGCGTAATAAATAATATAGTAATCAGTGCGATTCCTTACATCCCGCCTCTTATTAGGCGAGAACCTACATTCAACATTCGCTAATACCTCGGCTTACTAACACATGTGGGACGGAAAGATTCACCAGAATTTATTGTACTTCGGCTTATGAATCATAAATAAGGAGGGCTAATTAGAATTGCTGTACGACTACGGAATACACTTAGATTTTGTTAACGTAGTTAGCTCAATATTGTGTTGAATTTACGCCGGGTACACAATTTATTGGGCCGTGTTCGTCGTTTATGTGAATAATAGCTGCTGTTATACATAATAATGTAGGATGAGACTGGAATCTGTGTCAGATGCAGATACTTCACTAGCATTAATATAATTGCATAATTGTAAATCATCCATGTAAAATTGATCAAGCGGATTAAAATAATTTAATTCAAATTACGTATTTCAACTTAAATGTAACTACTAAAAATAAAATAAACATTGCCTAATTTCAAAATTAAATAGGTCTGTATAAATCCTTCGCAAGAAAACTTTATTAATTCATATCACCATAATAACGGAGGCATGACGCACACAGAAACCTGCGACCAATGATATTATAATTAACAAAAGTTACAAAAGAACAACACAGGGCCATCTGATAAGGCTGGCACATACTGCGCGCCGATAATACGGTGAAATTATGAAGTTATAACAAGTTCGTGAAATAAATCTCCTTCGCGCGGTTATCGAAGCTAGGCGTGACACCTCGCCAGGGTTGCCAGATATTTATCAATATAATGGTTTAGGGTAATTAATTACGATGCTATAGTGTAGATGGTGAATAAATAATAATGTACGTGGAGGTGAGGGATTTATTGATAGTATTCATGATATACGGATCTTGAGTAATGAGAGATAATTTACAATCAATTCGATAGCTGCAGATTTCACTGCTTACATAAAAGAAAGAACAAGATTTTTAATACTCAAAAAAGAAATAAGTATCAAAATAATATTATAAACCTACATATAACTTTAAAATCAAGAGCCTTAAACAGAAACAAAATGAAAACATTAACCCGCTTCGTTTCCCATAAAACGGGGAGTCCGTTAATATTCGCTAGAGAAGAGTGCGAATAAATCACAATAAGCTGGCAACTCGCTAACCCGCCGCCGCAGATGTATAAGTGGTAAGGTAAAGAATGGAAAGTAAAGTTGGCGCAATAAATTAATTGGCTCTAAGACGCCGTGCGCGTGATACACCCAAGTTTAGACTATTAATTTGGGACTTAGACGCCGACAAATATGGATACGTGTGTGTTTTCGCATTAATTTCGCTGCGAAAGATGAAAGAAGTGATGATAAAGGGTTGGGGAATTATAATTTTCGTATCGTTTGTGTAGTTAGTAAACATCAGCGTATTTAAATTGTGCATTTTATTTCTCAATCAAAGGTATAATACTTTTTTGTATTAATATTTTGTATTAGACAGTAAAAAAACTTTAAGTTAATCAGATAATAAATGCTCATTCCTTCTCCGTATGAGAAGACGCCTGAACTATGATACGGGACCATAAAAGAGGCTGATGATAATGACTGAAATTAATGTTAATTCTCTTCCTCCATAATAAATCTACGACCAGCAAATATTATCAAATTCTACACCCATAACCATCCATCCTAAAAATAATGAGCTCGCAGGCCGAGAGCCCTCACAACACTAGTGATTACCATAAATAAGTAGAGCGTCACACTAACAACCATTTCCCATCCCTAGCGTATTGGGAGCGCCATTACGCCCTGATTGATTCGACTATAATGACTTTCGACGAAAGTTTTCGCACTCGAAACGACTGCTTTCGTCAATTTTACACGCATTAAATGCGAAAGTGGTACAATAAATTTTGCTGTAGTGATTATTTCGGCTCACAACTTAGCAAAATGAAAACATTTTTAGATTTATTTTAATTGTTTTTGTTTTCGAAGAGCAAATCCTTTTTTATTTATTGGGCTGTTTAAAGTTGTTTGATGGCTGAAGTGGACTGATAAAGTGTATTTGTAAACTAATTATTTTGTATATAATTATTAATTATGTTTTTTAAACCTGTGTGTTATTATATGTGGGTATATTAAAGAGCGGGTTTTTTTTAAAGCAAGCAAATCAAATAAACATTATCGGAACTTGGAGAAAAACTAATATTTTTCAATGGCATATTCCCTAATATTAAACTTAAAAGTCAATCATTATGTGACCATAACTCACTCTTGTAAGGTACGTCCTCTATAAAATCTTCTTACAATACAAACCCTCAAATGGTATGAGGGTATGAGATGGGTGGGTACATTTCATTTTCGTTGTGAAAAAGTTGTAAGTACCGTTGATTAAATAAATAACGCATCACCGTGCGTAATTGGATTATTAAAAGTCAATGAAAATTTAACACTTTCGAATTCACATTTCAGCGGCAATTTATTTATTTTAATTTGATAAAAAGGGACATTTTGAGTGACAATTTCTTACATCAATTCGCATTTTACAAGTAATCCATTTTATTTGAAACTAAAATGTAAAACCAAACTATACTGTTACACTCAAAAAAACACGATTAATTAATACTAACCCTTCGCCAAATCAGATCAAAATCAACCTGCATACCTGAGTAAAGTCCTTACCAGTTACAGTCCACAAAGTCAATTCTAAACACGAACTCTAAATAAAAAAAAACAAAACTGCAGCACGTGGTTTGAGTGGGCGGATACATCCGCGGCTCATCCCCCACCTGTTGCTGATCCGGCTGATCCGCCCCCATCCGGATATGCGCGGATATAGCTGTGTGCGCGGATATACGGATACGGCGAAATCCGTGCCCGCCACGCCTAGCGCCGCCCAACGGGTTAGATTTGTCATGAAGAGATTGCTTGAGAAATGTGCCTATGGAATGTTGTTATGTACACTTGTACAGGTAGTTTAAATCATAAGCAATACTGAAGAACAGCTTAAGTCTTACTTTATAAAAATGTACTTAAATAGTAAAGAATTGGTTAAAGGTAAGTACTAACAAAATTTTACAGTAATACTATTTAATAAAGGAGCAATTAATATGTGGACAAAACAGGTCTCAATCTTTCGTAAAAATGTAAGAGTTAAAATTTCATTCATTTGTTGATTTATGGCAACCAATCACCACTAGGTCGTGGTGGCCTAGTGGGTAAAGAACCAACCTCTCAAGTATGAGTGCGTGAGTTCGATTCCAGGTCAGGCAAGTACCAATGCAACTTTTCTAAGTTTGTATGTACTTTCTAAGTATATCTTAGACACCAATGGCTGATAAAAAGGTGAAGGAAAACATCGTGAGGAAACCTGGACTATAAAGTCTGAAATCACCAACCCGCATTGAGCAAGCGTGGTGATTAATGCTCAATCCTTCTCCGTGTGAGAGGAGGCCTGTGCCCAGCAGTGGGACGATAAAAAGGCTGTAACTGTAACTGTAACTAATCTGTTTTTTAAAACGGCTACTTGCCGCCAGACAGTTTTCCTTAAATATCTAGGTACATGTTGCATCTTTTCAAAGGCCTCTTCGGCCCCATTTACCTTTTGAAAAGGAGAAAATGACCAGTTCTTCGAACCATGAGTCAAGCAAAAAGGTAAGATAAGTAGAGTGCCCTACCTCAATGAAAGTATACTGACGGATTTTCTTAGAAAGAAACCTCGGCATTCAAGGTTTTTATGTTCTTCTGAATAAGAAAGTTACAAGAAAATTAACTCCGTAATGATTATGAGGTAGGCCAGAAATATCATCATGAATAACTTTTAGTAGAACTAAATATAATGCAATGTTAAAATATGCCTAGGTACTTTTTAATGATAGTTAATTTTTTTTAGGTATACATATTTTATTGGAAAAGTTGCAAGAGCGACCTTAGCAAAAAAGTTGCCTTACGTAGGTACCTTAGCTTAAAAGTTAAGCAGTTCAATTGGCTGAATCTGGACTTTTTCTAATATTTTCATACCTCATATTTTAAACTAACTAGCCAGTACATTTAATTAAACTAATAAAGAAACCGAAGCACTTGATTAAATAATTGACATCAAACCCTCACGGGCCAGACACCCTTTAAATCGCACAAAGGGCCAAATGGACGATACATCCGAATAGTTCGTCTTACCTTTAAGACGTCCCACCGACGACAACTAAACTCCTAATTGCCACCGAATCGAATTACAAACCGGGGAATCGAACCCCGATCCTGCACTTAGCACGGATCCTTTTAATGGTTTAGTGAAGACGAATCCCCTTTGCGAGACGATATTTGGCAATTAAGGGATATCACCGCTTTAGATCGAGGCGCCCTCTGTCGGTCTATGGGCGATGTTTAGTTTCTTAGGTTTGATTGAGTTTCTGTGTAAGTGTGCTTCTTACGTGTCGATTGATTTCATGCCTGATTTGAGCGAAACATTTGACTATCACAGCAACTGCTGTGTAATTGATGAAGTGGTTATAAGAGCCTTTAAAAATCATTGGCCAGACCAGCCAGACCAGACCAGCCAGACCTATGTATACTATGTTAAAAATATAATAATTTACTACTTAGGTACTTATGAACATTTTTTTATGAATAGGCCATTATTAATATTACGCTATACATTATTACCGTCCAATTTGTAGAATTTATCGAACATTTGTAGAATCTATGGAAAAAGTGCGACTGAATAAATGGCTATGAATTAGGAGGAACTAATAATAGCACATAATCAGTTCTTTGACACTCAACAGTGTTGAGTTTTCTGTTAAAGTGTGTTGAGTGACTCAACACACTTTAACAGAAAACGTAAATCGTTATTTATGTGGGCTCTGCTTGACTCTAGATATATTTAGATAGCTAATAATAACCTGAATACACATTGCTAGAGGGCTCGGGGTTGGGCTATCCTTTGCGGAGAGGGGGTCAGGTTATATCCCATTTGCTTTACATGGACGATCTGAAACTGTTTGCCACCACAGAATTGCAGCTGATGAAGCTACTGAAGGTCACTGAAACTTTCAGTAGTTGCATCAGGATGGAATTTGGTGTGGACAAATGTGCAGTCATGCATGTAAAGCGAGGGGGAATTGTGGAATCTGAGGGAGTACAACTCTCAGATTCTATAAACCTGAGATCACTCTCCGCAAACGATACATATAAATACCTGGGTATGGCGGAGGGGTTAGGCATCAATGTGGCTGTCATGAAACAGTCATTACGGGAGCGTTTCTTTGGCCGCCTGAATAAGGTTCTAAAAAGTTCCTTATCGGGAGGCAACAAGGTTCGCGCCTTTAATGGTTGGGTCATGCCAGTCCTGATGTACTCTTTCGGCATACTCAAATGGACTCAAACTGAATTGGACGCCTTGGATAGGAGAGTCCGCACACTGCTGACCGCAGAACGAATGCATCACCCACGATCGTCAGTGATGAGACTGTACATCCCACGGAAATGTGGAGGCCGAGGCTTTTTAAATGCAAAGACGCTCCACAACCATGAGGTGTGCAGCCTCAGAGAATATTTTCTCAAAAGCGACGTGGGTATGCACCGTGATATGGTGGCAGTGGACAGAGGACTCACCCCGCTGTCGTTGGCAAATGAGAACTGGCGCAAACCTGTCGTACTAACTACCCACGATCGCAAGGAGGTATGGCAGAGCAAACAGCTACACGGACGCTTCTTCGGGGCTCTTCATGGCCCCGATGTAGACTTCAAAGCGTCCGTATCTTGGCTACGCTTCGGTGACTTGTTTGGAGAAACCGAAGGGTTTGTATGTGCAATTATGGACGAAGTTATCCTTACGAATAACTACCGGAGATATATCGTGAAAGACGGGACGGTTGACATATGTCGGGCATGTCACCATCCGGGTGAGTCTATCAGACATATTATATCTGGTTGTTCTCGTTTGGCTAATGGTGAATATTTGCACAGACATAACCAAGTGGCCAAGATCATCCACCAGCAGCTTGCTCTGCAATACAACCTTATAGACCTTGAGGTACCGTACTACAAGTATGCGCCCGACCCAGTTCTCGAAAAGGACCATATCACGTTGTACTGGGATCGATCTATCATCACTGACAGGACTATTGTAGCCAATAAGCCTGATATTGTGGTGATAGATCGATTAGCGCGCCGCGCGATGATAGTCGATGTCGCCGTTCCGCATGACGAGAACCTTGTGAAAGCTGAGAAAGAGAAACAAATAAAGTATCTCGACTTAGCGCACGAGGTTGTCGCCATGTGGAGTGTCGACACGGCTGTTATTGTGCCGATTGTCGTTACGGCCAATGGTTTAATAGCCAAGAGCCTCGACGAACACCTCAGGAGGCTCTCGTTGGGCGGCTGGATCAAGGGACTGATTCAGAAGGCAGTACTCCTTGATACGGCACGTATTGTGAGGAGGTTTCTGTCTCTGGGACCCTAACCACCGGTACCTTGGACCCTGTGCCCGATATCGGTGGCAACCTATTTTTTATATTTTTAAATGTTTTTTATTTTTATATTTAATATTTAAAAATGTAATAAATATGTGCAAGAATAAATAAATACAAAAGACCTGAATACGAATTAAAACGCCTGAGCCAAAGAATAAGCACATTTTTACCAAATATTTTTACGTGCCTTTTTAGTTATTAGGCGGTCTTATTAACTGAGTACTTAATAAAACTATACACTTCATCCTCCGAGCCTTTTTCCCAATCCTGTTGGGGTCGGCTTCCAGTCTAACCGGATTCAGCTGAGTACCAGTGCTTTACAAGAAGCGACTGCCTATCTGACCTCCTCAACCCAGTTCCCCGGGCAACCCGATACCCCTTGGTTAGACTGGTGTCAGACTTACTGGCTTCTGACTACCCGTAACGACTGTCAAGGATGTTCAATGACAGCCGGGACCTACAGGTTAACGTGCCATCCGAAACACAGTCAATGGTGTCTAAGATATACTTAGAAAGTACATACAAACTTAGAAAAGTTGCATTGGTACTTGCCTGACCTGGGATCGAACCCGCGCCCTCATACTTGAGAGGTTGGTCCTTTACCCACTAGGCCACCACGACTTCTATAAAACTATACACTTATATAAATAAATTATATAAATAAAAAAGTAACATCAATTGTCGTTATAATCATATTCCTAATAACTGGATCGAAAATAATCTGATTAAAATATAAAAGAGATTCCAAAATTGAATTTAAGCATCCGTTTCGATGTTCAAATCGTTGCTCGTACTTGTCTAACGTGAAATACTGGCAGCAATAATTGCTACTAAGAAGGTTGATCATAAGATCACACATAATATTATTGACATTACGGTCGGAGTGGTGACCCAGAATAGTTGCGGCGCAACTTGTGTCTGTGGACACAAGACGGGACCGGCCACTTTGCTGGCCGATAGTTCTAAATTAGCCGATGGGCAGTTGCACTGTCATAAACTTTACCTAAGGTTAAAAGTGTTATCAATGTATAAGTAAATAATCTTTCTTGCTTTCAAGTGTTTTAAGATTTTCATGTTTTTTTCTAATAGCTGCAAGTTTATAGCTTAGACATTTTACAACACCAGTAGAAAGAAGTTTTTTTTGTGTAAGCTAATGCTGAAATATATGTGGTAAAGTTGGGAGTTTAAGAGTGTTCTAATGTCAATCTCTAAAATAGCAAACGTAGTACCAATAATAATTAAAATTCTATTATATTTTATAATTAGGTTAATCTACTGTTAAACTTTGGTGCCATCCACCGAACTCTTTGGTCATCGTGCGCCAACCGTCTTTAGAAGCATTACTGGGAAATGCACTAATGCCTCTCCGATACCGTGGAAAACTGTTAAGGGGCTGGTTAGGGGCTTTCTAAGATACTGATATAATTAGTGCATTGTACCTCTAACGTCCAATACTAAACGACAACCCTCCATCTTCAGTCAATAACTTCAGCTGACATGGAATATTGAACCTTAATAGCCTGTGATACGAGAGAGGGCATTTTCGTAATAGGAAAAAGTAAGTTTGTTAAGGCATCATTATCATCCAGAAAGCGGCGTGGAAGCTTTTGAATTTGGAACGTTGGGAGCTTATTAATTCAATATGGCGGCATCGTCTTGTGCATTAGGCCTCCTTGGTTTGACCGGTAGACTTGCTAACGTTCTATGCAAACTGTAATGTATCAGGTACATAAGTACATTGTGTAATATTTGAGTGATGTTTAATTAAAGTACGCCTTAGTTTTGAAAGTTAGACATTAGTAAGAATGTTTAATGGCAACTTACACCTTTGTAATATGCTTACCACACTTTTCTAACTACTTAACGCAAGTTCGTCTATTTTTAGAAATATAACAATGGACTTTAACAAAAAGGAGAAAGATTTTTATGCTTTGTTAACCTATTAATATTATACACATCATACGCATAGACTCACACACACATTCACACCAAAATGAGGCAAATACTCCAATTTATTGCGTAACCAGTGTAATCAGGGCAGTGCAAAACATTTACAGTGGTAGCTACGGCTTGGCGAATAAATATGGATCTTTTAAAACGCGCCGTCTCCTAATTGCCTGCAGATGGACCGGCGCCAATTACGGACGACATTTAGCTGGGCCGATAAATGGTGCAGATACCTTGCTCACTTAGTGTTGGAGCTTGAATGACTAATGACGTCATAAGCCCACGTTCAGAACTTGTTATCTTGGTGTTTCGATTTTTTGATTAACTAATGATCGACGATTGATGGTCGAAGTTGGATTGAATTTTTATTGATTAATCGTGATGATGTTTGTTATTTTTCGGGTATGTCAGCTTTGATTAGCATTTAAATATATTTCTGGACAAAACACATCTGTTTGACATACATAGTATACATTCAGCCTACTTGGGACATTATTCATGTCTTTCTCTCGACCTCACATTGTAGCATCCCCAAACACAAAGCCAACATCCTAACTAATATTATAAATGTGAAAGTAACTCTGTCTGTCTTTCTGTCCGTCCGTCTGTCTGTCTGTCTGTCTTTTCTTCACGCCTAAACTACTGAACCGATTTGTGTAAAATTTGGTACAGACATAGTATGGAACTTGAGAAAGGATATAGGATAGTTTTTATTATTGTTATAAAAAATATAAAAATAATAAAATTTAATCCAGACATATAGCGCCATCTATTGGTCAAACCAAAAATCTGCCGGAAGTCACTATTCCACGCGAACGAAGTCGCGGGCAAAAGCTAGTAGTTATATAAGTTTTCCCGTTTACATATCTCAGTAATTGTTGTAATAAAAGTAGCGTCTGTAAGTACCAGTCGTAATAGTAAAACAGCCATGAAACTCGTAAGCTACGATCAGGGCACATTAGCCTTACGATAGCGCGCTCTTGATGGTCTATTGAAAGACACACTGTTGTTCTGTTCGTACAAGTACTTCTTGAACATTCTTGTTGATAAGAAGAAGTATGAAAGATTTTCTTTCGAGGACCTTTCCGATATTGTCCAACAAGAAATAATCAAACAAGTAGTTGGTTATAGTCCTACTGGTAGACGTTGCTTCTTTGAGTCTGAAAATCACCACCATCATCATAATTTTCATCATCGCGTCGACATTGCTTTATTTTACCTACCAACGTACATAAATTCCAGCTTCAGGTAATCAGTAATAGCTACACTGCCAGACGACTTTCCGAAAACTCTTGAACCAGGACAAGTTAAGTCGTGGTGGCCTAGTGGGTAAAGAACCAACCTCTCGAGTATGAAGGTGTGGGTTCGATTCCAGGTCAGGCAAGTACCAATGCAACTTTTCTAAGTTTGTATGTACTTTCTAAGTATATCTTAGACACCATTGGCTGATAAAAAGGTGAAGGAAAACATCTTGAGGAAACCTGGACTATAAAGTCTGAAATCACCAACCCGCATTGAGCAAGCGTGGTGATTAATGCTCAATCCTTCTCCGTGTGAGAGGAGGCCGCAGCCCAACAGTGGGACGATAAAAAAAGGCTGTAACAGTAACAGGACAAGTTAGGATAGCCAACCTACAGCATCATTATCTGCCTAGCTTTTTACTAAGTATGTTGGGGTCGGCTTCGTCTTATCGGATGCAGTTGAGACTGGTTCTCATGGAGTGACTGCCTCTCTCCACAACCCAATTACCGAGTCAAGCCTGCCCTTGACAAGACTGCATTTACAGATAGTCAAGCTACAGCAAACACCAATATTAGAGGTAAAATGAAGATCCATGTTGTTCCCTGGCTAGCGCAGTGTGTCTCAGGTCGGTAATGTGCGCGGTAGTTTATGTGGAACGCGATAGTCGCCGCGACAGAGGTTATTCGTTCCGCTAATGTGCACTTGCATCTCGTTTGCATTTGCATAGCAATGCTGGGCCAAAAATTTGCCAAAAACTGATGCCAATGGTATTGGTGGACGAAATTAAAATTTCTGTTAAATAATATACGTTATGCTTTTGATTAAGCTTTCAATAAAGAAGTATTTACCTGAGTATACAGAAGGTCATATTTGTATAGAAGTTGAATTTCATTAAATCGTCATTGACCCATTTAATTTCCACAAGTTAGCTCTTGTGAAGGAATCTTAAACTTTTAACAATCATGCTTTCGTAGGAAGGGGGGATTTTAGACTGAAGGATACTTTTTCTCACGATGCTTAGTCGGGGTTGCGGTATTGTTGAAGATTTTTTTTATTCATGACATACATACTTTTAGGTACGTGAGTATAATATCTTATTTTTATTTTATATTTAGCTCTGATAAGATAAGGTAACTTAAAACTGTTCGTGTAAATATATATTTTGCTCTAGGTTAGAAGCCAATTTGGCGAGCTAATAATCACCATTGTATAAGCAGAGTAACTACAAAATAAACTCTCGTCTGAGAATTCTCAACAAAAATGAAGGCGAGAAGCGAGGCGAGGCGCAAGGCGTGTCGGGGAGCGGGGGGAGGGGGTGCCTCGCTCACACTATTTTCATTTCGTGTAGTGCCACATTTAATTTTGTTGAAATTCTAACGTAGCTTTGCAAAAATGTCAACTTTATTCCGCCTCAGCCGGCGTCTACGTTTCACTCCGATGCTTTGCTTCTCCATTTTCTGGAATGTTCCACAGTTTCGAGACGGGCTTTGAGAAACTATAACTTTATGAAAACTTATACACGAGCTCTGAACTAAGACGTGGCTTCTAGCAAAAATTTATCAAAGCGTATTTAATTTACATTATGACTTCTCTGTTGAGTTTCCCGATGGACAAATTGGGGAACGGTAGGTAATGTTGGCTGCAAGGTAAAAATGACGTGAGGAAAGTTTGCGACTGTGTTCATTACACGAGTTTGAACATCGATAAACAGTGTGTTTACATCTGAACACAAATTGAAACCGATGTGGTACGAGGCGTCGCGTACATGTCGATACTGCTAAGATGTTTTTAATATTTATGTATTTGTACATATAGGTCTGTAGTACTTTCAAACCAATATGCCTTGCTTAGCCGTGTCTAGATGACACATATTAAAATTGCAAAATTGTTATCACTAGATACTTACTCGAATGTCCACGAATGATTAAGTTGCCAGTTTCACTTCTAGTAATTTGAGCGACTTAACATCCATAACATAGATTCAATTCAGTCCATAGTCGAGAACAATCAATAAAACTACAACTTCAACACAACACACTCAGACATCGATACATCAAAAATTCGAACATCGAATAGCATTTATCAAATACGTTTTGCGGTACAAAGCGTGCAATCTTATAACCCATCTGAAATTCATATTGAAAGTCGATCGCATAAAGCCAGGTACACACTGTAAAAGGCTGAGCTCCCGTGGGAGGTGGGGCTGAAAGGCCACGAGCGATAGCACTCATCGGACGAATAAGCCTGTTTCCCGACTCCAAGGTTTAGGGATGCGACATCGACTCAATGCTGTTTTATTCTGCTGCCATCAATACTTAAAACGGTTGTGAACGGTTTAGGGATGTGGGTGGTATCGATGTTTTTATGTTAGTTAATATATAACTGATGAGCAGTGTTCTGAGTTCTGAGTTGGTGTGTGAGAGGAGGATAACTCGAGATCTATTTTACTACGAATTCTATCTAAGAGTTGTGGTTAGTTAAAATGCAGCGCATTATTTTATGCGCCTCAAAGCACATCGGTATATCGATTTACTAAACGTTTTGTAAAACGATATACCGATATGGTTAATACATATTATACTAGATATGTATTAATTTGTAATTATTAGATAATACTGAAAGCAGTCACATCCACAATCAATTGAAATTTTAAATTGGTTATTATATGTATTCGGTTGTGCTAATCACGCTACATTTAAATCTGATGTTTAAAAATCGTAGATTTGATAAATAATTTGCCACTATACTGTACTATACTATGTACAGTATTTGAGGTAATACATAAAAAAAATACGAGAAAAAATTTACCAATTTCAATGTGTTTTTCAACTTTCTATCAAAAATTCGATATCATTTTATCTACCGATGACTCATCCCTAATATAAAAGGATTGACATTTGAGGCGGAGGACGGGCGAAGTAGCGGATTGAGACCGAAACAAAGTCGACTCCGAACGGGTACTCCTTTAATAATGGCAAATATTCAGCAGATATTCAAATATATTCCTAATTTCTTATTTGTCAGATCTATTTGAATACTGAAAGGGGACTCGTCTTAGCTATCTTTGAACCCATTTGAGAATCAATTGTCTGAAAGGCAGCTCAAGGCATTATGGTTCTTGAACTCTGTAGGCACACATTAGATAATGCTGGCTGATGTAAAAAAAGATAGAACTTAAAAGTAAAAAAATATTCTATTTACCTTGTGTAAACGTCGATCAATATTTTGTGAATATTAAAGATTTGCATCATTTGTCAGTCATCAATGCCACTTTGCAGGAAGTGACGCAAGAACGTCAAAGCATTACCAATAATAATGTATCGAAGATAACTTTACTATACGGTAAGCTTTAGAAAACCTAGGAAAATGAATGATACTCCAGACATTGATCAATTCTATGAAATTATATAAAAAACTGCTAACATAAAGAAGACAATAAGCTACAAACCTCAAAACATTCAGATCAAGAAGTCAATAAAGCAAATTGGCATCTCGTTTCGGGTCAACCGGCTTAGCGGACGAAGGGCAAATCCTTAGTGGGCACAAATAAATACGGACCGCACATATCATATTTCCCTGATCGCCACTCGAAGGGTCAGCAATACCTCGCCTTCTAATACTACGTTTTGATCCCCAATTGATATTGTGAATGATGTTTTATTGTTTTTTATTTGTTTCAGATTATATTTCGAATGTTTGCTGAATCCGCTATTGATTAAATTCTATTCAATTCAAATACTGGTATGAAACCTCGCATTGACTGGAAACTTTCGTTACCTATATAATCTATTTCTTTTATATTTGTTGATACCTACTCGATTTAATTTTCTAATTAAGTGATCTCAATCAAAATTATCGATGCTAAGATTTGAAATAATCCGGTTTCAGCCATTACTTCGTAAAGGCAAGAAGCCTGATAAATCGCTAATCTCTACCCACCCAAATTACTCATAAACATTAACCAATCGATCCATATTTCCCAGACGAAATAGTTTTAGTAAATTCTTTCTCTCTAAATAGTATTAAAGGAACAACTTAGACGTATTTTTGTAAATATCTTGACCCGGAAAGTGAGGCAAAAAGGCCACCAATCTCTCCCTGGGCAAATCCGGTGGCAGACAAAATTACGTTGGTTAGTTGTAGCGAAATATATCTCAAAATGGACGTAGCAATCCCAAATCTTTAACAAAATAGCTCCCCGGAACACTTTAAGTCTAAGTAAGTGGCGTTCGGCGGTCGAAGATTTGCTGGACCGTCTCTAATGGGCTTTATCCTTATTTATTGAACTTGCCGCCGAAACGGAAACGTTACGAAATATCTTTAAAGTTTTGATTACATTTTACATGGACGACTTGCATGAGATAGAAACTTACATGCCAAATTAAGTTATTTTAATAATACAGTAATATAGCAAAAAAATTGATGTGATATGTAACTTCAAACTAAAACAATTACATTTTTATTACAAACAGCTAGGATTAAAAATATACATATACTTATTTTACAGTAACCATCTCAATTTAAAAGAAAATAGAACACGAATCTTTACCATAAACACAACTCTAAAACCTTCAAGATCTTCAGAACTTCATCTCAACTCAAGCAATGCAGTTTGAACATTCATTCTAATCGATGGGGCTTATCAGAGCATCTCGACCTCCCCATTGAGAGCTAACTTCACGGAGTGGGGGGGGGGGAGGTAAACATCCCTGGAACAAACGAACTCAGACAACCGTGATGAGTTGTACGTGTCGCGTTTTTCGAACCGACACCTGTATTGATTAATCCGCAGCACTTAGGATTTTAAGGTGTTGTATGAAAAGAATGGAAAGGCAAATAAATAAGGTAAAGTTTCATTTTATGGATTGATAGATTTTGTTTGATTAGGTTCGGGAGTTACAGAATTGTTCGGACTACTGCCATTAATATGCATACAGTGAGATGACCTATATAATTATGATATAGATACACAAAAAATATTTCACTCAATGACAAATATTCGTGTTTTCTGATATTGATGATTAGATTAATTGCTAATCAAGCAGATTTTCATACCAAAACTTAACGAAACCTTTGACATTTTCCCTTCAGGTGATGCGCCAAGAAAGTTATTCTTCTGCTAGAAAATCTAGGTCAGTTCCTTTTGCCGTAATACAGAGCTAAGATTGTTCACACATATTTTTACAGTTTATATCTCCATTGTTAGTAGGTAAAAATAAATATTAAAAAGCCGCATAGCAACAAATATATTATGACAGTAGACCAGCCTAAAAGGAATTGTTTGTCTTATTTAGATAAGAGTAATCAACAATTTGTTACTGGTTGATTCTAGTGACTGCGCTCAAATGTAGGTTAACCTTAAAATAATATTACAATTTCTTTTCATAGAAATAAAAAAGAATATTGAGTTTGATTAAAAATTCTACTAATTTTATCTACACGCACTAGTAACCTATTCCACATAGTAATATTTTTACCAGAAGTAGAAAGGACACGTTATTTGTGGTAAATTATCTCAGAACATAAAACCACGAAAAACCTCTAGTTACACAATATATTCTTAATTTTGATAGATCTCTATCAAAACAAATTTCAACCGTCATGAACAGTGACAATGCGCTGCAAACATCACACCTGACTTACTTCTAACTTTATCTTATCTTTAATTACTCGGGGCCTACGTTCTAAAGTACCTACAGATTATCTAAAAAATATCTTCACCAACAATGTGTTCAAAATATTTTATACTTTTTCTTTTAAATATTTTGAACAATTGCACTTGTAAGGAAAGGTAAAGCAGGTACGTTTAGTGATTCACATATATTTCGAGGTGAATATTTCTTTGCGTTGACGATAAGTCGATAAGTAATCAGTGATAAGACAACGTCGATAAGGGTATTCGGATACATGGTGGTTACTTTTGAATGGAAAAGTTCAATGCGGGTTACAATATGTGTTCAGTGGCTTTTCTCGCCGTTGCATTTTACCTCACAACGTTGCATCACTTCCACAATTTTTCTATCCCAGGTTAATTGCGTCTGCTCAAAAATGTAGCTATTTTATTCGAAGAGAATAACTTAATAAATATTAAAAGATTATATAAATATGTCAAAATTATATGCCTCGAGCTTTTACCCTCAGTGGGAAAGCTCTGTGTTGATAAATCAGTGAAAAATGCAGTCTTCGACGCATTACTTAACAGCTCCCTCCGATAACATACCTCTTATCACACTGTATGAAAAAAAAAACACTACATAATATTATTTATAAAAAAAACACCAACCTGTACATGATGGACAATCCTATGAATTCTGAAACCCACCTTGTATCGCTAACTGTACTATCTTTACCATTACAAAAGCAATACTCACGAACGTCAGTGAAGTGATATATTTTCGTGGACTGTTGTTTCCATTGGACTACTTTCGGCTTCAGGATTCACGGACATGCTGTACGTTCGACGATAATATTTCGTAATAATATCGAGCGGTTTAAATATGTGAAAATGTGCCGATAAACTGTGTATAAGTTCGAATATTCAATGGCATCCGGTGAGTACTACGACAATACCGGCTTATAGAAAATTCTGTTCAATTCATTCAAATTTTTTTGCACTGAAATTATGTATGAATAAAAGCGAATTTTCTTCAGGGCATTTTCAACTCTATCTTCTTACACATAGAGATTATATTTATTTAGTGAATACGGTTGAAATTAATATGTTGCTTATTGTACTGGGACATACGCAGCGGTGTTTTAAGATAATGTTTGACAATGCGTCCTTGTACGACATGTGTAAGCAATTTCCAAAGCGAGTTTTACTCTTTTCTTTACCATTATGTATTTAAAATAATATAATTAATTTAAAACATTTGGAAAACGTAGTATTATGCGCTCTAAAGTCGTTATATTTGCGAGGCAACGGACTGAAAAGGTTGAAAAACAGCTGAAGATCTCCTTTGGCACACCTTCTTCTACCCTTTAGTGGTCCACAATTAACCACGCTACGAGTAACTGGCTGTACCACGGGCGAATGATGATCATGAACTATTGTTTTTATTTAATTTAGACATGAATATTCTTAACATCATCTATGTTGTGATATTAAGTTAAACTACATACCCTACAGTTAGTCAGTAAGCTTATATGTTTTATCTACTACGGATTAGCACGTGCGGTAGCACAACAGTTATAGACAACATTAATACTTCCCTTTGCTTGAATCTACATGAAGATTTTTGAGTTAAAAGCATCACGTAAATTTAGTAGCATCCACATTTTGCATGTTTTTCCCGTGACATTGTTTGGCTAAGCAGAACACGAGTTCATTATCAATATAATGAATGTCAAGTACAAGGAAGTAGGTCGATATCGATTATCATACCTGTACAAAGGTATTTAGATTTTTTGCAATTTGTAGGTTAAGAGTACCCGCACACTGCAGAGTAAATAGTTGGGCGACAGTTGACCCGATGATTGGCATTTTTTAAGAGGTTCTCGATTCCAGTAAATTTTTTCATTAGGTCTGATACCAGCTAAATACTTGATCTTTGCCATTTGCGTACTACCATTCATCTTCATACTGATTTATGAGCCCAAACATTCGACCGACTAGAAGTTTACAGTGCACCGGTATTCTAAAGGGATACTTTTTGGTAAATAAAACTGAAAAACATAGGTTTGTTAGTATATCATGGGTTCACTAGCATTGTCTAATTCTGCTGTCGACTTAATTCGTTTATCTGCAATTTTGTTTCTTCATCGGTCAATTGAGTCACATTTTGAGCGGGAAGATAAAGTATAAACATCTCTTGAGAAATAATCTACTCTTTTACGAGGAAAACAGATGTACCTAAGCGGCAATCCTCCAGATAAATCATTTCGAAATTCGTGATCTTATCAGTTTTAATGCTATTGTGCTAATTTACTTTAGACCATAACTCGATCAAGAGCAATGATATCTTAGTTTGGGGAAATACGGTACATTTTGTGTTCACTTTCCACTAGCATTGTGGTGTCCAAGAAGTTGCCTTTTCTTAATTTATTGATGAGTCATCATTAGCTTTAGATGGTTCAAGTAGTGGTATTACTCAATATTAATTTTTTTTGCCAAGTAGCGGTGCTTCTGGCTTCATGGTATCTGAGCTGACCTTGTTATTATTTTCAATATTAATTATAACAGCAAGTGGTTCAGCCATATTATTGTAGGATAATCCACGATTCTACGAATATATTATTGAACCATCAGCAAGCGTTTTCAACTTAGTTATTTTGCCGGAAAGTGACCTTTTTTGGAAACTTACTCCTTGACCTCCTTAAAACTGTTGTCTAACAGTTTCTTTCCTTATCTGCAAAAAAGCAGATAATAGTTGACCCCGCCCAGTGTTTCTGTGCTTACTACGGTTTGTTTCTTTGTTTTTTATTAGGCCTTCCAAAATATTACTATGTCACAACATTTGGCAATGCATATCGCTACCATTATAATTTAGGTTCTACAATAAATACATAAATGACATTGAATATGAAAATACATTAATGAAATTAGGTAAAAATAGTAACGCACGTCATAGATAATAAAACATTATTTTATCTAATATCTGATAACAATCACAGGAAAATATACATATATCTCTCAATTTAGTGATGCATGGAGGTCTTAATCCGATAGATTAGGATAATGTTAGTAAGTGATATTACTTTTAGAAGACAAGCCTCTTGTTTGCCTTCAGTCGAAAATTCATCTTGCCTTTCTTTAAAATGAGATGAAGCAGTTAAAATATTATTTTATATGCTCCTAATCGAACGTACTTAACCGAATTTGATTAGGGTCCTGTCAAGTCATCTCATTATTTTCTAATAATTGGTCATTGACAAAAATGATCAAAAATAAAATACCCTCACACAAGTCTTCAACAGAATATCCTGATTAATACAAGGTGTTGATTTGCATTTGTGCCATATTTCATCAGGAGGACATAAAATACGTAAATAATCGATTGGAATTACAGTAGACGGGAAATAGCTAATATGCACTGCTTTTTTTGTCATTATAATGTCGTAGTATTTCAGAAGTAACCCAATTTTATGAATGAAATTTATGAATGATCGTTGCGTATGCTTTGTGTTTGCGTTTGTGTGAGGGTGCAGCACGGTTTAAAGGCCAGTAACATACGCGCTAAGTTTAAATACGGTCAGACGATATTGACGGAATTCCGAAAAAAAAAATACGTACCAATTTTTTTGTTGATTTGGGTCGAGAGTCATTAGCATAATTACGTCCTTGAATATGGCACGGATGCAAATCAACAGCTTGTGTAACAGTTACTTTCAACTTTAAATCCATAACTGATACAAATACCTGTTCTGTTCCAGATGTGATACTAACAGCACTCTTGTTATGGCTGATGCCGGCTCTGCTGTCTGCAGGAGTAGTGAAGCGACAGGCAGAAGATGAGCAGGATCTAGAAGACCAGCCGTGTCGCACGTATACCTTGAACGGTCTACTTCACCTGGATTGTGCCAATCGAGGACTTAAGGATTTACCTGATGACTTGGACTACAGTGTAAGTATTAAAGAATGAAGTATAATTTACTATCTGTGTGTGTTCACCTAAAACACCGCGATGAAAAATATTATGTGACCTTCTTAGGAGGAGAAGAAGTTCAGTAGTTTTGACATGGAAACCAGACAGGCAGATAAAGTAACAAAATATGAAAGAAGCATATCCGATAGTCTTATGTAAGCACGAATTCTTCAAACTATAAATATCTTATACTTGGATACAAGTAATAGGTTAAAATCTGAATTTTGTATATTTGTTATTGCTTCATGGCATCATAATCATAATATTCCAAACAGATTATTGATCTGGTATCAAGAGATTCATAAAATTAAAAATACCTGACATGCAGCGTTTGCACAGTATTTAAATTTTATCTGAATGATATGACATAATTTCAAGGACATTCAGTTCTTATTATATCAATTAGTTTCTTTAAATAAATCGATATATTGTGAAAGTATTGTGATAGTTGATTACATAAATATCAGCAAGCAATAAGCCTGTCAAGTAACTCCACTTTTCCAATATGGACTCTATTACATGATGTGATCTTAACCTATTTATTTATTTTTTCAGGCCCAAGTGCTGCTGTTATCGAACAACAACTTCAGGACATTTCCGCCACAGCTACAAAATTTTTCTCGAGTGGAGACGCTCGACTTGTCAAGAAACTATCTAAGTCATACCATTCCCAACTATTTACAAGACTGGGACACCTTACAAACCCTCAATTTATCCAACAATTTATACGACACTTGGATAAGCAATGGACGAAAATATTCAATTAGAAATCTAGATTTATCGAAGAACAAAATAAACGCCATAGATGACAGATCATTTACCACAATGCCAAACTTACATTTCCTCGACTTATCGGAGAACAGAATTAACGATTTACCGCCTGGAGTATTCTCTGAAGCGCACAACTTAGACAGTCTCATTTTATCCAGAAATTACTTTTCCGATGTGCCCGCTTTCCAATCTCCTTCTTTGCGAAGTCTACACTTGAGCAGCTGTCAAATCGCAAATTTAAACGTCGATTCTCTTATTGGAATGGGTTCGCTCGTGGAAATCGACTTGTCTATAAATCAGCTCGAAGAGATCCCTGACAACCTCGCTTCGTACACATTGCAAGAGCTAAATTTAAGTTACAATTCAATAAATTCGTTGACGGATAGCAGCTTCTCGTCGCTACCGCATCTGGCGGTACTGGATTTGAGAGGAAATGAGTTTAGAGATGTATGGTCAACCTCACACTTTTCTTCAAATCCATTTTTGAGGGAAGTCTACGTGAAGGGGAACCGTTGGAGTTGTGAGGGTTTCAGCGTCAATCTTTTGCTCACATATGAATTTCTGACGAAGGAACCGTCTAAAATCGTTGACAGAGAGTCTTTGATTTGCTATACTCCATCGAATGTAACGCAGTTGAGTTGGCAGCAGGCGTACATACGCACGTGGCACCCGGTGGAGGTGAGCACTCCTTCGTTCACGACCATAGCATTGATGGTAGGTGTTATTATCGGCATAGTAATAACATCTTGCGTCTGTCGCGGTTTGGTGGCTGTCACTTCGGAACCGTCGAGGCCACCCCCAGAGACTACACAATTGAATCTCAACGGTTCGGCTGGCCAGCCTAGAGTCGAGTCAGTAATATTGCGGGTACCTCTACGTGAGGATCTTCCACCGACCTACGATGAAGCGCTACTGATGCCACGCTTGAATTCGTCTTTCCATTCTTTGCCAGACTTTGTAGACGAGGAAGAACCGAGAAACTATCGCAGATCTAGGTCCATTGGTGATCTAACAGAACACAGACCAAGATTGGGTGATAGACGATCTATGAGGCGTCCTATTGATATACACACCAGGATAGCCATTGATGAGTAGCACTAGTACTATTGCACAAACAAAGCACCACGTGATGTTTCAAGCGACAATATAATCTTGGACTATCTTAGTATGGGTCCCTACAGATGTGACTTAGCTTGGATTGCATAAACTTTTTCATACGCCATTAAGTCTATGCTGGATTTTGGGGGTTGACGGTCAATTAAAAAAAAAATGATTTTGTAAGAAATACTAACTATGAATTTATTTTCTAACAAAAGACTTGCCAATAGTTTTAAGTAAGTATTGATAACTGCAAAGTAGGTTTATTTTTTAAGACACCTGTACATATGTTTTATAATGTTATTAAACTAGGTTTAATTCAATTAAGCTGTTTTATTATAATCTACACCTGTCTCAGCTCTTTTTCCGAATATGATATTTGGATATCTACCCATAGCGACATCTATCAACGGGCAGGTACTGCATCGAGTTACCTGTTTGACGTCAGCAGGTAGTAAAATTGGTGACTGCATAGTTCGGAATTGACAAGACAGATGGCGCTGAGCTCTGTAAAAAAGGGCGGCAAAAGTTAAGCAATAATTATTTTGTTTGAATGGTGAGGGATATATTTTTTATTCTACAATATTGTTGTAATTTCTGGTTTGACCTAAAAACTCTAAACAATAATAATACTCATTTTGACTGTGAATGGCTTAAGCAAGGTTCTTATATAAATAAGCCGGGCCTGTCATGATTAATAATTTTATTCCGTCATCGAAAATATTTGTATGATTCCTTTATTTCTACAATTATTTTATATTTGTGCTAAATCGTACCTAAGTAACATTCACAGAAATCCTTAGGAGGCAGCTAAATACAGATTACCGCGCCCCTTAACACATACGCTTTCGCCATTCTTATCATCAATGATAACGTCATGAATTTGAGTCACACAATGTAATCGCACCGTAGGGACAACACGTCTAAAATAAAAAGAACTGTTCCATAAACCACAGATTAAGGTGTTTACATACGAACATAAAGTGAAGATAAGTGAAAAGTACAGATAATGTGAGTTATATAAATGTGTGTTCAATTAAATCGTGTGGAAAAGGTGTGTATTGTTTCAAATTTTGAATAGATTAGTCGGCCATAGTTGACCGCTAGTGAAGATAATATATAAGACTACAAGACAATTCCTGAATGAAAACGATGAAGTCGAAGTAAATATAATTCTAGAGCATGGTCAGATCGCCAATATTAATCAGACAAGTATAGGATAAGGCGAAATAGGTCGATACTTGACTAGCAAGTAATTAAACACCTGCGAAATAAGGTCAACAAACACTTGAAAATGCCCGTAGACAGGTGAAAACTATTTCATTTACTCTTGCACAATTTATTATGGGTTGACAATAAATTAATTTTGTATCAAAATATATTGCAATTAACGGATATAGGTACCTACCTTAGTTCACGTTCGTTAGCCATTTAGACCATTCAACTACGCCCTAATTCATTACAGTATTTACTTGCAATAAAATAAGTACTTTTCCCATAACAAAATAGGTTTTTACCATTTATTGTCCTGAATTTGCTTCACGTTTTCGATACAGATACGCAAAGTCGACCCAAATTTAAGTATCCTACTGTTTTATCAATAGCTGATAACAAAGATAAAATTGTTGTATGTACTAATGCAGCGGCTATTCATGGTATAGTGTTTTTTGATTCTTTTATGTTGTGTTCGAGGGTTTGGAAGTTGAGGCGTGACAAGAAATTCAATCGAGCAGGTGTTCAATGTGATTCAGTTTTCTTTCCTTGTTAAGGTTCAGTTAAATAAGAGTGTGGTGTTCTACTTTGAGTTTGTTCTTACATACCAGTCTACTATCAAACTTTCAAAATGTGATTAATTTTTTGAGATGGGTAATGTGCTATTTCAAACACTATCGATGTATTAATATAAGACTACATCAATCCTCTATCAATCTTGTAGCATAAACTGTGAGTTTCTATGAAAATAAAATATTACCTACTTGGATAGGTTTACACACCAATCATGATTTGGTGCCAAGTAATAGAGAGGCGTACACAGGATTTAGAATCAGACGACGATCATAAGCTAAGATTCTGATGTTCTATGACGTGTTATCGACGTATTTAAACTCATTAAACACTGTTTGACCATAACAATCAAAATTAATCTGGTTAGATATTAATTATTCTGTGATTTCCTGACAATATCCCTGATGACACAACTCAGAAAAACATGATGTAGGTATCGATTGATGATTAACGTTCAAAATATGATAGTACTTGAATCACTTCATCTGTATCAATTGTGCAGGAAACAAAGTGTTGATACCTATCAAGTGACGGGAAAAAAATACTATTTCCTTCTAAAATATGCGTCACGATAAACGGTCTCTCAGAATCGATTAAAATTAAATAAGTTGTTTATCTTTTCCAGGCAGTAATGATATCGAGACGTAATGATTCGATTACCTTCGCCACTATGTGTTCTAATGCTGATCAGCTTAGCGACTGCAGAAGTTGATTTTGATGGAGGGCTTAGTGACCTCTGCTTCTCATGTGTGTGCAGTGCAGATAGAACGATCGTTGATTGCTCCCGCAGAGGACTGACTGAGTTGCCTGATGGATTTGGCAGTCAGGTATATATATTTTTATAGTTAATTCTCCTTAAACAAATTTTAAAATTGAGTGAGCCATTCTAAGATGTTAGTCTAGCGCGTTTGTGTAATTATTTGTCTCTGAGATTCCTTAAGTATTTTAAAGTACGTAGTTACATCCAGACCTTTATTTTTTCCAGGTGACGAAGCTGAACATTTCAGACAATGAAATATCTACATTTCCCAAGAACTTACACAAGTTCTATAACCTGGTCACTTTAGATATAAGTGGTAATCGTCTGAACGAAGTACCTAAAGATGCGCTACAAAACTTAACTGTCCTTGAAGACCTGAATTTATCGCACAACTACTTCACATCATGGCTTAGTCTTAATCCTAATGAGGCCTTCCTACCAGCATCAAATTTGAAGAAATTGGACTTGTCCTTCAACAAATTTGCAACAATGGGTAACCTGGCAAATCAGGAGCTGATAATTAGTCATTCTCTTGAAACTTTAATACTGGAGCAGTGTGAAATAGATGCAGTATATGGCAGGTCTGCATTGAGTGGTCTTGCAAACATCAAATACCTGAAATTAAACTTCAATCCCATTACGCGAATACAAGGACTCATATCGTCTACGTTAAAGAGTCTCGACGTCAGCAATTGCGCTCTCAGCATAATAAATCATAACGAATTAATGTACTTACCATCCTTGGTACATTTGAAAATGTCTCACAATTATCGCTTGGAACTATCATCTTCCGCATACAATTTATTCTCAGACTCTTTACGGTACTTAGATATATCATACTGCAATGTACTGCAACCAAACCTGCAAGGATTTCCTAATCTACGGAGAGCGGTCCTCAACCACAATATGATTAGATTTCTGAGGAGTAATGAGTTTGTAAATAACACTCTATTAGAATATTTAGATTTATCTTACAATAACATCGGCTCGCTAAAAAGTGATACATTTCGAGGACTGACTTTGATAAAACATTTAGATTTATCTTGGAATGAAATAGCAACTATACCTGAAGATACCTTACTTGCAATGCCTGCACTGACACAAATGAAATTATCTCGAAACTATCTCACGAAAGTTGGTCATTTGAAATCCAACTCAGTGACTGTTCTTGATTTGAGCTCCTGCGAAATAAGCGTTATTGGACCAGATTCTTTGGAAGGACTACAGAGTCTTGTAGACTTGGATTTGTCTAGAAATCTTCTAACACATATACCTGACAGTATATCGTCTAACACATTAAAGTACTTAAATCTGAACTACAATCGTTTGACATTCGTGAATAATTACACCTTCTTCATGTTGCCACGACTAATAGGCTTAAGCGTCATTGGAAATAGATTTACGACAATCTGGAGACGGTCATACTTTGAATCAAATCCATATCTAGAACGACTTGATTTAAGCGATAACATGTGGAGATGTGACTGTGGTGATGGAAATATGTATGATTTTTATGAATTCATAACTCTCGAACCTAACAAAAAGGAAGAATCGTACAATCTTGTCTGTAACAGTCCAATAACGTTAATAGGGCAAACATGGTTAGAAGCCTGTTATTTTGTTTGGAATCCCACCGAAAAAGTACCAAGTCCAGATGGATTAATATGGTTTATAACCGTAATGATTGTAGGATTAACATTATGCCTGCTGTTAGTAAATTGTATAAGGAGATCAATGCAGCGTCGTTTAGCAGTTATTCAAGCTGAGAGAGAAAGACAAGTTGAAGAAGCAAGAGATAGATTGAGGCAGTTGAGAATGCGTGCAGAACAAGAAGCTTTATGCAATACCCCAGATCCTCGCGATCTCATTGCGCCTCCATCCTACGATGAAGCTCTCTCGATGCCAAAATTGAATGCATCTTGTCATTCACTTAACGAAACAGGTACGGGTAAGACACGAAGAAAACGGGGCCGAAGGAAAACTAAGTCCAGTGGAGATTTACTTGAAGAAACTGAGAGGAACGGAGATGTCCGTGTGTTAGATGATGTTGAACTGTCTGAAACGTCAAATGATCGGCGACGTAGACCTAGGAGGCAAATAAGTAGGTATGGTAGCCATGAAGTGGCTGAATTGGACCAGTCACCTGGTGCTCGTCGCCGCCGTATGTCCGAATATAATGCCGACTATGATTCTCAGAACGACGATAATGTGACCGTTGAAGTTCAAGCAGAATTAGAAAGACCCCTGCGACCTCGACCACGCAGATATTCCAATGGTGACAATAACCTAAGGGAAAGTGACTTTTGAAAGAGATTATGAGAATACCTAAATAGCATTTAGTTAAACATTATTATAAGTTTTGTTATTACCAACATTAAAATTAAGTTATTAGGAATTTTATTATGAATAATAAATAATGTTACATGATTTATTGAGTTGTATTTTTCATAACATGGCGATTATCACACTGCCCCGCATGATGCAGCGTAGCGCGTGGATGCGTTTTTTTCCGTTGCTTGTAAAGCCTCCACAAAACGTAAGCTTAGTAATTGACGCAAACGCCATCTATGTCTGATAACTTGAACTAACTGTAGACAAAGTTTAACATAATAATTCTGTTTTACGAAGGATTTATAAATTATTAATATCTTAAGGCGATTATCACACTGCCCCGCATGATGCAGCGTAGTGCGTGGATGCGTTTTTTTCCGTTGTATGGAAATATCTCCGTTTGTATGGAAAACACGCATAGTCCAACACACTAAAAATGCATCCACGCGCGTTCATGCAGATCACGCACATACATGCGGAGAAAAACGCACCCCCGCGCGTAGGTGCGGGGCGAGACGCAAGGTATGGCACACTGAATCCCGCAGTGACGCGCGTGATTTTGAATGGGCGTGACGTGTATGTTTGAAAATGGTACTCGATGAGAGCCGCTGTGCGTGAATTAACAAAACGCAACTACGCGCGTGAGTGCGCGAAAAACCCGCACGATGATGCAGATCTGCACTCCCGCAGGAACGCGCGTAGGTGCGTCGACACGCAAGATGCAGCGTGATGCGGGGCAGTGTGAAGATCCCCTTAGTATAGGATAAGGCGATTATCACACTGCCCCGCATGATGCAGCGTAGTGCGTGGATGCGTTTTTTTCC
This sequence comes from Helicoverpa assulta, assembly GCA_963856015.1. Classification (NCBI taxonomy): domain Eukaryota; kingdom Metazoa; phylum Arthropoda; class Insecta; order Lepidoptera; family Noctuidae; genus Helicoverpa; species Helicoverpa assulta. Next base: position 11,123,984 of record CAWLCW010000014.1, on the reverse strand, counting down.
GTTGTATGGAAATATCTCCGTTTGTATGGAAAACACGCATAGTCCAACACACTGAAAATGCATCCACGCGCGTTCATGCGGATCACGCACATACATGCGGAGAAAAACGCACCCCCGCGCGTAGGTGCGGGGCGAGACGCAAGGTATGGCACACTGAATCCCGCAGTGACGCGCGTGATTTTGAATGAACGTGACGTGTATGTTTGAAAATGGAACTCGATGAGGCGATTATCACACTGCCCCGCATGATGCAGCGTAGTGCGTGGATGCGTTTTTTTCCGTTGTATGGAAATATCTCCGTTTGTATGGAAAACACGCATAGTCCAACACACTGAAAATGCATCCACGCGCGTTCATGCGGATCACGCACATACATGCGGAGAAAAACGCACCCCCGCGCGTAGGTGCGGGGCGAGACGCAAGGTATGGCACACTGAATCCCGCAGTGACGCGCGTGATTTTGAATGGGCGTGACGTGTATGTTTGAAAATGGAACTCGATGAGAGCCGTCGTGCGTGAAATAACAAAACGCACCTACGCGCGTGAGTGCGTGAAAAACCCGCACGATGATGCAGATCTGCACTCCCGCAGGAACGCGCGTAGGTGCGTCGACACGCAAGATGCAGCGTGATGCGGGGCAGTGTGAAGATCCCCTTAGAGCCGCCGTGCGTGAATTAACAAAACGCAACTACGCGCGTGAGTGCGCGAAAAACCCGCACGATGATGCAGATCTGCACTCCCGCAGGAACGCGCGTAGGTGCGTCGACACGCAAGATGCAGCGTGATGCGGGGCAGTGTGAAGATCCCCTAAACCTATAAAATATGATGAGATAACTTAGTTACATTTGTGGTTGCGTTAGTTTACGATAGATGTCGCTACTGACAGCCAGCATTGCATTCAGATTACAACCAAACATTATTTTTTTGTATTTAACACCATTATTATTATTTCCATTAAAGTTCTGTAAATATATAATGTATGCGTGGATGGCTATTATCCAAAAGAATGATAGTAGATACTATTTAATTCATAAGGTTTGATTTATTTGATTCGCCATGAAATAGGTACATACACCGTACTACAGCCTTCACAGAACAGAAAGCATAACTTTTGCTCTTTTACCTTCGGACTTTACCATCAATTGTGGAAGTTCTAATCATTGTGACGTTATACGTTCATGGAATTCGAAGAAATTGAAGGATCAGGGCAGAGTCATTAAAACAAAGAAAAACTTGATTCAACCATTTATATCGTAAAATAGTTTCGAAATAAAAATACATTAAATTTATATTTGCTTACTGAACTATTTATTGTTCGGTTTTGTTCATAAATTCCTAAAAAATCTGATTTTTAATTTCTATTAAAATGTTGATACGTTTAACAGTTTACTATTCATTATCATAATTTAAATTAGGTCAGTAAAAGCATAAAAAGATACAGAGTAATTAATTTAAAAGCAGTTGCTTAGTTACAAAATAAAATAATTCAAATAAAAAGATCTACGAAATATACACTAAAAGAATTTGAATTAGTTATATACATACATGGAAAATAGTTCAGATTACTTATAATAAATGGTATCACATTCTTAAAATCTAAACTCAATAAAATTACTAAGGAACTTATGCTTAGCCAGACCATGAAAGAATGAATCTCTCCATAGAAAATGAGAAAACGATAACTAAACATAGCCAGTTGGAGCTTACGTTGTTATACATTACTGTTTAGATAAATATTCTCAGGGTAGAAGTAAGTACACAACCATTGAAATTTAACAATTCAAGAATTGTACCCCATTATACTATACATTTAGATAACGCAGGATAGGCGTACCGAACAGAAACACAGAACACAATGTTTGTACAACAACATGGATCGGTCGATACTCGTATCATCGTAGAGGACCTACAATATGAATTTCATGTATTACTAACAAGACAATTACAACTATCATGAACATGGCAACACTTTTTACACGTATAAAAATATTTTTATTACTTATTGCGCAATATATTTTTATAAATATATTATACCACTAACAATGTTAAAATAAAGGCACTGTCGACTACAAACACACTTTGGCAGCAAAGGTTCTAGACTTACACACGCTCCAATGAATCGATTTCAATCCTTCACACTCGAGATTTGACCTAACTACACGCACAATATAATCACAGTATTTCGCCAATAGTGAAGTGTTTGCTGTTTGACACAGATATACACAAAGTGTTATTGTCCTTGCAACTGTGGCCGGATTTCAAGTGGTAGACTTGACCGCATCTGATGGAGTTATGATGATGTCTCCAGCATTCGACCTACTTCTGGTGACTAGTACAGGTGTTTTAGGTTTAGGCATCTCCGTCATCTTTATACGTACTCGTCCCATATCGGGCGAGTACACAGGCACGTATTCGCGAGACGGTGATAAGAAGTCAGAATCAGTGTTTTGGTCCCCATTTATAAGAGGCTGAGATATATCAGAGTCGCGAGTGCCGTTTAGTTTGGGAGTATCATCATCATTAATAGGTACAAAAATATCTTCACTTGATAACGAATTAGTATCCTTCCTAGAGTCAGGTGATGCAGGTTCAGAATCAAAAGATGTTTCATGTTGTTGTAGCTTATCATCTGCTAAATTATTATCCCTTGAACTACTCTTATTTTGATTTGTGTCTCTTGGACTATCAGTTCTCACGCCATTGTTATTGCCATGGCTTACACCATTACCTAGGTCTCCATTTTCACCTTTCTTCTGGGGTGTTTCATGTGTTGGGACTAGTTCGTATTTTCCATTAACTTTCTTATCAACAGGGGTTTCTAAACCAGCTGGCTTGCCTAGCAGAGATTTATTCATATCGACCATTTCTTTTGATGCCTTTTCTACGTCTCTCTTTTGTTGCCTTAGAAGCCTTCTATCTCTTCGTTTTCTCATTTGTCCTTTGATTATTGCAAATCCAATTAATCCAACTAGCAATATTACAATAATGGCTATACAAACATACGTTCCCGTTTTGTGAGGAGCCTGGTTTTCGTTATCTGCAGGGAGTTGTCCATGCACCTCTGATGCATGAGTTACTCGGATTTGTTCTGATATAGTAGTATCACGCGCTGTAGACGATGTTACCATTTTTTCCGTCGTAGGCTTTGGAGTGGTTTCTTCATTCCATTTAGGATCACCTTGGTAAAGGTTTGTGATACGTGGGTACATAGGATATTCAGTACTCGATTTGTTTTCATCTTCGTTATCAATAAGTCGATGAACTGGTTCTGGGCTTAAATCTTCATAAGTAGCCGTGGTGGTTTCATCAATTATATGATCCGATATGATACCAAATGGCAGGAAACCTGAACCCTCTCCAGATCCTTCAATTGGATCTTCAGTAGTTGGATCAGTTTCGGCGGCTATAACCTCATCAGTAGCTAAAAGTTCTTTATCGAGTTTTCGTTCCATTTTTGGTTCCAGGAATAGAATCTCTGTAGTATGCTCAGCATCCCCACCATCGCCCGAACCTTCAATGTGGCTATACGGAGACGGTGACGAATTATGACCCACTTTTAAAAACTGAAGTTGATCATCATCTTCTACAGCATCACTTCCTTGTATCACATTTCCGTCATCTAAATCACTTTTGGCTACTAGTGGCATAGATTTTAAAGCCGTCGTCTCTTGGCCTATTTGAACAGCATCTAAAGGCTGGTCTCCCATCATCATATCCATGAAATTGTTATCAGTTTTAGGAACTTTGCAGATATCCTTCGATTTCAGTTCTAACCAGGATTTCCCTTTAAACCTCGAAGGTGAGGCACATTTGACATTATCTATATAAACGTTTGCAACGAGCAAACGGTCGCGTGCCAATAAGTTTTCACATGAACAATCAAGAGGGTTACCCTCCATTTCGAGATGTTCTAATGCTGCTAAATGTCCTAGATCAGAAGGCACATCTTTCAATAGGTTGTTAGTTAAATCTAATGAACTAACGCTTGAAGGAAGATGTACGAAGGAAAGCTTTTGTATCCTGTTATTAGCTAGATTAAGATGCACTAATTTTTTTGCATTATGGAAGAATTTATTCAGCGTCTGGATGCCGTTCGTTGAGAGATCTAGTGTGACAACTTCTGTAAGCCGGTCGAGCTCGTGGTTAAGCTTTGTAATGTTGTTGTGCGACAGATCGAGGATGTTGATGTTGTGATGTTTCTGGCGGAGGGTGAACTTGTGCAATTCGGGGAGGCTGCTGCAGGTGGCGCGGTGGAGGCCATCTCTAGTGGTGTTGCAAACACACCCATCGGGGCACACCGCCGCCAAGATCGGGGCGAACAGCACAGAAAGAGCCAAGAAGCAAGCAGACACACGAAGCCACGTCATCTTGACTTGAACTCAGCACCTGGAATTAAAGAAAAAAACCTTATTAAGTTTCATTTTAACAAATTATCATTTAAGAATCATTGATCATACAATAATGGGCGTTGTCTGTTGATCTTGTTAACAATTATGACGCTTACATGACGTGCGGTGAAAAACGTCCATATGTTTTAGCGTTAATCTGTCAGCGGTCGTGTAGTATCAAATATCAGCCGCATATATTTTATCAATGCAAATAAAGTTACACGAGGTGATATTCGTTGCAGAGGCGGATTATAGGTAGGACGACTGGTCGGTCATCTGACTATTATATAAATCACAACATCCCTGCTCGCGAACTGTCAGCTAAATATAGGACAGAATAACATACGAGCAAACGGTCCCCTGCGGTCTATTACAGTCGCCACCTCTCCAATTATTGCAACTGCAGTTAGACGGCAATTTGAATCTACGCGTTTCCTTTCATAGATAACGGCTTCTGGACTACGATGGGCTATAAAATTTTGCACAGGCTTGGAGTGTGCCAGCAATGGGCAGAGCTCACTAGTCTCAGCTACGCGTTTATTTCTCTCCACATTCTTATGTTTCTTGGAACTTCGTCATAAGAACGGTATGCCTAATTCGAAAGATATTTAACTGTCGTCTCCATGTGTAACTTAATTTAACAATGCTAATCTTTGACTTGCAACTTTATTCATATAAATTAGCTATTATTCCGTAATCTTTAATGTATGCTTAAACATAGAAAAGATTGCATCAATTCAGATTTTTAAAATGACAAACTTAAAAACCAGTTTTATGTTCAAGTTCTTTTTCAATACTTACTTAATGGATCTTTATAATTTGTGCGGACCAGTTTTACATATAATAGCTTAGAAAGATTTAAAACTTTAGCAGTACCTACCTAGCAACTATTGAACATCAACGGAATAGAACTCTGTAATCTGGGATCAATTCTCTTAATGTTCCGTAACTAATAACTCGCTCAAATACCTAAGACTATCTTCATCACTATAAGGATAAATGCTGAGTGAAAACAATCGAACTATATTTCACTCTCAAAGTCCACATTTCCCTGCCAAATTCTCATCACAACGTTAATAACCTAATTTTAAATTTGTTCTATTTTGGTCCGAGTAATAACATCCTCGGTGCACTTGGCCGCCCGAAGAAGTGGTTCAATGTTACCCAGCCAGGAAGTGGATAGTTACCCATTTGTGCGAATGTGATGTCAAATGGTCGCGTTGGACGTGGGTGTATTGTTTGGACCCAGAGGGAGTAATATTGCGCAATAGAACACGAATATTTTCAACTTTCGTGGGAATTGATTTTGTGCATGTAGGTTGAATTTTAAATTAGGTAGATTTGAGGAAGCAGGAGATTAGGAAATTTTTGCGTTTAAGAGTTTTTATTTCGTAGTTTTGTATTTTGCGGTCCTAAAGTTAAGAAAAGCAATTAATTCTGACACTTGACACATTTGGAAAAACCCGGCAAGTAAACGTACTATAGTATTATTATCGGTACAATACCATAAAGCCTATTGTCACAAATATCATTAGGGGGTCATAAGTTAAAAGCCTTAAAGCAGTTACGTGTATTTCATCGCGGACATTGACCTCTATTAGATAAACCTTGAAATAAACGTTTTAAATTAATTTCCGTCCAAGGATTTGTAAAAAATAATTTAATTTATAGTTTCAACTGTTTATTGTAGGAAACGCGTATTTGTCGTGGTACAAGGTTGAATTATTATATTTTTATCACAGTATAATATTAGCTTTAAGATTTAAATGTATTTTTAGCTTTTTAATAGATTTTAATAACTAAATAATTTATTGTATTAACTACGAGGTTTATAGGTACGTAAAGCTTAATAGATATTTAAATAAAGTTCACCCACAGCCCACAACACAAGACATATTTTTTGCGGATTAATGAACGCGATAACTATAAAAGGGCAATCCAAACCTTTACGTATATCAGTAAAACTGAATACATAAACGAATGACTCACTCATTTATAAAACAGGGCCATGATATTAAAATTATGGCAATATCAATAAATAAGGGGTAGAACACAATGACGAAAGGTCTGACTCACGACGACAAGGTTGCAGGCGCCAGACTCGCACTGGGCGACCGTGGGTCTGAAATGTCATACGTCTGTCATGCAACAGATGTAGGGCGATTAAAAGAGATTAAAATAAAAACAGCTTTAGTAAGTGAGAATATAATTATGCGCATTTATATCCGGCCTTTATACAGCGACATTTGACGAATGAATACAATGTCTTTTTTTGTAAAGCATATGGATGCAAATTGATCCACTCAATCTCTGATAAATTAAACGTGAAATATCTGTCCGTCCATGACTTTTGAATATAGATCTTCAATAAATATTATAGTGATTTAATCCATAACAGATTGAGATGCGAATCAAATATTTATAAGGCTGTATCGAAACCTGCAGTAGTCTCGCATGATTCACGTTCAAGACGACAGAAATTATGTAAACTGTCTTAACATCTGCGTGTTTAATGCAGTACTTACATATTTAAAAATGAATTCAATGCTCAGACATGGTCTCATAACAGTCGGCTTAAATGTCTGACCTTTAATGTTTTATGCAACAAGTACAACGTCAGAAGACATGAATAGTGTGAAACGACCTAAAAGCTTCCGACGCTTCTTTTGAATGTTGCCAATTTATTAACGCGTGTAAATTATTTCTTATTGTTTTTGCCTTGGCAAGCGCATTCGGAGATTTATCACATGCATTTTACTTAAAAGTGAGAACGGCGTAGTTAAATAAACCTTGGATTAATATGGCAAGTCAATAATATCAGTTTGTGGAAGGTTTGCTTGCATTTGTAATATTTGGCTAAAGGCATATATTATAATCATTCGCTTTAGTTTTTTTTTTTTTCAAATTATTTCACAGATTGATTTTTGATTGGTTAGTAAAATTATATAAGCTGAGCATCTACTGTACAATGCCTTGTAAAATCATACACGGAAGCCATCGGCATCTTGTAAAATTTAAATAAACACGATACTCTTACATTTCCACCAAACCGTGTGATTGAACATGACGTAACAACCTCATCATGCCATCTCGAAACCCAAAACCGAAACACTAATAAAGTCACCGACATCAGAATTACACCCTAATTTGGAGACGATGGACGGCCAACATTATCAAGAAGACTCCATCAATCAACCTCATATAGGAAGCCAAAAGGCCACCACCATATAAAGCAATTGCTTTAATACAATCGCTTTCGTAATGCGATATTCAACATTGAAGTCCTGAAAATAGTTATTGTTTATCTTCTGTTAAGCAAACATAAGGCAGATTGGCTTGATTTATGAGCCGACCTCTTTGCATGTGTGTGTGCACTCACACAGAGGTAGTGCAGTCAGTCAGCCTTGCGACTGTAATGTAAGCAATATGAACTGAACGCATTGTAGTTCTGTCCTACTTGGGTACGATCTGTTGCTAAATATTGAATTTGTTTATTGAAGTAATTATTCGATATTAGATCGAATAATAATTTGTTTCGAGAAACTCCTTTAATCGCGGCTTGAAATTGAGTAAAATTATTGTTGAAGTCAAAATGCCAAGTTTTCCGAATTCAAAGAATCAACGTCGAATTGTGGACATTTACTTTGAAGATACGATGAAAGATGAATCGGACACCAAGATAAGAAAGATGAAAAGCTTTTGCCAAAAGAAAGCGTCGGATTCAGCTTCAGATATCCATAGGCAAACCGCGCCCGGTGATAAGTGATTGTCCGTCAAAACACCAATAAATCATGCAGATTTCTACCATTTGTTATGTGTGTTTATATCCTTATTCGTTTCCCACGGCATCTTGTGAAGTTATCCAGTATTTAGAAAGAAAACATGGGCATAGAAAAAATATTTTGCAAAACAAAGGATATTCGTAATTCCCACTGAATAAGTATTTATAATAGGGGTATTGTTTGAACGACCGTTAAATTAAACAAATAAAATCGTTTAGGAAAGAAAAAAAATAAAGGACACTGAAGCAAATAAAAAATATGATCTCAATTTGGGTAGGTGTAAGTAGCCAGAATTATCATTCAAAATTTCCTCTTACCGCGAAACATCTAAAAAGAATCCATTAAAAACTTTTCTACAATAGGTTTTACACAGTTCAAAACAGGTCTCATTATCAACAGTGTGACCACACAAGAAAAACAAAGCACGATCGGTAATTCCAAGTCCAAAAGTCGATCCTGTGTAATTCCCTCCGATGATAGATAGCCCATATAGAGCATACTCGTATTAATTACAAGCACCAGTCATTTATTGGCGCCTGTATTTTAATTAGGTCTCATGTATAAGATAGCAGGCTTCCTAATAAGTTTGTGAGCGATTGTTATTTGCTGTATAAGGGCAGTATTGTTGTTAAAGCAGTTGATAGCTTTTAATAGCTCACTGTTTACATATTTACAGGGTGTAAAATAAACTTTCATTATTAGCAATGTTTCCTCAAGAATTTAGTAAATATTCATTTGAAATTAGTAATTGAGTAGTGAATATCAACAATGAAAAAATCTATTATACCAAGCAAAACATCAACAGGTTGGTCGTACGAATAGCAAGCATTAGCCGAGGACTGAACCCGACACCAACTGCCCACTCAGCTGCAAACATTGGAAAACTGGATCTGAGCTATAGGTGCCTACATAGGCTTAAGACTTATGTTGAGTACACTGAGTTACATACGCAATGTGCATTGCAATGATAGGCGTTAATATGATACACGTATTGGCTTGAAGACCTTAGGATAATGAAAACCCAGAAGTGTTTTGTTTTTGAATTCGAAGGTCGTTGTGATGCGAACTAGCCCTTACATAGAACCTACTTTTTTATTGTCAATAGGCTATCTCACCTCATGGTAAACGACGATGTGGTCGAAATAAAATTGCAATAATAAGGCATTCAAACCTATAACTTACTTTACAACTTTAGATCAATTTTGGATCGAATTACCTACGATTAAAGAGTTAAGCAATCTACTGACCTACTGTCTACATACGCATATAATCAGTAAATCAAATCTTTAGAATGTTGTATTGTATAAAAGTGCAGCTGTTTTAGTTTCAACACTCGAATGTGCATGTGCCGTACTGGTTTTTAACAGGTCAGTATGAAATAAGCAGGACTATTGCATAAAATCACATCCTGCAGTTTACGACTATTAAGTGGTACGAAATAAAACTAAATAAATATACTAGTTAGGGAGTGTTTAAAATTACATTTAGCTAAAGATACAAAGTACGTATTACTTCACCTTCACCGATAAATATTTAGTTTTTATGCACTTGAACCTCGCATATATTTACGTTGGTTACAACTCTATCCATTAACCGGCGCGTGGGCCGGCAGCCAATAAATTGTGAGATAAATGTACCGACGCAAGAGTCCCGCGATTTCCCTGCCATTGCTATAAGCGCTTCAGGAAATAGATTGTACATTACCGTGATTTGCGCGAGCCTGCTGACGTATATTAACAGTTCATTTGACCTCCATGTTTAGAAAAACAAATGAAATTCCACGGATTCACTCGTACATACATACTTGATACATCGATTCTGGATTGTATCTAATTAATTCATTTTAATAAACATAAAACGCAACTTATCACTATAAACCTTTTATATGGGCATTTAATGTCGACATAAAATGTTGCAGTACATACAACTTATACAGGATGATTGCATACTGACTCAATCAGTTCATGAGTTCGAAACCACCAATACGCCAAGTCATACATCGTGTTTTCGCAATATGAGAATGTATCACAATAAGCGTCGCAGGTACATTTTTCAGGCATGTATTGACTTTTTCATTGATCAGACAGTTTGTAAATAATTGGCGTTCGAAACAATGCTGTTTGATGAGTTCTGTGAAACGGATTAATGCAGTATTCAAGTCTGTGAAAACATGATCGGTTTTAACTCGTCGTCTACCGCGTAAGATATATAGCGTCACTGTCAATAACCTTACTTGATCTTTAAATTTATACCTTATATAAAATTCACTAGAACTTTACCTACTAATGAAGTTCATCTTTTTTAAGTTCGTTTTCACTTCAAGCGTAATTCACATCGATGAACTTTTACGTTTCCTGGAACATAATATCACGCAAAATTTCGATTCGTTCCTCGAATGAAAACTAAGAAAACAGCTACAACTATGAAGAGACATTTTGATAGTTTTGAATATGCTCTTAAGATGTGTATTAAGCTCGAAAGTTCTAAGTACAAACTCGACTGCAATAAAACCCAGGGTTTCTTTGAAGCAATAAAACACCCAATCGGGCCTTTACTTTCCCGCATTAATGGCGACTGTTTTATGCGTCCGCGCATTCTGTCGTAAAACACCGAGTGTTTCCGAGTTGGCTCGGTCGATATCGGAGTATCATTATGAGAAATAGCGAATCATTTGCAATTCATAACTGGGTTCTAAGTTCATGGTTCTATACTCACGAACATTACACTCTTGTTGTGGAAAAAGGACCAAACGGGAACTAAGGACCAAAAGTCCGTTTTGGTATTAATGGCGCGCGGGGCTGTGTAGAAATTTTTGTATATTAATGCGCACTGTAGCGTTGGTAATAATGGTAAATGGTATTATGGTTTAAGCTACCTAGACGTCATTGGTACACAAAAGACCAGGATGGTATAGAAGCTAGACCTATAAATCAGGAACTAAGAGACCAGTGAAAGTCGGTCTACTTATTCAACAGAAATAAGGTCGCTATTCAATCGATCAAGTTTCATTAGGACTCCTTTGAATACCTGATATAAGTACATACTAGAATTTACTACTTATTCACACTTTTGAGAGTAGTACTGAAAAAGATTATAACATTTTCAATAGCACTAGTAACCTGTGATGAGCATTCTCAAAAGTGTAATTTCTTATCCAACGAGACAAAATGCAAAGGTATGCTTTAGCTCACCCAGATTTTTTTTTTAAGAAAGGTAAGCAGATCGAATTGAAGTCGTGGTGGCCTAGTGGGTAAAGGACCAGCCTCTCAAGTGTGAGGGCGCGGGTTCGATCCCAGGTCAGGCAAGTACCAATGCAACTTTTCTAAGTTTGTATGTACTTTCTAAGTATATCTTAGACACCATTGACTGTGTTTCGGATGGCACGTTAAACTGTAGGTCCCGGCTGTCATTGAACATCCTTGGCAGTCGTTACGGGTAGTCAGAAGCCAGTAAGTCTGACACCAGTCTAACCAAGGAGTATCGGGTTGCCCGGGTAACTGGGTTGAGGAGGTCAGATAGGCAGTCGCTTCTTGTAAAGCACTGGTGCTCAGCTGAATCCGGTTAGACTGGAAGCCGACCCCAATATGATTGGGAAAAAGGCTCGGAGGATGAAAGGTAAGCAGATCTTATTATTTTTCAATGACCCCAGATCTAGACTAGACTCTGATTCAAATTTTCAATGTCCAACCAAACTATACTCTTATTCAAATAATTATGTTACCAAGTAAGATATTAAAACCCAATAACAATTTGCGTGTTCATGAGTTTATATTGACAAAGATTTACGGTTGCAACTTGGTAACTTAATGTGTAAATCATAAAATGCATAATAATTAGCATATAACTTACATGTAAAATTCAAAATTGTTAAAGTAAACTTGTTCTTCGTGGCCTGGTCATTAGCACTCGAGTGGGTCTCGTTACTCTAATTATAATTAGTGATTATTTCTCTAATTATAATACGAGCACGCTAACATAAACGTGGGTGCTCATTAAAATACAGACGTGCATAATAAATGAAGAATTTAATATTACTTATTTTTAATTCACCATAGTTTACCATCACTCGTATTTGGTTCTACATCAAAAAGTAATGTGACATGTGTGCATAAATAATTTACATCAACACAACTACAAAAATAATCGTGGTCTGTTAATTTACCGACTTATTTATAAGGAACGTTCTCACCTCTACAAAGGTGTTACTCGTGTCCTATCTAGTCAGGTTAACATTAATGCAGTGACCGAACGCTACAAAGAACAAACTTTCTCAGAAAATACGATATTCAATAAACATACCACAGATACGAGACTCGATACGCTTCCATGAAATGCAACACAAACTCACGATGTTACTGAAAAACACATTCACGTAGGCAAAGATGAAAAAACAAGTGACTGTAGTAAAAATGACAAAGTCCAAAACGATGGAAGTCAACAAGCTGACGTAATCCACTCACTTCACCACGAGGGACAATATGGACACTTTTGTACAACACCACTTTAGAAATAAACACTAGGTTCACACTGAAGATTTCACTGCATCCGAAGAGAAAAGTCACATTTTATTTGTGGTATCCAAGGTGAGGGAGACAATATTTCTGCTGGACCGAAGCCAAGAGCGGTAAAGAAAAGTACACATTTCTAAGAGCTAATTGTTAGAGCCACGTGTACCGGCGTTGAATGATCAGACTTGGAATCTTAACCTAGTTACCCAGTTATTGGCAGACAATTAAGCGGAGGATTCGCGTCGTTACCGTTAATGGGATTAGCTTTGATGTATCAGTTTCACTATCTATTAGTGGTGCTATTAGGTAATTAACAAATTGTTGACCATTTACTACAACTTTGCTAGAACAACTTGCATTTATTTCATTATCTTCAACTAACAATATAACGTTTTTACATTCATTCTCTTCAGTGTTATCGAAGTCATTACTAACTTTAATGAACAGTTCATTTTCTATTGTTCCATTGCAATTTTTACCAACAACAACAAGTCAAAAGTGGGTCAAAGAATCTGTCTTTAATGTGGTTTTCTTGTTTTTGTGTTATCTATAAATCAAATTAAGGTCGATCAAGTAATTTGTAAAGTCACGGCTATTAATAGCGCTATCAGTGAAGCTGAAGGCATTGACCCCGATTCAATTATCTCGTTGCAACCTGTATTCAATACAGATCCTGTAGATTGTTTTATTAAATGGAATGGTCTATCTGAAATGCCTGCGTATCCTATATATACTTTATTTTTAGAACAAAAAAAAGATTCCATGTTTTTATCTTGTGTCTATGATTAATTTGCATATATTTGAATTTCGATTATTTATCATTAATCACGAAAGATTTTTTTACAATTTTAATCTTAATAAATACCGCCTACTTTATTTTAAAGCGGCCGAAAAGTCTAATCAGGACTTATTCACTAATAACTCACAAAAATCGAATGTGTCTTGAAATTGCTGACCACGCCCAAATCGCATAAAGTCACCAATGACAAGAATAAACACAGACACTATAATTATTTTCATCAACCGTATCCACAGTAATGAAAACGAACTGTGAAACGAGGTGTTAATCGTCATTGAATGTAATTTATTGCTTTTCTTCTATTTAGGGACTTGTCTGGGAAATATTTAAAAAGCCGTAATGGACACTATCTTTCACGGCGTGGATGAGATGAGACTTGTATAAGAGCCAAACCATGTCAGAATTGAGAATAGTAATTTTGTAAATACTCAATTCTCAAAATGTACCCTCGTCAACAAGATGAAATCTTGAATTATCGTGAAATAAAATATATTAGAAGATACAGTAATCTATAACAGCATTTTAATTTAAGAGATTCACTATGAACCACCGTACCTTTTCATTCAAATCGATCCTTAACAATAACCACCAGATAGATAATTTAATCTTTCACCATAATAAAAATGTCGTCATGTCATACATGGCCTACATCGTGTAACATACTCGTTCCAGTTGTGAACGCCTGTCAATTTGCTAACAGCCCCACGTCACACATTGATCGAGTGCCACATCATCGGTTGACGAGAGCTGACTGACGATCGAACGTGCGAATCACGGAGTAAAGAAAGATGAGCAGAGATACCATAATGCAGGTAGGTCAGGCGCCTTCCTCCAGGTCAAATTCATACGGTAGACATGATCAGTTACGAGTGAACTAACGAGGCTTTTCGGTTTTTTGAGATATCTCTCAATGATTTTTGGTATTACAAAAAATTATCGGGTCCAAAGAAAGCTAATAAGGGCGAAAACAGTTCTCCATCCACCGGTCACCCGCATTTTGGCGCGCTACTTTCAGCGATATTCCGTTATGGCACCTCCACTAGTCATTCGGTTTTTCATGCTGCGAATTCACTTTCATCCGTCTTCATGTTTACCCGCGAATTAAGAGAGTAATTCACACGACTGATTTGATCTCCGTGTGTTTTCGTATTTCTTGGTAAATAAACAGAGTTGTATATCTTCTGGATTGGGTAGAATAACATGTTGACTTCACCTACGAGAATGTTTAGTGTGAATGGAATGAGATAAATGATTCGTCAAAAATAAGTATTTTTGATCTTATCGATATTGTTAAAGGACATCCCTAGTGCTGACAATTTTGAAATAGTTTATTCCAATAACATAAATGTTTCTACAAAGGAATAATGTAAACAAAATACCGATAGTAGGTATTGTTTTTCATATTTCATTTTTATTTTCATTCCTGTTTTTCATAATTTCATTATGGTACTTAGGTATATCAATTTAATAAAACTCATCTAAATTTATAATCAGCAATTTTTCTTATTTTAGTTTGCAGAATGATTATGTCTGAAGCATTCAAACTTTTTTGGTCTTGATCAGAACTAAGCTTAGGCTAACGTTTCATTATAAGATTACATGCCCTCTGTAAGCTGTAGACGTTTCTAGAAAAAATAGACCGAGATATTTACCTACTTTTACAAGAAATGTCAGTCTCACATGATCGTGTTCCATATATCGGATGACCACATTTTTATATATAATTCATAGTGATAAACGGTACTGGGGCACCGTGGCGTCGGGATGTGCGTAAACAAGGCTGTTTGCAAACCAAAACTGCAATCAGAATTGCTAAACTTTTTTTCACAGTTATATGATATGGCGAAAACACGACATTGATTACATAGAGGTCAAGTATAAAGTGAAGGTAATGGATTACTCCGGAATATGGATTGTTGAGAATCATTTTAAGACTGTGTCAAAGTATAACATTATTTTTACTGCTAAGCTAACGGAAAACCGCATAGAGAATCAACTGTCATGTTCTGTAGTCTTATTTTAATTTTTGAATATTGTGTCTTAATACCTGTACCTAGGTATATTATGTTGTGTTATTGAAGGTCTAGACAACACCTCTTTATTGCTTAGAAAAAGGACTGACGCAATACGCTTCTAATAATATAATCATTCAAGGATTTAAATCAACAGGTACTGTATTGAACTTTGGTTCTTTAATAACGCTTATAAACACACAATGTTGTTAATTAATAGTTAAACAAAAAATACCCATGCGTGACCTATGACATATTATAAACAAATTCGTCTACCTCTAAATGTCGATACATTTTATAACGTCAGTTTTCACGTCACTAGTTTTCAGACGCAGACGCACAATTTTAATATTTAGAACCTTGGCTTTTTGCTGTCAAATTACAGGTTATGCAGGGTTATATACTATTACACAGTAACACATCTCAAAATTACAGACGAGATAAAAATAACCGCGACATCGTACGACTTTGCAAGCAAAAAACAATTACGAAAAGATAATGGCATGTATATAATTGAAAAACCGAAATATAAGATAAGACGTGAAGAGTCAATATGAGTAGGTAAATCTGCGTCAGATGTTTAATTAAATACTACGATGTCATAATAATTATAAAGGTGTTACTTATGAAATATCACCAGCTTGTCTGATTGCCCTTTAAGAAAGAGCAATCCTTCTCTTGCAATAGAACATCTGTTTAAACCTGTGTACTCTATGTCGAGCCATAGCCAAGACGTTCTACATGAACACAAAAAGACACTAAGACCTTCATAACAGGCAGTCACTGTAACTACGTAGTAACTACAACATATTAAAAAAAAAACTTTTCAAAATGACCAGATCATTCTAGAACAAAAAAAATCTTAATCGTTGACTGGGTCACTATCACCAGGCCAGTGATAACAGCTACGTAAACGTACGGTGGGCCGATATATTACAAGTGAAGTAGGAGAGCTGGCAACACTCCAACACACAGCTTTATGAGACTACGAGACGCCTAGTAGACTAGAAATGCTAGGAATACACACTCTAAAATATCTAGTCGATTTAGACGCAACAATTAGATAATTATTGTGGTTAAAAAATTGTTGAGAGTTTTACGTAGGTAGTAGTAATTTGAGTCAGGTTGAAAACTTTTTTTTAGAGCTAGTTTTTAAGAAATGATGGGGTTACTTGTAAGGTTTGTATTCATCCATATAATACATTTATTAAAATCAAAGGTTTGCCTAATCGGGATTTTGTTGTATTTGCCACTTGAATGGTAAGATTTAGTTCTGGGAAAGTCTAGGCGTAAAATTATAGTACAATCTTCAATGGCAGATACAAATATTTACAATGTTTACTTTTAGTGGAAATTGAAACTTCTAAGCAAGTGTTAATATCCCATGTTCACTTACACTTAAACTATTATTAAAATTAGAAATAAAATAACATTATTACTTGCAATTAACAGAGCTTCGCGAAGATTTTAAAAATAATTAATAAACAAAAAAAGAACCTGATTTGTAGGTACCAGTTTTTGTTAAAATGCGTCAAACTTCCTACCTGTTAAATAATAATATACCTACAACCGATGCTGTAGAACATAAACAATAAACATAAATAATAATTTGACGAAACTTGATAGAAAAAGTGCCGTTTCAAATACGTATTTCGTGTTGATTACGTATTTTCAATCAATTTCAAATACGTATGTAAATTGAAACTTAAAATAGAAATAGGTAAATTAACAATTTTCTGTTTGTTCACAAGGTATTTAACTAACTGATTTAAATACCAAAAAGGGTTATTTATAGCTTGAGTTATTAATAGTACGCAGTTTCAATGTCGCTTGTGGTATGCAAAGTCATTATCTTAAATACGTCTGAAATACACAATATACACATAATATTTTCGTAAAACTTAAAAAAAAAATAACTAATATATTGTGCCTTCATAATGGACTATCATAAATATAGTTATCGGCACGGATATTGAGCCCTGACCTTCACCTGCGCAGAAGCGATTTATTGGTTTATTGCCTTATGTGTACAGTGCGCAAAGCGATCCCCACTCTTCCGCCGACAGCTCAATATCCGTGCCGATAACTATACTTACATACTTTTCATTATCTCAGTCATATTATGCCTTCGCCGTTGATTTCCAAAAGGGCATACTTCTTATAAAGCCTTCTTCAAATTAATAAACAAAAGATTGCATATAAAGACGGCTGACTATAGAGGTATTATTCAGAAACTAACCATGATCTCTTCTGAGTATTATCTTCCGACGTAGGATTTAACCTGCATGATTTTCCTCTTAAACAAATGTATTTTTGTTTCGTAAAATCTTTCTACCCATTCCGAGAACTATAGGTACCTACCGAACATAGAATTAAAATCAAATAAAGGAACTAAAATGTCACATTTTTTTAAGACTGGTTCGGTAAATTCCTGTTGACCATGTAATTTGGACTGTGGCATAATGTCAACTTAAATAGGCTATTATTAAAGTAATTAGGTATTTACTGAAACGTGAACATTGAGACCATTAATGATGACGTTATACAGTAACAATGACGATGACGATTATTGGAGTTTAACCCTGCAAAGGAAGCTATCTAATCTAAGACAAAATAATCGAAAATATTTTTCGATTAAGGTTGGAAAGAACCTCAGAAATCCTGTTAGATTTTTTTGTTTACGTCTATCAATATCTTTGAAATTATATCATTTCGAACAATATTATTATTTTTATTAAATTATTCTAATGATTAGTAGGCTGGATTCATGCGCACAAAATGAATGCAGCTGGGTTTAAGTGGATGCGGCAGGTGAACACGCCAAAAGTTTAAGCGCCACCTGAGAAAGGAATTAATGGCCCTCTGGGTTAATCAAAGAAAATAATACTCTGATTAAGTTCCAGCTGCCATGTCTTCGGTATTTCAAAAAGAGTTTTTTATTTTATTTTATGGCTGTTAGGTGTTTCTCAAACGATTTGCGAATTTAAAACTTCTGTTGCAATTTCCAATACTTCACGGTCAATTCATTATTAATGTTTCTGACATAACACTTCGAATAACGAGGTACCTAAAAAATAACTGGTTTTTGTAAGTATATGCAAAGCACGGAAGTCGAAATTCCTGACCACAATATGATGTACTTAACATAGGAGAAATATTAAATGCGGGACATGCGTGGTTGGCTGCAATTAACTGATTATACATGTCAGTAGTTTTGTGTCAGGAGGAAACCTCCTAAATAGTGACAGAACACGCTCAATGACTTGCATGTTATTTTTTTGTTGCCTTATGACCTTTTGCACGTCGACTTCGCGATACAAAAGAATACAAACTACTCAAAGACGCTGCAAGTGCGCAAAATCTTTGCCGTGTTAATTTTTTGTGTGGTTAAAATACCTATTATGAAGTTGTCCTCGAAACTTCCCGAACTTAATCATGATTTGAAAAGCTATTGCTCCCAACTAAGATGGCCAGATCAGTCACCTACAAGATAGTGGTTGAAGTGGCAAAATGTGTCCTGACTTCTGACTATCATCACTACCTCAGTACGATAGAGATACGCCAACTCATAGTGATAAAACAATGATCACTGTTAAAGTTATTTGAACATTAAACGTCTAGACCTAAGTAATTATACGTGAGGAGTTATTAAATAACACAAAAGTCTTGTCTTATCACTGAAGGTCGATTGTCCATATCTTAATTATTCAAGGTTATCTCACATAGGTACTTATTACGTACGCCACCAAATTTAAATCATAAGTAAGTAGTCATACATACGATTTTTATATCACGTATTTTTACAAAAAGATAAATTTAATAACCTATAAACATGACGGTAAATGTTGCCAACATTTTATTCGAGTCACTGTATTGTAAAACTAGCCGTTTTCCCGCGGTTTCACCCGCGTCCCGTGGGAGCTACTGCCCGCACCGGGATAAAATATAGCCTATGTTACTCGCAGATAATATAGCTTTCTAATGGTGAAGGAATATTTAAAAATCGGTCCAGTAGTTTTTGAGTTTATCCATTACAACCAAACAAATAAACAAACAAAGTTTTCCTCTTTATAATATTAGTATAGATTAGCACTTTTAATTAAAAGAAGGCGTGAAATATATTCAATGTATGTCTTTTGTTTTATTTTCTGCAGCCATAGCAACTGATAATAACAATTGTATCAAGTAAGTAGTATTAATATTTAATTCAGGATTATATAGGCTCAATGTCTACATTCCATTTACAAAGATAACATCATTATGTTTTGGAGGTTTTCAGGTACATATTTAGATAGTTAGGTATAAAGAGTTCTTATAAATAAATATGTTACGTAGTTAGTCACAAAATAATAAATTAGTAAGTACACGAAAACCTTGATTAGCAATTACCTATATAAATTGCACTTCCTGCCGTATATATCTTAGCTTAATATTTTTATTTTATACATTATTTTCAATTTGTTTATACCTATGCTGTCAAAGCCGGTTAATATCACTTAAGCTTAAGCAAGGATATGAAAAACAAGTTTTTATGCATATGACGTGCTTCTTATGTAAGAACATAAGTACACACGAAGTTCATTTAAAGAGCGAAGTAACTAATATCTCATTGTTCTTTCTACCTCTATTTACTTAAATTAATATCTTAATCGTTTGAGCGTCTGTAAATACACTGCGGCAAAAAATACACAGTTAAATAGAAAAATATGTAATTATACACATCGTTAAACGACAATAAACTTTACATGATAGGTACTCCATTATCATCATATTCAAGCAACGGTCATTGACATTGCTGATTATACTTCAAAACTTCAAATACTGGTTCTACTAATTTATCTAACAACATTAGTAGTCAAATACTATTTTTTATAACGTAAAGTCAATATAGTAAAAAATAAAAGAGGATGATATCAATCAGACAAAACTCCGTGGTTGCTATGACACTTGTTCTTTTTTTTCATATGTTATCTGTCTACATTCCATAGTATAAATACTTATAGCTCGAAGCTTCGCGATTTCACGTTACCTTGTAAACGATATCACTGCGATTGAACCTCACTAACCCCGTTCCTCTGATAACGCATGAATAAACGGATTGTTATGAGAAATCACAGCTATTTTAATTAAACCATTAAATGAGAGATAATTTATTATAAAACGTTTTAATATATCCACTGATTTTTCTTATTACATAAGTCCTACTAGAAATACCGTTTAGATCTTACATTTTTTTAGGAGTATCTTGAACTTTGTCCTTGTCTTTTCCAGTTTAAGCGTATCTTTTAAATCTTTATGTTAAGATTTTACACATATCCGCATTTTAATAGCTTAATCTAACACATCGTATGATATATCTGCTCACGTTAATTTAACTGTCAAAAAGTTGTAACCGACTTTGGTTACGTGATTAAAAGTGTTAATTTACTATTCTTGTGTATGCGTATCTTTTACTTCAAGATAAAATAACAACCCACAAAGCTACAAGAATAACATCGAACTAAAAATTCGGAAGATTACAGAAATATTGAGAACGAAAAACAGAAAGAACATATCTAAAAATAATAAATAAAGGCAAATATAAAATACAAGGAAAAGTTAAAGAAAACTCTGCCATAGAAGCAGAAACTGCAACTGTATGGCAAGCCGTATGAAAGTGATTTGTTGATTGCTACTATATCTACGATAAATGACCTATTCTACTTTATGCGCCAACCAACCTATTGTTTTCTTAAGAAGAAAAGTGTAAGTGAATATGGAAAACACCTTCACTACGCATTGTGTGCAAATAATGTATTAGTAAATACATTGACACTAGTGTAGCTAGGTAATCAATTATTATAATCTAAGCTACGGATTTAATGTTCTAGAAACATTGAGTAGATAGGTAAAAATACCCTTACATTATTTCAAGGTGAGATTAATCACAGTACAAGTCCAAAAACTGTAGGTAATGAAGAAATAGACATATCAATGGCCGGTTGTAATTATTACTAAACTGTTCCCCGACACTTCTCGATGTATTATGCAGATAGTAATCTGAATCTTTAATTAATATTAATCGCACAACACCGGTAGTCAGCCACTTCCAGGAAAAGATCCTCGGAAAACCGGCTTGTATTTTCTCTATTAAGTGTACTAAGTACGCAAGATAGAATTAAGTGCCCCCAATAAAATAAAAACTAAGCAAAAATAAAAAGTACCTCTTCAGCGAAGTTTTCACACAATTGAAGAAATCAGTGACGACAATCAACGCAAGCGCCACAAAAAATAACTAAAGCGGGCACATTTAGTAGAACAACTTTTTGTGCACACTCCAAACATATTATAACGAAATTCGAGAATACCAGTATACCGTTCCACTTAATTTTAAGCCCCTACATTTTTTCTTCCGCGAACATTCCTGAATGGGAATTTTGGACTTTAAAAGTATCCTTATCAACGGTAGATAAGATTTTTGTTAATCTGTATGACGACATTGAGTATTTAGAATATCTTACTAAGTAACGACACCCTACGTCCGTGTTTAAGAACTTCTGCAGTACCAGAAAGGAGAATATTATCCAAATTGCGTCACATTTTTATGGTGGATATTCAACTAATCCGACCTGACTCACTGTTGTTTACGAGCGACTATTACCACCATTGACACCGAGATGAAGGCAATAGTCAGAAAAAACCCGTATCTCATTCTGCAAGCCAGTTTTGTGAATATCTTGCCAAGTCATCACGTATGTGCATTATCTTAGATGAACCCTGTGTCGCTTACATTGTTTTCTTGAAAACGATATGACGCAATGTTAAAAAATCTTTGTAAGGAGATTTGTGTATTATAATTTATGTAGGTATATGTTTCATTTTTTTTCTCTTTTTTTACAATTTGTTTGCACCTACCAACGCTTTCTCTCCGCCACCCAAAGGTAGACTGGTAGAGAACGCCTAAGGCGTTAAGTCCGCCATTGTACTATTTGTGCAAGAAGTATATTAAATAAATAAATAAATTTGCAAAATCATGATTCACATTGAAAAATCTGTGTTAATTTTGTTACTTACTGTTGTTATAATAAAACAAAGTTAGAATTTATCTAAGACTAAGTGACCACTGTCGCTACACACGATAAGAATCTTGAAATAGGATGTGCAGGCGAGGTTATCTGACAGTAATATATATATGCAACCCTATCGAATCCTACAATGATGTCATATTATATTGGGAATCAAGTTACAGGCTGCCTATTGCAACGTTTCGTAAGGAAACACCGGTGTGTAAACGTTTGAATATGCGATGCGCGTACATAAATGTAGTGTGTGAGGCAACAAAATTATTGCAATTGTTAAAGATATGATATTGCATTGTGCTTTCTTTAACATTAGCGGTATTCTCAAAGCAGTAGCTAAAATATCTAACTTCTGTGTAATAAAAAAGATAGGAGATAAAGAAATAAATGCAATGGACAACATTTCTCAGTTAAAATGGAAAAATTTTAACAAACAATGAAAGCCTAAACATGACCGCACTCAATTCGCTTTAATAGTGGTCAATTGGAGACCGATTACGAAAGTATATACAGTTTAATTACAACCAATTGCCCCATCTTCCTAATTGAATCCTGATGTGACAAAAACAATGGAAAACGTAATATTATCACTATACCAAGAAATTAAATAGATTATTACCAAGTGAGTTAAATATTGAAGAAATGGAGAAACAAAAAATTCAAAATATTCATCAAGTCTAACTTCCTTATTTGTATGATTCGTAGGTACTATTATTCTAATCAATTACACGTGATATAAATAATGACAGTACTTATTAATCTACTAGTAATGACAAATTGCAACTGAACTTCAGACTCAGTTGACCTCTGTTAGTGAACTATAAACTATTGAGGTTCGTATCAAACGAGCCGTCAAAGACAAGTCATGGTTATTTCTAACGACGCCTCGGGGCATGGAAATGTTTAAACAAATAATAATAACATCAGTATCGGTAACAACACTATATTTAAAGACTGCTATCATGTTAAAAGGAAATCAACAATATTTTGTTTATCCATACAGTTTAAATAAAAGGAGAGAGTAAATTAAACAAGTTCGCAATTTAAAAGTAAAAGAGATTGCTATCGAAGTGGACCAGTTTATTATTTAACATCTGTTAACATTTTGAAAACTGTTATAAATAAACGCTAAAAGTAAATGCACCGCCGTTTCGCGGAACAGATAATAATCTTGAAGTTTTTATAAGACAAGCTATCCATCAAGAGTATTGAAGCAATATTTATTTTGTTTTGTTTCACTTATGTGCTACCTTCGCTACTTTCGGAACATTGACTTATATTACAACTAAATAACTATTTATATTACCTTACCTTTACAATAAAGACGTCATCAGTGTTGAAACATCCCACGTCTTGCACTTCTGCAACAAGAAAACAAAATATAAATTGCGAGCCAACATGAAAATATTTTTTGCCGCCTACTGAAAATAGCAGTTTTATTGGCAGAAATATTTGAGTAATAATAAACACAGCTGTCTATTATGATGGAAGGAAGAAAAATATATGTAAGAGATATATCAAAGAAGCCGAATCAAAGAGTCCATTGAATACACCCCGACACAAAGGTGAGCTCCCGAACAGCTGTTACGGTGCCTGAGGCCAACTATTATTATCGAGTTGTGCAGGTAAAATATCATCCGATCTTTACGAGTAATCTCTCCGATTCAACGAGCAACGGTCGCGTGAATGAACTTGCAATACACTCGCACGATACAGCCAATTTCTTTTCGCAATAAATAAGGTAAAAAAAAACTATACATTTTATTGCATAATTAATTTCAAGTAATAAGTACACACGCTTTTGATTAAAGTAAAAACGCGCGATTGATTAAAGTAAAGCCTGTTTCTTAGGATATAAAACCTGCAAAATATATCGATTAAAAAAAGTTATTCATAAAAAAGGAATTTACTCCGATTTACGGCCAGTTTCTTCATCAAAAGTTAAAGTTAAAGTTATGGCTAAAGTAATGTCTAAAGTAAAAGTAACGGTTAAATTAAATTTTTCTATGAATTTTGCTGTCAGTTTAGCCTTGAAAAAACGAATTTGACCGTTACTTTTACTTTAGACATTACTTTAACTTTAACTTTTGATGAAGAAACTGGCCGTAAATTAGTGCATTCGACTACGTGTTGTATAAACGTTATCATCTGTTTAATTCAATTAAGTTCCATAGTGCTAAGTTTGAAAATATTACGTGCATACAATGGTAGTTCACTTCATTTAGGCTTTAATATCAGGTCATAGGTTATCTAAGATCGGGCAAACTTTATGGCTTACACACGACACGGTCACGGAGTACCACAGGGAGCAAGCCTGGGACCATAATTATTATCGTTTATCTGCCGTGGGAACAAACCACCAATTTCTATTGTATCCCTTTCTAATAAAAGTCCCACTTCCTATTCGATAAAATAGAACAATGTTCCTAATAAGAGTACCTTTCCGACTATCGAAGCGTAAGTTTCTGCTACATTCGTTTTAATAAGTTGTGTATGTGCCGACTTTGTGACCTTTCCACTGTTTGCTTATTAAGTCTCTTTCCGGCTTCGGACCGGATTTACAACATCATATATTTGATTTCCAAAAGTAAAGTCATGTGGTCAATAGTCATTCTATGACGTAAAGCAAGTGAGTCACTGGGACTCAAAATACTAGGTTCAGACATTAGTAAATTATCAGATGATGTAGATAGCAGTAATTCCAAAAAACCCACTAACGTCTCCACAAGTTAGGAGAACCAGTTTGCATAACATAGTGACGTAAATAAGGTAAAGTCCACGTCATAATGCCGTCGTACTTAATGTGACAAGGTTACAAATATGATAAAGACTGACTTTGATTTGACTCGACGTGATACAGATAAATATTTGTAGAACCTTTTTATCCATATTTTTTATGTACACAATATATTTATTTTAAATAGTAGACACAATTGAAAACACAAAAAAGAAACACTTCTGAAATTAGATCCCTAATTGTAAATACCGAATTGTAATTAGTTGCTTCAGGCTACTGTAACTATAATACCTACGTTTTGCGTTTTGCGATAGGCAGTATTTTTTGCGATCCTATGTTTTTGTTTCATTATCATAATCTACGTCTATTACAATGACCTTACCGTGTCAACTTAGCTGAGTATTTTATCCTCAAGTAGCTATCTATTAGGAGCGCTGACTTCACCAGTCTCTAAGCAAACCTCGATGTTATTCATAGCTATAAAATTGCTTTTCGTTCAAAACACATTTAATCAGAACATAAGCTCGGTAATCCATGATAAAAAATCCATAAATTAAAAAATTATTGGATGATGTAAATTACTTTTCTTCATAGATAGATGAGTTTGTATCGTAAAAATTAATAATAAGTTAATACACTTACAAGGCATGTACGAAAGGAAATTACCGGCTATCTATGAATTATAATAACAGCTGACTTTGTTGGTAGTTAAAATAACGGTGAATACGAACCGCTGCAAATACCGTACGGGACATAAACCAAAAGAGGCTTTGAGCTGCACTGGCCTCTTATTGCCAAATTCGGACATCGTTAAGACGAATTCTACGTTTAAAGCACACATATTAATACTGTTTACTTACATTAACACATGTGTCCTCATTGCCTAGATATCTATTGGAATTTATCTATTCAAAGGCAAACGTATCAGATTTCTGTAAACGTATCGTGTACAGCCTTGAAACATCGTGATAAGACCAAAAAGACAATTACAACAACGACATCATCCGTTTCGTGACCACTGTTATTTCCCGTTTTACATTACCGTTATAATGCAAGTCTGTACCAAATTGGCAAACTAGACGCCGTGTAACAAGCTGAACGAAATAAGAAGAAATACTAGTTGAAATACGCTCCCATACCAGTTTGTTTTGAAAAAAAAGTATGTTTGATACAAGAAACTTCAAGGGTAACAAGTTATGCAAAAAAAATATAGACTTAAGTAGTGACCCTTCCTCAAACTTGAAAAAATGCGTTTTACGTAACAAAAGTTACAATAAAAAATTAAAATGCTAATAATAACGACGAGAAATACCAAAACCGGTTAATCTGGAGAGTTTCAAACAGCGAATGAATTAGTAACGCGCATAGTTCTCAGAACATTTTACATGTCACAGTCGAAAGGCAAGAACAATCAGAGACAGTGTTGGTCAATGACAGAAATGTCCCCGAGGTGAAAGTAAGCAACTTTGCAAATAATAAGCGCGTGGGTGGTATTTGCAAAACAGATCATTCATACAAATGTCAGTCAGAAGCTAATGATTGTAACACTAAGGATTAATGTCTACATAGTTTCGTCTGAGCATTTGGTTAAGAATGGCGATGATATCGTCAATGGTACAGGATATATTGTTTCGAACAATTAAGAATACAACGATTGATTTGGTTGTGTCAATATTTGAATAAGTAACGAGTTTGACAGCATATCACGTACAAATGCAAATATTAATGCATTGTACAAATCCAAATATTATGCAAATTACAAACAAATAATAGATGATAATATTTCAAATGCAGACAATGTACATAAACTTGTGACTAATAATGATGTGGTTTGATATTATCTTTACAGAATTAACCTACACATTAATATTGATAAAGTTACAATTGCCACTCTGCAACAGGAAGATGTTCTTTTGCTTTCCTTCATGCTTCACTACGAAACAATAACAGATAGTATGGCTCATTGTAATCGATGTGATTGCAAGAAAGATTACTATTCATTAGCCTTATAATTAGGAATGAATAAACAAGATTTACTTTTATTGCCTTTTACGCAATAAAATGCTACTATAAACTACTTCGTTGAACAAGCTCAGTACAGAACATAATATCGATACATAAAAACTGTGGGCAAAACAAGACTAGCTCGTTATTAGGACTTCAGAATTCTCAGGGGGACGTGAGTTGTGCAAAATTAGACACATTTGCGGTTGTCTGTAGCCAGGCATTAGTGTGTAAATTGCACTAGTGTACGTGTAATCCCATCGGCTCCTCATTAGTCGGCTCACAACTAGCTGCAGGCCTTCGTGGGAATCTCAGCTAAGTAACATCATCTGTCGATGACTAGAACCATCTTCTGAAACGGTCCATTTATAAGGTCGAAGCAAAAAGAATAACTTCGTTAGTTTATTTTCTGACGATAACAAAACTGTCACGGCTTCTGACGCTCTCAATTTGGTTCGAGATATATTTTAAGGACCGAAACTAAATAGTTTACGTATTTGCTTTTAACCTTTACGACTTGTTCTCCCCTAATAGCTATTAATAGAGGCAGCATTCCACCTTAATCTGGTATATTGTCAACTTTTCCAATAAAATATGGATACACTTAAACTCCTCTTTGAGAGGAATTTGATAGTTTGAGATAGTTGAGATCTTTATCATGATTCAAGTTATTAAGATGCAAGAGATAAATAATTTGCATAGCATATTTATTATATAATGTCAAAGAAATGCACTCTGTTTTAAATTGATAATATCAGTATAAATAATAATATGAGCTGCCAACTAATGGATAACTGATAAAGATGTTTGTCCATACAATGTCAGTAGGGTGACTCGACCGTCCACAATGTTGATTCTGTTCAAATAAGTGTGAAATAAAAAGCAAAGAACAAATAATTGTTTTGATGATTGAAATTATTGAATAAAAACTCTTATCAATTGGTGGCGCCAAGAAAGGAAGAGTTCAGCAGAATTTAAACATTTTTTACCTATTGTATCAGGAAATAATCAGCACGTCACCTTACACGTGAGGTTGGTATCCGATATCACTGCAGTAGTTGCTATCGCGATTTTACTCATCATTTACTGGAAAATTAGTGCAAAACATGTAGGTAAGGTAGATAAATAATATATTAAATCTCAACTCCGACTAGAAGTCATAGGTCGGGTTCTAACCCAGGCAGACATGCAGATTGCAATTTGTTTCATCATTGCGACCACAGTTCAGGAGAGTGTTCACAATATATATTAGGTTATAGGTAATTCTTAACATGAATAATCACGAGATACATTCTGGGTTAGTAGAGTTTATATAAAAAGATATTCCAAAATATGGCATGCAAACATTTTGCAAGTCACATCGGGACACTATCGAACGTTTAGTCCAAATCGTAAACACGCGAGGTGCAAAACGATGGTTATTTCCTGTTTAAATAAAAAAGTGAAGCTAAAAAAACCAATGACATGATCTCTGCAAACAAATAAAAAAATCTTGGCAGCTTAGGTCATATTCAAAGAAATGATTGCGTTAAAAATGAGGGGCGTCGTCGTAGGTGTGTTTGCTGAATCACAACTTTTGTTTCCAACGATTGTCGGCTACAATTTACGTTAAATGAATTTGGCAAGGACCCACGTTTCTCAATTTGGTAAAGTTCATCATATTTTTCGGAATAAGTTTGATAACATACTTCTTAGCATAATATGGCTGTCAGGTGATACACACACGGTTGGTATAGATCATGACATCATCCATGCAAATGAGGCTGTCACGGATCACTTTCCATTATATAACGTAGGACACGTCATTGACACTGGAATACATTTCTATAACATAATATCCTGTTTTAATTATTTGTCATATGAGCAATATTGTTTTGTTATACACCCCATTAGCGAGGTAACGGTTATTGTAGTTAAACCGTTTAGTTCCATCTTAACAGTTTCTAAGTACTGATTGTTAGGTAATTTAATGAAGATTCTGAGAATCGAAGAAACGAATAATAAACTAAACTTTGAATTGTATGTATACGATGTTTTATAGAAAACATTTAAATAGGTAGTTATCTCGCAAACTTGAATAATTGTGGAGAAGCATGCGGACAAAAAAGGGTCGTAGGTAAGGCACATCGATGGGGATGGAGCCGGTCACAAAAGGGACCTCAGTGTCGGAGGTCTTGTAAACAGAATGTAAAGGAAACGGTTTTTTGTCGAGTCGGAATCGGGCGTCGCCGTCGGCAAGTCCGGCGCGAGCGCAGGTAGGAATTTAAAAATTTCTCTAGCTGTGTCCGCTCCTACCGATATTATCTTGGTTACTTACGAGTACAAACGTTGCTATCTCCGAGCCAACTGTTTGCACAAATATGGACGACCTTCCAGCTTGCATACGTGACTGTATTACGTGGCACATAAAACTGTATTGCCTTTTCATGGTTTTTATCTAGAAACCATCGTCTGAGCAGTTTCTGAGATTTTGTTCATGCCATTTTTAGAATTACGATGAACTCTTCTTATGGTATAATACAGATGCTTTACACATTTTAATTAAATAGTAAGAATAATCTTGATTGTCATCCTGATTGGACTACAAAACTACAGAGTTCAAAATTAGATAAAAATCGAATCGTACAACGTCATATTTTATAGGAATACCACTTTTAAAATATTCAGTTGTTTCAGACCCACCAAACAGGTTTACTAGGCAGATAAAATCTGTCCAACTGAATTGTGAGCAGTTGTCCTTGACTAGAGGTCAGCGGACATACAAAATTCACAGTAAGCTAGTCCCCTATACCGGGTCCCACACGGTTTAAGCGATGTACATTGTGCCAGACCTTGAATACGTTAAGGACCAGACAGGTCAAGTGAATTCATGTGTACTTCTTTAATATTAATCGCGTCGAAAACACACACTTTTTCATTTGGGTCATGTTCAAATTTTTACGTGTTGTGTTTGGCGTCACTTTTTTATGCTTCTTGTGTTGTTTTTGTTTCTTTATTGATATTTATGTGTTTTTTATGTAATCTTTTTGAATATCTAAGCTTTTTAGCAGTTTCCATGTCGCTAATGGTTCTTATTCTTATTATAATTTAATGAGCATCTTCATTATTTTTAATGATTTCATCAGCATTTAGATATTTATTTAATGGCAATTTGAAGACCATTCTCTTTGTAATATTGAATATTATTGAATCAGCCAAATAGGCTTCCAGTAGTTTTCAATAGTAAGACAAGATAACATCTGAGGTATCGAATGAGTAAATATTTCAATTGCATTGCAACTTTGTGTTTACTGCCTTGGTAATTTGAAACTCACTACGGGTACATAGTGAATAATTTCTATCTTCTCGATCAAAGTGCGATAGTCCATTGTATGGGAGATATTGTTCTCAACGTGCACTTTCATTTTTGTCATGTGTTAATTCATCCTTACTTGTCGTTGATATTATCGCCTGCATGTGAAGGCGAGATAGATTTTAATGAGTTACAAACGCACCATATGTTTTGGTGATAGAATTTTGAACTTGAACTTTTTACTAAATCTACTTACTATATTCTTATTAACAATCAAAAATAAGTCACAAGTCATGTGAGTTATCAATATATAATTATCATATGGCTAAGTTTATTTTAAGTTTGAATTAATTTTATTGATTTTATTATTCATTTAAATTTAAACTTACAACACGTTTTCCACGCATCAACTGGATGAAGGAAGCCGGACATTTGAATAGTTTAAATAAATCAATACATTAATCACCGATACGTATTCTGCGGCCTCTGCCTGCACATAACAATTAGATGAAGCCATTTATATTGGAACAATTGACTGCCTACCACCGTACAATTATGACAATCACGCGTCGATTCGCCGATGCACTGCAATGCAAAACAATACCGGTTGCGATCGCCTCAATCTAATCAGATGTCATTTAAATTATTTTGATGTGTTAATAATAGACGGAAATACAAACATGTTTTCTAACACCTAGCTACAACCGCCAAATGAATCACTAGAACTTTACCTTAATTGAAACACATTACTATGACAGGACTCGTCCTACTAACATAATTTCCGTCAATGCCAATTGACGCCAGTAAAGATAAACTGCAATTTACACAATCAACAGTATATTTATGCTCCAAGTCACTTTTTATTGTGAAATAAAAATGATAGTTGCAATATTTTCCTGTAGCGAAGTGATGCGATCCACGACAAAACGAGTTCCCGCATAAAATCAATCCTGCTTCGAGTAAACATAGTGTGGTCTGTCCAGGACACGTTTCCGCGTCGAATGGAACACGTTTAGCTAAAGTTTGGTTTAGGTCTTTGAACTGCGAAGTCTGGAACTAAATTCACATCCAAGAACTTTAAAATTACGTAACAATATAAAACGTTTCTAATAATACGTTTATCTTCCGTATTTTCTTGAGAGATTGGCGAGCTCAAAGATGCTTTGTTTACAATGCGCCGACAAATTTGGACGCGGTTTGTCCCACTTTTCGCTTCGTATAGCTATCTGACATCGCTAACCTCAACGAGGAAATGTTTCTCCTGTATGCAGGTTTAAGTGATGTAGTGAATGGGGAAGTTAATAACAGTGTTATATGGTCGGTAGCCACAGCTGGTGGAGGCATCAAGCTGGGGTAATGGCGCGGATCAGTCTCTGTCGCGCGGCCCTTTTCCATTACCTAATTAGTTTGAAAGGAGAACGCCTTTTATTTTTTCCGCTGACATAGTTGATCTTTGAGAATGCGCACGAATTTTTGTGGTCGGTGGATTTTGACCCAAAATGGCTCATAAATCACTGCCAAGTGGGGAGTTAGCGAAATAATAAGCTTATGTTTTTATGGATGAAAATACCATCATACCAAGTTTCATACTAATAACTTAGATTGACGATTAACAATTTAATCCAAACACATTTAACACATTAATTTGATACGTCTTACTAAACAGAAATGACAGTTATATGATACTTAATTTGTAGACATTAAAACGAATGAATTCGCATAATTGCCACTTAGTAATAAGCTCAGAGGTAATTTGAGTAATTATAGCGTACAAAATCGTTATTATGAAATCGTAACTTTGTAATTATGTACGTTAGAATATTTTTTGCCACACAAGTTGTTGTTAGGCGCTTCAATATATCACAATTTATCTCAAACTTAATATTTTGTCTTTGCACGGGTTTCCGAGTTACACTATTCAATAAGTAGGTACATGTATTGAATCAACGATTGTTCTATCTATTTCTTAGTTAAAAAAGAATTCGTGTACATGAACTAATCAGACTGTTACACCATTTTGAACTCGTCAGTAGAGTATTCAAAGTGCGGTGTGAATTAGGGCTATAAAAACTAAGGAAGTGGCACAAACTTTTACGTAGTTTTTTCTTAACAAAATACTCATAAAATTTTATGTTTGCTACTGAAGAAAGTAAATATAGCTGACAGGCAGTTTCGTAATACTACAATTGTGACGTCATTATAGAAAAAAATGTATTAAAAATTACATTTTAAAAGGCAGTTATACGGACTGTATTTCAGTCGGCCATTGAAATTACGTCGTTTATGTAAGTGTTGTTGTAATAACAGTTCATGCGTATCGTTGCACTCAAATCAACCGCGTTTTTGGTATGTTTTAAGTTTTTGTGAAGACTGCTGAAGCGGTGTAATTGATTTTTTTATTGAAAGAAGGAACTAGTTTTTATCAAACTGCAAGATTTACAGAAGGATTTTCCGTACGAGATAAAAATGATGAAATGTTTTTTCTACGTATCATTGTACGATAATATAATTCTACGATACAATAACGTTTTACATATGTAAGTACCTAGATTTAAGATAAAAAGCTAGTGAACTATTACAGCGCTTTCACACTTTTAGATTTTCCGCTCGGTTTTTCCGAGTGGATAGTCCAGGGGTGTCACAAGTACACCTATATACTCAATAGCAAATTACAACTACATGTTCAAACGATAACACGTGTAACTACTCAAAACTGCGTATTAAAACACCGTTATACCCTAAATTGAACTTTCCGCGTGCATTTACAGGAAATATCAACGCAATGTATCTTTCATTGCGCCAATAAAAGTCGCATATTTAGGACCTCTCGTGTACCGTAAGTAAATGTCGAGGCAAACACTAAACGTCTCGATATCTATTCGAATGACCACACTTTAATCGATTCTATGTTTATTGCAGTTTCTAATTCGATTCTCGATACTGGAAAGCGAGAATCGAGAATCGGTATGATTGGAGAGCGGTTGGCGTGGGTGTTGAGACCTGTATTGTGTTGTTGTATTGTCGTCCTCAAGTTCTAGGGCTTGCAAATATGTCGTATAATGTGCAGTGACCAATCATGTAAGTAAAGTATTCCGAGAAGGACTACTCCTTGGATGATAGGTACGTATCTGACAGCTCAATAATTTAGTAAAACAGGCCCTTATATTTCCTACATTTATTCGCCCTTTGCAGTCAGGATTACTTTAAAACTCGACAAAATGTCAAATCATGCCTTTCAGACTGCAGTTTAAGAACCAAAGAGCTAGTTAGCATTCATATGGTTTTGCTCGTCGTGTCCTTTAAGCTGGCAATCAGTACTGCTCACCCACGTACTCCGTAGGCGTTATGTCCCCTACAAGATAACTTCGCCCTTCGAACATATTTAACTGTCCTGAGCTAAAGCACTTTATATTATTTACAGGACAGCGTAACATCGAAAGGGCTACCCTATCTTACAATAAGCAAACATTTTGTATCAAAAAGTAAATTATATCTGAACATATCTACACAGATATGATGATATTTATACAGATGATACAGATAATTTATATAGATGAATAAAATGTATAAGGATTTTAGGAAGTCAAAATATCTAAAGAGTGTGGCCTTTTTTCATGGTTTCATAATTCTGCGAACAAATTGCGTTCTTAACCGACAAAGTAAAGGTGCATCACCGATTAAAGCACAAAGAACTTGAAATGTTTACCTTTATAATGACTACAACGCCCACATATTTATCAACACGTATAGTTGACTAATTACGTTAAGGCTACTATATAAGTACTATATAAGTAGATCGTTCTACATATAAACTACCTACATACAGACACAGAGATATAAACTCGTGCTAATTCGGGACCTAATTAATCACGGTCATTAACAGTTGGTGACAGGACATTCAACGAGCTGTCACCAAGTCCATCGTAAACATTTGGACGAAACACAAACAAGCTTGGATATTGTACTCTACTACATGGGAAATAAAGGTTATATTTACATAATACATGTAGGTACCTAGAACATATTATGTTTTTGTCAAAATAAACCTTTGTAAACAGCCCTTGAAATGTAGTCAGCTTCCGTAAGTCAAACCAGATTGAACTATGGGTGATTTATTAGAATTGACAGCTTTCCTATAATAAACAAGCAATAATAGGTAGAATCTTATGAACATTTGTTCCATCAAATCATCCTCCGAGCCTTTTTCCCAAACTATGTTGGGGTCGGCTTCCAGTCTAACCGGATGTAGCTGAGTACCAGTGCTTTACAAGGAGCGACTGCCCTATCTGACCCCCTCAACCCAGTTACCCGGGCAACCCAATACCCCTTGGTTAGACTGGTGTCAGACTTACTGGCTTCTGACTACCCGTAACGACTGCCAAGGATGTTCAATGACAGCCGGGACCTACAGTTTAACGTGCCATCCGAAACACAGTCATTGGTGTCTAAGATATACTTAGAAAGTACATACAAACTTAGAAAAGTTGCATTGGTACTTGCCTGACCTGGAATCGAACCCGCACCCTCATACTCGAGAGGATGGTTCTTTGCCCACTAGGCCACCACGACGACCACGACCACGAGAAATTGCTTTTAGTAGCTGTCATTTGTTCCATCAAATGACAGCTACTAAAAGCAATTTCTCGTTCGTTTCAAACCTAATTTCTCAAACACAATAATTGTGAGTAAAAACTGTCATTACATGGATGAACAGCGTTAATTAGGACGCTCGAATGCTGCATAATGACACTAAGTAATTGCTTAATGATTTTTAAGTAGTTTACACACAAGATGAATGGCAATGATCGAACACGATCGCCTTCAACGGGTAGCAAGATCAAGAAATACTGTATGACGTAAAGAAAATAAACTAACGAATATAGCCCAAAGTTCGCTACCAAGGAGGAAGGGAGAGTGGAGTTGCCATAAGGCAGGTAGGTCAGGCGCCTTCTTCTAGGTCAACTACGTATGGTGAGTGTGATCAAAACGATTCGTTACCACCGAATTAACGAGGCGCTCGGGTTCCTTGTGACATCGATCAAAGACTGATCTTAATTGGTTAATGATGATATGGTTATATCACCTGTATTTTGGCGACGATACTTTCTTAGGAGATTTTGCACTATGACATCTCCGCTTATCATTTTGTTCTGCATGTTTGCTATACCTCTACATTTGTGTAATATATGGCTATGAGCACCTATAGGGCAATTCCTTCTTTCAACGCCAAGTTTGTGCGTATTGTTTATACATGTGCTGAAATGTTATTTAACAGAATGTAAGCAAGGTTAACATGATTAACCAATAGGTACTTGTATCAAAGATAGGGCTGTCAACTTTATTTAGAAAACTTGTTAGATATATTTTGGTATTTAATGAATAAGTGTTCGTGCTTTTTAAATAAACAGTCAACCATGTTATTTTCTTTACGATAAAATATTCGAATTTCATACAAACATTCAAGTCGGTTTCTATAGTTCGAAATACCTACATTTCATATAGCGAAGGGCTTCTAACTTTTCATTTAGGCAGCCCTGGACACGTGTTTTCTCAAGAAAACTGATTGTTTCTATAAACCACGAATATGTTTACAAGAAGGTGATCGTACGCGTAAATATGAGCGCACGCGCAGCTGTAAATATATCCTTGACAATAAACTATAATTATAGGCAGTGCAAGTCTACGCTAATTTTGGAACCGCGCGAGTGAATGAAATGAACCACTTGCTGAGAGGTGGGAGAAAACATTCATTCTTGTTTGTATTGACGAAGATAATATTTTCATTCATGACTTAGTGAAAAAAATCAGAATGAATGAATATTTTAATATTACTAACAATACGACCCCTCCACATATAAAGTACTTGCCATTAAGATATAAAAAATGTAACATATTCTACCCCACCCTCTAAGAGCGATCTTCTTCACCACAAAAAACATCAATCGACCTCCCAAAACAGAGAGCATAAACATCCAATTTTATTTTACGACCGAACATTAGGCGACACAAATAAATAAATAAAAACATAGCAATAAAAATAATGTGGGACATCCTTCACAACCCTTCCCAGAATAATGTCATTAAAGGGGATGCAAGCGGTGACACTCAACGATATAGTTAACTAACAATTTCGAAACGATAACCGATTATACCCGCATTTCGACCAAACAGTAATCGAGTCCCAATTGGGTAATCGATAAATGCCAATAACTTAGCTAAACTACAACCATTTATTATGAACAGTTTTAAAACATCTAAAAATCAGCAATCAATCGTAATATTTCTTCCACAATCTTGATCTCAAGCAGAGTAAAATTGCAGAATACATCCCATGTTTTACGAGCGCATACATCCTAATTACATCTTCGATATTACAGTTAAACAAGAAAATATTGCACTGTATTTTACTTGACAGTGTATTCGACCGCCTACTCGTCTTAACGTAGCCAGCCATATTGAGAAAATCAACGTTCTAAGCGTGTTTGTCAACTTAAAGCGCATTCTTCTGTTATCTTCGCGAATAAATTTACAACAGTAACATTTCTGACGAGTTAAAATAACGGTTAAAAAAATACTTAAGTTTTGCATTTTTACACATTATATACAAACTTCTTCAAAAGAATGTCCCAACACGTATGTCATTTTAGCATACAGGCTGAGCAAAGATTAAATATTTAACCCAATTTATAAACGATGTGAGTGTTAGTTATAAGTCA
Source organism: Helicoverpa assulta (assembly GCA_963856015.1). NCBI lineage: Eukaryota > Metazoa > Arthropoda > Insecta > Lepidoptera > Noctuidae > Helicoverpa > Helicoverpa assulta. The sequence goes on along the minus strand of CAWLCW010000014.1, from coordinate 11,086,688 downwards.
ACGTAAGAATCGTTTTATAATCAGTCATATTATCACTCACTTGCAACAAGAACGTATAATACATAGTTTATGTTAACTAAATCGCATCATACGTTTCTTGTCAAAAATAAAAAAGAAAAGTGAAGCACTTTCCTCCGACGTTTATTGACATAAACAAGAGTCAATACATTGGTATGTCTGCCTGATTAATCCTATCACAAGCACAGCAGATTCATCGTCTTCGAATGACAATATTTGTCTAACGAGACGATCAATTACTGTGCATCTTACATTCTTCAAGTGCTATTAAACACAAATAGCTCATAAAAACAGTAATATAACTAGTAGAATATCAAGACCAAGACTAGTTTCGAACTAACTACACACTCTGAAATCTTAAGCTTGCCACAAACGCTGTCAGAGATAAGTTGCGGTCGTTGATAACCTTCAAAATGCGTTATCATTTTTCATGCCCGCATTTTTATTATAATTGTGCGTACGCGATATGGTATCATGTGAGTTCGAAAGGAAATACCTACATATGTACCTACAATTCATTCAATATTGTTTGCATAGCTGTTTTATTGCTTCAGCATTAAAATTTGCATGTGCAAAGAACCAGTTAAGTTATTCAATTACATTATTGAACATGACACGTGTCCCCTTTGTGCAATAACCATAAAATGAGAGCAAATTTAAAGCCATTTTATCTTGTATCTTGGACAAAGTCTGACATAATATGTCAGTATTCGCGTAACCTGCCATTTGTCTAAAGCTTAAAAAAACATAGATAAACATCGCACCATATAACGAGATAAACAAGAATCTTCGCTGGTTTTGGTCGGCAACTAAAACTCGTCACGTCTGTGCGCCGCCTTAAACGACACGGAAGGAGTTTCTTCCCTACATGGCCACGACTGGGATATATAGCAGCTAGGAAACAGGTCCCCAGGAACGATAATAGTGGTCGTAATAGGCTAAAATAGCTGTGTGCGTGCTAGAGCCAACATTAGGGGGTCCGGCGACCACTTACGATACCGCCTGGCAGCTGTGTTCGTGCAATCATTTCGCGTACATTGCTAAATTGAGACACAAATGTAAGTATATTTGACCGATCTTTTTTCTCTTAAAATATATGAAGTTAACCTTCAGAAATCTGTCTAAATTTTAGTATTAAGTATAAATACAAAATAAATCTACTGTTTTATAATTACATAAGAGTTTGGCAAATCACGCGACCTATCTAATTACGGGTTAATGAACATAATTACATTCCGTATTCAACGTAACACAATCCACATGTGCTCAGTCTGACCTGTAACCCTTCTGCTAATGGAGTGTAAACTATTCCTACAACAATTTCATATGAAACTAAATATAACTTAACATTGTATTGAGATTCACAATCGATCCATTTCACATCGACACTTAAAAGGTTTTACTTATTAGACTTCAATTACGAAGAGAAGTTAAATCAAATGAAGAACTAGCACAGCTGAATTCTATCTGATGTAATATCGCATACAATTTATACTAACATAAGTATAACTACTGCATATATTGACTTTTTTAAAGTATGGAAATTACAATTTATAGTAAAATTAGCGCATGTAATCTCAAGCTAAATGCAAAAACAAGACCGAGTCACGTGCAGTGTCGACTTTGAGCTAATACTATTAAGAGTCACACTTGACGGATGTAATACTTACATATTAACTTTAATTACTACTATTTTCCTATCACAAACAAGCATGCCGCTAGGAAATGTAAAAGTAAATCTAGACCTTACAGTTATTCAAATAGAAGCTTCTATTAAATGCCGCTTTTTAAGCCATAAATCAACTGATGACAGAGTAAATAAATCGCGGATTTTTAGGTACAATTTAAAGTCGAATAAAATATAAGAAATGGGGTCGATCATAATCATCATTAGCACTTAGGTATTGACTATAAAATTGATGAATGATAAAGTTGAGACTTGGTTATAGTTATCGTTTGAGTTATTAGTTTCGAAAGTGGCAGCCAGAAGCGTCTGGCTGCTGAAGTGGCCTTTGTTCGTGATTTTTTGTGAACACTTGACTGTCTTCATTAAACTATCAAAGAGCTCTTTGTTGGCCACCCTGGGAAAGTTTATGAAATTCTAGATATCTCTGAGCATATTTTTATTGAATCGTACGCTAGTGTACTCGTGGGTATGATTTGGAGATACAAAATCAATATTTGTTCCCCAAGAGTATCGTTATCATGAGATAAGTGATGTCACAGCGTTGTACAAATTACAGATTACATTTTGGCGCATTCAAATCGTTTTCAGTTGCATATTGTTGGCGCAGGGATTTCATTGAGAGACATTTTAGAATTTGCTGTTTGTGAATGTATTTATTGTGCATTTCTGCAGATAATAAGATTGTAGATTGTGTCAAACTGTTTGATATTTATTTGATTTAACTTTAGTTTTCAATGCCAAAAAATCTGCAACATTTTCAGCAAATACAACATAATGTTAGCATGAGTTGTAAAATTCCTTGTACAGAACGCAAAACCTAAAGGCGTGGGACTCAGCAATTTACACTTCAAACGTTTACACAGTGAAGATAAGGCTTTATCAACAAACTGTCAACAACGACATCTGTTCGCTTATTTATCTTATTATTAATTAGTTTGTAGTTCTCAAGAACATAATTAGACACTAATGGAATCAATTACAAGTACTTAGTCAAAGGTGCACAGTGGCTTCGTTTATCGCGAAACGTGATTTGCGATATGCTTGAAGATAAACCGAGGGATATGAGTAATTTTTACGTAACTGCGGGTGTACCGTAACTGAAGAAAATATACTGAAAGATAACCATAATATGAAGGATGTTCATGTTAACTATAAGATATTAGATAAAACGTAGCATTTCTCATCTTTATTTCTCAATTATTTTCAGTCTCATTTGCTTTAAGAGAACCACATGAGGTTCTACATACGTTATCCAAAGTTATTAGCGTCACAATACTCACTAGACTTGCGCGAACGCACGATATACTTTATACAGTATGACGTAAGTACACAATTTGATGTTATAATGTTCTGTTTCACATAACTCGCGGTTTTACTACCTGACGTTAGCTGATGACGTGTTGTGTGACTTTGAAATGGTGTTTCGAACTTTGGGTAGCCTATTGAACTCTTGAGCTGCCATAACTGCCTAATTTTGTTACTAATTAGGTAATTAGGTTGAGGAGGTGAAATAGGCAGTCGCTCCTTGAAAATGACTGGTACTCAACGACATCAGGTTAGACTAGAAGCCGACCCCAACATGCTCGAGAGATGAAGTTCTGTCAAAGTAGTTAACAACCGTATTGTGCACATAGGTACAAAAAGTCAATGTTGTTAGTCAGTTTTTAGAAACTTCCTTAGATTTTTTCTAATGCTGTGGAAGTTTCTAGAATCAAATCAGAAGGCAATTTGTCTTTTAAATATATTAGTTCACATGTAGATATGAAGATAAGAGCAGTTTTAAGATGAAGAGTGGTAAGGCTTGATTGCGTATCTATAGTTCTTAGAATAACGGAGTTTTATTCAACCGATAGCAATGCAGATAGTTAAATATGTAGTTATCGCTACTATTATTCTTTTGCAGTCATTCGTTCGAGTTAAATTAGTAATTGATCACATTTAGATAATATAGGTACCTATTATGTATGTAACTTGGTGATCAAATTACCTACTTGCAAAAAAAATCTTTATACTTAAATGTAAACAATATTAACCAACTTAATTTAAAGTAGGTGTGTGACACACAAGCAAAAGCTAGCCTATTCATATTTATAAACGTCACTTCTAAACAGCTCACAGTCACACAGAACTTTACAAACAATGGAGTTATTCCTTTGTTTTGCTGGCGAGATGCGCCAACGCATCACTCAGTCCATTTTATGTATTTAAAATAATGGTAATAAAACTTATCATGACCATAGTCTGGCAACGATTACAATAGGTCCTACCGCCCAATAGACGCATAATGGTGTATCTATGGTATATGAGTATGACCCATTAAGGCTGGGCGCACCTTTCCTATGATGCCCCATTTACGCACCTTAGTGAATAAGCCCATACAAATTCAGTCACCCGTACAGGACCGCACTAATTTAGCTGTCATCGTTTTTCACGACATATTGTTGCTGACATATCAATTTTAAACTTTAAAAAGTACCAAGTAGGTAATAATGTATTGAATTTAATCTGTTGTTAGTTGAAATTGGATAATTTGTAACTAGCTAGCGTCAAGTCTATGATAGTGACGTAAAGCTTTTATTTTAAATTACAACGAGGATGTCATTTTGGGACGTTTTTGTTGGGTACTCATTCCAAGGTCTGAAAATGAAGGCTTGTGATATTGACCTTAAGAATATCCGTCACTTACAAAATTGCAGAACTATATACTATACTATAAATTCATATAATACGCGACAGTTTTCCTAAACTTTGATCTGAGCATTTAATTTGAAATAGAACACGTTTCAGGAACAATTTGTCCCAATTTAAAGTACAATATAACTTTCAAGGTTAATAATCTGAAAGGATTATTTGTACTAAATCTATTGGACACATTTTTTTGCAGGAACCTTGTAGGTACCTGCAAAAAAATGTGTCCGGTCCTTACCTATGTATTTAAGTATCAAGCTACGCATATCATACTATATGCCATATTATACATTTTATACACGATGACATCACAATCCAGCTAGCGGTGAAAACAATGGCTGTATGATAGACCTACTTACGTTACGCTAATCAGATTAGATACGCCTATTACTATGATTTCGAAATTATACATTGCAACGCACCTACACACACTTACAGCACTAACTATAGTATTTATCTACCTACTAACTATAGTAACGTTTTTACTACGTGAGAGTATAAAATAAACCAAACATTTATATTCTAATTTTGGATTAGGAATAAGATACACGTTTCACCTTGACTTTACAATCAACAGCTTCGATTACGCTTCGTAAATTATGTTATCCAATATTTATTTTCATTCTTGAATTGATAGCTTTTCTAATTTGTTAACGCAAATACTTACTAAGTAGATTATAATAGAAATAGATGCTAAAATAAAGTTGACAAACAGATACAAAAGAGGACTTTTACAGTATTTAGATAGTTACAAATTAAATCATAAAACAGTAACAAATATCCGCATTTCGATTTATTCCAAAGTAATCTATTGTAGAGATGAGATTATTGCATACACAATAGAAATATATGTCTCATAATAAGTTATAATTCTCTAAATTAATTATAAAAGCTAACAAAGGCTTTGAATTTCACAATAACTTTCACACGATTAGTGTTTGTTAACCTAACAGACATAAAGCAATATACATAAACTGTATCTAGATACTTCTTATAAACCAGACTAACATTTTAATCATGCTAAAATTTCATGAGAAAATATTAGCATGAACTTCATAAAGCTGATAAATAAATAAGCATATAAAAAAACTAATGATATTGTTAGAGAAATGGCGTCCTATAATAATAATTGCTCAGTGCTAGTGGTACATTTATATATATAACGATATAGGTTTACAGAACAAGTCGTTGTGTCCACTGGGGACGCCAGATAACAATACCGGTACATATTAATATCTCTACATACCTATACACAAGAGTATTCTGACCAGTGGGACACTAGATATACTAAGTGGGACACGTTCCAAACGAATTTCGATCCACATTGAACATAGACTGTAGCAAAAGATTTCAATCAGTATTACCTGACATTATTCATCGCATGAAGACCTAATGACACCATTTTTTGCACAGCGCATGAGCAACTGTTGATACAAATTCGCGGACCAAATTATATCGAGCTGGGGGTGAAAGTAGTGCTTTCACTGCATTCAATGTTCAGATAAAATAATTTTTAGCTCGTGACATTCTACGTGATCATGAGATAGCCCACGTAAAAGCCCTAACCGGTGTTTAAAATTGATACATAAAACCCAGTTGTCACAAACGTACCGCCCACTAGCAATAAATTAACATTTGTAATATAATAACGGTGTTTAAACTAAGAAATTACTGCTCCACATCGACTTATATAAATTGACAGTGACAAAATTAAACGCTTCGCATTTGTATTCGTCTGACTACAGCGATAAAAATGATCGATGATTGAAGAGGTACTGCTGCTGCATACATTTTATAGTATTCATTTTTATTATTGAAATATATAACATTATGTAAATCATGCTAAACGTTCACCAAACTTTGGATAACAACGTTCTACAGTCGTGGTATTGGTTTTAAATAAATCATTGGTCACGATCGTCCAGAAACGTCAGTAAATTCACAAGAATTCAACAACTGTTAGTGTAAATAGCTAATAAATATTGAAATGTCATTCGTTTATGACTATTTGAGTTCTGAATTAGACCTTATGCAACAAGTCGTAAGTTGCTTTTTAAAAATATATGTTTAGCCGTGAAATTATCATTTCCGCCCAAAAAAAAGTTAATAGCGTTGTTTCGGTGCAAATTATGTCTACTGGTATGAGATCAAATACGTTGACATTATAAAATTGAATATAAAGTCCAATGACATAAAATTAAAACTGGACAAGTCACTTGAAAATAAAATAATACAAAAAGTTGAAGATACGAATAAATTAGAACACGAATGCAATTAAAGTCAACATTACTCGAATGAAGTAGTAGAAATCTATCAATAGGAACATTAAGAAATTGATAAAGATGAGGCACCGTCTAATCTTGGAGCGGCGACTCTCACAAATGACCCGAGTCTGGAAGCCTAATCTGAGCACATTAGCTTCGTCGCTATCGAATATTCACCGTACGCGAGGCATGTCAAGACTTATAGGTACAGCTTGCCGTCCGGCTATTATCATGGCGGGATCGGAGAAAACCAATGGCACTCACCTACGACAGCCAGATACATTAACTTCGTGCGTTCCCATATACGGCTAATTCGAAATTGCTTACTCTGATACGGTTAAGTAGAAATTCATTTTGGTTGAAGATCTGCTTGGTCTAATGGTGCATTTAGCAAAGTTTTGTTTGTTTTCTCTTCGAATCCTTCAGTTTTGATTGAATTTAAATTCTGAAATGCGTATTATCCATGTGTTTATCTAACGAACGTAAAATTTTATCTCATATCAATTGAGGCTCTTTCAATAGTAATTATTTTGCTAATCAAATCAATTAAATCTTATTACAATATTTCCGAAGTCAAACTTACATAGTCAGTGTTCAATTCCACTTCAAATATCTGCTAACGAAGGTAAACGGAGAGTACGTTTCTTTTTATAAATTCAGATAAAAAACAATGTATCGGCAAACATAATGATAGCCAAGAATCACTAGCAAGTCTGCAATCATGGCAATTCAAATTTTTATTACCGGTAATTTGACTTTCCGTTCCGAATTGACGCTTGTAAATATTTTTTATCGTTTGTACAAAGATTAGAATAAATAATCTGCGTGACTGAGATCTTCAGGGGGTTATTGATTTCATGTTTAGGAAAAACACGATTGGTTTTATATGAAGAACAACTGGATCGCCAACCGCAAATTATATCGATACTATGCTATGTGATTCCTCTGTGCGCCTGCGTCATAAGTACTCTCTAAAGACCTTGTGTGATAACATTGGTGTGATGGACTACGTCCTCTGTTCATTGAATGCAGGCGAGATAAATCATTCACACAGCATGTGCAACAATTATTGTATTCCACAATACAACAGCTGAACAGAACACATCAGGGAGGCGTTTCTTGTGAAACTGCACAGATGTACAAAACAACGCTGTCTTATTTTCAAGTCAAACAGACATTAAGTCGAGATCCATTCTCTAACTTCCTGAGCCTATAATGGTAGATACGTTTTCGCACAATACACGTCGAAATATTATGATTAAAATTTCGTGTTACGCAAATTCGGTGACCGCTGACCGCTGATTCATCCGTCAACGCGTGTAATGATTACGAAACTATCAGTAGATTGAGAATTCGGACTCATCAATCACATTAAACTCATGTTTGTGTCAAGTACCGAGTTGATATGCGTGTGGTACTGCACCAGCTAGCCTTAAAAATCAGCCATGCGTGTGATTCATTCCATGAGCAACGCATCAGTACCTTCGGTCTTAAGATGACGTTAATGTAAACACTAGAGAATCACTGCTACAGAACGGCCACTTTTTAAACAAATGGTAAACAGTAAGTACTCGTTCTTCAGGAAGTAATCTGGTAACCTTGTCAATCCCACAGGGCATAGCAGTAGACACGTCATTCTGCGTTTGCACCTGGCTCAACTGTTAAGAGTACTTCAATCCCCCTATAATATGATAGTAATAAGCAGGGGGTCCTAATAGAAGTGAAGACCGTTGCGAATGTCTTAATGCATGTAGTTTGAGGAAATGAAGCGGTAGGGTAACTCCATGCCGGTGGTCGGGAGGTTAACCGTTGCCGTTCAATAATCATGCTACTATTACCGCGATACCAGAGGTGAGCTCGCGCTGCCTGCACTGTGGATCAACACATTATACGTGCTAGTCATAATTTGCATTATTATTTTTTGTTGAGAAAAAAAGTGACGATGTGTTCTAAGATCGTTGATGTATGTAATTAAATATTGAAACAATGAAGTTATTAATATTATTTTCAAACAAGTAATTTTGTTTTATGACAATAAAAACGGCGTTCATGCTTCTTTGGCTCAATTACCCTATTGACTTTGGCAAAAAATATAACAAAAAAATAACCTTCACAAAATCACATCTTCAATGGAAAACGGATAACTGTAACATGAAAAAATCTCTGTCGGTATTTTCGTCATCTCGTATCTACTACGTTGATAAAACTGACTACACAATAGCACAATACCAAATTAGAAAATATTCAATTACCTTTTATTTGTCAGTCATTGTATACTTAGGTACATTTTATTTAAAAGCCACATTCAATTAATGTCCGATAAATTATTCAAGAAAACGAATAATATTTTTTTACATTTGACTTTGACCGTGAGAATAAAAATACGAGTAATGAAAAAAGTACATTACTAAAAAAGTAATGATTTGCAATCAGTTTTATGTGTTTATTGAATTTAAGATACTGCAAAGAGGTACTTGAACTGAATGTGGGGAAATCGGAAATATAATCGTAAAACGTTGAAAGTACAGGCTACGTATAGTATTTATTGCTGATTGCGATTCACGATAAGATTATCATTTAGCTGTAAAATGTAGCTATGGACATCACTATTAATCGGTAGTTATTCAAACATTTTAATAATCCCACAAAGCAATTTCCGATGTACACACGTTAAATTGATTTATCTCTAACGTCCCAATAACAAAACTCGTTTTTGAGTTTCACGCAGCAATAAAATATTGAAAAAATATAAGTTGGAAACACAATGTCGGAACCTTGGACACGTGTGAACTTTGTGTTTATGACAATGACACACAAAATTAAACAAACTAGTATTTACGTAAGAACTAACATTAATTAAATACAAACTTATTTAAGTTAAGTAACTTTACAGAAACATCACCCGAGCACCACCTATACAATAGAATTTTAATTGGTCTACGTAGGTAGTCGTCAAACAATAATCGGCTTGCAAATTTATTTAACTAGGTATTCTAATTCATGATGAGTTCGATTAACAAGTTTTTGTTAACACATGCGAAAAAAAGAAATGTTTAAAAATACTTACCAAGGATATCGTGCAAATTACAAACTATTCGTATCGTTTACTTCGATTCGTTATCGAATGCACGTTGCAAGTCCTCGCCAATTTTTTCCCGGATCACTCAATCTCGCTCACTGTCGCACTGTCACTTTTCAAGCACGGCCGGCTTTTTTTTTAAAGTTATCACGGCAAAGTGTGTGCCTCCGTGGGAACGGTGCGTGGTGTCGATTCGATGGGTCGGTGCGGACTGGCGGGTCGCCGCTTGCCGACCGCCGACTCCGAAACACGACTTGTGTTCGCTAGACACAGAATAGGGGCTTGCTGTGCATAATCGTCACACTGTGCACCGATATGATCCAACTTTTATTGGGAATCATTAAAAAACTGGTTGGGAGCCTTCAATGCCTACACAAACACACTTTTATTTTTAATTCTGTGTTTTCTACAAAACTTAGATTACAATTTAGAAACTTAGATTTTTTAGAACTTATCTTCGTTGGGCAATTTATGATTATGATGCGCATAATTTTGACACATTTTCTAAGCAAAAGCCTCTGAAAGCATTGACCGCAACATCGCGTGAATATAATTGAGTCCGACTAGTTGGTAACATAAAATATAGTGTTCATCAGCCGCTGATTATTTGCACTCTGGCAAACATGCCGGCGCTGGATTAACACTGTGTGTAATTGTGGGAATACGCCGCGTGCTCGGTTCAAGATCGTACGACAATCGCACCACCTCGGCTATTCGCGCGCCTTTTACTAAACACATTTTTTTTCTCTCGTTCACAGATGCATTAACTTTTTGGTATGAGACTGTTGTTGTACAAACGTGTATAAAAACGCGTTCAGTATTATCATTTTTGTCGCCGGCGCAGTTATAATAAACAACGTCAACAAGATAACATTTATTGTCAATCAACGTAAACATGAACAACCTAATTGATGTCATATTTGATAAATTAGTTTATTGTTATTTTTGTGTGTGTGTGAAAATGAAATTTTACAAAAAAAAAACGTCTTTTTTTACCTACACAGTTTTTTGCAACTTTCTGACCATTGTGCACTAGAGTTATAATAATGTATTTGTCCATGTATAAATTGTCTAATATAGTCCAAGTGTATGAATCACTTTCTTATCATCCAAGAGGTGGTTAAGATAGAAATAATTCCGGAAATAGTTTATCAATTGTATAGACTTAATTGTTATTTTATGAAATCAAACTTCCCTTGTTTTATGAAACCATGCAAGTGATAATTTGTTGTGTGGGTATTTTTATTGTGATATTTTCGTGAATAATTAGGTTTGTAGTCATTAAAGTATAGATAAATGAGTTTTGAGGAATTTCAAGCGGAAGTTATTTAACAAAATTTTGTGAAACTCTTCATACCAAGATACCTATAAAACCCAATTAACCAAAACTTGTCAAATAAAGCCATCAATGGGATTTCGTTGCTCGTGGTTGATCGAGTGCTCATCAACTGACCATTGATACTGTGAAGTCCGAAAAGCAGGATAATCAGGCAGGCAGGATAAATACTGGATCGTATTACTTAATTTATGTTTATGGCAAAATAGAGTACCTACATTGCTGCCGTTATTAATAGTTACATAAAAGAAAAAAAATATTCTTATTTTCACTAACACATACGGCCTTCATAACATAGTACTTAAGTAGTTATAAAATCAATGTTTTCAATATGAAAGCATTAGGAATGGTATTCACAAACTTGAAATTTGAAAACGAGGGAAACTCTCATGCTTTTAAATACCAATGCTATCCAATGGATGTGAAGATTATCTAGCATTAAATTAGCTGTTCATGCTAGTAGCTGACCCTAACCCAGTTGGAAAAAGACGTAAGCAAAACCCACAAAACATTACCTACGTAGGTAGACGAAATATGGCATATTCAACAGATTATTATTTGCACTTCAACTAATTTCTGATTGGCTTAGAATCAAAATAAAGTGGCGAGACAATTACTTGATGATTCAACAAAAGTATTTCTAAGTCAATTTTTCTTACCAGCATTTAAAAATTTCAACATCATAAACAGTTTGGAAAAGTGTCCATACCAAGCAATTATATCCAACGTAGTTTATTTGTATGAAACAAACGAAGTCTTGTGTTATTACTTATCGGTAATATTTTATTAGTAATTAAGCACTTTTAATTGATAACAGTCAGTCTCTGAGAGCGCAGTGTTGAGATTTCAATGTCCACTGAACGATGTCACTACAAATTAAACAAGCAATGGGTTGTGTGAAAAGTTTATGTAATATCGATGGGAAAATATGTTTCTATGGAACCTTGGCTAGTGCTAACGTAAATGTGCAGTTATTTCTCTTTCGATAAGTATAGTAAAGTATTTCGCAGTTTCTTATTTCCATTTCTGATTTATAAAATATAAACCTTTTTTGTTTTTTTTTTATATTTTTTTTTATTTCAGGCAACTAGGGCCCATTTTTTCTGAAGTAGTCATAGTATGAAATGTAAAATAAACTATCCTCAAAAACCAACCGAATTTGGAGCTAATCAAGAACGGGTCTCGATAAATTCCAAACATCTTGATATCCCAGAAAATAGGTACACGTGCAGAAAATCTACCCAATCATCATAAATGTGAATGTCTCATACGAATTGAACCAGCAGCGTTGCCAGATCTTTTTTGCGTCAAGTCGGGATTTTGGAACTTTCTGAGAGAAAAAGGGCGAGTTTTCTGCCCTATACGGCCCATAGTAAACGGTTTCACACGTGCCCCGAGGGATCTACTTTAACGAATTAGCATAAAAAGCCCAATCAGTTACTTTAGAACATCATCATCCTCCGAGCCTTTTTTCCCAATCCTGTTGGGGTCGGCTTCCAGTCTAACCGGATTCAGCTGAGTACCAGTGCTTTACAAGAAGCGACTGCCTATCTGACCTCCTCAACCCAGTTCCCCGGGCAACCCGATACCCCTTGGTTAGACTGGTGTCAGACTTACTGGCTTCTGACTACCCGTAACGACTGTCAAGGATGTTCAATGACAGCCGGGACCTACAGAACATACAAAATTGAAAAACTCCAATAAGTTGTAAAGCTTGCGGATTTCAAAAGTAGTTAAAGAAAATAAGGACTCAGTTGAAGGAAATAGAGCTCAAATATTTTTTTCAGCTATTTTACTAGTAATCTGCCTCTACGTTCAATAGCCCTCTCTTTCTGAACACGCCGCATGCACGATAGAGTTCTCCCTAAAAAACGGGACCAAGCCTCTCCTGCACATTTATGAAATTTAGATTAAATATCGGGGTTTGCCAACAGCGGGACGTCTGGCAACACTGATTGAAGACTGTCCTGTTTACACTTGTTTACTGTTTATATAGGGAAAAGTTTATCGATAAGTGGATCTTCACGGGTAATTAATTGATAACCGTGATCGTAATAGACTCTGTAGGGTATGAGTAACATTTTGAGGATAAATCAGTAGAATAAATAGGTATAGGTATGTATTGACTTAAAAGATTGATAAAAAGATAGGCTTTTCATATCCTCACGCGGAAAGAAACTGCCAGTATTCTATTACAAACATCTGATTGTCATCAGACAAATGCGGATTATATTGATTAATCAGTTCATTATCTTATCTTTCAGTATATTTGCACTATTTAAGTTCTGTCTCAAGACGAGAACGACTATTACGATTTCGAGAGGACATCTTGCACATCAACAATGTAAGTGATTTTATTTATTTAATTTTTATTATTTTTTATCTGGACTATGGTTGGTTGTATACTAACCTTGTTGTAAGTAATAGTTTTGAGCCGTTGGGGGTCGAAATGCTCGGACCATGGGGCCCTAGTTTACGGCTCCTATACAAGGACATACGGTGGTCGCAAACGCGACTGCTGTCCTTGAGGACTCCGGTCCGATTCTCGGGACGGGCTGAAATCGCTTTGTGGGTTCGGAGCCTGGAAGTTGGTGACACACGTGCATCCCTGTGAATCGACATTTTAATGCCGGCCCTGCGCCTGATCTCTCTCCTGTCGTATCGGATTTTTCGTCCCATCGAGCTATGAGAGTGAAGGAATAGTGAGTGCACTTGTTTCTACGCAACTACTCATGCACTACTAATATGTCCTGAGCAGCTGGACCCACCGTGACCACAGGAGTCACCGTGGCCGAAATTGGCCTTAGACGCATTATTATTACAAGGACATACCGGAAAAGCTTTTCGCGTGACTAGAAGGTCGGACAAAGAATTAGAACTGACATACAACGTGGCAATGCAGAGAGTCTTCTGGGCACGTTTCCAGAGGACAGTAATGCGGAGGAATACTTCGAAGCCTCATTATGTTCTTTAATTTTTTATTTTTGTTTGTTGTTAAACTTTTGAAACAAGTAATTTAATTTTGTATGCATAGCGTTATTAAGTTTTCATCTTTTTCCTCTTAATTTAGGACCCAGTTATATATAATTAAAAGTTACTATATTACTTTCCTTTGTACTGTAAACAGGAGACAAGCTGTAACCAGCAAAATAATCACTAGATTTTGTAAAAATAATATCATAATTCGTGACTTTTCAGCATGAAGAGCTTTATTCTCATCGCAGTGCTGTCAACCTTGTCCGTCTGCCTAGGCGCAGCTGTCCAGCGTTCCCAAGCTCCCATAGACATAGGAGTTTTGCAACCTGGAGATTGGGTTATGTCTAGGTGAGTATCTATCTGTCTTCATCTCCCTAGTAATTATTCGCCAATGTTGTGGTCTGTTTCCAATCTAACCTGACCAGTACGTCGATTCTATAAAATTCAGTCAACAACTCTTATTTCACTACGCTATTCACTCTCACTTCGCATTCGATTCAAAACGTTCTAAAAGTCATCTCATACTTTATCTGTCAAAATCTCGAGTTTAATTTAGTTCAACTCGCAAACACGCTCGCAAGAGTAGCGCTAGTGTAGTAACTCACGGCGGATTCAGATGCGAAGTTTAGAGTGAAGTCTTATAGAATCACACTGCAGGACCTATACATATACTAGATTTGAGTAGGCACTAACATCAAAATTCATCTAACATCCGTTAACACTGGCTCGAAAATCTACAAAGTTTTGATCATCTTTGCAAGAGAGGCGGGTGTCCAACGTTCCAACAGTGCTCTCTACAGTTTAATTTCTTATTTTATTCTCTTGTAATTTTTACAAATTTAATGGTGTATTTTTTTCGTTTTCTTCCAGCGCGGAAACTCGAGCCAACCCACTAGAGAATTTTATATCGTCAATAACTGTGCGAACTCGATTACATCCTAAATACCAGGTGAATATGCTTAGGCTCATCGATCGAAATCCAGCCCAAGGAGCTGTAATTTCAAGCATAGGAGGAATTGGAACGAACGAAGTCAGCTTTATAGTAACATCTCAGCCCAGTGACGGATTTCATATTAGTTCTCAGCTGTGGGGACAGGACATAACCGAAGGGACAGACGCTGTGCGTTCCTTAGAGCCTACAGAATGTACTATGACAGTGGATAATGGAAAAACTGTTCAAACATATTACTGCAATGAAATGGTTCACTGGAGCCAATAGATTGTTCATTAATTATTGGAGTATTTTATTTTCAACCTTAAATATTTTTTCGACGTAAGTTAAGAAAATATTATTTTCCTGGTAATTATCAGGATTTCCTGTAAGTGAGTTGGCATATCCGTGTATCTAAATAGATATATCAGTAAGATAAAACTCAGTAGCTTTTCCTTATATTTCCTTTTGCGCGTAGCAACGGAAAACTTTATATTTTGCCACGTATTCGTTACTCACAATTTTTTGTACGAATTTAGTTCCGTTTGAGTCTTCCACCTTTTTAGGTATTTTCAACAAATAACACTTAGGTAAATGTTTTCCCCATTTAGATTAATGTATTTTTGTATAAATCTGTTACCACCCGCACTCCGCAAATTAAACAGGAGGCCCGATGCGATAGTTGAGAATTCAATCCTAGATTTTTGTCAGTCTGATACCGGATAAGTATGTAATCGTTGTTATGTGCGCCATTCATTTTCATAGTGGTTTGTGACCCCAACGAATTATCGGCCACCTAAAAGTCCGCAGGTTCCGTAGGGTGTGGGTACTCCAAGGCTGCAAATTCACCAGTAGGCATGCTGAACTGCGTGGCACTGTAGTAACCGCATGCTGGCAGAGTTTATTCTGGTCAACTGGTTCCAGTACACTTTCTTTTCTCTAATGTTCGTGAACTTCTCCAAGTTTTACGCGGTTATTATAGTAGGTACACTCTTTAATTTATTTATTTTAATACATCTTCTATCATTTATGTAACAGTATAGAAAGTACATTTACTGGACCTCGTTACAAATGAAGCACTTAGTTTTAATCATCCTCACCAATCTTCAATATAAAATGCAAATTGAATCACATAGTACTTAATGATTCCTTTATACATGAACATTTCGAATTCTAATTAAAGATATTTAAAATCTAAAGGAACATAAATAGATAAATAATGCCGCTTCAAAACTAGTAAAGGACACAATTTTATGCGTTTGGGTTAATCAGTGAGCTTTTAAGGTTACTTTGCCGCAGTATCTTTGATTAAGAAAAGAGTTTCACGTTTCCCATGACGCCATACAGTGCTGGTCAAAGACCATGTATCAAAGCCTGGGTCTTAAAATGTCTCTAGCTATTAATGAGAAGCAATTTAATTGTTCTTAAATTATTGGAATCAAATAAAATTGTTCATTAATTATTGGAATCAAATAAAATTGTTCATTAATTATTGGAATCAAATAAAATTGTTCATTATTTATTCAATTGTAAATTGTTCACTCAGAAGTCAGAACCTGTTATCAAAATATTTTTAGTAGTAGTTTTTTATAGAAGGGCTCTCGGTTAATTCCAAACATGTTGATATTGCAGAAAACCGACCCAATCATCATAAATGTAAATGTCTAGAAGGTATATAATTCAAATCAAATCAATTTTATTTGTTAACATAGGTAACTTGTTTACTAGGGATAGAGGAAAAACTTTGTGTCCGTAAGAGGTGATTAATTGATAACTGTGATCGTAACGTAATAGAGTAGGTATGAGTAACACTTTAAGGATAAAAGATAGGCTTTCGTATCCTGATGCGTTAAGAAACCAGTGTCATGTGTACTACTACAAACATCTGATTGTTATTAGATAAATTCGGATTATATTGATTACAATTGGTTAATCAGTTAATTATCTTATCTTGCAGAGTATTTGTAGGTACTATTTATATTATGTCTCAGAATAAAAACGCTAATAACGATTTCAAGTGGGACGCTTGCACATTTATAATGTAAGTGATTTTATTTATTATTTAATTTACTCATTCTTGTTCCTGTTAATTTATGACCCAGTTATAAATAATTTAAAATTACTGTATCACTGTCCTTTGTACTGTAACCAGGAGTCAGGCCGACAACCAGAATAATAATCATTATATTTTATAGCAAATAATATCATAATTCTTGACTTTTCAGCATGAAGAACTTCATTGTCATCGCACTGTTGTCTACCTTGTCAGTCTGCCTAGGCGCAGTAGTACAGAATTCCCAATTTCCTATAAACGTAGGAGTTTTGCAACCCGGGGATTGGGTTATGTCAAGGTGAGTACCTGCCATCATGCTCTAGCCTTTACCCATCAATACTAATAATGGTGTCTAATTTAATGGTATATTTTTGTTTTTTTTTCCAGTGGCGAAAATCGGGCCAACCCACAACCTAATTTTGTAAACCAAATAACTGTGCGAAGTCAATTACATCCTAATTACAAGGTTAATATGGTTAAGTTCATCGATCGAGCTCCAGAACAAGGAGGTTTTGTTTCATTCGTAGGAGGAATTGGAAGTAATGTTATCACCTTTGTAATAACATCTCAGAGAGGTGGGGGATTCCATTTTAGTTCTCAGCTGTGGGGACATGACACAACAGGGGCAGACGGTTTGCGCTCCTTAGAGCCTACAGAATGTACTATGACAGTGGATAATGGAAAAACTGTTCAAACTTATAACTGCAATGAAATTGTTCATTAATTATCAGAGTCAAATAAATTGTTCATTAATTTATTTCATTATTGGAGTATTTTATTTTCAACCTTTTATTGGAATGAGATTATCCAAGTTAGTTGGTAAATAAGATTTTATTTTCCTTGTGAATATTAGGATTTCCTGTTGTTTGTGATTTCACATATCCGTGTGATTGTGATTTCACATATCATTGTATTTATACAATGAATCACTCGGACCTATCTCCTATTGCGCGTAGCTACCGCAAACATTATATTATGTTATGTCTTACGGACTATATAAAAACTTCTTTTTAGATTTGATTGAAATGTATTAAGATAAATTTAAATAAAGATTTTCTAAACTATGTAATTGTAATTGTAAAAACTGAAAACTCGGAAATAAAGGAAATATTATTAATTAATTATTAATCGTAAGCTACTAGGTATAGATACTAAAAAAAATAACGAGGAATCATGTTTTTGTTTTTCTGTGCTCGAAACTACTAAACAGATTTGAAAAATACTTTCACTTTTAGAAAACTATACAATCGATCAAAATAAAATAAAACGTAAAGGCTTAAGTATCATTTCATTCTTTTTTTCTGTGGTTTGTGCATACCTAGGTAAGCGCGCACCGCAAATTATGTTATCTGTTATCAATCTACGGAGATATTTTTTATACACAATTTCAATTTGCGTCATCAGTGCTTAATATTTATTTTTCATACTAGCTTCCGCTTGCGGCTTCGCCCTCGTAGGGTTCGGTTATATCGCTTTTCCAAGAGAATTCTTCAAAAGTCCGAGATAGAAACTATCCTATGTCGTTTCTCAAGGTCAACTCTATCTCTGTACCAAATTTTATTAAAAATCAGTTCGTGGTTTAGACGTGAAAGCGTAACAGACAGACAGACAGAGTTACTTTCGCATTTATAATATTAGTAGGGATAGGGATTAGTAGGGATTTTTAAAGATAAATACTAAATAAACTTCCTTCATACCTGTGAATTCAGCTTATATGACGACTAGCTTCTGCCAGCGGTTTCACCCGCATCCCGTGAGAACTACTTCCCGTACCGGGATAAAAAGATAGCCTATAGCCTTCCTCGATAAATGGGCTATCTAACACTGAAAGAAATTTTCAAATCGAACCAGTAGTTCCTGAGATTAGCACGTTCAAACAAACAAACAAACTCTTCAGCTTTATAATATTAGTATAGATAACATGGTAATCTTTTTAGAAATAACGCTGACGCTGCTATAAATAAATCAAAGAACTGCCAAAATCTAAATAATTTTCCCGGTTCATGACTTTAAGATCCGGTTTCTTAATGATCCGATTTCTCAATGAACCTACCTACGTCATAAAAATAACCTTTAGAATAATAGAGAAATATTTCTCTCAATTCAATATTGATAAAGCTAGTCTTTCAAATCCGTTGCTCAACTTTTACTAAGTAATTGAGTCCAAGCAAGGTGTACCTAAATAAATTGTGCTATGTTAGGTTACCCATACCCATGTACAAATCTAACCACTTCCCAGCATAATCATGGAACGATACTTTTAAACTTTCATTTGCAAATAATCAAAACATCAAGTACCTAGGCACAATCGCGTAATGTTTAATTGAGCAAGAAATATAACTACAAATTCAACGCGAATTAATCGATTTGAAGGCGTAACCGATAATGACGTACACGCTGCTCGAACAAATTTTCTAAATACAGTGTTTAGCTTGTTAATCTTGGTTGTGTAGAAACTGATAAGTACCGCAGCTGGATTAATTCTGTATTAAAATTAGGTATATGTCCTACCTATCTATATGTCATATCTATACAGGAATGAATTTTATCCAGTGCGCAAACTTTGTCAACTTATAGTTAAATAAGTTTTATAGATACGTATATTTTTATTATGTCGTGTTTTAGTACAAAAAAGAAAAGTTATTGATATCGAAAGATGTTTATTTTGTAACCGATTGCACGGTCACAGTTGTCATAGTAGGCACGGCGGCAACGCGAAACCGGTTTACTGACGCGAGCGCTATTCGGCGCGCGTAATAATAATTGGTGTCCATATTTTGCTGATTTTAGGGCGGACAAAAGAATGAAAAAAAAAATTTACTGATGATGCAGATATGTTCTGTTAATGATTCTGGACCACCAGTTTTTTTTTGTGCACTGCTTAAAATTCATTCCTGTATATCTATATGTCCTACCTATATCTATCTAGAATTTTGAACTTCATTAGGACATTATATAATATCCTGATTTATAACCGACTTAAAAAAAACGATTCAAAGAATCCTATTAAAGGGTAGGTATTATTCTAAAAGATTTTCGAACTATCATACTAAATAAGTAGGTAGTTTTATAACTTTATCTTAAATCACACCTTCTAATACCTAGTTCTGACGTGTTTGACGTCAATTGAGGCATATTTTTGCAAAAAAGTACGTTGAATGACGTCGTACATTGCCAACATTTAGGGACAAGATAAGCTACAAGTTTGACATACATATAAGGAAAAAGTTTAACTTTACGACTTTTAATATAGTTCTAAGAATATTCAAACTCATAAAAAACTAGGTGCAATAAGTTTAGGTGCTATGTGTAAGTACATTGGAATATTTTAGTAATGCTAAATAATTTCAAGAAATTATAATTCCTAGTGCCCATATTACTCACCTTCAAATATGTCACTAGCAAAAATTGCAAAAATTCTCACTTAAGGAAAACGTAGTGAAAAACATGTTCCATAAAATATATGACTTACCTACCTACGCATTAAGTACGTTTCTTATAATAGAAATAAAAGGAAAACATGACAACATTTAGAATCGAATAAAACTAAGAGAGTTACGAATGACCTATAGTTATTGAAAGTGCAACAACGAGTCGGTTGTTCTAACGTCAAGTCATTGCACGATAACAGGCACAATTGTCACATTTGCAAGGTAATAGAACTGGCTGGAAGAGGATAATCTGCCTCAGTGCTAAAATTACGTGCAAACGAGTGGCCTAGTTCAGCCAAGTGGATGTCCTCCGACAAATACAATGTTACCGTTCAATTATGAGTAATTTTGTGGCGATTCACGGCATTTTTTCAGCTGTATTTGTGGTTCCAGGTTAGTTGTAAATAAAAGGATCGTTTGACCCTACCTATATATTATTTATTTAATTGCGAAACTACAAGCTTCAATTGCATTTAAATTAATACAGAGAATCTTAGATACATATTTAATGCTGCTTTATGTTCTACATATACTTATTTATTGGAAACAAAACATCTATCTTTAATGCTCTAATATCAAGGGCATATGCAACGGAAATGTTAATATTATGACCTTTATTTTATTCTCTTAGCACCTTGTTCTTTACATGCACTTATTTATTGATGCATATTTTGTGACACGCGCTCATTTTCCTGTTATTTTGGTTGATAACTATATAAAATTGGCTATGTTAACCCAATAATATTTTTAAGGAGCAGCTTATTTGTCGAATATTAAAAAAATATTCCTATTTGGGCACCATTTGGTATTTTACAATCGTGCCAAAACAAGAACAAATAAACAAAAAAATTATGTGCCTCATCCATGAATTACCGGGATACATTAATAGGAATTAATGTTTTTCGTTTTTTTCTTTAATTTAAATTAGGTTAACTACGTAACGTTCGAGGAGACTTCGTTTCATACATAGGAGGATTTGCAAACAACCACATTACCGTTATGATACAATCTCAGTGGGGCGGAGGATTTGATTTCGTTAGGTACTGATATAGGTATGGGGACAGGATCCAGAGTCAACACAACCGATGAACTTAATGCGCTCCGTGATGCAAACAAATTGTACTATGACAGTAGACGATGGAAAAACTATCCAAACTTTTGACTACAATTTGAATTTGCATTAAAACACTGTTGTTTATTCTTTATTGTTTTATTTTTCAACTTTCAATAAAATCTTTCGTGTTTGTAAGTTCGATAGTTTTACCCTATCAACCAGGATATACTATGTCGTTGGTCTAGCTGTCGCAAGTGCGGCTGCTGAGCACCAGGTCTTGGGTTCAATTCCCGAGTCGGGCCGAAATCGCTTTGTGAGTTTGAGAAGACTTTCACAAAGCATCCGGGCTGCTTGCCTGGAAGTTGGTGATTGATACACCCGTGCATCGGAGAGCACGTAAATGTCGGTCCTGCGCCTGATCTCTCTCCGGTCGTGTCGGAATGCCGTCCCATCGGGCTATGAGAGTACAGAAATAGTGAGTGCACCTGTGGCTGCGCAAATGCTTGTGCACTATAATATGTCCTGCGCAGTTGGCTAATTTCCTTACAGGAGAGCAGCCGCCGTAGCCGATAATCGCCTAGGAGGACATCATCATCATCATCACTGTGATAATGTCACCGTCTTGGTGACAGTTACAGCATATCAAGAAATAAACGAATCTTAGTCATGAAGACCACTATAAAGAATCAATATGAAATTGCATGCAAAAAAATTGCCTAAAACTACGTGTAAAAAGCCAACATAAATTACGATTTTCGCTGGCCAACTTAATCTGAGTCATCATACTACCAACACGTTACTGCTATTGCAAACCTAGTATTAGCACAACGACCATTGAACTGCCCGCATACAACATACACTCTTGACCCGAACTAGGTGACCAATCTATTCTGCCGCATCTCTTGAACCCACAGGCAGATCACCGATCATCTGTTCTCGGTACTTTATACATCAGCCTTTTTATAGTCCCACTGTAGGGCAGAGGCCTCTTCTCATACACAGAAGGCTAATCGCTCGTACGTATTAGCGTTAATCACCAAACTTACTCAAGGCGGATTGGCTATATCAGGCTTTACAGTCTAAAATATATTAGAAAGTAGGTAAAACTACATATAACTAAGTACGTTCTAAATATCAGTTATTTTCATACATTACACAATTTTACATTAACTTCAACAATAGCCAAATGTACATTTAATAAAATAAGTAAATTCAGCAATAACATTGTTGATTGAAAAGCGGTGAGTAATGAAATTTATTCAAGACATGTTGTAATACTTTGAATATGTATTAAGCGTATGTAATTGTGTTCGCAAAACACGAGTATTCATAAAGTATGAATCCCTAACGTGTTTACTTTGAACTATAAAATGAAGTCATGTGAGATATTATTCGAATTCTGAGTAGGTAATGTGCAATTGTGCATCCAAGTCCCCTGATCATACAATAGGGAAAATAAGTATTAAGACGCTCATTGTTATCATTGGTATGACTTTCAAGTTGAAAGCCAAGTACCTAGACAAAACGGTATCTACCTACTGCGTTTTGCAATTCGGAAATTCCCCAATTAGATACCTATGTACTGCAAATTGGGTTGCCTTTTATAACCACTACAAATAACGTTGTTATATCGTAACTTCAAAATTCGGGCATTATGCTTGATGGAGTCATACTACAATTGAAGTGACGTCCAGACCTCAGTCAGAGTTCCCGCACACACATTTCACGTGGCCATATTTACTGCTGTCGATAACCACATGACATTTGGCACCCGACGCGACAGTATATACGTTTGCATATAAACGGTTTAACCATTCCGGCTGCATAGATACCGCTGGCCGTTTTGTCCGCGAACAATTGCTGTATAGATTGGCAGCTTACATAATTGTGTATTATTGAGAACTGTGTCATTGTTCGCTGTGTCGATGTTTGAATACTACATTGTACGCGTATTCTAAATTCTGTGCCTATAAATTAAGTTGCTGGCTAAATAAACCGGTAGCGTGCAATTAGAAGAATATAAAAATAAAATTAGAATGCAATTAGAAGAAAATAAAAAATCAGGAATAATCACGTCAACCTACTTATAAAATATGTTGATTGAACTCCAAACATAAGTACTAACTTACAAAATACTTAAAAAATATATTGTAGACAGTAGTGATAACTACTATGTACAGTATGTTGCTGCATATGACGATGATACGAGAACTAATAGCCTGTCACATCTTACAAGCGCGCAACCTCCTTCGCATTTCATTAAAAACACCGTGTAACAACATTTCAAGTGCGTCAAAAAGGCAGACCACACGGTAAAAAGTCGGACATGCAGATATACGAGTATTTCAAGCAACGTAATGATAAAATGCCGACACAAACGAGGCCAGTGCATTCGAACGAAAACCGCAGACAGAGCGACGCGTAGAATGCACTTCTATTAATGCCTCGACACACAATAGGTATCCGGCCGTGCGATTTTCTATGAGAGAAGTCACATTGTCATAACTATCTAGCCGGGCCTAGCATTTGTGGCCCGAAGTTAGTGCATTGCAAACAAGCCTATTTGAATGGGACGACATCGCATGTAATTGTTGAATCGAACATGACAAGTCATGGGAAAATCAAATTAATTTAGTAATTGACGTGGTTGTATTAATTACTACATCATTATCGTTCACCGAACACACGAATGTGGACCTTATGAATCTTGAAGAATGCAAACTTCACCATTTCACCAACTATGGGCAAACTTCAACCAAAACAAATATCGCAGCATTCAATCAAGTCTGAGGAGCCTCTTACGATCGCGACTGCAGTACTCTATACGTCGTGTCGTGTGGTAATGATAATTGCAAAATTTCATTCGTGACAAAATAACAGACAGCTAATTGGGCTTAAAATTTAAACGTTAATTGTACCAGAGTCTGACATTTCCATTTACTTTGAGATTATTCTTGAGAATGAGGCGAATGCGGCAGGATATTACGACGTTCTGGTTACTTGCCAACCATGTTTACCTATTGCTTAATTACTTGAAGTGATTAACAGAGCTTAGCCTTTTAACCGTACTTAGTAGTAACATCATTTGCGAGCCTTGTGTGACTCGCACTTCTACTGATTCTGGGGTTTAAATGGATGTACTGTGAATAAAAGAACACTTAATTAGGTATATCAATATTGTAAAAATTTCGAACTCCTTATCCTATAGGGTATTTGGATTCTGGGCTGCCTTAGATAATTTCGAGAATACGAGAAATACGAGAAACCTTTTATATTTTGAATCCTGTAAATAGAATTCAGAATTATTTTTTTGGCAAATTGAAGGACTTGAACACTGGAGGCAGTAACTTTTTGAGGGATTATCACCAAGGTACTTCATGTTTATAAGATTTCATACATTCATCTACTATATTGAAGCCGAGAGCAGAAGCCAGTTCTTAATATCTTCGTTACACAATACAACATAGTGCCCAATTGATGTAACCGAACTGAATGAACAATTATGAATGGATTCACAGAAGTTCTATACCCGTGACGATGGCCGGATGTTTGGTAGCTATAAACAAACGAACATAATACAAGTATTACAAACTGTTACAAGCACTACATAATTATTTCGCAATTTGAAATGGAAAGCAATTTATTTATGTAATATTTTTATATAGAAAAAATTATCTAGATGGTTTCATTGATTTATTATTGGATCACAGTGTCGCAATGGTGCAAGGCACGTTGATATTACCAAAATATATGTATGAACCATACAAAACGCTTAAAACATATAAACGTAAATAGAACCAAAAAAGTGACGATCAGATAATACATTCAGACTGAGCAAAACTAATGAATGTAGTCAAAACCATTAGTAGCTCATGATACAAATATTCTAAGAGTTTAATAATCTTGACTGTCACTTCAAGAGACCATAAGTCATAGAAAATGATAACACAATTTACAAAGCCCAAGAACACTTTCATCGCACTAATGGTGACAACTGTTTTATGCATAACAAGCACACGAAAGGAAATAACACTAATAAACACGTCGAAATGCTGATAAAATCAAATATCCTAACGGGATAGCCGATTATCATGCAACACCATAATATGACCGAAACATTAACGCTAGGAGGACACAATAGTCCCCCATATACCCCGAGACATTAGTTCCCCTCCAACAAACAAGTATCCCTAAAACAATTAACAAATTACAGAAATTGTGGTTGTCACGTGCAATAAATCTCTCTCCCCCACCGAGTCAGTGAAACGTGAAAATGTCAAATGTATTAAAGTTTGGAGAGAAAATATTTGATGTCGTTACACTTCAACGCTCTTGTCTCGTTTGTATCGCTGTTACTCTCCGATACAGCGATTTCGTTTATGTTATTCGTAGACTAAAATGTCATTCAGAATCAGGTACTGTTTCTCATGGATCCTTCATTTCAAATCACTAAAATAATACGTAGCATAAAAAAACCTGAA
Source organism: Helicoverpa assulta (assembly GCA_963856015.1). Taxonomy (NCBI): domain Eukaryota; kingdom Metazoa; phylum Arthropoda; class Insecta; order Lepidoptera; family Noctuidae; genus Helicoverpa; species Helicoverpa assulta. The sequence goes on along the minus strand of CAWLCW010000014.1, from coordinate 11,060,690 downwards.
TTTTAATCGAACACGTTGAATTACTGTAATATAGTAAGGTTAATTAAATTGGAAATTGAACTTAAAATCATAATAAACCACATTTCATAGTTTATTTTCCAATTAGTTTTATATACTAACTAGCACTCAGGCCCTCGTACTCGGGTCGGGACAAGTGAATTAAATGACCCTGCGTAAGCGACGCTCTCTGAATCCAAATGACCTTGACATTGGGTCTCCCGCGCCTCTCAGCGAGGAGTGCCCTTTTTATAGAACAGCTTTCAAACATCGCTTCTAATCTCCCATCTGTAGGACATAAAATTGTGTTCAATTATACTATAACAGGATCGTTACTTTTCATTGATTTTATCAAGGCACACTCTCACACGTTATATTAGCACATAGAATGAGAGAAGTCACGAACAAACAGGAGACATATCTCTTGTATTACCTATATCAGGTAGAAAGAGGCTTTTGATTTCTCAGAATTCTAACCCAAATAGGCCCATTGATCTTCTAACCCCATTAATGATCATGACAAGATTAGACAAACTAGGCTTCCGAATTGTTCCTAAGATTTTTATGGAGATATTTTGCACAACTTGACATAACTTACCGATTTTGAACATGAACAATATAAACATAGGTACATACATATCCAAAAATTCCCACAAACAGTGAAAGTATGACCGTATTAATTTCACGGCGGTACTTCACCGTCAACGGATTTACTTATAGGATTAAGCATAAGCAATCAAACCTGAGACCGACCAGTGAAAGCCACTAAAACTTAATTGCTTAAACTAACAATCTCGGTAATTGTTCTTACTGTACATTTATGAGATAACTTTACATTTATAGCGATAAGAGTAAGGACCTATTATATCTTAATTTTATGGGCTTATGATCTATCATCGTCCAATCTTATGTCCTGTCATTAGTTCAACAGTAATTTGAAATAAATGGATAGGTTAGAACTTAGTTCAGTTTAATTACTGGAATTGATTAAACATTTAAAATTGAGCTAGAACAATAATCGATTCAAAGCAGTTGGAAGAATTTGCAATAAAACAGGGTCGATGAACTTACATTTTTACTATAAAATACTTACAATTTCCTCAATATAACTAGTAATCGAAGATGTCTTCTTAATTAATAAATATATTCAGCCAACTTTCTACGATACAGGGAAACTTTAACAAGGCATAAACCGCGTACAACTTACCAAACGTGGATAAATAAATGACCTGACTTCTTGCCGTTGGGAACGTGGATTACGTTCAAATGGTCCGCTTGATTCAGTGCCACGATAGCTGCGGCTAATTAACTATTTACTTCAACAACTGAATATAGATACTAACTATCCAGTATAAACAGACCTTTACTTATTAAAAGTGTATGTAGTATGATAGCTCTACTTGAAATGGTTGTGTACCTCAGGTTTGCCGATTTAGACCGGGTTGACGAGTTTTGGATCTTGCTTTGACTAATTATTTTAAGGATTTCCTGCTACTAGCATATTTGCAAATAGTCTGAGTCAATATCAAAATGGGTACTCCATTTTATATATTTTTTTTTTATCCACCGAGATATCATTAAAAACATCCCAAAATGGAGCTGATACGTTTTTTTCTAAGTATACCTTTATCCATTTCCTGTCACACATGGCAACAAAGTCGCCAGCCAAAATGATAACTTAAACAAACAAAACTCGTCTCCATCAATTAATGTAAGAGTTCCACTTTCAAAGTCTCCTAAATTCCCAAACGACTGTGCCAAGCAGTCATTGTCATTATGTTCCTTTGTCTTAAAAGTACGGTTAGTTTCGTACTTATTTATTCGTATTAAAAAGCCGAAACGCAATCTTATCTCGAAAGACAAACGAAACAGCTGCACAAGAATTACTTCAAACCTCTTATCTGTGACACGGAACGGAAAAGAGCTACTATGGAACTGGTATTAACAATTTTGAGAACCTGTTTTTACTAAAAAAAGGTAATGGACTTTTTGCTAAATAGTTTTATTAGTGGTCTTAAAGACGTCATAGTTGAGGTGTCTTGTTTTGAAGTGGAATAAAGCCACACATCCGTACAGATGCGAGCAGTTGTACCTACGTGAATCTGTAAAATTTTAATAATCGAACATTAGCCCTCCACTATTGTGATAAGGTGGAAAATCTATTGAAGAAACTTGACTGATTGAGGTAGGTTCATGTGTTATCGTCTGTACATGAGCAAATTCACGAAGAAGTAACAAAATTATGATAGGAGAGACAAACTTCAATAAAATTGTCTTAATTTGCAAATTACACTTGATTCACATAACTAAATACCGAATCTGAATAAAGACCGTGACACGACAATTAAAGATGCAGCAGTAAACGCCTGTGCCAAAGGAAACGCGCTGGGATGCTATTGTGACGACATCGTAAAGCAGCGGATGTCGGCGACTACAAATGCAATGTGATCAGCTAAACTGGAGACTTGCAGCCGTGGGCGGGAACCTTGGCGCAACGAACTTGAGGTCTACTAAAGTACGAAGTTTAGGCAACATTGGGGTACTAGTGCTGGAAACGACGTACTTGCAGATATGTTGAGGGTTCGGTAGACTAATGTTTGGAAAATTAAGCGCCATTAGAAACTGACGTAAATAAAAATTCAACGCTGCAAATTAATAAGGTATGTAAATGAACATAAATAAGGTAATGCAATCAAGGACACTATCAATTTAAAGTTGACAAGCAAAGCCAAGTCGGAAGCTAACAATGAATTACCAAGTTTCCTAGACTATAATGCTCTAAAACGTACAGATTATTCGAGAAAGGTCCATTTGAAACCAAGGGCATTTGACATCGATACAATCAAGTAGACTTGTGTAAATGGACACAGACACAATTCACTAGCTTCAAATCCCCGTTATTATGGTAAGTCATAAGTACTAAACAATATTTCATTGCTGCGAACGCTAGATCAGATAGTAGGCCTCAAAACAGCAATCCTTTCGGATTCTATAACGCTGTCTGCTTGTAAATCGCAATCGAACCCGTTGCTGTGGGAGTAAATCATGAAATAAGATAGTTTCAAACTGTTCTATTTTACTGTTTTATATTTTGCCGTTTCTGTCCAAAATTTTATGGGGGCTGAATCAAGTATAGATTTATATAAATTTTGATCCTGTTTTGGCACCAACGTAAAATACCAATCGTACCGAAATAATATTGTAGAATTTGTGAACGACTCATAAGATTTTAATAAAAAATCCAATGCAGATGCAATTTCCCATATAGATATCTAATTAGACAGTAGATTATTTTAACCTAATAATAAGAACACTGTATACGTTTCTTAAGAAGTCAGTACTGTCCATCCATGACTTACTACTCCGTGGTGCAATAACACGTAGGATTCTGAATCAATTTGTCCTACACAATGAACTCGCAGTTATTCAATTCTGTTGAATGCCCTTCACAGTTACTTATCGTCGTGTCCTTGGATAAGCGAAGATCCGTTAGCCGCATGGGTGGTATGTTTATAGATAATACAATATTCCTTCAAAATATTATAATTAGATATGATCAATGTATAGCGAAAAACCTGTTTTAGATGATAAGGTAGTAATGATAACTGCAGAAATAAACTACACACCTAAATACTTTGTCACATCTACAGAACATCACAAAACCTACTGTTTTTTTTAAGTAAACCGCAGGTTTCCTGCCCATTCTGATATGTACGTAATTGTGACCTACCCAAACCACAAACAATGTTTATAAAATTGAAAATTATTTATATTATTTTGTTAATGCAGATAGGATATCTACTATCCGGTAGATCAGAACCTATACTGAATGATTTATTAGAAGAAAACAATTTGTAGGTGGTAAGTTTGAATCTAATTGGCATACATAACTCGAGTGACTAGTGACTAATCTATACTAATATTATAAAGCTGAAGAGTTTGTTTGTTTGTTTGTTTGAACGCGCTAATCTCAGGAACTACTGGTCCGATTTGAAAAATTCTTTCAGTGTTAGATAGCCCATTTATCGAGGAAGGCTATAGGCTACTTTTTATCCCGGTACGGGAAGTAGTTCCCACGGGGTGCGGGTGAAACAGCTGGCAGAAGCTAGTATAGAGATATGTACAATCTCTAATCACAGTATATCTTGGTTGGTAGTTTAAAACTATTGAACTTACAAACAGGAAAGGTTTTATTGAGAGTTGAAAAATGAAACAATAAAGAATAAACAACACTTTTTTAATGCAAATCCAAATTGCAGTCAAAAGTTTGGATAGTTTTTCCATCCTCCACTGTCAAAGTACAATTTGTTTGAACCGCGGAGCTAATTAAGTTCACCGGTTCTGTTGACTCTGAATCCTGTCCATATAAATCGGTAATAAAATGAAATCCTCCGCCCCACTGAGATTGTAGCATAACAGTAAGATGGTTGTTTGCAAATCCTCCTATGTATGAACCAAAACCTCCTGACGAGGGCTCTTTATCCTCAAACGTTACATAATTAACCTTAATAGTATCAGCTAGCTTTACTTGAGCAGTAATTCGTCTTCGTGTATCCGGTATACCCACGGCTCCATTTTCAAGTCTGAAACAAAAATATTACCTAATTCTTTTGATAACCAGGGTGAGGGTGTTTAGTACTCTTACAAAAATGTTCAACATACAGCTCTCAATAGATTAAGAAAGATTAGGAGTTGTGGTCGATCAATCACTTAAGAATTACATTTTGTAAACATAACTAATCTTAACAGGACTTGGAAACTAGACTAACTTTTGTTGCAAATCGAAAACCAGAAAGTCTATACAAAGTAAAGTCTGCGTCTGTGAAAGCACTAGTAGGTACTGAGTCCGGTGAGACTGGAAGCTGGCCACAGCATCATTGTGTTAAGGATAGGCATATGATTACAGCCAGGTACTCACCTCCACAGACGCCGATCTCCCGGTTGCTGAACACCAACGGATGAAGTATGCGATTCCTGATCAGCTACGCTAAGGCAGACTGACAAAGCTGCTAGCACGATGAGAATCGAGCTTTTCATGCTGAAAAACAACGAATTCTTCACTTCTTATGAATTCAAAGATTTTGTACCGAACGAGTCTTGTTGGAACTTTACAGTACCTAATATAGTTTATACTTAAGAATAACACCACTTATCCATCCATTTCCATTTCCCAACTATGTTGGGGTCGGCTTCCAGTCTTGCACTGGTACTCAGTTGCATCCGGTTAGACTGAGTACCAGTGCTTTACAAGGAGCGACTGCCTATCTGACCCCCTTAATCCTGGTTACCCAGTGCCCCTTGGTTAGACTGACAACAATAACACCACTAATATAACCTAGAATTACTTATAAAACACTGGAAGCTAAAGTTTCAAACGTTATGTTAGGACGCTTCAAGAGAACGTTGGTTCCCAGCTTTTTTAAACCTTTGGCAAAACATGCAAAAAAATGTAGTAGTATAGGAATACTACTTACTTATATTACACACATTTAACAATAATTACTTGATTTCAAATAAAAAGAAATTAAATAAAATAATACTCACATTTTTCAATGCGTATTAAATGAGATGATGATGATGATGATGATGATGATTAAATTAATCCTCTCAAAAATCGCTACTTACTATCGTACCGGGTTAAAGTATAAATATGTAGTATGAAATAAAACAAGATAAGATAATGAATAGATTAACCAATATGAATCAGTGTAGCAGTATGTTTTCAAATAAAATCATTTTTAGATAAAGACTTTTTTGTTTGTGTACCAAATAGCTTTTTACGTCATCATTGTGACTATCTGCATTCCGTCAGCTGATATAGCAAAAAAACATTTGACATGACAGTGACGGTTTTAAACATCACCTGAACATTGTACCACGTACCTAGGTAATTTAAAAAATAAAGAAAAAAGAAAGAAAAACATTAATTCATACATATTATGTATCCTATAATAGTATGATCACGGTCATTCATGGATAAGCCACATAATTTTATTGTTTTATTTGTTCCTGTTTTGGCACGAATGTAAAATACCCAATGGAGCCCAAACAGGAATATTTTTTTAATATTCGAAAGATGGGCTATTCCTTATAATTGGATTAACATTAAAACAAAGTAGAAGTACAAAGTACAAAAGTACAATAGGTATAAAGATAAGCGATACATAAATCGTTTACTATACCTCGAATTGAATTTTCCTTATACAAGGTGTTGATTTGTATTTGTGCCATATTTCAGGAGGAGGACATAAAATAAATAATCGATTGGAATTACAGTAGACGGGAAATAGCTTATATGCACAGATTTTTTTGTCATTGTAATGTCGTAGTATTTTAGAAATAATCCAATTTTATGAATGAAATTTATGAATGATCGTTGCGTATACTTTGTGTTTGCGTTTATGTGAGGGCGCAGCACAGTTTTAAGGCCAGTACCACACGCGCCAAGTTTAAATACGGCTAGATGACATTGACGGAATTCGGAAAAAAAAAGAAAAAAAATTACGTACCAATTTTTTTGTTGATTTGGATCGAGAACCATTAGCATAATTACGTCCTTGAATATGGCACGGATGCAAATCAACAGCTTGTATAGATAAAAAATTGCAATTTACTTCAAATACAACTGTTAATTCTCACAGTTAATTTAACTGACATCTCGTCTTCTCGTACAATTTGTGTCACTTTGCGGAAAACCTGAAATTATGAATATTACAGAAAGTTATCAAACCCTAGACATACAATACATACATCCTACCCGAAACAAAGGACATTAACTGCTCTAGTTAATTATCACTACTTTCACTCAAAGGAACCTCGATATTCATACTCCTAAAATCATTATGCCTAATTGCCTGATTAATATTCAAACCATCTCTGAACAATCATAAAACAAAATAAAATGAAGACTTATAATATCTACTCCTTACATTTACGGTCAATAAATCAGAGGTCGTGCTAGAGGTTGGTGTAATGTTAAAAATAACGAGTGTCGATGCTACCGAAAGGAAAGTAATCAACCACTATAAAACTGTCTGCCTCAAAATGTTATTTCCTTGCAAATTGTCGGCAAAATAAGGACGTCCTGAGACGCTCAGTGCAACGTCACGTCACCGTTTGTTGTGTAGACAAAATAATCCCAGGGTGGGCGCAATCAATCTTCATACGCGTACCCAAATTAAACTGGGACTCCGTCTCATTGGGTACCGATAGCCAACAAACAGCAAAATTGTCAAACTAAAAAATAGCAAAAAAAATACATAACCTCATATAAATGTACCTACGACTTTGATAGCCAAAGTTACTCATCAATTTAAACAAAACTACAATACATACTTGTTATTATTATTCAAACTTTTACCTAATATAAGGGCTCGTCATATCCCACAAGGGCTATAAAATGACGTCATTAGCACATTACTACACCTTTCCCTTCAGGGATCACAGGTGCGATGATGTTTATGTCAAGTATCGCTTCGAGCTTACGTGCATAATAGTACCTACTAACCATGGAGAACAAAATGACGGGCGGAGATGTCATAACGGAAAATCTCCTAAGGAATTAGCGTTGCCAAAAATGGATGTTCGGGGGATGAGGAACGTTACTAGCTCCGTCCTCATACGCCTAATCACCGATTAATCAAAACCCATCATTCCGCACGCCTCGTTGTTCACTAGTAACTATCCGTTTTGATCACTTCCACCGTCCGTAATTGACCTAGAAGAAGGCACCTAACCTAACCTACCTGCCTGCATCTCCGCTCATCTTTCTTTCCTCCGTGATACCAACACTATGTGGGGTCGCTTTCGTTCACGACCCAAGATCACTGAAACAAAACATTTCTCTGTTATTACTGTAAGTGGTAAGTAAATGCTGTAGTTTAGCAGTCGAACATATCTGTGAGCTTTTTACTGGTTCAACACTGTTTCACTCATATAGTTTAGTAATGTATGACTATTATACAAATTGAAATGCCATATTTCACGCTTACCGGTGAAAATTATTTAGCAAGTCATGAAGTATGCAGTCTTATCATCATCTCCCGAGCCTTTTCCGAACTATGTTGAGTTCTGCTTCCAGTCTAAACGGATGCATCTGAGTATCAGTGTTTTATGTAGTCTGACATCATCCACAAACCTACATTTCACTTGTTATTTCACTTATTTTCTGTAACACCAAAATATTCTTGCAAAAACTGTTAGAACTTTTCCTCTGTCCCTACAGTACTCACCCGCATTTCAACAGCAATCTTCGTATTGATACAGTTAGCGGTGGCCGTCGTGACCTTGCCGCCAGGACACAATTAGCGGAGTTCCGCCACTCGCAGGAGCTCGCACGTGCCACCTGACACATCCTTGGCTGCATCCTTATCAACCGCCAACTGGCTCCGACACGAACGAGGAACTTTCGCGACATTATCATACTACTTAAACATAGAAATGTGAGGATGGATGTGTTGAAAAAACAACCTTGATGGCACGGATTTAAGTCTCAAAGTTAAAATGAGGTTGATTGCCTTCCGATATTTTGAGCTGGTTTGTCGTATGATTTTATATGACTCATACATGTTTAATCAAGCATAGTGTAAAAGTAAATATTGAACTGAGTTGTTTCAAGTTTCCATCAATTGAGGTTTAGTAGTTTCTGCACACCGCTATGACCAAAAACGAGAGTTGTATCTAACTATAGAGATAGGGACCGTGCCAAAAACCTAGTTGAATCTCAATAAAAATAAATTCTGATCACGCGATTCAAAATCATCGATATCTCAATTTAACGTGCTGTTAAGTGTTTATCGTAAAAACAATTTCTCGTAGGCGGCCGAACACAACTAAAGTAATAGATGAGAAGTGCTTAAAATCATGTTCTTCGAGTTCTGCGTGGTCATAAAACGCCCCTAAGAGCCTCAAGCGTAAAAAGGAAATTGCGTTTCTATCGTAAATGATAATTACTGTTATGAAGTAAATGCCAAGTAACCCGATTTCTAAAGCGTATCCTGCGTACATTAACATTTAACTGTAGTAAATTAGTAGCTGACCTGATGGCCGCACAATCGGTGGAGTCATTGCACTCGGAAGTACTATTGTATTGCTATCGCATGACTCGATATCAATTAACGCACTCGATAAGTGTTTTTGAGCTCCACTTCCAGAATTGGAACGCGAAGATTTTGACGTATCATCGATACAAAAAGTGCTTACATAAATTGTAGCGACGCTCAAAACATGTTTCTGCTGACTCCTATAAAGCAATTTAACTGCCTAATCAGCTAGTTAACTAGGTAATAAGTTTGCTCGTCAATAGCGTACTAAACATTGATGTTCTCGATTGTACTTGAGTAGCAGCGTCTGCAAATTGCTGGGTGTATTTTATCGCCAATTAGATTATAGTTCATTCAGGCCATGAAAACAATGATTACACTAACAAAACGGATAGTTTTTCTAGTGGCTTCATTTGTGAAGCGTTTTACTTCGCCTCACTGGAAATAAATAATAATTTGGATTTTTTAAAATAAGGTTTTTTTTCGAGAGGACTAGTTGCTACTTAGGCTGCCAACAACAAAAGTTCTAATGAAAAACCCTGCGAAGATGGCGAGTAATGATCGACCCATTATCTTCCTCATTACATATCTATGGACGTACTCAGATAAAATTGAAAGTAGACATTTTTAATACGATATTGCTGGAATATTGGTTTGGTATATAGCATTTAATTTCCTCTTAAAGCCGGTATCAGATGCTAAGGTTCTTTATGTTTTTTAGTAACATAACTTCATCCTCTCTAATAACTAGACCATGCTAGACAGTTTCCTCTCAGTTTGTCGTCGAAACATTATTACTTACCTGTATGATATGACTCATGCAGCGCTTTAACTTTTTATAGCACTCACTGACCGTGACCCGTTGAACATATAAACAATTTTACATTACATTTATAAACAACACAGTTTATTATTTACATTTACTTTATATAATACCAGCTCGTACCAGCGGTTAAGCCTATTTTTTATATTGATACAATTAATATTACCGCCAAGTTTCATCAAAATTCGATCGTATTTTTAAGGGTGGAATGGGAAGAAGAAGGGACAAATAACATTTTATAAAAATTTTGTTATTTATAACAAAAAATAGGATGGTTTTATGTAACATTCATTCTCCCGCTTCCTTGAGGTAGGTAACTTTTTCCTGCACTCAGATAAAATTTAGCGTATATGTTACTCTGTCATATAAGTTATGTTACTGTCAAGCTTAATCAAAATGCATTCTTTACTTTTTGCATGTAATGGGAATAAACATCCATATTATACTTAATGGGATGGTTTTAAATATAACATTGTTTTACGTAGTCTATATGCCAGTTATCAGCACTTAATACAAACGAGGTCAACCACCTGTGAGGTGTTATCAAAATCAGGTTACTAGTTACAAATGAGCGGAAAACGGCTTTACATGTACCTGTATAATTTTAATTGGAGTTTACGCGATTACTTTCTATTTTTATATAAGGAAGAGGATTTTTATTGTTGACTAGCTTCTGCCAGCGGTTTCACCCGCATCCCGTGGGAACTACTTCCTGTACCGGGATAAAAACGTACGTGAACCATTGCTGTATGGTTCATCTGCTGAATAATGTTGAAATATTATTTTAATGAATGTGAGAAATTTAAATTTAATTATTGTAATGTAACTGTATGTATTGTGATGAATTATTATTATTGATTATTGATTTTTATTATGATAAGTTAATTTCATTCATTTGTATTGTTTGTAATTTATATGGGTGTAAAGGCCTGAAATAAATGATTTATATATTTATATATATAAAAAGTAGCCTATAGCCTTCCTCGATAAATGGGCTATCTAACACTGAAAGAAATTTTCAAATCGGACCAGTAGTTCCTGAGATTAGCGCGTTCAAACAAACAAACAAACAAACAAACAAACAAACTCTTCAGCTTTATAATATTAGTATAGATTATGTGCCTAGGTACTTCTGGTACTAGGTACTAGGTAAGTGTTACTAACGTGTAACTTTTTAGCTTTAGACTGACTACACCAGGCTGCGGGATTGTTCGAAAGAGTTACCACAGCTGGTATATAAAGCGCTCAAGAAGGAACATGGTGAGTTTTAGTCAGTAAAAGTCTGACACTCCCTCTCACTACACCCACAGCGGGAAGGGTCATTTGATAATTTCCCGTAAGAAAAAGAGAGACTACACCACACCATCTGCAGGGAGAAATTAAACCAGATTATTATGATAAGAAAGAAAGAAATCGATCTCAATATCAACAACCAATTTGGGGTCTATAACTTAAAGAGGTATAATATAATATACAATTCTTATTTGCAAAAAGAGTTTATTACAAAATTAGTACTTTATTCAGGCATTGAATACCTCATTATTTCTTGTTCATTTTTAATTTTCCTCAATAAATCTGTCGGCCTTTATTATAGGAAATAATTAATTATTTAAATAAAGATATTTATCAATGGCATTCCTTTTTCCTGTTACTATTTCTACTTGGAATAATTTTCCTACCTATATTAAATGACTAGTCGTTTTCCCGCTGTTTCACCCGGCTCCCGTCGGAAATATTGCCCGTACTACCGTAAAATATAGCCTGTGTTACCCGCAGATAATGTAGCTTTCCAATGGCGAAAGAATTTTTAAAATCGGTCTAGTAGTTTTTGAGTTATCCTTTACAAAGAAAAAAACAAAAATAGGTACCAACTTTTCCTCTTTGTCTATACTAATATTATAAAGCTGAAGAGTTTGTTTGTTTGTTTGAACGCGCTAATCTCAGGAACTACTGGTCCGATTTGAAAATTTCTTTCAGTGTTAGATAGCCCATTTATCAAGGAAGGCTATAGGCTACTTTTTATCCCGGTACGGGAAGTAGTTCCCACGGGATGCGGGTGAAACCGCTGGCAGAAGCTAGTCTATACTAATATTATAAAGCTGAAGAGTTTGTTTGTTTGTTTGTTTGAACGCGCTAATCTCAGGAAATACTGGTCCGATTTGAAAATTTCTTTCAGTGTTAGATAGCCCATTTATCGAGGAAGGCTATAAGCTAATTTTTATCCTAGTACGGGAAGTAGTTTCCACGGGATGCGGGTGAAACCGCTGGCAGAAGCTAGTAATACCTATTAGTACAAAAGATTAAAATATGTCTTCACTCAAGTATAAAAAATGCACTGTGCACCGCTAAATATCAATACTCAGGTATTGTAGGTCATGAAACAATACCTTAATAATCCATAGATAACACGAACAGTGAAAGCTTTATCTGTACCAGGCTGATTTATAACGCACGTGTGTAACGAGCTTTACATAACCCCATTGTATATTTCAGAAATAAAAATATTATCTGTTTTTCGTACACAAACAACGAAAAAAAATACTGAACTTTAATAAAAAGGTTTAACTTAGTACTCATTCAAAATGATCCAAAATTCTGCCTGAAAAAGTAACTTGTGTCCAACAAACTTAGAATAGACCTCAAGTTTGTCAGAACATTAAACTAATTTACCTTTCTGACAAGCTTGTTACTGTAGGTTAAGTTTATAACGTAGGTATATTAATCAATATTTTATATTAATTTTATTACAAGATGGACCCATTACTGATTGCTCTTTTAGCGACCACACGTGCTAATCTAGGGCATTTCTTCTAAATATAATTAACCTACATTCAAATTGAGGTGGCCAATAATTATGGTGTCCGTTCCAAGTAATAACAATCCCATTGTCCAGTTACAGTAACGGCCAAAAGATTATATGACGCGAATCGTCTGAGAAAGTAGGCCTGTCATTGACTTACAGCGACTAGACCGATGGTAGACGGTGACGGGGGAACAAAAACGTGCGATTGGAACCGACCTTATTTCTTATGGCTTGTGTAATAGGTACATTGCCGTTTTACCTTGATACTTGATGAACGAAATAACTGATCAGTCAGTAGTGTATGCTGTCCAAAGAGTTATGGTACAATGACTGCGCATTACCTTTAGTCATGGTAAGCGCAGTTTTTGTGCTGCTACAAAAAGTCCTATCGCTCGATCTTATAAGGTAAGCGTTACAATAGATTATAATAATTGTAATTTTGTCTATGTTGAAAGATAAGTCATCAATGTTTTATCAAGTTTTACTTAGATGAACAAGATTAATAATGTTACGAGGTTTTAATTCATTTGGCGGTCGGTTTCAGGTGACCTACTTGATATTAATTAAAATGAGTCTTTGTTATTTGGATGATTCTAGACCGGTGCTTTACGGTACATTTTAACAGCTATATCTTAAATTGTAACAATGCCGGCGCCAGCGCACAAGGTAACTCACGAGTTGTCTGTGGCGAATTGCATCTCACGTTCAGTACTATTGTTTTCAAAGATATTGTTTTCAGTTTATTTGACATTTGCGTACCTATTAAATGGCAAATCACGTTGACAGTTTACACTTTTGTAAGGTCGTAGGTACTTGTCATAAAAACAATACGATATCATCTGAAAGTATAACACTTGACTCGCGAAAAGTTGCTATTTTAAATAGACAATACACTGCAGATTATTCAGAGATCTAGCAAGATTATCAATGTTTGTCCCAAACCGATACAAGGGACTGTCTGTTTCCCTAAAAACCCCAAAAAACTCAAGTTAACTTAGCGAAATATAGTCGAATTCAATGTAAATATTAAAGCTGATAGTAATATTGAAAGCGATAAGCTTTTGACGGTCGTGCGCGCACTGCATTTATCACGTTAGCTGCGCTCATGTGAAATGGGGCAGCCATTGCTTACTCAACTAAAGACTGTGTCCTACATAAGAAAGCTTGGCTATTGATATGGTGAGATATACATAAGTGTTAATTTGGTAAGTGTATGTTTACAAAAGCTTACTTAGGCTCATTTTCATGGACAATATAAACGTCCGGTTTTCTTAAAACAAAAGTTAAAGTTGGGAATCAGTAGTAAACTAATTGAATATACCTTAAAATACACAATTGTTGTAGATTAACGACATACAATTTCTTTGTTAGAAAAATAGGGTTAACACCAAAAGATAAATTCTTAGCTGTTTTAATCAATCGATGTATCGATTTATAGATCAGTTAATCGGATCAATTAACATTAGGCACAAGGACTTGCTAATTGATCAAACATTGTTTTACTAAGAAGGTCATCAGAAAAAGTATCAAACATTACTTACTTAGATTTAATTGACTGATAAAATTACTTCCTCCTGATCGAAACCGACAAAAACATGTAAACGTCACATTTTTTCAAACATCCTTAGCCTAAGGTAACTTTGAAATCTGTACTTAAGTCTAGCTGTCTAACGTTACGGCCTTTTATCGTCCCACTGCTGGGCACAGGCCTCCTCTCTTACGGAGAATCGTATGGAGCTGTCGTATACATTAGGGAAATTATCATTAGATACCCTACATGTACATTTACATACAAGAGAGCAAGGCTACAAACTTGTACTCTTTAGCAAAAGTTACTCACCCCTGATTCTGAACCATACTCCACTTCCATAGCTTCGCATAGCAAATCTCTCGCTTCCAGAGGAACACAAGTTCACAAGGCAAATATCAGAGTTGTTGCATCACATAGGAAAAGTGAATGCTCTCAAGCAACCACCCGCTGAGCCGATAACTGATTTTATAAATATAACAGCCGAATCACTTCACACGTAATGTTCCTTTAATGACGATAATTAAAATTAATTACACGCAAATTAGAAGCAGAATGGAGATCAAAATAATGAAATATTTTTTCTAGTAATTCGTGGTTAGATTACTTCCGATCTTTTTTCTGTGAATTATTTTATTCTTAGCATTCTGTTTGAATAAAAAAAAGTTGACATCAGATATTTATAACCTTTTTATTAAGCATACGTACTGAAGTGGAAATTATTCATGATGATGATGAGTGGAATTATTTATCATGGTTAAAGAGAGTTATTCCCGATTTGTCATTAGTACCGATTGGTCACCAACTATTTTTTCCATACACCAAATCCCGATTGGTCTTTCGAGCAAAATAAATAATTTAATATTTAAATTTTGAGTTTCGTTTCGTCACCCGCATAAAATTTCACGTAGCAGAGTACCGTCAGAAATAAAAGTGTTAGATGAAATTTTAAATGAAAAACTTCGATGTAGGTAAAGGTTTTAATAGCTCTCATATAAATATAATAAAATAATAAAATTTACATTAAAACACAGGTGAAGACAACATGGGTATTAACATGGGCATTTTATAAACCCGAAAATGTGACTCGATACTTTTTGTACCGGTAACAAAAGTACCAGGAGCCCATAACTAGCAAAGAGATTGTGTACATAAAAATATTCACAAACAAGAAAATAAATATAAAATTTAATTAACAAAAATAATTTGAATCTAGTCAGCAGTTGTGTTGCACATACTGCAGTTTTTTTTTTTAATTGGACCTTGTTCGTATAAACAGAACGTTTCAGTTCAATTATCTTCTTAAACTTCTTGTTCTTACTATCCATACACAATTAAGAAAATATATTTATTTTATTTATGTATATGTGCTTAAGTTTTGGTCACAAATTGTGCTATTTACTGTTTTTTCGGTATTCATGTTTACTAACTCACATGCACTTCAAGGGCACTCAACAGCCAACTAATAATGCATTTACATCACATGTTTTTTTGCTAATACCGATAATAGTAAATAGTTACTTACACAAAACAATAGAAACCGGACCATACTTTGCCCCTTCTTCTATATTTTGTCTCTTTCTATAAAACAAAAGGCTTCTGTTTTATTACCTGATTTTATAATATAATAAGTTATACCGGGATTTTCAAAACATGCTGCGCCGACCCCAAATAAAATTGGGATAAGGGCAGGAGGATGATGATGACCGGGATTTTCAAAAAATTGGTTGATATGAATAAAATGCAATTCATCGACATGGTGTAAATTGGTATATTTATCTACAATTAGTATATAAAATGTAAAATCCTGGCACTCTTGACTGCTAAACTCCTGTAAGTTATGCGGTCCTAGTACATGGTGGGAAGTCCCATGGACACTCGTTGATTGGTATATTACTCATCTGATTTATGCGATTCTGGTATTTTGGTTTTGGCCGTGCGTTGTGTGACGCTGTTGAAATCGCGATTTTATTAATAGTGTCTTGCCATATTCGGAAAAAAACATAACCAACATAAATAAAAAAAAAACATATTACAATTTTGTAAAGCTTTTCTTGTTGACAGTACTTTTTACAAAATAAAGTACGGATGACCAATTGGGACTAAGCAAAATAAAATATTTTCTCGAATGACAAATCGGGACACGTTTTTTATGGATGCCAAATCACTAAAATGACGAATTGGGCATAACTCGTTAAAGATAATCTTTTGAAATCAAGAAAATACTAATTAAGCAGGTCTATAGAAATCTTTTAACGTTCGTCTCGCCTCTTCTATTCTGTGAGTATAATGATCGAAATCGCTAATGACTTTTGCCTTCATCGGCCAACAGGGTAAGCAAAAAGATTCTCTTACAATAGTAAATAAATAGGCAACAGGTGTACTAAAGATACACCAACGTCTTATTATCTATCTTATCCGATTAAAATCTTAGGTTTTATAAGTTGAACCCACATTTCTTGCTCATTACCGCTAATATAAACGGGTAAGCCAGACGTTTTGAGTATCTAACTTATCATCAATATTATTATATACTTTCAAAATACAAAACCAACATGGCGTCTATTAATTACCCATTAGGATTAGCACACATGTTCCTTACAGCTTAATTACTTAGTCTACAACTTCGGACTTTCTCGCGAAATGATTCATCATAATCCTATGTTAATAAATGCCGTACTTATCAATCATGTTACGCATTCAAATACCCATTGATAAATGTAAGCAATTAATTAATATCGTATAAACATTGTTAGTCGAATAATTGATGGAGTTTTGATTAAAAACGCGACGGCCATTTAGAATCGATTTAAATTACTTTCACGGTAAATTGTCCGAATGGATGAATGGGTTCGGTTCGTTATTTCGTTTCCTGGTCATATTTTATAGTGGAACATTACTGAGACTCTAAGGGTTGATTTATAATCTGTTCTACGGAACTCTAGTACCGATTTTAGTTCTCGCTGAAATAGTATACTTATACTAGGATTTGTGTACGTCACGTGCCCATTAACGGCTTTTTGACCTGAAATCACATTTGCTTGCTTGAGAGTCTCGGTATCTATGATACGTATTTGGTTCATAAGCTTTTATTGTAATGCTAAGAGATTGAATGATTCATTCAATATCTAATTTGGTGTAGACAAATGTGGTGTCAATGGAATCAAATTTCCTGAGTTCAATTCGATCTTCCCAATTCTATTTAATAGAAGTTTGTTATGATCTCTATACCAATAAGATGTGCTGTTTTAAAACTTTTTGTTTACGAAAAATAGTTCCAATTGCCTTCGTAATAAGGGTGTGGTTATAATTTTTGTGTGATTTAAAGTTTGTATTGGTTTTCCAGTGACAAATGACCAGTCGTCCACCGTACGGGTGGTCCGTCATCGCGCGATGCTACCATTTATCATATAAATTTAACTTTATATAGAAACTCCATACAGACTGCATCTTTTCTAAATCGTGACTACAACTGTAGGTACATACATAAAGCTGAAATAATCTAGACATATTAACCTTTCTCTCGGGATTTCCACAAGTTTTGAAATGTCATGTGCTCGAACATGTTTTAATCGTTTTTGCAGTCACGAACCGATGGAGATAAGAGATGGTAGAAATAATTTGGAATGAGAACTTTTTGCTGAAATGTCGCGGTTTTTTGTCTGGCACACATAAATGTAGTCTAGTTTGTGAGGCTTACCACGAGTACCCTACTTGTGCAATCAATCGTACAAGAGCAGTGTCGGTTTTATCTCTACCAGCGACGGGCGAAATTTCTACGGTGCCTAAGAGTACATAAGAGGAGTATATAAGAGAGTACATAAGTGGAGTACCTACATAAGAAAAATACATAAGAGAGTTCATAAGAGAGTACATAAGAGAGTACATAAGAGGAGTACAGAAAAGAGTTCATAAGAGGAGTACATAAGAGAGTACATAAGTGGAGTACATAAGAGGAGTACATAAGGAGAGTACATAAGAGAGTTTATAAGAGAGTAAAAAAGGGAGTACAAACTTTGAACTATGAGGATTGGTTGGAGGCGCTTACGGCGCCCCTTTTATCCAGCGCCCTGGGCCATCGCTCAACCGCGCCCTACCCTAAAACCACTACTGTCAAGAGTATTCGCAATGTGGCTTAGCTTATACATATTATTACACTATCTATATATGGTATACTACTAATATAACGTATACCTAATAAATACTAAGGTATACTACTATAAGGTACTTTAGAAATACCTTGCCCTCTGAACCGTCTACCCTTGAGAAACCTTTATTGTCCTACGCATTTACGTTAACATTAACATACAGGAAATCATTACGACTTTAAGGAACACAGCAATAAAATTAAACATTTAAAAAGGACAGTTGTAATCGCAGCCATTTTTATAAAACAAAAATCCTTCCACCAGCAGTTTCACCCACTTCCTTTAGGGCCTACTCCGTGCACATGGATAAAAAGCAGCCTACAGCCTTTATCGGTAAACAGACTATCCAACACTGAAGAATTTTTCAAATTAATGCTCTGGTTTCAAATGAACGCTTTCTTGGGCTATATCTTCTAAAATGCTAAAAATTGATAAGTGGTATGTTAAGGCAAAATGTTGCACTTAAAAAGACCTATTGATTGATATGTAGACCATTAACAAACTCTTCAGCTTTATAATATTTGTAAGGATTTAAGCAGAAAGTCGTAAAGGGTTACTTTATACGTCTTTCGCTATACATTCAAAGTTACGGAGCCATTAAAGCTGAGTCTCTCTAAAACTGAATATCCAAGCAAACCGATAAAGTGTGGGAATGTAGTTCATTCGTGGAAATAATAAAGGATCAAGTTATCTGTTACATTTCAATCCAGTTGCGGTAAAGCAGTGAAGTAACTAATTTAGTGGTTGCGGGAGAAATAATACGTATTTCGATTGCATTGCTGGAACATATGGGCTCTGGTGAAACACGGAGTATAAATAACTATCTCAATAGGTTTTGTACCGAAATCAATAACAATAGCCTTAATTTTCGGTTTGGAAAATAAAATAGAAAAACACGAAATGAAAAACAATAGAGGCCGCTATAATATGAACCAGTGTTTTCCTTATATGAGACGAAATGACGCGAAATTCTCATGAGAACTAATCATATGATCTTTTGAGGTTTTGTTACGTCGTTTTATGCCATAAAACTTTCTGCCTTCTGATTGTACAACGTTCAAAATAGACTTTATCTCAACATATAAAACAACAAAAAATTACAAATTCTAAATTCAAAGCTTTAATTCACTTTTAACTTAAAAAGCAAACTTAGTGCCAGATCAAACAATTGTATCACAATCCAATCTTTTTATTATATTTCACTGGTACAATTCTAGTACTCAAATTTGTAACCGAGGCATTCATCGTCAGCTATTGACCACACTTCAGATTATCTAGGCAAAATACTTCTGGCGAGACGCCAACACGATCTCGCAATTTACAGCATTATCTCCACCAATCAACCACGAAACTATAAGCCTTAATTATATTGCTAGAGGGGTGGAATTCCCTTGCCTGTTTGCTGTTGAGGTGTTGAAGTATAGTGGTCGGGTGTAACCTGATGACGCGCGATCGGCCGTATCGAGTGTCGTTCCGGGCCGGCGCCCGCCTTCGTCTCGACCCGGCTACTCGATGTGAACGGAACCTATGTCCTGGTTACGCACTAGGTGATGAAGATGCTGCAGTTATCTGTTGTTCGAGATTTTCAAAAGGGTTTAAAAAATGGAAGAACCAACGGACACTATTTATACATCATGAAAACGACATTATAAACAAAACTCATAAAATTCTGCACTACGAAGAATTTGTGTCTTACCAAGGGATATCGGGTAACTGGGTTGAAGAGGTGCGATAGGCACGCTTTGTTGGCACAACATTGGCATGTTGGCAAAACATTGGCACTCAGCTGCATCCAGTCAGACTGGTAGCCGATCACAACATAGTTGGGAAAAGGCTGGACAACAGATGACGAATTAATGTATATTGTAAGGTCAAGTGTAAAGCCTCGCAATTTTCTTTTCATCTCAGTCATCATCCTCCGAGCCTTTTTCCCAATCCTGTTGGGGTCGGCTTCCAGTCTAACCGGATTCAGCTGAGTACCAGTGCTTTACAAGAAGCGACTGCCTATCTGACCTCCTCAACGCAGTTCCCCGGGCAACCCGATACCCCTTAGTTAGACTGGTGTCAGACTTACTGGCTTCTGACTACCCGTAACGACTGTCAAGGATGTTCAATGACAGCCGGGACCTACAGTTTAACGTGCCATCCGAAACACAGTCAATGGTGTCTAAGATATACTTAGAAAGTACATACAACTTTCTTTTCATCTCAGTAATACGTATAAATGATGACGAAGAAACAGCGTTTACACTGGCTAGTAAGAACTCTTGTAAGTTTTCCAAGGTTTTTATATTGGAGAGTATTGTCGTATGCGCAAGCGCAGTGGCGTTTATTATTATCTGCCACGTAATCCATTGCATCACAGGTGATATCACTGCCAAGGACAGTGCCTATTTTAGCATATAAGTGTGGATTCTATAATTAATCCTAACTGATAAGCGATACTACAAGCTTGTCGCATTTTACATTCCTTTTTTACTTTTCTTTTACAAATTATATACCTACTCGCGTAATATAAAAGTGCGTGTTTTTGCACAATTTGAAAATCCCACAAAATACATTAAGCAGTTGTCAATTATTTTTAGTTCTCCAGAATAACATAAAAAATATTTTTTTTCCGTTTTCATGTCGGTTCCAAGCATATTATCCTCAAATTGTGTAATCATTGAAGGCTTTAACAGTTATTATAAAAAGTTTTACACACGAATGAATCTGATAGCAAAATAAATAACCATTTGCGAATTTTAAAAGGTTACTAATTTATCTACACCCACTGAAAGTTTCACTTTCACGTTCACAAACGATATAAAAATAGTAGAGATTCATTCTTAAGATATGCAAATATTTTTTGGTAATCAGCCTCCAAATAATTTTCGCAAATCTATCTACCAATAAATAAATAGATACCATGGGTTATAATGGAATAATACAAATAAACTATTTTATACAGATATCAAAATCGTACTTGAGATGATATCAGAACTTCTGCACTAAAAACAAAGTAACAACTGACCAGTAATTTATTTTCTTACATAAAAATAAATAACAATTAACCTCAAATAATTATGTTGTTATTTCAAGGAATGGTTTTATCAATGGCCAGTTATTTATAGTGGGTCGGTAGAATCAGCAGGGTCAATTGTAATGAGGAGCGATTGCGGAGGGCGTAAACTGAGTGATACTGGTCAATTGATGCTATTACCCGCCTATAATATTTTTTGCAAGACTTTTTACTCTCAATAATAATAAGTTAACCGTTTTACGTAATAATACATATATTAGGAGAAAAAATAATAAACCACATCAACACAGTGTTATGAAATAAGGACTTTCTCCTAGTTTCATTGCTAATTTGATGTTAAGATGATTGGCGGTCTTAAACAATCGTTTGTACATTGCAGATTCAAAAGGTTGAGGCAGTAAAATTTGTGAATAATTCTCTCTCTTAAAATCCACTCTCGTAAAAACCACGAAATGTCCTTGCACCTCGCTTGTTCCAGAAAAAATACGAATGTTCATCAAAATCTTAACATCACTTCCTACTAAGCTGCCACAGAATAATTAACTTAAGCAAAGGATACACTGACTTGCAACAATATGCATCAAGTGAAACAAAAGACTGACCCAAGCAAACAATTGAATGCTCTTGCGCCGGTCGACAACGCATATGTTTCTTATTGACACACGTGCAACGCACATTGAACACTGCCAGTGGTACATGCAAAAACATCGATAAAAAACAATCAGGTATTTGTTTAAGATGAGTTTTAGATATTTTAAATAAACCAATACTTAATATTGATCCTCAAAAAATATTTGAAAAAAGATAACCTATTCAAATACTCGTCGCAATATAAACAAGAGAGATCGCTGGTAAATTTAACATTAAATACAGAACGGTTTTCCACATTCATAGGCCCAGTACTTGACACCAACAAGTTTCACAAACCCTCATAAGGCTAAGTCGTAAACAATAAATTACAGCATCGTAAAACAAACACTAAAGTTCTGTAAACTCTCGCACATTATAATTTAATAACAAAATCACTTTCATCGCCTTTCTCTGGTGACAGAGCTGATGCTCAGACTAACGGGTACCTCGCATCAATCAATAGCTATGAAAAAGCAGTCAGCTAGTTAAATGGACAACTTTCGCGTTCACTATACTACAATCGTTTGTGGCTAATCATCTAGGGTTTAGAGCCCCTGGGCCGCTTTCTGTGCAATGTGCTGTAAAGCCGAGTCCACACCAATAAACTAACCAAAAATGATCTGAACTACATAACTTTTGATCGACGTTTTGCTGTCAAAATCAATAGCACATTGTCCTGTTTCTTTGGCACATGTGTGATTAATGTGAACCTAGCTTTATGCCTTGCAGCATTCATAATTGAAATGAAAGTTATAGTTCAGCAATTTGGACATAATTGTATGGCTATGAATATAAATATTAGACCAATATTTATGGCCAAAGTCTAACGTTATCTATAGCGGTACATAAATGGTCGATTGTGTTTTGTTTTTTTTTTTCGGTGAACCCTATTGTTTTGCCGGACAGAAAACTGTAGTATTTTTTTTCTTACGCCTGAGCATTTTCAAAGAATCTTAAAATGAGCTTTGTATTATCAATTTCTGAAAGCAAAAGCAATCAATCACCTTCTTCATATAATATTGCCATTGAAGTTTTTGTATGAATCCAGCTTTAATTGTTAAACTGAAACCAGTAAAGTGACTCTGTCGTTCATTCACATAACTTGATGTTGCTCTCTTTATTCGTCGCACGTAACATGAAAGGGACGAAATAAATTCAGTAAGCGTCAATTACGATGTTGTTTTCACGAACTAAAACCTCAGGTTATAGAGCTTAGAAGTTGTAGAGGTGGCAATTTAAGAAAAAGTAAACTGGTAACATAACCGAAATATTTTCTGAAGCTAAAATTCTTTGTATATAAAAACGGTGAATACAAAAAAGTCTCAAATTATAGTCGAATTGCTAAACAAACTTATGTAAGCACCTATATTAGGAAGAGAGTTCATCATCCTCCGAGCCTTTTTCCCAACTATGTTGGGGTCGGCTTCCAGACTAACCGGATTCAGCTGAGTACCAGTGCTTTACAAGGAGCGACTGCCTATCTGACCTCCTCAACCCAGTGTTCCCCGGGCAACCCAATACCCCTTGGTTAGACTGGTGTCAGACTTGCTGGTTTCTGACTACCCGTAACGACTGCCAAGGATGTTCAATGACAGCCGGGACCTACAGTTTAACGTGCCATCCGAAACACAGTCAATGGTGTCTAAGATATACTTAGAAAGTACATACAAACTTAGAAAAGTTGCATTGGTTCTTGCCTGACCTGGGATCGAACCCGCGCCCTCATACTTGAGAGGTTGGTCCTTTACCCACTAGGCCACCACGACTAAATATTAGGAAGAGAGTTACTACCCCAATTTGCTTTTCATTACTTTTTGCTCCTCTTAAGGAGTTACAACACCTAAAAAATGATTTATGTCATACTTAAACTTAACTTTAAGAGACAGGCGCCAAAGCTTCATGCTGTCACTGTCACTTTCACATGTGTGGTAGCGACAGAAAACTTATAAGTAACCACTTAACTGGGAGTCATATGCGGGTGAGAAAACTTATCTATACTTAGGTATATTATCAAACAGAAAAATCTGTTTGTTTGTTAATTGGTTTAAAGCCCTAATTTGAAAGACTTCTTTTAGTGTTAGATAGCCCACTTAGATCCCATGTGACGTTGGTAAAACCGATGATAGAAGCTAGTTACTACTACTAGTTCTGCTAGTAAACGTACGAGTATATCGATCACATTAATAGTAATTCATGCGTCCTAAAGAATTCTCATCACAGATCCAGGATTCAAACTTGTTCAGCTCGTTTTACTCACTCGTAAAACACCCTGGCCTGATGGAGTGTAGGCCACAGAGTAAATAATAAATGGAGTGATCATACAGTAGTTATTGGCTGCTTATTCTTTTTATACCAGAAATATTCGCGTATTTGTTTTAATCCTGAAACTTTAAACAAAAATCCTGAAAATTAATCTTTCATTTTAAACCAATGATGACAAAAATCGCTTACCAGGACTGCACGGTGAGTAGTAGTATCGCAGGCCTTCGTCAAGCAGTGGTCGACTGACCGTTTGTCGGCGACTGGGACGATGGCGAGGAAGATGACAATAAACCACTATACATATTTCGAGTATACCTACACGATTTCGGCTGCACAGGAAGTGTTAAAGTATACAGAATTTTGCTATAAAGCACCTTACAATTCCGTACTCCATTTACTACCTACTCCTATACATGTTCAACAGTCATGCTCACAAGTGATCGGGGTAGGATCCTGTTTGTAACAATCATCGGCGTCCTGTCGATACACCTGCGTTGTATATGTACCTACCTACCTACCTACTTACAAGTACATGCTAAGCTGTGAAGGATCTTTGACCCCGGTTCACGTACTGAAGGTGTCTGACTGTAACGAGGTGTCCTAATGGGATGTGTTTAGTTCCCACGCGTGATTTGCAATTTGTTTTTGTTTTTATTACACACTTCGGGTGTGGGGTGGGTTTCAATAACCTATCCTTCTATGGATTTAGTTACTAGAGATAGGTTTTGGACATTCTTCATACGAGAATTTGTTATCATAATTGATCTGATCTGATTACAAAATTAGTTACAGTTGTTATTATGTTTTGCGTTAAAGAAGAATTTCAGCTCTGTTGCAAAAAAGATGCCTTAGCCAAAACATTATTCTTTTATATATTTTGCAGTAATATGCAGAAGAGTAAACTTGCCACTCAACCAAATACATAAATTTTACGCCAACGATGTAACAAATTGTGTGAAGTTTACAACCGCATAGTTGATCAATAAAAATTCTAGAACAAACCAAATTAATGTCACATAACGTTGTAATTAACATACAGCATATTACATTTAATAAATTAAGTTACAAATGTCTATCATAATAAAGATATTTAGTCATAAAAATCACTATTAAAAGTTAATAAAACAAACTTATTCATTTTTAATTTTGTCAAATCGTGTTACTAGGTATTTAGTGGTCGGTCATAGTTTTATTCATCTTACAAATTAATGTATATGGTAGGTAAAGTAATAAAACAAGTTGATCCGTAATTTGGTGTTAAGTTGTTCTAGAAAGTTTTCGTTAATTAAGAGCTTATATTTAGCAGTCATTAAGAAATCGTGATCTTGTAATCAATTGCTAATTATTTTCGTAGAATTGAGAATCTTTTAGGACTAGTTTCTTTTTTTTATAATAACGCTAGGTGCGTTTTGATTACGATTATATGAAACGGTTATTCGTGTTGATTTATTTTTTACAATAATTAGGTATATCTGGTTTACTTCCAGTTTAGAAAGTGAAATGCCAAAAATATTTTATGATAATAAAACGCATCTTTTTTTCTTGTCCACGTGTCAATTAATGAGATGTAAATAGTAAAAATAAAAGAACATATATTTTTTTTAAGTATCAATTAAACATGACCCCTACTGCGATCAAAACGAATTGTAAGAAGCTTACGACTTGGTCTTAAATAATTATCTACTTAATGTTCACTTATTTTTTATTATTTTATGACCCTTTAAATAACAGCAACTTAAAACATTTAAAATAACGTTGTATTTCTTTTGGTATCTTCTTAAACAATAAAACTGGTGGTGTTTTTTCACCCATCTGAAATCTGACTCCAATTTATCACTATTCATATACCATTTAGGTATAACTCAATTGATCTGTGGTGATCCACTAAATGTAACGTTGGCCCTAGTGACAACATTTAATTTTCAATTTTGGTCACCTTAGAAAATCAACCAAAGATTATTTGATAGATTTTTTTTCTTTTTGTATATCTTCTAACTGGGATATCCTCTTTTTACTTAACGCTTCTTGGATAAAGCATCAATTAAGTTTTTATTCGTAAAACACTTCTCTTAAAATTCGAACGTCTAATCCTATAAGATGACAGATAGCTGCATCCTCTTACCTATGGAATGTTAATGGTACATTTATCAAAGTTTTAATATGTACAATGTCCAATACATCTTGGCCTGTGGAGGAATTCGGAACTAAATTGGAGTGTTCTAATTTTGAATATTTTTTGACAACTTACGCCACTGTCATGTGTCAAGTTATAATGGTGATGCTGTACCTTCACAGATCACGGTCTAGTAGAATTAATTTCAATTTATGAGTTTATTTGGGAACATTAATATTTTTGTAAATCACTCGTAGTAACAATTTTGTACTTAACCTGGAGGATTTATTGTAGTGTGGGGGCAATTGATGGCACTTTACATTTTAAGGCCTCGTAACCAGTTGATACATGATGTCGTATTACTCTTACAACTCTTACATTTATGGTGTAAGTTCCCGGAACAAAGGTAAAACGTGAGTGGTTCAATAACTGATCTCTGTATCATCCTCAAATAATGTATTCTCATTTACCTGGTTTGATGTCTCTGCTTAAAAACCGCAATTTTTATCCGACTGCTAAGGATATTATTGAGCAATAAAAAAAATTACTAAAATTTTAATAGGTAACAGTCTCATATTAATAGACGATATGTAATTACTGCTCTACATAGAACCTCACACCAAACATCAAAATCAATTTTAATCTTAAAAAGTATGATCATGTTTCACAATTTCGCAAGGAACTCAAGTGGCTCCCAATCCGTCTTCGCAGGAACACTCGCATTTTGTGTCTTCTTTTTAATATCCTGTTTAATCCTAAATCTCCATCCTACCTGCGGGAACGTTTCTCCTTTCTCCGCTCACCTGATGCGTCCTGCAGGACACATCTCAAATCCCTTCTTAAAATCCCTTCCCACTCCACTGACTTCTACTCCTATTCTTTCACCGTGCACGCTGTACGGCTGTGGAATAAGTTGCCGCCTGAGGTGAGGAGCTGCCAGACTGTTGCTGTGTTTAAACGCAAGTTGAAAGAACACTATCTTTCCTCTCTGTCATAGATGCATATAGTATTTATTGTATGTATATTTATATATATGTATTTAAGTAGTTTATGTTAGTGATTATATATTGGTTATATCTTCTTTCTTTTTACACTGTCTATCTGTACCTATCTCTTTTATTCTAACTCTCCCATAACGGGCCTGCTGGAAGAAATTTCTTTAGAGATAAGCTGTGCCCTTGTACAATTGTTTCTATTATTTATTCTTCTGTGTGTTTTTATGTGTACAAAACTATTAAATAAATAAATAAAAACACTCACCAAGGAAGCCAATTCCAGTTCTGTCTACAAGCTACAGTTAGAATCAATTTCCTCCTTCATTTTATTTTGAAAAGCTGTCGACCTATCGAGAAGGGATTTATTGCTGACCTCAGCACTTACTCAATCTTTAAACGGAACAGCCGCCTCACAAGTTATCCACCGAGAGACACATTAATCATAAAACCCCGTCTACACTATTCCTCAATAAATTTAATACTCCTTATAAAAGGTGCTACAAATGTACCGCTAAAAGTATTTATGTGAATGCTGAATTATGACACTTTATATGTTTCTGCAAATATTAAGTACCTATCCATCCAGTGTATAAACATTTCGCGTAATCAAATCTTTATTAGTTAGTCTTCAAACATTAGAAAAACAAATAGATTTTTGTAACATACTGTATAAACCCGTATTTACACCCCACCCTTAGTTAAAAGAAAATGTAATAAGATTCTCCGTTGTAACTCGGTAACGGTTATGGCTGTGTTGTGGCTAAAGTCTGTAAGTGACGATCAAAGGGTCATTAATGGGGTAAGTACCTCAGACTGTTCATACGACCGTTTGATATCGATGAAACCACGTGTGTCTGTAACTGAAAACTTACACTATACATTATTTTAGAACCTTGAACATTTTACACCTAAAGAACATTTCTTAAAATCTTTCTTTCTAACTTATTCGAATACGATGGATTTTTGTAGCTGTTGTGTAGCGTATTAGTGTGCAGTATCAAAGATTATTTTGTCTTCTATGTACAACTATTATATATAATGAAAGCCTTTTTAAAGCAAACAGTATTCTACGATTGACACGTAACTGATTTCTAATCTCCTAAGCCAGTGAGTCGTTAAAAGCTCATGACATTAAAGTAACAATTTCTCTAAGTAATCTTATAATCTGATATGACTCGCGCCAGTCTACGTGGGAGTCTGGGTCGCTCGTCATAATGGTTTAACAGTAATTAGTTACTGTCATTGTTAAAGAAATCACCCCTTATATAGTGGGAGCGGTGTACATTGACAAGAGTGTCTGGACTTCTAGATAAGTACATATTAAACTTCGAATTCTATATTAATCAGTCCAATTTATCATCTCATTTAGATTACTTATTCCTTGCAGAATTAATTATTCTTGACAGCCATTTTACCAAAATAATATAAAATATTACTTAGTAACAACGGCCAATGCACTCCATGACGACAATACCCACATAGAAACTCGATTGCAACCAGAGCAGCGAAAATGGTCAGCATTGAGCGAGGTGATACGTGAAATGTGACCGACGTGTTATGTCATTCACTTACACAAAGACATCCAATACATGTACCTATGGGTACTGGGAAGTTGCTTTTGACACGTGTCGTCAAGGACATTAATGCAAAGTACTTTTAACGGAGTTCACAAGAACATCGCGCGATTTGTAGCGCAGAAACCATTTTTAAATATCAGCGGGTCAGAGAAGACGCACGATGGGTCATACATAGTCACATGCATACTCGGATGTTAATTACAAGCCGCCACTAAATTTGGAGAGAACCATACCTACTAACATTTTGTAATTCCTCTTCTCATGCGAACAATATTTTACGACAGATAGCCTAATGCATTATATTATTCTAATTTACCGCATCTTACCTACTACAAAATTTTAATGCCGCAAACTTGAAGTGCCAAGAAACTTTACATAGTAGCAGTGTATTGTTTATTTACTCACAGTAAATACCTCTATAAGTTTGCTCATGTTCACATGCTTTTCCACTTACGAGTTTTCTATTGAAATTCTACGACAAACAATTTGTCAACGCGACGATAATAGAGAAACAGAAAGGCATAAAATCGTGTTGTGTATCTTCACAAGCACTTTTGTGATTGTGCAAGGTAACATAAATTGAATATCTATGTGTGAAATATTGTTTATTTGGCTTTATTCATAGCTACGCACTTATGATGAAATTAAAAGTTATCCTAACAACATTGATATACAATGCCTAAAAAAGATTAAAGTTTCACAAATTGACTTATTATTACGTTAAATTCAATAAACTAAATAGGCACATATAATTCTCATCTCATAATTTACAACTGAAAATAATCCCACGGCAACCACGCAACATGATTATAAGTAATTCACTATCATTACACACCGCACACCACATCAATATCCTTCCTCAACTAACCCAGTGTCCAACATACTAGACATAACTTGTAAAAGTTTTCCCGTCGAAGAAAATGCAGCTCCGGCGCACAGGTCAATGACCTGTTGACGTAACGCAATGACAGACTGCTTGGCGTCTCAGGCGCTAGACCGTAGGTAGAAGTCTTTCAACTCTTACACGACAATGGGCTTATGTAAGCAGCTAATGATAGACTGGCACGAGATATATTTTGTTGCTTTTACTGTGAGTGACGTGAAGACAATATATATTTTGTTGTTGTATGACGCTTGTTACGATCTCGTTGGACACTTGATTTGATAACTAGATGATAGACGTAGTATAGCCGAAAAAGCGATTACTCTACAGGGGTTAACTTAAGAGCTGAAAAGGCCGTTTAGATTTCAAAAGTACGTTATGAAAAGAAAGAAATCATTGCGCTTATGTGCAGTCATCTTCAAAAAAAGGCTTGCATAATACGTAGCTTTTTTATCTCAGCTCATGAATAAGACCGCCCAGGCGCTCAATACACGGCCATAGCTAGTAATCTATAAAACACATAATAGGTACCAACGTAATCATTTCGCAACAACAAAAAAGGTTGTATAATGCTGATCGGAATATAGTCAGTTTCGAAATAGATTTCTAGTTAAGTTTCAATAGTGCATCGTAGTCATATTTTCTGTTGCCGCGTGGATGCCGCCCATATGGCAAAGTTGCCACCTTCGACTTTTAAAATTATTTTTATAGCTCCTGAAATGGCAGAATAAGTAGGTGTTTACGATTCATTGTCAGTACATAAACTATCTGAGTTATGTGTTGAAGGAAATAGGGTTAAGGTATTATATTATTTTACGAGATAGCTACACATTAACAGTTCAATGATATAAGTACCAGTTATGTCAAAGGGAATTTCCTATTCATACGACTACTAATATGTGAGATTTTAGGTACAACTTAAAACATTCAATTGCGTGTGTCATTTCCTCCAACACTTGCCAAGGACTTGTCAGTACACACGATAGCTCCAAGGTGTATTTAATACTCATAATGACAGGAAGAGAAGAACCTTACTTCTACATAGTAATCTCTCTCAATAATAACGCTCACCTTCCAAGAAGGTAATTGTCTTCAAGTCTTAAAGAGCTATGACTTCTCGTATACAATCTACATTTAAAATGGCTTAAAACAACTGAATATCACTTATGGAATAATAATTACAATTTTCTTAAGCGATGAATATTCATACCTACAGCAAAGTTTGCAAAGTAAAAAAAAGCAAGATAGCGCAAAAATACTGATAATACAACATATAAGTGCAATAAATAGTATAACACAGTCATTAGCGTAGATATAGTAGCTATTTGTGCATGTGTGCATCAAGAGCGGGGTCATTGGCCTCGGACATTGTCAACGGGCTAGTAGACTATAGACATAATGATCACGCGGCCAGCCGATAAATTAATAGTGGTTATAAAGATTACTATGTAATGGTATAGATCCGAGGAGGTTTTAATGGATTGATTGCGTGGTAAATCACTCCGGCTTTAGTTTAGATGGACAGATCTATTAACAAGGTAGTGACCATAACGTTTATCTATGAGAAAGGAAGTGGCATTTTCCTTCAGCTGATATCTACATGTGAAGGGAAGCGTTATTCTAACCGTCAAAACCACGGTCGGTTTTCTTTTCAAAATTGGAAATAGGTACCAGATTATGTATGACAATTTTTTTTTATATTTTGTTTTACAAATTGTAACCAAAAATCTTGTGATTGCTCTTAACCTTGCATGAAAAAAGGCGAGCGAGATAACAAATTACGTGTTCACAGTAATATTTTATAATAAGTATGTACTTACTTAGTTGCTATGCTGTAAAATAAAATTTACAAACTTATTACAGCGGTAACGGTTCATAATTTTTATATAAGATCTTTTTTTTTCATAGTAATATACCATTTAAAATATTCGTTTCAGAGTTAAAATATATTAAAACAGGATTTGGAGATTTTTTTATTGAAATTACTACTGAATAAGTAATATTGTCTAATGTATCCAAACCGCGTAAAACAGCTCTTAAGTAGTATTTAATAAACTACCGCTTTTCCTGAAATAAAAACTTTACCATTTTAAATTTTTTTAATAAAAAAAAACCTAAAACATTGCAATATCGGTGGGAATGAGTCATAATGCATAATATAATCAGTGTTCCGTACCACACTGCGGATACTAGGTCAAATACCCGATGACCTTTGTACACAATTATGTCACTGTTCCGAGAGGTTAAACTTTATTATTTTATTGTTTTTATGACTATAAAACTTTTTCAATTTATTACTGACTTTCTTTTGAACTTGGAACTGAGCATAGATAAGCAAAAATATGTCAAAATTGGCTGTAAATTAGAACATCATCATTAGACAGTAGTATTATTTCCGTTTTAGAAGTTCGACAGCTATTTTCTTTATTTTCCCAAGCAAATCCTTACATTTTAAGGGTTTTTTCATGTTAATCCTAATTTACATTCGAAGTGCGAGTTTTAGTAAAAATTAACCAACTTGTTTTCTTAAGAATAAGAATAATTTTATTATTTTTAATTGAGGATGTCAAATGAAAAAATGTTTAGGTATGTACCTACCTAATTAAAGTTGAAAAAACATGTTTATGCATCTGCCTGCACCTACATACGTGACCACAGGTAT
The DNA here is from genome assembly GCA_963856015.1 of Helicoverpa assulta. Classification (NCBI taxonomy): domain Eukaryota; kingdom Metazoa; phylum Arthropoda; class Insecta; order Lepidoptera; family Noctuidae; genus Helicoverpa; species Helicoverpa assulta. The sequence continues at coordinate 11,028,206 of CAWLCW010000014.1, read as the reverse complement.
GTAGGTTCTTTATTAACCTACAACTGAAATAAAGTACCTACGGCAGGATAACAGTACGTTTGTGGTAGAAATAAAAACAATTATGAATAAAATACTCCGCAATAAGGACAAAGTATGGTGAGCTCATTAATTCTGTGAACTGTTTTAATATTTAAAACAAAACATTTTACTTTTCCTTGTTCAGATAAATCATTGCTTTTAAATTACCTATATATATACAAAGTTTTTGGTAGGGTAGGTATACCTAGACATTCTTGCTTTGTTCTTAAATGCATTGTATTGGTATTCCTCATAAAAAGGTTAAAATGGCTTGTACGATTAAAATTCCTAGTAGTGAGAATCGTAGTATTTACTATTGTGAGCAAACAAATTGTAGTTTTGGCGTAGAAAAATGTATCTCTAGGCGTAGGTTTAAAGCTTTAAGTTTTTATCTTAATATTAACTTTATTTTCGTATCCGAAAAAAATAGAAATACTGAGGTACGTAAAATGCTTCAGGAAAAACCTTAACCAGTACAACAAATCCATTCGAGCTTATTGGCCTTACTACAAAAACTTAACCACCTGTTTTACACTTGTCTAAAAAAATTGTGGCTGCAAAATGAACCATATGTCAACGTCATAATTTGTCATTTTTTTAGACAAGTCTTAAACTGACGTTTAATAGTTATTTGTTATACAAGAGTGCAAAGTTGCTTTTTAACCGCGGGCTCAATTTTGATGACCGAGCAAGCGAAGGATTCTAAAATTGAAACACGAGCGTAGCGAGTGTTTCAATAATTAGAATCCTGAGCGATAGCGAGGGAATCAAAATTAAGCAAAATTAAAAATTTTGAAAAAACCCCCGACGGTAAAAATCTTATTGAAAAATAATAAAATAACTCAAAACCCCCGACTTAACCCAATTATATAGGAATATCCGTCGGGAGCTGCCATCAAACCAGCTAAAGGATTCTAGTGTCGTGAATACAATTATTGAAGAATTGTAGATGTTTAACGATGACATAAAATACACTCAATTAATTGTTGAAATTTCATATAGAAAAGGCAGCCCCCGACGGTTATTCCTATATAATTGGGTTAAGTCGGGGGTTTTGAGTTATTTTATTATTTTTCAATAAGATTTTTACCGTCGGGGGTTTTTTCAAAATTTTTAATTTTGCTTAATTTTATTTCAGACTTTTTAGAGAACATATACGAATTATAGTCTATATAATATGTTATTGCAATATTATTTTGCACCGATATTGTAGCGCCCTCTAGTGAGTTACAGGCGTAATTTTTATTATTTGGGAACATGCATTAAGCACGTACACATTGCTGACGAAAACAGAATTGTAATCGGACGTTTTGATTATATTGTAACATTGTTTGGCACTAATATTGTGGCGCCCCCTAGTGATTAATAGCTATGACACCTATCTAAGAACATGAACTCATCGAACACAAAACCGTTATTGAAAACCGCATCAAAATCGGATCATTAGTTTAGAAGGTAGGTGGGAACATTACTTTGCTCTTTTGCACTAATATTGTGGCGCCCCCTAGTGAGTTACAGCCATGACACCTATCTAAGAACATGAACTCATTGAACACAAAAACGTTATTGAAAACCGCATCAAAATCGGATCATTAGCTTAGAAGGTAGGTGGGAACATTACTTTGCTGTTTGGACTAATATTGTGGCGCCCCCTAGTGAGTTACAGCCATGACACCTATCTAAGAACATGAACTCATCGAACACAAACCCTTTATTGAAAACCGCATCAAAATCAGATCATTAGTTTAGAAGATATGTGGGAACATTACTTTGCACAAACGCACACACAAACACACAAACACACAAACGCACATCTCTCACCCTAAACGCATATACCTGCTCCGTTCCGTCGTGGGTAATTAAGCAAAATTAAAAATTTTGAAAAAACCCCCGACGGTAAAAATCTTATTGAAAAATAATAAAATAACTCAAAACCCCCGACTTAACCCAATTATATAGGAATATCCGTCGGGAGCTGCCATTAAACCAGCTAAAGGATTCTAGTGTCGTGAATACAATTATTGAAGAATTGTAAATGTTTAACGATGACATAAAATACACTCAATTAATTGTTGAAATTTCATATAGAAAAGGCAGCCCCCGACGGTTATTCCTATATAATTGGGTTAAGTCGGGGGTTTTGAGTTATTTTATTATTTTTCAATAAGATTTTTACCGTCGGGGGTTTTTTCAAAATTTTTAATTTTGCTTAATTTTATTTCAGACTTTTTAGAGAACATATACGAATTATAGTCTATATAATATGTTATTGCAATATTATTTTGCACCCATATTGTAGCGCCCTCTAGTGAGTTACAGGCGTAATTTTTATTATTTGGGAACATGCATTAAGCACGTACACATTGCTGATGAAAACAGAATTGTAATCGGACGTTTTGATTATATTGTAACATTGTTTGGCACTAATATTGTGGCGCCCCCTAGTGATTAATAACCATGACACCTATCTAAGAACATGAACTCATCGAACACAAAACCGTTATTGAAAACCGCATCAAAATCGGATCATTAGTTTAGAAGGTAGGTGGGAACATTACTTTGCTCTTTTGCACTAATATTGTGGCGCCCCCTAGTGAGTTACAGCCATGACACCTATCTAAGAACATGAACTAATTGAACACAAAAACGTTATTGAAAACCGCATCAAAATCGGATCATTAGCTTAGAAGGTAGGTGGGAACATTACTTTGCTGTTTGGACTAATGTTGTGGCGCCCCCTAGTGAGTTACAGCCATGACACCTATCTAAGAACATGAACACATCGAACACAAACCCTTTATTGAAAACCGCATCAAAATCAGATCATTAGTTTAGAAGATATGTGGGAACATTACTTTGCACAAACGCACACACAAACACACAAACACACAAACGCACATCTCTCACCCTAAACGCATATACCTGCTCCGTTCCGTCGTGGGTAAAAAGTAAATAAAAATGGCACGCACGTCACACATGGCAAATTAAAAAGATGTACCTACTAAAATTTATTTATGCAAAAACTCAGTTTAAAAATGTAATGAGGTCTAAAATCGACCTCAAAACAATAAAAAATAATAATTTCATCCCACTTTATCGAGGAAATTACTAAATGCCAAAAAACAAAATGGCGCGCACATATGAATACCTATCAAATTAAAAAGAAGTCCCTATTAAAGTTCATTTATTTGAAAACTCAGTTTAAAAATGAAACGAGATTAAAAATCTATGTAAAAACAATAGTAAAAATTACTTAATTAATTGAATAATTATTTTAAGCAGTATTTTATTTGTTTAATATGTATTTGTTTGAAAAGTCTTATCAAGATTGTCACAAATGAAGTATTACACACGATGTTCTAAATTCAAATCACTTTGCCGCTCTAGAGAATAAAAACGGCTTTTGCGCTCAGTTATCAAAGGGTAAAACTACTCTTTCCGAGATGGTGGGATGAAAAAGTTTTTGTGGTAAGACGGTATATGTTTTTGTTTCTAATTCAAAACTATCTTAAAACAAAAAAACTTGTCTAGAAAAGTCTACACTAAAGCTGTAAAGCTGTAGTGCAACGAACTGCATGCGCAAACGCACCGGACATTACTCACGCGATAATGCTATCCTCTTCCTAACGATAGCGCACTTTCACGGATTACACAACTTTTATTACATCACCATGACAACTGAAATAACTAAATCGATTTACTACTGTTCTATGAATATATTTTATGTATCGTTAATGATCCAAGTACTTGGATAATATTGCCTTTATTATTGCAATAAAAAATTGGGATTAATTGCTTCTCTATGATCGCTTGTTTAACATTTTAATTAGCTCTAAAAATATAACAACGATAAATTTATGCCCCATTGTCTTGTTCTCGGATTATATCAACGCTTAAGAAAAAAAAATATTCATGTACCTACAGAGTTTACTTTTCCCTACTTTTATAATAAACTAGCCGTTTTACCACGGTTTCTGGTGTCCGTATAAAACATAGCTCATGTCATCAAAAAAATATCGATTCCTAACTTTTTAGAAATTACTTTAAATGAAACGTCCTCGCTAAAATAAACGTTTACACCCTTCCATTTTGTATTAAGACAAATACCCATTTGAATATCTAACCGTATCATCACTAGATTATATTGGCATACAGTCATTATGAACAAACTATTTTAAACTATTTTTGTAACTGTTAATTCATTAACAACCGGTTCGCTACAATACAATGAATAGTCATTTTGGTCCATATCTTAATGATTTCCGCACAGTTTTAGAACCGAACTATTCAGCCGTTTTATCTCATCCTGAATCCCCTTTTAACAAAACCGCATCCTGAACAGTCACCATTCCTCATGATTATCACCAGACTTCGGGAGACTTAATTTTTAAATACATTTTAAGGTAGGTACTCTAACATAAGTTGCTGTGAACCTTGCGAATCTCAGCCCTAACGATAAATGATGGCATGATACAAAACCTAAAAACAGATGCAAAGGTCGACAATGCAAGCAAAATTGGTGTGAAAAGTGAAAAGCACAATGCACATAACATGTTTATTATTTATGTACTATGTACCTAACAGGTTTACTATATACCTACCATGTGTATATGCATATACGCAGCCTTAAGCTTATCCTTCAGCGAATCGCCCAAAAGCAATAGACTCATGGTCAAACTCAAAATCCGGACTGACTGACCCAAAAAATCACTAATCACATGTTTATCAGCAACATTCTCTAACAAAGACAAGTTATACATGCAACATGCATTACAGAATAACTTGCCATATCGGAATCCTTTGCTGTTGAATCACAGCTTATCAGCAACAACTGCTTATTTAGGTCTGCAGATGACGATAACACAAAGTGCTCCTTTGTTCACTGAATTCAATTAGATAACATGGATACAGCAATTGTTTTCGAAAAAACCATAAACGTTTGGACAGAGTGACACTGGCCTAACCATGCGTGGTGTTAGTGGGGCCACAGAGTGAGCGTGTGCTATGTACCTATAAATTACTTTTTTAATGTGTTGATAAGTGATTGTTTCCTGAATTATCTTGTTCATTTTTGAATAACGTTCTTTTCTATGTACAAATTGTCGAATAACAAAAAAGCATGATGTTTTTGTGTTCATTTGTAATCAATCTTATGCACAGTCACCAAGCAACTCGCTGCTAAGTATGTTTCTCACGGATTCGCGGAATCATTTAAGGCAGCATGTCGTTTCTTTTGCTTAAATGTTTGTACATTTAGCTTGTTTGTAAACAATCTCACAACATAAGTATACAGATAGAAGATTATACACGTTTCGCATTATGTAACGAGCTTCATTAAACATGAGCGCGGTCTCCCGCTGTCTCCAAGGCCAACAACTAAAAGATAAACAATAATTTATCTGTCAAAAAGTTTGAGTGTACGACAGGATGCCACATACAAAGAGAAGGTTGTAAATGAATAATAAAGGGACGGAAGCGCGTCAACCTTTCTCATTGTTCGATTTCGACGCACGCGCGCCCATTCGACTTTATGTCTCCATTTTTGTCTATCACGATCAAAATAAACAGTGTACAAATTGTTCATAATGTCGAGTTACAAGAGACAAAATCTTTAATTTAATTATTATTGACCACCTTCAAGGGTTTTTGTTTGCATAACGACTGCCATATTTTTGCTAAAAACAAATTACCTAAAGTTATCTGCACGGATATTGAGCCCTGACCTTCACCTGCGCAGAAGCGATTTATTGGTTTATTGCCTTATGTGTACAGTGCGCAAAGCGATCCCCACTCTTCCGCCGAGAGCCCAATATCCGTGCCGATAACTATACATTATTAGTAATACGATTAATTAACAGTAATAGGTGCCTATATGCCTCAGTTAATCACCTCAAATATACATATTAGGTACCTACTGCAACTGTTCACAGTTTGACCAAACAACAGATTAGCTTAAGGTAATTAGACTCGTATAAGTACTAATTTAATTTCAGTGGTAAGCAGTAAGTATTACCGAATGACGTTACATTATTTCAAGGTTTATTATTCTTTTCTTACTGGGTATTTCCCGGGCTGACCTTACAGAGCAAATATACGAACAAACAAGTAATATATAAAAAACATTGCAAGGAGGTTACGATATTTATTTACGTGTACAAATAGCTTTTTGTCAAAGAATAAAGTTTTTTTAAGAATTATTTCGTACAGAATAGTCTCATCAATAACCAGATTTTTTCTCTAAAAATATTGCTGTTGTAGTAAAAGTCTGAGAACATGTTATGTCACTTGCAAAAAGAAGATACCTACATTAAGATCTAATAACTAAGTAGATATAACAATAGTTATCTCAAGCGACTTTAATCACTTGCACTTGCATTTAATTAACATAATTTCATTTCAAGTTCCACTTTGTAATATGACTTTTCTAGAAGTCATTCTCAGTTACTAAACATAAATTTAAAGAAAGAAATATTTAAGCCAACATTACCATAGTATTATAATGAAGAATGTGGGCACGTAATCCGATCGGGCTGTTTCATTTGAATCAAGCATCGGAACCGTACCATTCCATGTATTGCCGTAATGCTTTCTCAAAACCAATAGTGTCGTCACGTACAATACCCCATTTAAATGATACGCCTGAATTCTATAAGATTATCTGATACTTTTGGGGGTTTTAAAAAGCGTAATTTGCAGGTACAGAAGTCCAAACTACCCTAACTCTAACATCCTACAGACTTGTCGATCATCTGATGTGTATTTTTTTGTTGGTTTTGGTGTGGGTTTCAAATTTTTCTCATAGCCATTATAAAATTTAATTAAGGTGATTTTTAGGTGAAAAATTAATTAAAAATTAAAGATAAGATAAAGACTTATAACAATGTTATAAAAGGACAACATGCCAGTTTCTTTTCTAAAAACAGATATTGTTGTTCAAGGGCGGATCCAGCTTCGGCACCAGGGGGGGGTCACACAGTTGTGATCAAGTCACAAAAAATATTTATTATTGATTTATAAGTATTAATATCAAACAAAAGTTGCAGACATTTGGTTGTACATAAATAATATTATATTATAGCGTATACTTCTTATAATATAAAAAAAGGAGACACAGTATAATTACAAAAAGCGCGAGTGCAGCGAGCGCGAAATTTTTACGAAAGTGAAGAAAAGTGTTTTCATGTAGAAAATGGCCCGAGCAGAGTGAGCGCAATTTCTTGTAGTAACATGGAAAGAACGAGCGAGAAAGCGCGAGCGAAGCGAGCGCGAAAATTTTTATTCAGGGCAAGGACTAAGGTTAAAAAAAATGTTTTAATGTAGAAAATGGCCCGAGCTGAGCGAACACAATTTCTTAGACATATGTATTTGTAGTCGAGAAATTAAAAAAAGCGCGAGCGAAGCGAGCGCGAAAATTTTTATTCAGTTCGAGGACTAAAAGCAGATGAAAGCGCTTTCTTGCCATATAACAAGTATACAGCACAAATACAAAAAGCGCGATCGAAGCAAGCTCGGGAATGTTTGCAGGTTTAAGACTAAACTTTTGAAAAGGGGTTCATGAGATACAGCATGTAGACAACCCGGACAGCGGAAGCGGATTCTTAGTAACAGGGTAGGGTCCCGTTTCCTCCCTTTGGGTACGGATAAAGAGTGAATAAAGAATAGAGAGCGAGAGCTGCAAGCACGAATTCTTCAGCAAAACTACTCTACCTCTATCTATCTGTGTACCTATTCACTCAGAATAAAAACTATCTTTTACTTACTACATGTATACCTAATGAAACAAAAACATCGTGTTTAACCATTTCAATTAGTGGTCCACCTAGGTCCTGGACCTGGCCCAGGTGGGGGTCATGACCTTGTGACCTACCCGCCTGGATCCGCCGTTGTTGTTGTTCCAGAATATGTTTGTGATTTCATAGTCTTAGATTTTCCTAATTTTCTTTTTTTTTTTGTAAATATGTTAGTAGATTAAATGAAAAAACTGTTAGTTCCGTGCCGCATGTCATTATTGAGTAGTCTGTCTGCACTTTTGAATGTAGTCAATCAGTTGCACCGAGTCATCGCGTGGTTACCGTGCGTGTTACTGACCGACCGACCTTCATCCGCCTAGACAGACGGTCTGATGGGTCTGACAACATCTCAATCTACTTCTGAACCTTTTTTCGTTTTATTATTCTATTTGTTAGCCACTCAGAATACCACTTAATACAAACAATTATCATTGTATCGGATGTCTGTCTGTTCTGATGAAGTCTACGCTCCGACCTACTCGGTCCCATATTCAAAACCCGGAAAGCTTTCAACTCGAGCTTTCTAATCGCTTTGCTTGCCTCAAGAACTTAGTGTCAGTGGACGAGATCAACGACGGACTAGTGGAAACTGTCCGCACGGTAGGGTCTAAGTTTTTTAGACCCTGCCGTAAAGATAGACCTCAAAAACTAACCGATAAAACCTTAAACCTCATGGCTGAACGACGCTTGCTACAGTTGCAGTCTTCCCATGATGCGAAGTCATATAGGCAGCTCAATAGAAGAATATCCAAGTCCTTGCGACACGATCTGCGTCTCTTTAATACGAATCGTATTAAAGAGACCATACAGCGAAACCAAGGCTCCAAAGTGTTCGCAAAGGACAAGTCTATTGGGCAAAGCCAGATGACTAAGCTGAAACGGGAGGATGGCAGCATAGCGTCGACCAAGGCAGAGGTTTTAGGCGAGATCGAGAGGTTCTATGGTCAGTTATACACTTCGGTCGCAAAGTCCGTTGACAGCTTGGCAGGAGATCCAAGAGCCAAGCTGTCCCGACATTATACCGAAGATATCCCGGACATCAGTCTGTACGAGATTAGGATGGCCCTGAAGCAGCTTAAGAACAACAAGGCGCCGGGTGAGGACGGAATCACTTCAGAGCTTCTGAGAGCGGGTGGAACACCGGTACTTAAAGTCCTCCAGAAGCTCTTTAACTCCGTCCTGTCCGAGGGCAAAACGCCTGAAGCATGGAGCAGGGGTGGGGTGGTGTTGTTCTTCAAAAAAGGTGACAACAGCCTATTGAAGAACTACAGACCCATCACACTTCTAAGCCATGTTTATAAGCTGTTTTTCAAGGGTTATCACGAACCGTCTCGAGCACAGGCTTGATGACTTCCAGCCTCCCGAACAAGCCGGTTTCCGAAGAGGCTTTAGTACCATAGACCACATCCATACGCTGCGGCAAGTTATACAGAAGACCGAGGAGTATAACTTGCCATTATGCTTAGCGTTTGTGGACTATGAGAAAGCCTTCGATTCGGTGGAAACATGGGCGGTACTTGAGTCACTCCAACGATGCCTTATTGACTATCGGTACATCGAGGTGTTGAAGTGTTTGTATAATAACGCCACTATGTCGGTCCGAGTACAGGAGCATAGCACGAAGCCGATTCCATTGAGAAGAGGCGTAAGACAGGGGGATGTAATCTCCCCGAAACTGTTTACCGCCGCAATGGAAGACGCCTTCAAGCTCCTGGAATGGCAAGGACTTGGCATCAACATCAACGGCGAATACATCACTCACCTTCGGTTTGCCGACGACATCGTAGTCATGGCAAAGTCGGTGGAGGAACTCAGTATTATGCTCGAGGGCCTCGACCGAGTTTCACAACGGGTGGGCCTGAAAATGAACATGGACAAGACGAAAATTATGTCAAATGTCCATATTCAGCCCACCCCAGTCTCTGTTGGAAGCTCGGTACTCGAAGTTGTTGACTCATATATCTACCTAGGACAAGTAATCCAATTAGGTAGGTCCAACTTCGAGAAAGAGGTCAACCGCCGAATCCAACTCGGCTGGGCAGCGTTCGGGAAACTACGCAATGTCTTTTCGTCCGACATACCTCAGTGCCTCAAGACGAAAGTCTTCAACCAATGTGTGTTACCAGTGATGACTTACGGCACCGAAACGTGGTCTCTCACTATCGGCCTCATCTCAAAGCTCAAAGTCGCTCAACGAGCTATGGAGAGGGCTATGCTTGGTGTTTCTCTACGTGATCGAATCCGAAACGAGGAGATCCGTAGACGAACCAAAGTCACCGATATAGCCCACCGGATTAGCAAGTTGAAGTGGCAATGGGCAGGCCATATTGCTCGCAGAGCAGATGGCAGATGGGGCCGAAAAGTGCTGGAGTGGAGACCACGGACTAGCAAGCGCAGCGTAGGACGTCCACCAACGAGGTGGACAGACGACCTTATAAAGGTCGCCGGAAGACGCTGGATGCAGGTCGCTTCCAACAAGTATCTGTGGAGATCAAAGGGGGAGGCCTATGTTCAGCAGTGGACGTCCTATGGCTGAGATGATGATGATGATGGATGTCTGTCATGATTTTGGTGAAGAAATGTAAAGGGCAAGCCCAAGACACCCATATGATACAAATTTTCAGCAGTAAATACTCAAATTGATATTTTCACATAATTTCCATACATACAAACGTATTCTGCGCATATGTTAACATCAAAGAGACCATCTGACCCACCGCCTAGCCACTGACATTTTTATGATGTGAATTTAATTAATGCTTACTATGTAACGTAATTAATGATACAATACTCGAATGAAAGTAAATCCTGTTTTTACAACCGGCCAGACAGTTGTTTATGTGTTTTTAAATATGCTAAGTACATTATCATTAATCATTGCTTCTTCTTGCACTGGCTTCTACTGTTGTGAAGTGTGTCAAATCTTCATCTCGATTTTGCTGATGAATAACGTCTGCAATTGAACGGATGTTTGTAACTTCTAAGAAGATTTCAGCTGACTTACTCTATTTTTTGACGTCAAGGATTTGAAGCATCTTTGCTACTAATTGTTGTCAAGGACTGATGATACTGCGAGATGATTTTATTTTGAGAACCCGATAAAAACCGCTTGCCATATGTTAATGTTAGCGTAAATGTCAAAGAGTACATGTATCTAAGTAATTGTAACTTAGATCTTCATTCGGCAGCTTTAAGTCTAACAAGATTATCGAAAAGCTTAAAAGCTAAACAAAACAAACTTTTATACAAATAGAAAATGTCTTAACGGCCGGGTGGTCCCCCATATAAAGGCAAGAATGACAGCCACTTTTTATAACCACACACTAATCTGATTAACAATAAAATAATAAAATAAAATTGTGACCACGTTCGGTCACATAAATATATTCTATGACCGTGGCTCTGCATTCTGTTACTTAATAAGTCACAAAATGACTTAAGTATTATTAAGATATTTTTTTTCAAACTAGTTTGAGGTAAGTCAATGTTTGGGCTTTTTTAAGGAAAATTGGTTATGATTTAATAATGCTTAAAGAACCACTATTGGGTCTAACGCATAGATATAACATAAAATATGTTTTATCATATTTAAATATGTTCCGTGATTCTGACAGTTCTGCCACATTTTTCTTTATAAATCTTTAATAATAATAATTTATTTTGGAAAAATCTTGCAAATAAACACAATATATTAATAATAGATAGAAGAATTTATTCATTCATATTAAGAATAAATAAATTGCTCTATTGATATTAACCAAAATAAGTATTACATGGTTCTGGAACTAATCGAGAGTATTAATTAATGTAATGGACCACATAACTCCATGGATCTAGGTCCACTTGATGTAACGGGACATCCAAGAATGGAGGATGTTATAAACACCGCAGATTTTATAATTAACGGAAATACCAACGCTGATGGCTTTATTTTATACTATAGATTGTCAAAACTACATTCCTAGATCTCTTTTAATGCGTAGCTACTAATTTGGCAAATGGGAATCATTAATTCACTACTAATCGTTTTGTTGTTTTTGGCTCCAGTCAATATGTATGTAGATGGTTCAACCGTAAGGGAAGAAGATGCATATAGTATAGAATCCATTTATTTGAACATAATTTCAGCCTAAAGAAAGTAACAGACTATAACTATAAAATATAAACATTCCCTTAGGCGACACCACTATGTTAATTTAGACTATGTGAGTAAATCAAAATAAACATCGATTCGCACGTGTAGTTCCGAAGAATAATTGATAGGTTTCATGCCAATCAATAAAAAAAATATAACTGCCTACAGGTGGACTATTCGCGCCACTAAATAGCAATTTACAACAATAAATTCTTGATTGTAATAGATCACTTAAAATATTAACCAGTTAAATAATAACTATATGACGTAGTTTATGTAAACTAACTGTAAATTGAAGGGCATCGAACCTCTTTGTAATTTTGAAGAAGAAATAAAAGGCTTTAACCATACCTCTATGGTTCATGTGCGTAATGTTTTCAAGTTATTTATTACTGTTAGCAACATTTTAATTCGAAGGCAAATCAGCTAATTCAATCTATACTAATATTATAAAGCTGAAGAGTTTGTTTGTTTGAACGCGCTAATCTCAGGAACTACTGGTCCGATTTGAAAATTTCTTTCAGTGTTAGATAGCCCATTTATCGAGGAAGGCTATAGGCTACTTTTTATCCCGGTACGGGAAGTAGTTCCCACGAGATGCGGGTGAAACCGCTGGCAGAAGCTAGTTTAAAATATGACTTGACTTAAAGGTCTTAGTTACCAGGTCATTAAACTCCCAAAAAAATTGACACTACCAGAAAAAAAAAGTGTTCTTTGCTTCAAGAGCAGAAAGTAAAAATGGGTCTTAATTTGCAAGTGGAATACTTACAAATGATTAAAAACTAGCTTCTGCCAGCGGTTTCACCCGCATCCCGTGGGAACCTCGGCACGGACCCGGATAAAAGCCTAAGGCTATAGCTAAAAATAGCCTATAGCCTTCCTCGATAAATGGGCTATCTTACACTGAAAGAATTTTTCAAATCGGACCAGTAGTTCCTGAGATTAGCGCGTTCAAACAAACAAACAAACAAACAAACAAACTCTTCAGCTTTATAATATTAGTATAGATAAACGCAGTCAAAAACTAAAATCATCTTCACTGCCAACATTTTCATTGATTCCACATACTTAATTGATCGTAGTAACCTTATACTCCTTTCTCTATTAGTGGTAGATTTTATAATAACTAGCTTGATCAGGTAGCTGACGGCTACTATGGGACCACCTACAGTGGCGGTCCTCTTTCGCCGGCCTTAAAAGGCAATCGAATCCTAAACTTGAATCGACTAACTTTTATTTATGATATCGGTAATCTTATGGACAATGACATTAGACAATTATTACGATTTTCATATATATAGAAATTATATAGGACATATGTGTAAACTGGAAAGAATACCTACATAGTTTTAAAGGTGCCAGATCAGATTTTGTATTGATCACTCTATCTCTTAAATGCGTTCGTATTTCTTGAAGCAAAGCAAGACCAAAATTAACTTTGTCACTTCAGTTAATCACCCACTCGTAAACAACACAAATGTTTTTAAAAGTGACAGTTATGGCCTGAAGTGCGTATCCCATAAACACTAGACGCTTGTAGGAGAGATCTTACTACGAGATAAACAACCTTACCTCTTTTGCTATTGTTAAACTAAAACGACGATGTCTCTCCATGCTTTTACTTTGACTTTGTAGTAAACGTTTCTAAACATTACAAATTCATTGCTTTATGTTAAAGCACATTACTGATAGAAAGTGCCAGATTCACATTGAGCTAGGGAGAACAAGATATAGCTATCTCAAGACTGATCACAGTTATTAAATTCATGTAAGACTTTCATACGGCCAGTAATGAGCTTCTGATGTTTCAAGTTATGTAAGTGGCCAGGATTCGAATGTGGATTTCGCTTTTTAATTTTATTTGAATTTGGAACTATGATTACTAGTATGTTTTCGATATTCTAAATTTCTAACGGTCAATGCATTCGATGAAGTAGGCAGATATAATAAATCTAGGAACAACTTGATGGCTTTTATTACAATTCTTGTAATATTGAGTGGCAATATGGTATCAATGTAGTTATTGTCGACAATTATAATTTATCAAACGTTTATTGGTGTCAATATACACTGTTGGGTTTTTCATTAGTTCATGTTCTTGGATAAGAGCATCGGAAACTTGAGACTTGCAATGATTGGAATCGTTTCCATTGGTATATAGGGTCAAACATCAATAGCAATCAGTGTACATACTTATTCACCACTAAGTATACTTACCTATTTGTATGTAGGTATGTTGACCACCTGTCCGGATGCATTTGGTTGATAACTCCATCAGACAGTTTCGTTGGTCGCATACAAAATATGTTGTTTTAATCCATACTTATGTTAAGTAAGACAGGTAAATTCTTTTCCAGAATCCAGAATATTTTAAAACAGTTACTTCCAACACCTGTTAGTTGCAAAAATGGTTAAGTGCCAGTGATTCTGCAAATCGCTGTTTAAACAAATAGGTAATAACAGGAAGTATGCGCAGACGCATACACGTGTATGCCGCTAGGCGCGAGGGTCATTGGGTTCAGTTGATGTTTACCAATCATGCAGGATGCACGCGTGCTTCGGGATGAGGTACAATAGTGCACACATCAATGTATCCCATCTTTGTTTATTAAATAGATACTTGAACTAACAGTCAGAATATTTTGATTTGAAAAAGTGGGATTGAGTTTGTTTCCCTGCTTTTCAAGTATAGATCGATTAAAGTTTGTAGGTAAGGTAAAAATACATCAGCGGAATTGACTAGGATGCCGTAGGTATATTCTTCCGAAAAAAATATACTACAAATGTCACTTTCTAACACGATAATAAGTAAGTATTATAATTTAAACAAAAACTGTAATTAAATATACCTCTATTGAAATTGTTTTGTGCTTGCCTGTACTTAAGGCATCTACTGTAGGGTAAAGGCGGGATAGATGCCGCAGTGGGATAGGTGCCCCATTTTTAAAAAACCTAACTTCCCAGGCTCGCGATTAAGAAACAACCATTTAACTAGAAGCGGCAAGCACCCCGCACCTAAGTTAGCCACGCTCCGTCGAGGGGTGAGGTCGCGTTTCGCTCGTGTGTGAATTCATCTCCTCGGCGAACTTAAAGCAAGCGTAAAATTTTTAAAGGTGAATATTTGCTGTTGTATAACTTTATAAGAAGATATTAATTCCGTCTAATTTTTTATTACGTATATATATTGTTTCATGAAGTATACATTTTGATGTAAATAGTTGCTCTATTGTATTTATTTATTTAAAAAAATACTATTGCATCTAACCCTGTCAAAAAGGATAGATGCCCTGATTTTTTACGGTATAGGTGCCCCTAGGGGCATCTATCCCTCCATACACCACGTATACCCTGAATGTATTATAAGTGCTTTGAATATATATTACAAGCTTTTATTTAACTTGCAATGTATATATGTATGTATGTATGTATGTAACTATGTGTGTTCGGGTGGAATTTTACAACTCAATTTTAAGGCACTTGCCCTCAACCGATTGAGCTGAAATTTTGCATACATGTTTAGTTTGGGTGACAATGCATGTTAAGCTATGTGACGTCATCCTAAATCCAACATGGCTAAATATACAAGATGGCGGACTAGTTATTTTAAGGTACCTATACAATATGGGTATCAAATGAAAGGGATTGACAAGTAGAACACATTGCGCTTTACAAAATAAAAATCCAAGATGGCCGCCGCTACAAAATGGTGAATAACCTATTTTTTTCAATCCCATCCATATGGGTATCCAATTATAGGGCTTGACAAGTAGAACAAAGTGCACTTTACCAAATCAAAGTCTAAGATGACCACCGCTACAGAATTTAGACTTAGGAACTTACCAGGTGAAAAATAAAAAGTATAAAATAAATTGAGGTAAAAAAAATCTTTAAAAACAAGCTTTTATTTAAATGCGCTAACATATTTGACACAATTTATATGTTTTAAAAGCTTGTCGCGATTTTACTAAGAAAGTAAATACGAGTACCTACTTAAATCACGCGACAAGCTTTTAAAACATATAAATTGTGTCAAATATGTTAAATTTGAAATGTCGTTATAAGTTGACAGTAAAGTTACAGTAAAAGTTTATTTTTTTCTTTTTAGCGCATTTAAATAAAAGCTTGTTTTTAAAGATTTTTTTTACCTCAATTTATTTTTAATATATTTTTGTGTTTTTTATATTTTTCATGTGTTTATGTACCTATAGGTATTTACCCTTTTCATTGATTACGAATGATTTACAGTTTAAACAGTGAAGATGAAGACAATTCACCTAAGAAAAAAGTTAAGGGAAAGAAAACTAAAGGTTTGCCGGTAAAGAAGACTAAAAGAGATGGACGGGATGAGCCTAAAGATATAAATAAAAATAACTGCATAGAATGCTTTAAAAACTATGAACAAATAAAGTCTAAATCCGACTGGATTCAATGTGTAATTTGTCAGTACTGGTTACATGAAACCTGTACACTTTTCAGAATTTTTTGCTCGAGATGTGGGAAACTTAAAGCACTGTCCGGTTAAATATTATGATGCTAAGTATATTGTGTTATTTTAGTTTTTAAGAAAGAATGATTTTTATGATTTTGCATGTTGAAACTTAATAATTAATATTTTATAATAAGGGTTTAAAATTTAAAATACATTATTTTTGTTGAACAAATACTTTTAGAATTTTATTGTGTTAATTTTAATTAATCTGATAATAAAGATTTAAAAAACTGCAAAATACTTTTCATTTCAAATAAATTAAAGTAAAAGAATATATAAATATTATGAATATAATGTAATTATACAGTATGAATAAGTGTAGGGCATCTATCCCGCACCGTAGGCATCTATCCTTGCTAGTATTTTCAAGGTGGGGCATCTATCCATAGGGGTAGGCATCTATCCCCAAAAATTGAGTTCTACAAAAAGCTAAAATCTGCAAAACGTGTAGTGTATAGGTCCAAAAAGACAAATCACAAATAAACATAAAGGATTAAACTAGTTACATTCATAGGTGTTATTAATGTAGCACCAATATTTATTAAATTAGAAGCATATTTCAAAAAGTGGGGCATCTATCCCGCCTTTACCCTATTCAGTATTAATTAGTATTTACGGTCTACCGGCGCGGGCGCACTATTCTCTTAGTTCTCCATATAAAAACGAATCGAGAACTTTAGACACTGCTAATCACTTTATGCCCCATTAATCTAAAAAAAGTCTAAAGACTTTAAAAATAGAACTACCAGTATTTTCGAAGTTGGAACCATTAAAATGAATTAGTAGAACAACATATTATGGTAAAATCCCCAAAAAAATGAAGGCCACGTCTAAAAATAGAATATAACACTTTTAGATTGTAAAGAAATTAATGTAAAACAAAAACAATGAGTAAAGAATCATATTAATACATGATTAGCTAAAAAAATATGGCTATTTTTGTTCCTAGTACCTACCTAATGTCATTATTTTAAAATTGCTACATAAATAGCATAATATTTTTTTGTTCATAATAGAGATGTGTATTTAATTTTATCTGAACGACCGTAACTTGGGTAACGATAATATACAAAAAAAAATAGTTTCTTATGAGTACCGGCCCATAGTTTGTTTGAGCTCATTTAAAATCAATATGAACATATTAGTAATGGTAGTACGCAAATAACAAAGATCAGGTATTTAACTGGTATCAGACCGACTGAAAAGTTTGATTGAAATCGACTGTTAAGTCTGCATTTTGATAATCTAAATGTAACCAATTTGTACAGTATAATAAGATAACATCAAAGTACACATACTTCATTAAAATTTAAACATAAAACAAAACGTTTATATGGTTCACTTAAACGACTAGTATAAAAGCTTGTTATAACTGAGCCCCTTAATTGGCCAGGATGAAAGTCGGCCACTCGACAAGTGAGAGCAAAAACTCCTGCGCAAACTTAGACAAATAACTCGAAAATTATATATAATCAAGCTTAGGCTTTAGTTATCGTTTTTGAGCTATTACTATTATTATAAATACTTGGTATTATTTAGAGGTAAAGTTTGTATCTTTGTGTGTTGTGATTATCTCTTAACTTGCTGAATGTAAGGGCTCACTATTCCCTAAGCAAGGGAATTTACTACAACCTTTTAACTAAAAGTTAAAATTATAACTCTGAACGAGCATAGAAATTTTATTTTATGTAATGTACACACTATATATACAAACTTAAACTACTTATCTTTATACAAATCTAAAAATAAAATACTATATACAGAATATATATAAACATAAAACATATATAAAAGAACATCGATCAGGCGTCGAAGTATTAATTGTTGCATAGAAATTGTTTTAAGTACTCCTGTCACCAATCTATGGAAGACTTCACTTTCCATAACCTTTCGGGAAAAATAGTTGCGATTCCATATAATGTAGTGCAAATATAAATCTTATTTATTCTTCAGTGCATAACTTTTTTTCCAACCATACTCATTGCGCAAACTTAAATTCTATAATTACTTCATAAGGTCACCGATTAAAAGCGCTTACTTATGTAATTACACTTTCTCCAAAAAAAGGTACGTACGTAAATCTAGATAGGTACTTCAACGCAAACTAAATTACATTTGAGAGTTGTCTTGTTAAAATTATGGCCCCAAGAGTTTGTTTCCTATTACGAATCTGAGATCAGATATGACAGGCAATTGCGACTATCGCTGTGGGCTATGGAGAACAATGTGCGAAATGGGCACTGTTTCTACTTATTACTTAAGTTATTATTATTATATTATCGATAAAGTTCCGTTTTTTTTTGTGTAGGACTAGGTATAGTGTAAATGATAGTGGGGAGGTGACTTCCCCTGAAAGAGTCACCATAGACATAGGTCCTTCACGGCCAAAGGGATTTCCTGTGAAAATACAATTGAAGGTCTTTGTCATGGTCTATGCTCGCCTACGTGAAATACCTAATCAGTAAGGATAATAAAGATGTAAGCTAGCTAAAATTATGTTTCATTTTTAGGGTTCCGTACCCAAAGGGTAAAACGGGACTCTATTGTTTTCGCTCCTCCGTCCGTCCGTCCGTCCGTGTGTCACCAGGCTGTATCTCATGAACCGTGATAGTTAGAGTGTTGAAATTTTCACAGATGATGTATTTCTGTTGCCGCTATAACAAAAAATACTGAAAACTAGAATCAAATAAATATTTTGGGAGACTCCCAACAACAAACAATCAACCAATCAACAAACGTGATTTTTTTGCTCGATTTCGATAAATATATATGTATATAGAATATTAGTTTGGATGGTACGGAACCCTTCGTTCGCGAGTCCGACTCGCACTTGGCCGGTTTTTTTAAATAATTTTGGTAGCTATAGTTATTTTTTTAAACAGTGCCCTGAAAATAAGTGCCATATTATCAGAATCGAAAACAAAAGAGCACTAAAACAAGGGACGCCTTTTAGCATAGTTTACGCATATTATCATTAAGCTCTTATCAAGCCCTTATCACAAACTTGACTCACATTATTACTGAGAAATGTTATCACTCGCACAATTGGCAGATGTGAATGTCGTGAATAAGTGTTTGTTGTATTTCACTAGCAACCAACCAGCTGGGAGTTGATACATGGAGTTAATTTTGACACCCTAAATTCCACGAATCTGTGAATTGTGATGTGTAAATAGTTCGAATGTATGAATAGCTATATCAGGAAAAGTTTACCTTTATTTCATAGGGTAATATTGGCCATATAAAATGATGTACCATACCTCGAAGTATATACTACATCTGAATTCATTAAACTCTAGGGCATACAAAATCATCATAATATTCGTTGTCGTCATCGATTCAGATCTAAGAGGTCCCCTGCCGGGCAAAAGCCTCCCCCAAGGTTCGCCACTTTG
Organism: Helicoverpa assulta; assembly: GCA_963856015.1. Taxonomy (NCBI): domain Eukaryota; kingdom Metazoa; phylum Arthropoda; class Insecta; order Lepidoptera; family Noctuidae; genus Helicoverpa; species Helicoverpa assulta. The sequence goes on along the minus strand of CAWLCW010000014.1, from coordinate 11,008,358 downwards.
CTCTATCATCAACAACCAGCACCCACTGCTTCTCGGTGACCTTAGCCAGATCGTTCGTGTCCATGCTGCGTAATTCAAGTCGTGATCACCACTCGCGAAGTCTTCTGCCATACCATCAATAATAAAATCATCATAATACTTATTACCAAAACAATTAACAAAATAACGTCCTTAAAAAGCTACTTAGTATGAAACGATTCCGGAAAAAAATTAAGAATGAGTGATGTTTCCGTAATAGCAGTTGATCTCATTGATGGTGTTTTACGTAAAAAAACTACACCATGACGACACAAACAAATTGAGGCTAATCACCACTTAACATGGATAGATCAACTTCTAATATATTTCTAGTCCTAGTCTATTCTAGACTTCTTTTGCATCAATTAAGAACATGTTTGTTTTTATCAAAGTATTTATAGATTTCTATAAAAGATCTTAAGTATAAATATGTAATGGCAAAGGAGAATTTCCGTTTTTTTGTAACATTTTTGAAAAACACTTGTCACATTAACACTTGAAGCTTCAAAAGTGTGTCACTTGTTGCACTGAAGATGTCTTCAGTATTTCCAAAAATAAATTAAATGTCTTGAAGAAAAAAAAGCAGAACAAAAACTGAAGAAGTTGTGAGAATAAGCCATTCATTATCAAGAAACCAATAGCAATAACTCTCCCAGGCATAATTTGCCAAACATAATAATAATACATAAAAACACTACCACATATCATTTTTACGCTTCAAAAACAGATGGTGAATGCCAGCATAAATTAAACAGAAAACATTTTGTATGCCATTAGAGAATTTAAAACAATTTGATCGACACTAGCATTAGGAACTATAACATCTGAATTCTAATGTCCATTTGAGATAGTTATATCAATCCATCACTCTGTACAGTAACTATTTAATCTTGACACAATAGAGATATAGAAAAAAAAACAAAAAAAAATACGGTCGAATTGAGAACCTCCGCTTTTCGGGAAGTCGGTTAAAAAGTACTATGGGTAAGTGTTCCCAAGCGCGGATCCAGCCCTCAAAAAAGGTTGTGGTCACAGCTACTAGAAAATCGGCTAAGTACAAATCGGAGCATGAACATGCTCATTAACAATCATGCAAGTCGTTTATGAACTTTTGAATTAAACTATTTCCTTTTTTCTGAGCATCAGGACTTTGGCATTAAAATAAACTTAGGAGGAAGTCGGACCCGATTTAAAAAAATATAAGTACCGGGAGCAATCATTGCTAAAGCACCCTTATGTATGGAAAGATTGTGAGTAGTTTTTTTTAGGAATATGTCTAAACGCATATTATGCTCACCATCAGTTCCGTCTCTAGCTTATGTACCGGGTGCAATCATTACTAAAGCACCCCTATGTATGGAAAGATTGTGAGTAGTATTTTTTTGCGCGAGCGTAGCAAGCCGGAAAATTTTTAGATTTTGTTGTAGGTACCAAGTTATAAAACCAAAAGCGAAGACGTAGAATAGAAGCGTATAAAGTTGCGCGAGCGGAGCGAGCGCGAAATTTTTGAGTTCTGTGCCACAAATTACCTAAAGAAATTATAAAAAAAGTATTGTGAAATTAAGAAGCTGTGGGCGAAGCGAGCGCAAAATTTTGGAGTCTTGGAACACGAAATCACCCAAACAAGTAAAAAAAAAAACTTCTGAGGGAAAAAACCGCGAGCATAGCGAGCGCGAAATTTTTTTGAGTTTTGGAACAAAACAGTACCAAAACCACAAAAAAAAATTAAAATAGTGGCTATTGTAAATAATAATAATTTTATGGTAATAGACAGCTGTGTTGCTGGGAAGTTTGTTCTTCACCGCTTCTTCTTAACCAGAAAGTGCTGAAAGAGGGCGTTATGGGGGTGCTATCCTTTTCTACTTTTAAATTTTAACTTAAACTAATCGAACGTTTTCGACATTGGACTCAAATCACCGCAAAGTGAAGAAGCCGCGAATTTTTTGAGTTTTGGGACACAAAAGTACCTCAAAAACTAAAGCTGTTAGAAAAAAAATATGGTGACCTCGAATTAGTAAGCAACAGTCATAAAATTAAATGCAACAAAAAAAGTCTTATTTTGTTCCCTTGTGTTATGATCAGCCTATCGATTTCAAAAGACCGTAAAAGTGTGAGGTCACAAGTCTGTTAAGGTTGTGGGCATGCCCATCGTGCCCACAACGGTGGATCCGCCCTTGAGTGTTCCTCTTTTCGCTACGTATCAAAATATATTGGATGTTTTTTTTTGTTTAAAAAAAAAGTTGTCAAAATAACACTTTTATCCCACGAAATCACGAAATAGCATGAACATAATAAATAGTAACCAATTCTGTAGTATTCCATACTTCATTTAAGATGATACGCAACATTACAGATGTCAAAAAAAGAAATGGGTCTTAATACTTTGCAGCTGCTGTAAACGTTAAACAATACAAGTTTCATCAAACAAAGGCCGCATCGCTTTTTGTAGGTTTCGACAACAAAGTGTAAAATGTGTGTGTATTTCTCATCCCGTGATAAGCTGTCTAAGTCTATCAGTCCTTATACAATCTTCTAGATGTAAAACAGGTAAAAGTGTAGTGCAGTATTAGTTTAATTAAATTGTTGACCGTACATTATCGTGACGGCTCAGCTGTTGCCAGTAAAATAATAAACGGCAGCCATCGTCGGTGAAAGCTCGCGGCGAGCTTTGAAGCTGTCGACAGCGAGCCACGAAACTTAGGAGCGGTAATAACATGTACTACTAATGCTTGGAATATTGATACTATCATATTTGTTGTACCTATCGTTACAAGCCTTCTTATGAAGAAAGTACCCGGGTGTTCGCTGTCATTTGTTTTTTTCCTATCAACTTTTGTCATGTAGAATTTGATTGTCAATTATTTACGTATCCATGGATTTAAACCATTTAAAAATAATCTCAGTTGGTGACGTAATAATACAGCATGAAACATTTCATTAAACGTTTCGCTTATGTAATTTTTTAGAACATTGCAAACGATTTTATTGCGTTGCATTAAAACCTTTCGAAACCTTGAATCTGTCAGTAATGCAATATATTTTCTGCAAAAAGCAATGTCATGTACCTTTCAGTTTCAGGTGACTAACACTTTATTTAAAGCTGTAAATAATTAATTACGACCGCAGGAAAACTGACTGAGTCCAAAAAAACTTGCAGTAAGAGCCACTTGATCAACTTTAAAAATGTCTGACTTAACAAATACTTACAGCTTTTAAGTATTTAGGTAAGCATAGAAAATAGAAGATAAGACGTTAATGATTTAGTGGCCAATTAACTTTAAACCCTCTTAACACCATTTGTGCGAAACAAGTGTTGTTAAATGCAGATTATGAAGACTTATTTTTCGTTTTTTAACACTTACTTTTTACATGAGCTTTCTAAATCGGTGGAAGGATTAACATTAATATCTTATGCCGGTTATTCGCCCATTTTTACGATTTTTTCCCCTAGTATCTGCACTACAGCAATAACGTCATTTTTTTCTTATATGGTGCAGTGTGCTATATACTGAATGCAGTATGAAGGTGTGTCTCAAATCAACTGGCCTTAAAATATTTAATCAAAAATACCACTTGAAGAAAACTTCGTAACTCCTAGCCAGCGGGCAGAAATCTAATATTTTACTCGCGGCCGTAGTAAAGCTCCTTAACTCGTGATCTATGGATTCGCAAGCCCCTGCCAATTTATTACATCCTAAATGAAATAATATAAAGACTACTGACTATTCGAAAGTGGACACTGATTCTAGACTTGGATTTATCACTGGTACGTCCTGGCTGTCGATATGTTCTGAGGTTCCATTAGTAATGCCAGCGAAAGTGGTTCCTTGTGTCAATTATAAAGATAAGTGAGTAGGTATACTGCACGGCTAACTTTAACTATGGCAAAACAAACTAGCCAGCGGATTTACTGGAATTTTAAGAAATTAACGTCGTCTATCCGGATCAGTGGTATCCTTAATCGATTAATTTTAAGCTACTTCAAATCGATTAAAAAGTACAACAAGAAATTCATGCTCACTAATTTCTTTGACAAAATGGAACGCTACATAAACATAGTACTTACGTCAAAAAAATCACAACAGTACTTTCTATTTGCTAAACATTCAATCAAAAAGCTACTAATCGATTTTGACTTTCACGATCTGACATCGAACACATTGATAAATCGTTATTACCTCGGTATCGATTAAATGTAGCTTCACACTAGCCGGCTTCGCGTACGTAGTCAAAGAGATTCCTTTCAAAACAGCTTTCTGCCTTTTTCTTGAAATATGCATTCAATAGGCACTTAATAATACTATTTTATTAAATCAATTTCACGACCAAAGGTACATAGAATTCTGTGAAAGGCCTTCATGAGATTCTAAACGGTATTCATTTTCCAAGCTTTGTGTTGCACAGTGGATCCTCGTCGAGTTTCATGAAAATCAATTAATTTTGTTTTTTTTTCCTCGAATCTCCTTTGTATGCCTGTATTTCAGTTATATCGTAAACCTTTTTTTTTAATCATATCTATTAGCGCCATCTATCTTTTTTCTGTTGAACTTCGGACTCGAGAAGTCATCAATAAATTCCGCAGTTGGTACGTGCTCCATAGTTCAGTGTAAATGATTAAGAGTGTTGCATTTTCCGCCAGATGGCAGCACTCCGAAAACTTTTCCATGGAAGTTAGTTTTATGGGCAGCTCTTTCGTTTCAACTTTCTAGATGTTTTCATGCCTTATTTTCTTTGTCTCGAGGTCAGATGCGTTTTTAAGGATGAGTATTTTAGGTTAAGCTACTTATTGACGATGATTTAAGCCATACCTAGTAATTTTCTGTGTCTGGCTCACCTTATTTTATTTGAATCATTACAGTCACGCAAGCCGCAGCTATTCATTGTTAAAATAGGTAACACGAAACGTGAAGCTAGGACTATAATTCTTTTTTTGCTTAATTTTTCGAGACAAACGAGCAAATATCAGACTTGACATTGTTCAATTTATTCGACGTACCGGTGATATAGGTTGCTGCACCGCAGGTAAAAAGCGAAGTTGATTTCAATAGTGCTATCTCTTTCTAGGCAGAGGTGAATCGCCCGGCACAGAAAAGGTAAGAGGCCATCTGGCTTCACGTCACCGTTCAAACAAGGCTCGCCTTCCTAGTCTGCGCTGTACTCGACAAACGACGAACGAACCGGCGGCGCGGCGCCATTGCTCTCGACGTATCCGCACGAACGTGACTGTGCCTGGTTTTCGTTTGTTTTTCCATCATCGATCGTGTTAGAACATCATTACTGCGCAGTGTAAAAGGTAAGGTACTTTTAAGTTGTTTCGGAAGCAGTGCATCTTGTTTCGCGAAGTGAGTGTCAAGGAAGCGACAGTTTAGTGGGCTAGCTGGAGCTTTCTCGTTTATTTATGCAAAGAATTTACCGAGGGCGGTGTGTACATACAGGCGAGTCGGAGGCTCGGTGGCGAGGCGCGGCGCGCGGCGCTGCCTCCGCCGCCTGCGCACCCTGCGCTCATCATACATTAAATGTGTCAATTTTGGTAAATCACGTGCCAGTTGCCTATCGTGTTCAGTGTTTCTGTGATTTGTGTATACTGTAGTGTCCCCTGGTGTTGCGTTTCGTGATATAACAACAGCTGTCCTCTCTGGAGACAATAAGGTTACTACAGTTTCTTTGTGTTGTGAAACTTATGTGTGCATTCGTCTTCATTTCTCGCGCTGACGCATGACGTTACTTACAACTTACTTAAGTAATTATCCTTGAGTTTAAGAGTCTTATCATGTTTGATATTTATTGTGAAGTTATATTAATTTGTTATAACATCGACACGTTTTCAGTAAAAAACATTTATTAACAAAGGCAAAGTTTTTGACGAGATAAGGAGAAGAATACACCTACACAAAGATAAATGCTTGATTCATCGTTTCCTCGGTACAAAACAATTTAATCGGCCAAGATAAGACAATCTCTAGCCCTAATAATTGTCGTCATATCATAAAAGTAATATAGTCGACCCTTGTCGCCAAGTTACTCCATTTCATAAGTCTGTATCAGTACTTATAGGTAGAAGAGAAATTACTCAATGATGAGTCTCATGCCCTTAACACGGGACCTATTTTTTATAAAGTAAATACATATGTAAAGCCAAGAATTACTGAAGGCCAGGTGGCTTTAAACTGGAAATTGCATAATGAGTTCGAAGAAATTGCAGCAGCGGAGCTTTCACTCACAATTTAACCTATTCATTGCACGTCGTGCGTCTGTCCATCGCACAAAAACTTTTCACGAAACTTCTGTATTTAGCCTCAAGTTGGTGACATCAGACCTTTCACGGCCAAACAAGCGATACAAGGAAAAGAACAATTTGTACACTTTGTGTATTACAATCCAATGTCTCCATAACACGTTGTGTATCGAAAATGTGTGAAGTTGTAGACGACACTGACGACATAAAGACAGTTGTTACAAGTGGTCTCGTAATAAAACCTGACCTTCGCGGAGTACGTGCCAGAGCGAATGTCTACACTCACCATTATCATACCCTAATGATTAATGGAGGCCTTCTTGGAAACGAAATCCTAATTAAATTTGAATGTAGCCTTTCTTTTTTACGGCGTCTGCTTTCTGACCCAAATGATTCATCGAAGGAAGTCTTCAACCAATCTGGACGCCTAGTTTGTTATGCATTGTAAAAAGTTCTACGTCAATCAGTTACATTTCCAATAAGCAATATAATATCCTATTGTTCTGCAATGGATAAATCAATGGTTCCATTTAATCGGAGCCAATATTTTCTTAGTCTTGATTTATTTTTACGACAAAGTGACATTATTTACAACTTTACCATTGTTTTCGTTTTCTCCTCGTGTTTATTCAGTTACTGATACTTTAATTACGTTTAAATCATTTGACGCTGTTGTTTGTTGTTGTACACTTGAATTTATTTTTAGTTCAGTCGTAATAAACGGCTTAGCTTCATTTAAACCTCTCCAATTGAAGCTAAATTTGAATGGATTTGTCTGTATGCTCCTCGGCTTTAGAGCAATAAAATCCCAATTGTCGGCGCGTTTCCTGTCATTACATTCATGTCATGGCGCACACAATATTAAAAAACCGTTTGTATTATTATGGCTATAACAAGATTTCCTATTTCTGTCAATAAATCACAATTGAGGGTTGATGGTTGGTTTTACATAATTATCTGGGAATATGACAGATTAAAACTAACGAAGCATGTAATTTGCTAAATGATTGACCTAATTGTGCCCATTAAAAGCATGCAAACCGCAAGACGGACATGACATCAGACTGACTAGCATAATTTGTGGATGGTAACAATCAATCGGCTCAATTGATCTAGCGACCGGTCGCGGATAAAGGCAAGGCTATGCGCCCGCGCATGGCGACGCGACGACGCGGCGCATAACACGGTCATGTGATCCTTTACAGTGAACGAACAACTTCCAACATTCTACTGAATGATTTTTAAAACTATTTGGAAGACACCGTTAGCTGAAGTCGGACCCGATGTCGAGCAGTCCTCATTTGTAAAATTTTACAATAATTCCGTTAGCCTGGCTCTTGTTAAGCTTAAATTTTTGACCACTTCAAAAGACGCTGATTTCCATTTAAAGAGAGCTGATCAAGTTATTACTCAACCAGTAGCGAATGAATAATAAACTGTACCTCGAAAGTGGAATAACTTAAGTGTCCTCTTTTGTTTTTCTTCATATTTGAAGACGACTGTGCCAGCTTCTTTGCTGAACACAAAGGCTAGTTTGAAGAACAATTTATTCAACTTTCATGAATTCTAATATTCAGTGTGAATCAATTTTCTCATAACAATAACAATGTTGGCGACTGTGCATAATTAATTTAAGGTTTTATTAAACTCGACCATAACGATTACATGTAGATAATGATTTACATTCTGTTGACTAAAATAAGTTTTGCTTAATTGAATTTTTGCTGTAAATATCATATTATTTTCACCAAAATAGTAAGTTTTACTAAACAGGTCTAAGTTGTTTATATATTTTAGTATTTTTGAGGTCAATAAACTATAGTCTTTGAATATTTCCCACGTGTGTGTTGTTGCCACGTGGTGTCGATGCGCGTAATAACATCGTAGGAGCACCGCAGCACTAACACAATAAACTAATTAATCATCTTTAAGCATCACTTCCCACGGTTATAGAAAACTGAAAACATTGTAGAAACATACTTCTTTCTTCTTCCAAAATTCAATAGTTTTATTGTTTGCATTAGTTTCCGATTGAATCTCTAAAGTTTAGGTACCTGTTATTCTGAAAGCTAATATATCAAGAGCTGATGCCGCATCAGTGAATTAAAAAGTCTGTATGGCGGTACATCATAAAGATGGAGAAAAACCTAATGGTGCAAAACGCGTCTACCTAAGGGCAGGAATGGAGAGCCGCTCGTGTTCTCAGAACCGCACGGGGCATTCCAGACATTCTGCTAGCTGCACGCACGCAAACCCTTTATTCAGCACGACTGCGCCGACCGCTTCCAAACAGTTTTATTTGCATTTTAAGGAAATCACTTTAATTATTACCGCTCCGGGTGTTTTACATTTCATCTTAGGATGCGTTTACGCTTAGAAATGCGCATAAATCTTCACGCCATGGAGACATGCAAAGATAAGGACAAAAACGATCTTCAAACGATTATATTGTTACAAGAACTCAGTACAAACCAAATAAAAACTAAATTGTGGTTCTAGAAACATCGAAAGACAACGATTGTTTGTATTATGACAGCACTATTAGCGTCTTTAACGACTATTTTTGTGTCTCATTCAGGTCACGTGGTATTTGTTATCGATGCTTCATTGTTCTATTTATACATATACAATTAAGATCTCCCCACGATACTATGCGGTTCGGATACTGCCAAAATATTCTCGTTAGTAATTACATATTCATTCCAAAATTGTATTAGCTGCATATTTTGCAGACTTGTCAAACATGACGTCAGCCTTACCGAGGCTTTATTTGACTTCATAAAAACATGTAACAAGCAAAATCGTTACACCTGTATGTTATTGTATTGTGCAAGGTCTTTCGATAACTATTCTCCTCGTGTTCTCCGCGTGTATTGCATCAACGTCAATTTTATTTTGCTTACTTATATCCTTTGCGCTTAGGGTCAAAGGATTTAAAAATACGTGTGTTGTTTCGCCACATCGCATGCATAAACCGGGCATTATTTGCTCAACAACGTGCGAGTTCTTAACAATCTGCTATTCCTAATTGTTGCACGTGCTCTTGAATGCGTTTCTAAATCCTAAAATAGGATATATAGTCGGCAAACATTAGCTCCTTCTGTAACCTGCATGCCAACGTGTACAGTGTACCTAGATACGAATGAACGTACTCAAATACGTATGTAGTTCTAAGCTACTCTTATGTGGGCTTGTGGCCGTCACACTTGGTGACTCCGATGACATCACTGAACGTACTTTGTCACTTCATTGTTGGACTGCATTTAATTCTCCACTTATTGTAACAAAATAAGACACTCCTACTAACACTATTTGCGACGATGACAACATGATACTGGACACTAGTGCTTACTCGCTTCGATACTTGGTCAAAGCGTTGCAATCGAGTTTGTAATTCATTACCTTTCCTCATTAGTCATGCCATTGTTGTCTTAATTGTAGAAGCATGACGGATTTTGAGATTTTATCGAATAACCTTTTTAGGTTAACATGGTTCTATGTACCTCTACACTTGCCCATAATCTTAATTCTCCATACATTCATTCTTCTTTTTAGTCGGAAATAGTTACTTACGATTACGACGTTTCGATCACTAATGGATACGGAGAGTAGAAAATTGTAATATCTGATGCAATTTCTGAAGTAATATTCTAAGCGATTAGGTTGGTAGCTCGATAATGAATTTAACAAACAGAAATACTCGTACGCTAGCGACGTGCAACGGTGCAAAATAATGTTTAGAGACGTTGGCAACTCCACAAGTGAATGTAATAACGAGTCGAGTGTGAGGGCTCGTATAGATTTGATGTTTTATTTGAACAGCCTTCGAAATCGCCTTAATCGGTGACTCAGGTATAAGTATTTAAGAAACCATAGCTACGACGGAAGCTGCGCAGCCAGCGTACGAAACCGATGACGAAGAAAAATTTCACTTTTAAAATCCGGTCCGTTTAACTGAGGTTAAACATTTTGGCCAATTAAGTCTCCTCGATAAAGCTGAATTGCTAAAGTTTTTGTGATGGCAGAAATTAAACCATTAGATAAAAGATATCGAAAGTATTTATAACGAGGTCTGATTCATCATTTGGTGTAAATTGAAGCGTTCAAAGTTTTTTTTTATTGTGGCGCTATTTTATTATCACCTGGCCGAATATGGGCCTATTTTTGACCATATTGGACCCTCCCAAAAATTTTACTTTGTTAGTAAAGCCATGAACTGCTTTTGTATCACTTACGGACAACGTCAATGAATAACTAGGTATAATAATATTGTTTATCAGTTGTAATGTTGCGTAACTAATCACGAGCGCTTAATCAAACCTTTGCACAACAATCACCTTTAGTTCACATTTAAAATTACCAACACTAGATAGCCCATTAGTCATTTACCATTCATGATGACAAGTAAACCAATGTTTATGTGTGGGTAATATGTAAGATGTTTCATTTTTTAAACTCTAGTACGTAGGTACTATGTTTACTATCACCTATTGTTATTTTCCCAGTTAGGTAAAATTATAAGGCATTATAAATACGTTTTGTCTGTACCTACCTCCTCTGGTTATTCCACCGTACAAACAACAAACAGTAGGTACCTACAAACTCGAACACGTTCATTATCATTCATTTTCCTGATAACCTGAATAGCTGAGTTTATCATGAAAAACTTTGGCATTTCTACATGTTGGCGTCATAATGCCAACATGAGGACAAAAACGTAACATGGCGGCGTATAGACACAGACTCCTATTCGAAATAACAAGCAAAAACTAAATGAAGCTTTAATAGCAGTCGCGAAATCTTGACTCCATCGTACAATTAGACACAACTACCTAATATACTAAACATAGACATAATATAGATGGAACAAGCAACTGTGAAACAAGTTTCTACTCCATAGACGAAGCTAAGCATTTTCTTGAAACCAGAGACGAAATGATCAAACCTCTGAGTAATTTGGCCGCTACTCTTCTTATCGCTCTGGAATTTCTAGATCAAACAATGAAGCATTATAAAAAGAAGTTATTTTGATCCATACGGACAATCTTTCTAGAAGATGAAGATAAGACTTATTTAAACAAAGGGGTTTCAACAAACCCTGACAGACATGTGTGCCAGCCTTTTGTTCATGTACTCACACACACACCATTGAAACACACGAAGAAATCGAAAACATTTAGTTAAAATTATTGCTGTGTGATTTTTAGAGTATAACCATTTACTTACGTCACTGGCTCACTAGTTATTTAACTAAACAATTACGTCTGGCTATGCATCAGTGATCCGCAATGAGCCATTTGAAGTAATCCCTCGAGGAAAATAAAACGGTCTTGCTTCTTAGATTCCTTGAAACTCTATGAAGTCGTCACGGAGTAGTTTGTTTTATTCGCAAGCTTTAACTTAATAAGCCATCTCTAACAATAGTTTAATACTATGCTAATGGGTCGTCACTAATTTCATTATTGTTTAATCACTCTCCAGCTACTAGTGTTCAAAAACTTCAACCAAAAGGTCGTGTTTCGTTTAAAAGTTTTCTTCCTCAACAAAGGAATTTGTAAATATCTTGACTTTTGTTCAATGTTATTGAAGTGTTCTCAGTGAATTATGTTTAAAAAGCTTCTCTTTTGTCTCATTTTTTTGTCGAGTGGAAGAGAGACGACAAGTCGGCCATTCATATACATTACGATTTGTAACCGCACAGCTTGCGTTCCCCACTAGTTGCATTCGATTTCTCGGTCAAATTGAAAAGCCCCTTGTCGAGTGGATTCTCGTTGAAAACTGTGCGTATCTAATGCAGCCGGTTGTTCTGTGGGTGTGTTTTTATTTCTGTAGGTAAGCGTCGGCGGCAATAAGTAATAAGGTAAACATTAAGCAAGTGAGACCGCGACTCGTCTAAGCAAGATTCTTAGCTCGTTATAATCGACGTCTTAGACATCAATCGTTTGATGTTCTTGAATAATGTGTGTCACTTCGGTTCTTCTTATGTTATTTACATTTCAATACTTTACTGCCGTGACGTCGTTCTTTCAATGTGACTTTGTATTTAATTTCTGCAGATTTGCGTCTTAAGTTTATTTCAAACAAAATCTTCAGTTATTTTCCTAATCCTTAGATCTACACATTCCTCATTGGCAGTAGTTTCGACTACTTCCTCCGCTTAGTTAATTAGAGGCATGTGTAAGTTGATAACCGACGAGGTAGAATGCTTCAGATAAGAGGTCGTAGTAACGGGTAGCCACCGACACTAACTTTATCTTCCACCAACGGTAAATCCTTGTTTACATTTTCGACTGTTAAATCCACTTATGGAGCTCCACTGCGTGATTCTGAGAACAATTTTGTAATTATTATTGTTGTTATTGAATCTCTCACAGTTGTTTAATGGTAAATATTGGCTTTAAGCCACGGAGCTTGCAATTCTAAGAAATAAATGTTAAGTAAGCGTTAAATTGCTAGTCAAAAAGTAAGCACGTATTAACCACAAGATTGGTAAACACAATAGACGGTTTCATTATGATTGATTTGTTTAGTTTTTTTACTTCATTATTGGATACTGTTATTGACTTTAAATGTGTTGTACGGAAATAAAATTAATATAAAAAGATTACGACAAATATTAAGATGTGTGGTCCATTTCTACTAAAATAAAATAATAAGTAGGTAATAGATGTCGAAATAAAAATTCCATGCAAATACTGAATGTCTATGTATCTCACTCAGTGAGTCTACACTTTGGTATTTGGCACAGAATAATAAACCAGTGCAAACCAATGTTTGTACTGCTTCATCCTTCATATGAACATGAAAATTTTGTTTCTCAGATTACTCGTATCATAATATCAAAACATGTTTGAGATTGGAATTTGATCTAATTTAAATCTGGAACAGGCAATCTCGCACTTCGTACCACAGGGCACAGAGACAAGAAAAAAATTGTGGAAACCTCAAATAAACTCAAAATTTTTAATCTCTTGTTTTGGCATATGTTTTTTGATGATACTTTTATAAAAACCAATGTCATAGCCTCCTGACGTACAGTCCTTACATACAGTTTCTTTATTTTATGCTATACTTGCATTTTTACAAAATCTCTCAGAAGATAATGATCCGTGGTCATTCGTATCTAACGTTCTTGTAGATCTAAATAAAATAAAATTGTTACAACCAACTCTTATTCTCCTCCTTAGAAATCTCCCAATTCATATCAAAGTTACCAGTTTGCGAGATGAACAAAGAACTTATACAAAGAAAGAAATACGTGAGTTGTTAAAACATCAATTTCAGCATAATACAATGGTCAAGCAAGAATATAATGTACCGTTTCTCGTAATGCACAGTTACACTGATCAATTTTGCATGGACATTCATATTGGAACGCTGGCCGATAACAGACACGCTGCATGTTTTTTGGCATATAACTTTTTAATCAAAACTTAGCTTGCTTTTTTTGCTTATAAAATTGTCTTTCAAAGATCCCTTTTGCGATGTCGTTGCTGTCATTTGTTTCATCTATTTGATTTTTAGGGTTCCGTACCCAAAGGGTAAAACGGGACCCTATTGTTTTCGCTCCTCTGTCCGTCCGTCCATCCGTCCGTCCGTCTGTCACCAGGCTGTATCTCGTGAACTAGAATTAAATACATATTTTGGGGGGCTCCCATACAACAAACGTGATTTTTTTGTCCGTTTTATAAATAATGGTACGGAATCCTTCGTGCGCGAGTCCGACTCGGACTTGGCCGGATTTATTAACTTTGGAATACTTTTATTTTATGTACTATGACATGTAGGAAACAGTTTTCCGAACTTAGTTAACTGCATTTAGTTTAAGGATTTTCGAAGAAAAGCTTCTCCCTATACAACTTGGTTTTATTGCTCATTGTAAATGGGAAATCAAAGTTACTAATGTGTCGATAATTGAAACTTCCCAAGCGATGTGACCTCTTTCCATCGTGCTAGTTAACCTCTTGAATCACGACTGAACTTTAAATTGTCGACTCTTTAGTGCACCCGCTGTTGTTTATGATTTGAATCTATTTATAGCGCTTAGATTTGTATTCAGAAGTAGTTCCGAATAGCTGGCTAGTGGCTAGACGCTGGATTTTCTGAATAGCCTTGTTTTGTTACAAAACAACACATTTACAAAAAATACAATTTACAAAATATTCTGATATTCCAAAGCCCATATTTACATAATGGTACATTGCTACACCTTAATCCATACAAAATGCTACCCATGAAAAATGCAGCCTGAAAAATATTGACGTTATTAGCATAGGTAAATCATTTAATCATTTAAGTACCCAAATAGGTGCATCACTTGATTATGTACATATTATTTAAATTAATTTAAATTACATTGAGAATTGCTTACAAATATACAGCGACGTTTTCACAAAGTTTGAAAGTTTCTATCTAGAAAATAATATTCTATAATCTAACAATGATGAGGTGTTTACACATAGATTGTGTGTGTGTGTACATGCCTAGTCATAAAGTATGTATGTACTAAGTACTTATAGATTCAGCATTATGTAATGAGTAAGCTATGACTTCAACGCACACACGGTGACTACAAAGTGGTACCACCGGTATCTTGAATTAAATGTACCTACTAGGAATGACTAGGAACTGTTTGTATTGAATAAAGGCATTTGTCTGTCTGGTCTCTATTTAAATGGTAAATAAATATTGAGTTTTCTCAGGACTACCAAAGATTACGTGATAGGTCTTTTAGACATTAGGTATGCTGGAGTAGATAATAGATTGACCTTTAATGGTTCGAAATGGTATGTTGTATGGGCCCTTGTTGCCTGAAATAGAAAAAGGAACAAATAAAGTAGGTACATATTTAGGTAAATCAAATCTAACACTACAAAATATTTGATTCAGTAGTATTAACAGTGAACTTAATAATATATTGCATTGGTCGGCGAGGGTGATCGATAAGTACTCTACAATGAATGTCAACGATCGGGACAAAGTCAATGACTAAAGAAAAGCTTTTGTTCAGGCAAATAATTTCAGGACAGCCCTTATAATTTTGTCAAGCCGTTTAGCATTTTTATTTCAAATTGTCTTCATGTTCCAATTTCAACAATTCCGTGTTGACTACAACAGCTGAACCTGGATATCGTCATCATTCTTCTGTCCTTACCGAATTTTTGTTTGGGATCGGCGCACAATGTTTTCTCCTTCCATACCCTTCTATCTGCTGTCACCTGGCAATACAGGAACTCGATATCTCAGAGTATTTACCATTATACCTGAGCAACTAGCATCAACATTTAGTTCAAACGATACTTTACTATTCTCCCCACGCCTACGATAATTAAAAGGGTTATGTACCACATGTGGGACTATAAATTGTGATATCATCAGTGTACGAACTGAAGTGTTAATGCCTACATCCAATGCCACGACTCCGTCCAATTGATTTATTTTAGTCGATGACGCGTGTCAGCCTAGGCACACACAGCATACATCTCCAATGGTTCAAGGACAAATAAGGTAGCAACATACATTATCACCTGTATGTAAAGGACGATGCGGTCAGATATTTGGTACAGTCTTATTTTTTGCAGCACATACGTGGTTGGAGAATTAAAGCGACAAAAAGTTGCAATTTTTTGCCCATATGTCGGCTAAGCGTCATGGGGTCTTTTGTCTATCCGCTACACACACTATTACACATACACATTGATTTACATATGTACGCATACGATTTGTATCAACTACGTTCAGCACTTTATCAATTTAAATTGTATCAGAAATGTCTCACTATTAATCTGGACAGAGAAAGTTTTTTTTCTTTAAAATCGATAATAACACCTAGACATGTACCCGTACAATATTATCTAGCTATCCAGCCCGTGCTATTATCACGCCAGATAAGTGGCGTTATCATTTGTTATATCAGCTCAAATACAAATAATACTGATCACTGACTGTACAGTCACGCCTACTAGAGTTTTATCGGCGTCAATAAACCCTTTTTTACCGACCTCCAAAACAGCAGGAGGTGCTCAATTCAAGACTGCATATTTTTGTATTTAAGACTTTTAAATTAAAATTATTACATATGAATAGATTTGTTTGCACTAAAATTATGTACTTTAGATCTAAAGTCAACCTGTTTACCACAGATGTCACGTAGCTTTCCGTTTAAAAGCCTCTAATATAGCTTCATTTCGTTTTCCAAATGTCATCATTACATTAGCAAAGATTTGAAGGCACTAGTACTAACACGAACATTTTAAATGCATGAGATAGTTACGGAGGAGGCGTGGCCCACCTGCGCCGGAGTATAAATCATTGCAAATAATGTGTAGATTTACAATTCAGCTCATGACCTCAGAAAGATATACGATTCGTATTCGAGGAGACCAAATTAGCGTCTGAATGTTTGGCGCCTTTTGAATTATATGCGATACATAAAAGGCGGAGGTGACAAAGTTATATATCTTGTTAGGTACATGTAAAAAAGGCGTACCTATCTGAATCTATACTAATATTATAAAGCTGAAGAGTTTGTTTGTTTGTTTGAACGCGCTAATCTCAGGAACTACTGGTCCGATTTGAAAATTTCTTTCAGTGTTAGATAGCCCATTTATCGAGAAAGGCTATAGGCTAATTTTTATCCCGGTACGGGAAGTAGTTCCCACGGGATGCGGGTGAAACCGCTGGCAGAAGCTAGTATATAATATACCTAGATCGCATAGGTAAATAGGCCTTTTTGACACGTTACACAGCAGGCTATGTCCTCGCATGTTTATGGTATAAAGAAGAAAGTGTGGGTGTTGTCGTCTGAAAATAAACCATTGTTGTTATATCGGTCAATAACGTTACGATATGATGTAGCGATTACATTTAATTCATAGAATACAGCTATTTTTGTCTCCACATACATTGGTCATAAAAATAGATATTCAATTGTTTACGTAAGAGTTAATCACCATTCAGTAAAAAACTGTAATTTTCCATACGGAATTTCGTTTAACTATGATCAAAAAGTACTTAATAACATTTATAACTGTCTGTACAAACAGTATAGTACTAATTCTACGATCAGAATTGAGCGTGGGAGCCTGCCCGCCCGTTAGTATCGAACACCCATAGAAAACGTATTTAATATCTTTAGAATGAATAGAAATTTTATTACTGTGAATAAATCTGAGCATCTAAAGGGTTTATAAGCCCGAACTGATGCTAGCCGTAGTTATGACGCGATAAATAAGTGATTGTAAGGAGCATAGAAGTGGAACAGCCACGGATTTCTACGTGGAGGTCTGATGTGCGTCTTCTTACATCATTATTTTCAAGTTATTTAATGCCAGTACTGTAACGTGGCAGAGAACAGCACCATATTAGGACTTTATCGTCTTGTGAAGTTTTTTATAGGAATTTGACACTTTTAGATGCAATATAGGTCGTTACAATTTATTTACCTAGGTATTAATGTTCGAAGTTGTCTGGTTATGGCTTAGGAATGTGGAAAAGCTTAATGCCACGCTTGAAATTGTCTCGATTTTCATAACACCCCGCAAACAGGTTTAAACACAACAATACAGATTAGCCAATTGGTCTATTCCAGTAACTGCTGCGACGAAAACAATAGAATCAATAAATTTAAGTGCATTAGTAACAATAGAAGTTGTGGTACGGTCATGCACAATAATAAAACTGTCAGCAAAAAGATAATAACCTCTTTTTCACCATTATGACCATGCCTTAAATGACCATGTCTTAATACATATAAATCGTGTACAATTCTCAGACTAGGTTCTTTGCTTTTAACACTCGCTGTAATTTATATTTAGGTACATTCTGCCTCAGAAAAGACACAGTGTCAGTTTAACGTCAAAAGAGATATTGTTTAACCATGTTTTTAACACACAGCTTAAACTGTCTAGAACTGTTAACGTACTTTAGTTCTCAGCAACAGTCAAAGTTTGCAAGTCTAGACAGAGACTAGAATAGTCTTAGCACGTGCTAAGTACCTCATATATTTTATCTTGTATAGCTCTCAATTCTGAAATGAAGTTATGCAAAGTCTGCATTCTTCGTCCATATCTGTGTATCTGTGTAACTATTGAAGTGTTGATCGTATACCTTAGCCTTTACAGCTAAGCTTGAAATAAAATAAGAGTGTTTCGGGCGTTATCACCAGGTAGTAACGTTCAATTGGATGGAATTGGCGAGAATGGCGTTAACGACCAATGACTAAGCACTACTTGTGATTCAAATAAAATACTATTGTTTAATGCACTACCTGGTATTTAAACAATACTTTGTTTGTGCCTTGTTTACTTCCTGAAGAGACCTTTCAGTCGTAGGTACTCAGTGATAGCGCTTTAGCTCCACAAAAAAAAAATGAATTGGAGAGGCATTCTAATATTATTCGAGCAAAGTAGATGTGTTCGTTTTAATAAACTAATGTCTCCTTTTTTATCTTTTATCATAATCAAAATTATGCAAGATAAGTACACGGTAAAGAGATTCTCCTCATGGTTTTCCTTGACATAAAAATCCCTATTTCCTAATTCTAACAAAACTTTTAATAATGCCTACTCTCTAAGTTTATACAAAACGTGGGTGTTAACCACACGATCCGAGTTTAGTCACTATTAAGTAAGTTTCGTATAATCAGACAAGGCAATAAAGGCGCCAAGCAAACACGACGCCATTTTATGTTCACGCACAGAGTTAATTTCGCGCCAACATGGGATGTGCTGTGACCCAGATGACATTTAATTGTAAAACATCAATTAAGGTTGATACAAAGTTTCTATTAATACTCTTTAGGATGTAATAAAATAATCATTTTATTTTACACTTTTTGTACTTATCTGAAACAAAAATCTGTTAGTTATATACGTTTTAATATTTAACTATTCTTAACAAACACTTTTCACATCTACTTAAAATTCATGCAAAACAGACTCCTTGACTATTTCACCCGAGTTTCAGCACTTTTCACGCTTACGGCGCCAATAACAATAACACAATAACTTGTTTTCATGAAATATGCAGCAGTAATGTAAATAATCTGAATTTCGTTGAATGACGTTCAACGCTTAAATTCTCCATGCTAAACAAACAATCTTGTGTAATAGTAATAACAGTTCAAAGAAGCTTAAACGGTCTACTAGGTCACAGAACTAGTTGAAAAGCCTAAAAACCCCATAACCATGCCAGAATTACGTCGATTTACAAGCTTTTACACCAGACAACAAAAAGACGATAAAATACAAATAAAACTTTGTGAAAATTCAATCGTCTGGCACGTAAAACTGTAACCTATCATTTAAC
Organism: Helicoverpa assulta; assembly: GCA_963856015.1. Classification (NCBI taxonomy): domain Eukaryota; kingdom Metazoa; phylum Arthropoda; class Insecta; order Lepidoptera; family Noctuidae; genus Helicoverpa; species Helicoverpa assulta. Next base: position 10,988,797 of record CAWLCW010000014.1, on the reverse strand, counting down.
CTTTCCGATATGGGTCAATGTCCCGTTGGATTTAGTGCTATGTATAACGTGATTATAGTATAGTACAATGTCGCTTCATGGACCACGATTTATGGTGCCATGGCATTTATGGACACAATGAAACGTACAGGCTTTGTACGACGCGATGACGGAAACACATAGAAAATGTTGCTATGTACCTATGCGCAGCGTGGCGGCTGTCTGGGCACAGGAAAATAGTTGTAGCGATTACTTCATACGCTTTATGTACGCCTGGTACCTCAGCTTCGTATGTGTCATGTGTTAAAATTAAATTAAATAGGTTTAAATTAATACAAGATTATTAATCCAAATTTAACAAAATACTTAATGAGAATATTAATGTGAATGTGCCGTGCAGGTGTTTAGGTAAAGAAAATCCAGTTCGTTCAATGACATTAGGAGCAAAAATAAATTATTACGTCACGATGTTTCTAGTTAATACACAAAACTTTAAAATTAATTATGCAGCTTTTGTAGTTCTTTGTACTTCTTCAACTGCATTTTAGGAGGAAAAAACAAAATAAATGATGCTACTAAATATGTGTTAACCTCTTTTATGTAAAAATGGCCATATATTATATAGAATCCCCTTATATACTGTACAGAAGTTTAATATAGGTACTTAGCAGCCCAGGTATTTGCTTCGTGTTCTAAATTACTATAGTAATTATAAGCGGGTCACATGCTAGCCCGGCGCTCAGTTTAATTGGTACGGAGAATTCAAGCCGTTTGAACGAAGACAGGAAATCATAAAGGATCGAATTTCAGCTACTTGGGAACCGCTTTAAATGGGCTCCAACTTATTATTTGGCTTAAACATCGATTGTGTTAAAGTATTTTAAAATAAATAGATTATGTGTACTGTTATGTAGCTTAAAAGGTAGCTGAATGAATCTAAATCAGAACTTCCAAAACTCGTGTCGTCGATATCTCACCAGAGTATTCATCTACTTTTTTTGAAGTTTATGATGTTAAGTAAATTTTGGCGTTTGTGTTATTAAGAAATTATGACCCTTTGCATTGTTAAGCACTTAAAAAAAATTGTTGAGGTTCTTTGACGCTGACCGTACCTAGCGTGCATTAGTATTTTCCTCGTATACCTACTTATTTATACCTACGCATATTTCAACCAAATGTTTTTACCAACCAAATCATATTTATGTAATAACATATTCCTTACTCAGCTACCTACGTATGTATGAACTAATTTGTATTTTTATACAATGGCCATTCGATATTCGCACACTTACCACGAAAAAATAAGCTAATCATTTTTTTGGTCTAACCATACCAAACTTTTTCAATTAAAGTTATTGGTCTTGATAGACTTCAATTGTTTTATGAAACATACAACGATAAGCTAAGTACAGGCGATTCAAACAGTTGGTTTCATACTTCGTTCGTTCTGCCCCGTGCGTTGTTGATGTAAAGTAACTCCCCAAATAAATTTCTAAAGCTAGCCTGCCTGTGGTTTTGTACACACGAAAGCGCGCGTCCGCCCCAAATGTTTTGAATTGCGAACTATGTTGCAATGCAATGTTAAAAGGATATTTCGTTATTTTTTAATGGATTTGGAACTATAGTAATATCAAATGTATTAGTCATAATTTATCCTCATTGTTCCAATAATGTCGAATCACATACATATGAGTAATATCACTAATAGGGAAAACAATTAACTATCGGAATAGCTACCCATAAGGAAACAAGTCTTAAGTGATATTTACAATAACATAATTACACAATCATTATATCATTGTTAATTAGGTACCTACATAGTATCTAACGCAAATAATTCAGAAAAATATATCTATAAAAAAATTTCAGAGCATTTATAAATTTTATAGTATTCATAAATTCTTCAGTAGCGCTTTACAATAACGAAAATTGTATGTGGCGGAATATTTCAGAATGATGTAGTGGGGTATATATTCTAGAATGTTAATTCCAGCAAGTAGTCAAAGATACTAAACATTGGAATGTACTTGCTTATAAGAGAAAGTTGTCTTTGTAGTACAGGGAATATTTAAGAGAAATCTAAGCTAAATCATAAATGAAACATAAAATTTAAACAGCCTTCTAATATACAGTATTGTTCTAGAATACCATTCTATGTCAATAGACTAGATTTTGTTTTTTAATGTAGATTTTATACTAATAAAGTCGTATATGAATATCGTGTTTCCGATTACAGCAACTGCGTCGGGCTGTCTCAAAGTTGTAAGCAACAGGTTTGTCTGGTCGAACCTGGTGCGTGTACAAATGTCCCTACAACCAGGTGCAGCCAGGTGCCACATTATTACAGTTTTTCATACAAATAGCTACACATCTCTACACTTATTAAGTACAAGGACTGGTTATGTGGGTCATGTAAACTCCTGCATTGATTATTATTATCTGAAGCAAATATTTGTGATCAACTTCAGTTAATTTGAGACGCTCTACCGTGACACAGTATCTATTGGTGGCAGCCATGTTTTTCCGCGGCGTTATCAAAGACAACGTTTTTGCTACGATAACTCAAGGTGCCTGACAATTGTTCAAAGTTATCTAACTGCAAAGTGTAAATAGGTACTTTTAAATGACTATTATGTAGATATAACTATATAAAACATTTTTATGTGGCCTAAATAAGACATTATGCATTATAAACACGTGCAAAATTTTACAATACTCAAGGAATAACAGCGAGACAGGACCGTGAAAACAAGGTCTGCGATTGTCTGTCAGCGATCAAACCGCGAACGATAAACAAGCCGACGTTACATTCATTTGCATTTATTTAGGTAATAATATATTTAAGGCTGCCACCTGGCCGCCGATGTAATGTGATCATGTCGAAAAACCACTCTATTATGTTACGTTTAGCGAAAACAAGGCTTAGGTACGCAGGTGGGATCAAAAGTGCCTCGTCGACAACGAATATTCCTACTTGTGAGGGATAATCACTATCCAAAAGATTTTTGAGATCCTCCTTGAATCTATGTATTTTTTCCGTTTTTGCATGCATCTCCTGTCCTCTATACAACGGTTTCTCAATATCCTAGAGGTAGAGTCGCTGCTTTACTATGGTTTTGATAATCCCAGCACCGATCCTTAAAGTCTCCGCATTAGGATGCAGGGAAGTTAGTAAGCGTTTCATTGTTGTTAATTAAATAAAAAAACGAATAAAGTTTTAGGCTTACTTCTAGGTAGTTGACACTACACTAATATCTTTATCGATTAATGTACGATAATGATTCTTTGCCAAGGTAGGTATTTTAAGGGCTATGACTCGATTATTGAAATTAATGATTCCAAACTTTACAAGGCTCACACGGCAGGTGGATTTAAAATGGCTGCCGTCAGCTGTTTTGTACAAACACATGCCCGATAAAAAGCGTTCCAAATATAAATGTAATAACAATAGGTAACATTTCAGTAGCTAAAGAATGTGTGGTTACACGTATGGTAAATTGAAAATGTATGTATGAAGCGATAAGGCACGGTTTCGGTGCCAGTGAATCAGTTTTTTGTATTTCATTTATGTTATGCTTGTATTTTCATAAAATGACTTAAGTATGTGTTCAAGAACCTTTCGTTCTGTTTCATACCTGTAGGCAAGCGTGTAATGAAGTGGTCGAGGTTTTTTGTTGCGGTTTTTTATTGTTAGAACAAAAATAACAACATAGTAGGTAAAATTCGTCCAATTAACTGCTACAACGACTGAAGTGATAAAAACCGTGCATAGGTACTACAACAAAGGGTGTATTTTTTTCCTTCTTTGTCACAACAACTGCCTTGTTTCCGTCATTTCCTTAATTTATCCTAGCAAGTGATAAAACGTAATGCCACAAAGAAAAGGCCTTATATTTCAAGTACATAATAGGACCTTTTAAACTGTGTCACCGTTGAGTTTCGAACAAAGAGATCCAACTTTCTTTATAGAGTTATAAAAACTAAGCTTTAAGGCGCTGTGAGCTGTCTGGACGTATAATAAGCAAAGCCTTTTTAGTCTGTGAGACTAGGCCACCACGCCATATTGGAAACGAATCAAAATAGTACGCATAAGGCGTATGGATGGCACAGTGTACAGACACACGCTTCATTTAATTTAATGATCTTCTGTCGGTCTCTGTAATGTGTCGATAAATGAAATGAGGCTATTGGGAACCAGTTGTTTCCACTGGATTACTCTATGGAAACTTAGTCAAGAAGTTGTGGATGGAAGCTTAGGTTTTGTACCGTTGCATAGACAGTTTTTTATTCCTCTAGCAATTTCGGCACAAATACTTGCACGTCACTTAAGAGTGTAATTTATATCTCACACAGTTGAGAAGCTACAAATATTTAAATACAATACATTGGTCCATCGACGCTGTGGCTTTTTTGTGAAGTAGGTGTTGCTGATAGTCAACATTTGCCCGAAGGCAAATTGGAGAAGACGGCTGCCCCTTTCGTTTCGATTGCCTAATCCGTGTGGGCCGATAATTCCGCCATCATCGTTGTGTTGTCGAGTACCGATTTTAGCGTTGAAATCGCCTAAGACAAGATTAAATGTGCCTCTGTTTTCATCACAAGCCTGGTTCAGCAGATCGTAATAATCTTCAACATCATCATCAGAGTATGCAGATGTCGGTGCATATGTCTGGATAAGTGTTAAAGTTTTGGTGCTTGTTAGTCTGAACTTCAGAACGGCAATTCTTTCTGAGTATCCTCTAAATTCTATTATGTTATTTTTCCATTTTGTAGCAACTAGGAAACCTACTCCGTGGAGGCCGTTGTCTACACCAACGTGGAAGAATATACTATCATCTCTTTCCTCAGTTTTCTCTCCTTCCCTTCGCACTTCTGAAAGACCTATAATATCCCAGCGGATGTCCTTTAGAGAGTTTTCTAACTCTACTAAGTGCTCGTCTTTTAATAATTGACTTGGATCTCTTGTAATAATTGACTTGACTAATAATTGACTGACTAATAATTGACTTGGACTTGGATCTCTCCAGACGGCAGAACCAAAAATGAGATTGATTTTATACTATCGTCACATAAGTACATAATACAAGATGTAGGAATCATAAATCAAATCAAATTCTCTTCCGACCACAGACCTCTTCGCGCAAGATTATCATTTAATTTTAAAATACACAGACAACATCTCTTTCGCAACAAAATAAAAACATTAGATAAACAAATTCTACTTGGAAACTTTGAAACCTTAGAATTAGAACTTAAAAATAGTTTCAGCATATTAGAACACAGCACAAAAGACGCTCAAAAGCAATACGATACCATCAAAGAGATCATAGGAATAGCGACCAACAAAATAAAGGCAAAACGACCAAAGACCAATAAACTTACTAAAAATACATTATCATTAATAGAACTAAGAACAAACACAGTAAGACCAACAGCAGAATATAGCGAATTAGACAAGAAAGTTAAAAGAAGTATTCGGAAAGATATCAGAGACTACAGTACAAAATTAGTTAAAATTGCTCTGGAACGCTACGGATCACTGAGATCAGCAAAAAATGGTCTCTCAAAAAATAAAACATGGCTATCATGTCTGCGCGATAAAGACGGCACCAAACAATATAGTAGAGAAAAGATAACCAACATTTGTACCGACTTCTTTAAGACTTTGTATACCGATCCATCCCGACATTCTGAACCGATTGAATATCCCCGCCCTGACACTATCTCTCCCATTACTGGCGGCGAAGTTGATATAGCTTTAAAAAGCATGAAATACAATAAAAGTCCCGGAGACGATGGCATCAGTACCGAGATTCTTAAACTGTTCAAAAACACCCTAATACCCCATATCACAAATCTTTTCAACTCAATTTTATATTCTGGTCAGATACCGCATCAATTCACTCATTCCCACATAATAATTCTCCATAAGAAAGGCGACAAAACCGATATTAACAACTACAGACCCATAAGCCTGATTTCACACCTATACAAACTATTTATTAAAGTAATACACAACCGCATAAGAGGCCAACTAGACCAGCATCAGCCAGTCGAACAAGCCGGATTTCGCCCATCTTTCTCCACAACCGACCATCTGTTCGCATTGAACCAAATAATAGAAAAATGCAACGAATACCATAAACCACTATACCTGGCTTTTGTGGACTACTCCAAGGCTTTCGATAGTCTCAAACACTCGGCGATTTTTACATCTTTAAGCTCGCAAAATGTAAATGAGACATATATCAAGCTTTTGGAGTCGATCTACAGAGCCAGTACAGCGTCAGTGAAGCTTCTCTCCCCAGGTCCATCATTTCACATTGAAAAAGGCGTGAAACAGGGTGATCCACTGTCACCAAACCTCTTCACCTGTACGCTGGAGGAAGTTTTTAAAAAGCTCACTGCGCCGTGGACAGATAAAGGCATCGTCGTCGGGAGCAAAAGGCTGACCAACCTGCGATTTGCTGATGATATCATCCTTTTTGCGTCCACATCGGAAGAGCTCCAACAGATGCTCCAAGATCTGAGCACAGCAAGCCGAGAGGTTGGACTTCAAATGAACATGACCAAGACACACACAATGACCAACAGCACGAAACGTAGGGTCGAGGTAGATGGGCAAGCTCTACACTATGTCGACGAGTACATCTACTTGGGCCAGTTAGTCTCTTTCGAAAACAGGCAGGAGAGGGAAATCGATCGCCGCATCGAAAACGCCTGGAAAAGCTACTGGTCCATGAAGCAGTACATGAAAGGGGACCTTCCCCTTTCACTCAAGCGAAAATTAGTCGACATGTGTATCTTGCCCATCCTAACCTACGGTGCACAAACTTGGTCTCTCACGGAGTGTCAGAAGTCCAAACTCAAGGTTTGCCAAAGAGCAATGGAGCGTAGCATTCTGGGTATCAGACGGGCAGACCGCATACGCAATACCGACATACGCTCCAAAACCGGAATTTTCGATGTGGGCCGAAAAGCAGCTCAATTAAAATGGAACTGGGCTGGGCACGTCAGCAGAATGCATCCTGACAGATGGGCCAACATCGTCACCCAGTGGCTACCACAGGATGGTCATCGCAGGCGGGGTAGGCCCCGAAAGAGATGGCGAGACGACCTGGATGCCTACAACCCTGATTGGTGGGAGGTCTCAAAAGATCGAGAGGTGTGGAGGCAAAATGGGGAGGCCTTTGCCCAGCAGTGGGACAGTACGGGCTAAGAAAAAAAAAAAAAAAAAAAAAAAACATTGGTATAGGTATAAACATAATTTACAACGTGTTGTGTTATCTTGCGCCATGTAGGTACCTAACAATATATCTCATAAATCAACAAATAAAATCAGTAGCTAAATAAATACTCACGAGAGCGATAAATCTATGAATTACGTAATAGACTACGGCTGCTTTGACAATTTAACGAGCGCCTAACGTAGTCGATTATATTATCTGCAATCAGAATCGACTAAGTAAGGTGGCCATTTTGGTAGAATATTAACGGTAGGCAAAGGCGTGCATTATAATTCCTGTCGCGGCAACATTTAACGACCTTATTCAGAATTCAAGGCGAACGCAGACTGGCGCAGGTTTAGCTAATAACTGTGGCATGTGATGTGACGTCCCCACTGACTCGATTAATCGGTAAATGATCGTCGTGGTCTTCGCCAAATTATTCTCATGATGACTTACTTCCGGCTTCGGTAACGTCAAACCAATTTACTTTTTGTGGTTACAAACGTTCTTTAGGCAGCTACGTATCAACTTGACTGAAAACTAACATTTTGAACCTTACATTGTTCAGTTGTAGCTTCGTTTAAAAATATTTTTCTTAAGCGACTTCTTTCTACCAAAATCCAAGCAATTAGGTGGTGGTTATATGTACCTACCTAGTCCCCTTAAAGTAGAGCATAGAGTCAGCGGCGGCCCTAGCCATTGCGAGGCTACGTGCGGCAGGTCTATGCGAGGCCCTTTGTCCTACGTGAAAAGTCTGTTGTGAGGAATTTTTTTGGGGATGCAAAGGGTGAACACGTCAAAATTGATAGGAGACGACCAAAGCGAGGGCGGCTTTTTCTGAAATTTTATTGCTAATCTACTCATCTGTTTTTAGTAAAAATATTTTTAATTACATAATTACGGTTTAATTTTGCCGTATGGTTTAATTTTGCCGCCCCCTAAATGCATCGCAATGCAGTGCCGCCCGGGGCATTTGCCCCAACGCCACGCTAAAGGTTGATCTTAAATAGTTTTTAATGTTGAAAATGATCTTTCAACAGATGTAACTGAAACCGGCAGTGTAAGTAATATTCTTAGCGCTATTGCTGTGTTCGGAAATATTGAAATCAAATCATTGGTAAAAAGATATTGTATTTTTTAAATATTACGTGATAAGTCGCTCGATTTGCCGCCCCCTAGGACGTGCCGCCCGCGTGCGGTGCACGCCTTGCACGCCCGCTTACGGCGGGCCTGCCGCAAGTCTACCCATTTACCCATTGGCACTTCCTCTACCTCCAGTACATTCTTCCGACAGCAATATTTAATCAGAACACACAATGCAAGTGTTACCAGGAAAAAATCTGTAAAACTGTCATCATGCAATGGCATCGATATGTCTTAAGGTGTAGAATTGTTCACTTGCAGAAAAAAATACCTACACTACAATTTATTGAAAAATTGAAACCGTATAGGTATAGACACAAAACAGAACGCATTTTCCATGCCAAAGGACTCTGTATAGCATTGTATAATTACACCTGCATGAAAATAACCCAATGAATGTGAAATGAAATTTCGTTTCATACCTATTCCTTCCTCAAGTTAGAACACGATGCAGTCCGGCTAGGCTAGAACAAGTCTAAGTACTTGTGACTCGAGTAGCCACGCCTATCCTGTGCTCGAGTATCGAGGCATCGATATAATTTAAGTGCACGTAGTCGATTATCGATATACGAATCGATATAATGATCGGTACACTGGCCGATGTTCATCATTTGGCCAGTGACCCTTGCCATCTGTTTCATTCATTCTTAATTTGTATTTTATTTTTGTAACTGGCATCTATTGACCCATATGCAATGCGTTCTTGATTTGAATTCGGTCAACTTTTAGAAATCATAAGAACCACGAATCATCCATGACAAGCCTAACCACTGCAATGACACTCACTTCAAAACACTAATGTTCATTTGTTTTTGTTACAGATTTTAATTGACGAGTGCTTGGATAGCTGAACGAGGTCATAGGTAGGTACGTGTTTATTTATTAGGTCATGAAAAATAATTTTAGTCAGTGTCTAACGCAAAAGGTACCTACCTAATAAAGAATGGTTTACAACTTATTGGTAATTTAGGACTGAATTGACGAGTCTTTATAAGCGCAATACCTACGTAAAATAGAGGAAAACTAAGTCGATCAAATAATTACAATAAACGACATTTATTACCTACATATGTTGCTATACCTATAAATAATTGTTATGACAACTATATTTATTGCCTATTAAGATAATTCGAATATTCAGCTCGATTAACTGAACAATATTTAATAACATACGAAGAAGCTGATTATAACAAATTAATTTGCATAATATGTTACGTCAATTTAGTGGTATACATACGTAATATCTATTTATTGTATATCTTGGAGGTTACATCGTGTTTCTCAGCAGATATAGCAAATGTTTTATTTTTTATTGTACATACGTCTAACATTTTTTTGGAAACGATGATCTTGTAGAACGTGTAAATCACGGAATAATTAAGAATAAATAAGTACATACATAAAGCATCAAGTAATCTTGAAAAGTTTTTCCTTTACATAAACCACGACATGGATATAAATACACGTACATGAGTTTTTCCGATTAAACTGTAGGTATGTAGTATTACCCTACTCTATTTCTGACTATTAGGTACACCATTCGTTATAGTTAGGGACTACTATAGGCAGGCACTAGGTACGAACAGCACAGAAGTCACGGCTGCTTCATTATGTGAAGTGTACCCAAGTGCGACTACTCAGCATGAGGTAAATAAGGTTCTATTGTGGACAATTTCCAAGAAGCTACAGGGAGTCTGGATTTGTGCCCGATTGATAGCAATATACCACAGATTACTATAATAGTTACGCAATACATTCGTTAGCTGAAGCATAGCGTGTTTCAAACCTTATTACTATTGGTTATGCCTGTAAAAATCCATTAGTTTATGTGCTGACATTACCAGCCTGGAATTAATTAATGGCTGTCAATCTAACTATTATAATGTCATATAATCTAAACAACAAAATAATGACCACTGGGCTCCACATTGGACACAAACGAACACACATTTTAGGTTTTGACGTAGCATGGGAATATTCCATTCTATTTACAAATTATTTCATGTAAGGAAATAGGTAAACAACGTAGAAGTACCTACAGTGATTGTCATCGCTAGTAAACACATATTGCGCAGGAGACTGTAATAGGATATTCTGCAGTGCTGTGCATAAGTGCCGCAGATATGCTAAGGGGAAAATTTTATCTGTAACGTAATGCTTCACATGAATTATTTATTTATATCTACTATGTATTAATCATTTCCGTATTCGGTATTATCTTTTGATTTTCCCGCCGATATATAGGTAGGTATGGTCTTGATATTTTTAACTTCTTGGAAAACGTAACAAGTTCCTTGTAAATCTGATATTTATAAAAACCAAGAAAAGAAAACAAGACGGTGATCTGTACTGACAACTATTTTAGACAAAAGCACAGTAAGTAAATGGTAAATTAGTTTTATCAAAAGTACCTTAATTATTGGTCTATAAATGAAGAGCATAAAAGTATTATCTAGGCTAGGTGAATATACATCAAAGGTCAACATCTAGGTAAATAACAACCAATCTGGACACATTCTGAACAGCATTTTATTTTAGTTTATGTATATTTTATATATCAAAAAACCAATAAGACACATTACCTTGCAACAATATAATCTGAAATCTTCACTCTCATAGCCCGATGGGACGGCAAATCGACACGACCGGAGAGAGATAGAAATGAATAGATGAAGTACCTATACTAAGTACTTAGTATACCAGAGAATATTGTAGACGTTGTAGTGCTTATCCACACAATTCATAGTGTTCGTTAGTCAGTAAATCACGTCTGACCTAGCCACCAGGTGAATAGGAATTATACAAAATAAGCTGAACATTGTTGATATTTGCTTCAAGCTTTCACCGTATTATCTAATCTAGACTTATGGCAAGAACGCTATTGTAGACAGGATAATCTAGTAAGTTATGTGTTTTACGAATTTAAAACCAAAAGACTCCAAGAATGTCCCGGAAAATGACACATCTTAGAAAACTGCGAAAAATTACATCCATTTAGAAAATCCACGTTTTTATCGCCAACGGGGAAAACCAAAGACAACTTGCGTTGAAAAAACTCGTTACAGTTTAAAATGAATTCTTGTTCTACATGACGTCATAAATAATTTAGGTCAGGATTATTATAATATGTCAGTCTGTCAGGCAAGGCTTGTACATTTTTGCACGCGCGCTAGCGTCACAACGCGCGGGCGGCCCCCGCCGGCGATTGTATGCAAACTAAATCATTCATCTAACTGCGTATACTTAATATGCAACGATGCGTTCAAGTCGCTTTCGGTATCGTTATTCGACATTGTTCGTAAAGCCAGCTTGGCCATGCAAATACGCATTAATGATTAATGTTAGGGATGGACTCAATAAATATCCGTCTCCGCGTCCACGGCGCGTTGAATGGACATTGCATGACCTCCAAGTTATGTGAATGACGAAAGTCTATGACGTTTACTAGATTAACGTAACGACATACTTACTATGTCAGTTTTTTCTTAGTTATGCATTTATGTAAGTCCCTTTCATGACGCAGCTGCAGCAAGCCCGGATTTACCGCAAACGTGACCGTTACATCTGCATCGACTGATAATGCAGTGGGTTAGCTGTCATTGTTTAAAAAATAATTATTTTGTTATTGCCATTCACAATGCAATAAACACCTCGTACTTATATATTTTTTATTCCACACTTCTTGCTTCCTTTTATCTTTGCAACAATTGACAACATAATTGATCTTTTTATTTATTATCTGACCTCTTTTAATAAACAATTGTCTACCTACATATCTAAGCACTAGCTTCTGCCAGCGGTTTCACCCGCATCCCGTGGGAACTACTTCCCGTACCGGGATAAAAAGTAGCCTATAGCCTTCCTCGATAAATGGGCTATCTAACACTGAAAGAATTTTTCAAATCGGACCAGTAGTTCCTGAGATTAGCGCGTTCAAACAAACAAACAAACAAACTCTTTAGCTTTATAATATTAGTATAGATTAACCTATCTCAACAAGAGCAAATGTATTGCATAATATACTTGTTAGTTACAAAATAATTACACGTAAGTAGTATATTTGTGTTAGAGATCATAAACCCCTCAAAAGAATGTTTGTTTAGAGATCATAAGCTTTCAATATGTCCTGCTCAATTTGTATTGGGAGGAAACACAAGGCCCTTTAGTGAGCAGCCTTATTTGAATCTGTTTAAATTATTTTAAAGCTGGCCAGACCCACTTAGGTATATTGACAGATAGAATGTTGAAAATTTCCAAGATATTCCCCTTTTCCTTCTTATTTTGATTCTTCTAACTTCAGAGTAGCTTGCTCAAAGTTATAATGTTCCACATAGATTTCTCCTATTTCTATAATGTTCACATAGATTTCGCCTCTTAAGACATCCGTAGCAAATCTAGCGAGTAATGACATATAATCTCATGACTGACTTGGAATTAACAAAGCAATAGCTAGACAATTGTATTCCTAATATAGGAGGATTTGTCGCTTACGAGTGTATTCAAGAGATTGAAATATAATGTATGTTAATGGTCTAAGATAGACTAAGAACGGAGAAGATGTGACATCTCCTGTAATTATAAACCGTTTTCATTGCTATGCATGTAGACTATTGTAGATTAACGGATTCTTTACTATTAATACAAAAGTTTCTACGAAGTGCGACAGTTCTGCTTCATTTATTGTTTTTCCTTATATTAAAAGCATTTCTTTGAAATATAGCTTAGTTACAATCATCCAAAGATCATAATCTAGAATCTAGATAATACACTTGATTGGAGTGGCGCCTTTCATCTATTGTTTTGAACATGATGCTTATCGTGTCTGATTAACTTATCTGGCTCTTATATGAGATCTAAGGATGCAAAACATTTTTTTAAAGACAAAATTTACTATGCTTAATGTTTGTTATAAAAGTTCCTACCTCTTCGATGCATAGTCTAATAACCTTATTAATTGAATAATTAATAAAAGCAATGTAACTAATGTTTTTCATTGGAATGTCTCTGACTAAGCAAAAACTATAGAATTAGTAATAAGTATTCAGCCCTACCCATGAATCAAATAGTTCTTGACTACGTCCTTCGACGAAACTTTTCCCTAACTTAATAACAACAATATTTTCAGTGATTGTTGCCTATTTTTGTTTCGACGCCGCCTTGAAATATGCAAATCAAAGACTATTCTTATAATAACAAAGGGGGAGGGTTTTCAATTACGATTTATAGGTACCTATGTTTTGTGATTACTAAGTTACCTATGAGTTTTGTGATTAGAAAGTTTGGATATGGCAGTATCATTAGGTAGTTTTTGTAGGGCACTAAAATCATTAGGTATGTAGATTGAAATACGTTTTGTTTCGCACCTAAGGCCTGTGAAAAAATTTCAACTGAACTCATTCAACTCGTTTGCCAAACAATACAAACATAACAAACAACATCTATTTTAATGTCGTCTTTGTGTATCGGAGAGCTCGTACACTATCTTATCAGTTATCAGGGCGACTGAGATGCGGTTGCGTCAACTTGATAGTGCCAACACTGGGTACCGTTTACCTTACAGACTAAAGGTAAAAATCAATGACCTGTGTTCACGTACCTACAGGCTCGTATCAAATGATAAGATAGGCAATACAATGTTTTCAGCACATTGAGATGTTAGGAACTGACGCCAGCGGCTAGACTATCGACGCACCACGTTACGATCGCCCTGACCTCGGCTTGTAAACAAACAGCGAATTAATGCTTTAGCGACTTGTGAATCATCGTCATCGCCCCAAAATTCCGAATTGTGGTGTCGCGAATTAAAATATATATCGTAGCTAGTCTGTTCGCGGTCGTACGCCGAGCTACACGCATCCAAACATTCGGCATTCGTTTAACCTTTCGTGTCATTTACGTTAGCATCTGTAGACAAATATATTCCTTGCATTCCGTGCGCAGATAAACAGTCAATATAATTTGGTACGTTATTGTGTGCCGTGACATATTGTGTTGTGGTTGATGTGAAAGTGCGACTTTCTACAATAAACTAGTGCGAAACTTGTCTAGTTACATGTATTAATAATATCTATTGATATAAACGAGATTCGGACCACTTGGTGCTTAAAGCTAAATGTAAGTTGTAGATAATATCAATTTATACAGTCGTAGATACAAATACATACATATCAAGTTGGAGTCTTAGAATAAATTCTAAAGTTTGAATGTTTGTTTTTATCTTTTAATGACATTTATTTTACGTTTGGCAAAATAAATGACCAAATGCAGACATTAGCAAAACTAAAAACACTGGAAGATAAATTAAAAAAAAAATATTTAAATGTCACATTATTACATACCGTATATATTATAGGTACGTGTGCTTTATATGTCCCACATACCCATACAGATCATTAAATTACTAAGTATGTAGGACTTTTCAATATGGAAGTAGGTAGATAGATATCTCTATTTATCCACATCCAACGTACCTATATTATCTCTTTAATTATGCCTCTTATCATGAAGCCAGAGAAGAAAATTTGTTACTGTAGGTATCCTTCAATAAGCCTTTATTTAAAACAAAGTAAGCTGATAAAATGTCCCTTTATTATAAACGTGTGCGCACTCACAAAGTCACGACACACGCGCACAGATGGACAAAGCGCAGATAAGATTTCACTGGAACAAAGCTGCAACATCTGTGATCCATGTGCTGTGTGTGTATTGAGTACACGAACTATCGAGGTACCTACATGCAGGAATGTGATATCGAATTAAAAGGGCGCGGGCAGGCTCAACAAAAAATATTCATTTTGATATACTTAACAAAAAACCATGACACGTTCATCCATATATTTTGAGGTGTTTAGATGAATACTTGCCAACGTGTATCTGTTAGCATAAAGAAAAGCCAAAATGACTATTTGCGAATGTTTTTTTTCATTGTTCTGGGAGAAACAACGTTATGTTACTGTATTGTTAGCTTGCCAAAAACGCATTTACAAAAAGAAGTTGTTGAAACCATTGTTCCACTATACTGTTATTTGTAAACGTGACCCACCTCGTGTGTGTTGATAAATGTCATAATTGATGTAATAGTTTAGCTGGCCCAGTTATAATGTGACGTATTGATTGTTTTCAGAGTTCGCTACGAGATGGGGGCGAGGTCCCGGGAGTTGATTCTGCTCCTGGCAGTATGTGCGCTGGCGCTCAGCGAGCCAGTCAACAAGGTCGCTGACAGCAAGAAGAAGGAAGACGCCGACAACTTCCTGTTCCAGTACGATGAGTTCGACACGGCTGACGACCAGGAAGTCCTCTACAATGAGAACAGACCGTGCCCAAGGGACTGCATATGCACTGTATCTCAAGGATACAGAACAGCCAAGTGCGATCGTCTTGAAATCGGCACACAGAAGTTCGGCGATGACATCACCGACCTTGTCATTGAAAATGCTGACCCGAGGTTCCCTATTCAGTTGACGGACTTCATTTTCAAGAAACTTGGTCTCCACCAAATTACAACTGTGAAGATTGTCAACAGCTCGATCGATTTTGTTGGACCTAATGCCTTCCACGGCCTTCCTAATCTGTATGCTGTTAATTTATCAAATGATAAACTCAAGGTTTTGCACCCAGAAACGTTCTCACACAACAAAAAGCTTGTACTGCTTACGCTGTCAAATAATCCTCTTAAATTCCCTGCAGCGGACTCGCAAGATTATTTCTTGAATACATCATCAATTCAAGAACTTGATATCTCATACTGTAACATGAAATACATCGCCGCGAACACATTCACGAACATGCCCGGCGTGATGTACCTGAACTTAGCTGGCAACAACTTGTCTAACATGGATCCTAACACATTCAAGAAACTATTGGACTTGGAGGAGCTGGACCTCAGTGATAACGATATCAAGTCGTTGCCAGATGACATTTTCTCAGAAAACAACGAGCTCGCTACACTCCATATCTCAAAGAACCCTGTGGATACCGTTTATGGCCTACAGATCTCCGACTTGCTTACTCTTAACGCTGGACAAACTAACATTAGATTCGTTGGACCTTCTATGTTCAATGGTATGACTTACATTGCCAATCTCAACCTCAGTGGCAACAACATTGAAAAGATCCACAACCAAGCATTCCACAAACTTGTAGAACTTAACTATCTTGACCTTTCCTATAACGATCTAGATTTCATTTCGAATATACTCATCAAAGAAAATATTGAATTAGATATCTTCAAAATCTCTAACAATCCTAAACTGAAACACTTACCTGCTGAAGGATTCGAGTGCTCCGTTGATCAATTTAACATTTACTTGTTCGACGCGTCACACTGTGGCCTTCAAGAAATTTATGACAATTCTTTAAGGACTTTCTCTGCTTTGTCTGTGATCAATTTGTCTAACAACGAAATCAAAACCATTGGAACTAAAGTTTTCACAATGTGCCCCAAACTGGTCGAGATTAACTTGTCTTACAATCAACTCACAACTTTGGAACCGAAAGTATTCGAGAAAAACAAGGAACTGGGTAAATTATACCTCCAAGGCAATCCGTTGAAAGTACTAAATGCAGAAGTGTTTGTTCACACTCCATTGATTACATATCTGGACATGAGCCACGCTGAATTGACCTCACTCTGGAAGGCAGACAAAAACCGCTCACCAACGCTTCTGAGCAACTTGACATTCCTTAACGTTTCGCACAACCACATTACTGAAATTAAACAGACTGAACTTGACCATTTGAATAAACTTAATGCATTGGATATCAGCAACAATCCTCTTGCATGCAGCCGGGACTTTGAGAATCTTATGACTTGGTTGAGCAACAAGAAAGTGTCGCCCAATTCCAGTGGAAGTGGCAACATCGCTAACCTCGCGAAGGACTCTAAGGACGAAGATGTCGGCACTTACAACTGGGAGTTCCTCACTCGTAAAACTTGCGGAACTGCTGTGGTCCACGCCGTTGAACCCCTGCCGTCTATCTCTAATGAAGAGATTTGGGACACAATTAACCCCGACGGCGATCTCGATCTTAAGGAAACTTTAGATGACGGTAAAGTGGATTCTCCAAAGGACGCTCTCTTAGATAACGACATGATTGATGACGAAGGCAAGGATGATGATGATGATGACGACGCGGCAGACGACGAGGACGAGGACGAAGACGAGGACGACGCCAGCGAAGACTACGACGGAGACGAGGACGACGTCGACCTCAAAGTTCAGCTTATTGAGAAGAACAACGACACCACCGCTCGTCCCAGCACTCCCGCGCCCGTCAACGATCTTAACATTAACATCCAATTACTTGAAGACGAAAGCAGTAATGAGGATACAACAAAGACACTGTACTTGCAAGCGGCCACAGTGGAGGAAGAACATGGCCGCTACGGTTACTTGTGGCCTATTTCGATCGCCATTTTAGGCGCTCTCCTGCTTCTTATCGTTATTGGCAAGGTGGTGATGTCATGCAATAAGAGGAACCAGCAGGTGAGATACAACAGTGCCATAATCGCCGCCATGAGCCAGGCCGGGCGCACGAAGAAGGACTGCGGGCTGGTGTACCAGCAGCTGACGGAGGACCTGGCCAGCCCGGCCACGCCCAAGCTCAGCCGCTACACGCCGCTGCACAGCGTCACGGTGAACGCGTCCAACATGTCGTACGAGAGCAGTCCGTTCCACCACAGCAACATCGTGCCCGAGGCCGTCTGAGCCGCAGAACAAACGTACATATGTCGGAGTTAAAACTCTTTACTAACAACTGCGTTAACTCTTACATAAGCATTAAGTGATAGTTGTAAGCGCTAGTCACAGCCGAATACATATCTAACAAACATTTCTTAGTACAGTGCCTTTACGATCACTCGAACAATCGCGACAATGTTATGAATCTAGCGCTTTCTGAATATTAACGTAACAAAAGAAGTCAAATTACAACAAATTAATTTAAGATTATACATATTATATATTATACAAACTAGTTGATAGGTATATCTTGTACTTAAAATTATTAAAAATTAAACACTACTATTCTTGTTTAATTATCGAAGATGGTGCCCTCTCTTCAGTTACACTTTGATCTGCCACAAGCATAAGGAGAAAGTTAAACAATATGAAATTCACAGTCATAACATTTTATTAAAAATATATTGCAACAATATTGTATTGTAATCTCTGATTGGGCATATAACAAAGTTCATAATATACAAGATATTTAAAACTTCTTCAATCTATTTACAAATATGAACAGAGTGTAAAGTAACGAGTGCAGTTCACTTGTCATTAATAAATAGTGAGTGAGTCCTCCAGCAGTTTGGATAAATCCTCTTCAGTTTGAGGCAGAGGCGTCATGCTCAACAAACGTTTCTGAAACAACGACATAGACAATAAACATTATACATAAAAACAATTAAGTATATAACAACAATAAACATTGATTTTCAGAGTTAGTGCCAAAATGCATTTTAAGTAGGTACCACACATTTTCTATGTGCTGATGAATTTATTTTAATTCTCTGAATCAGGTATGTCGTAATGGCTATTGTTATAAGTAACAGTCAAATTAAGGAAAAATAATCAAAACCTCTCAGTAACACTATAAGTGACTTTATACGTGACTCAACACGAATTATATAGAAATGAGGTATGCACTTCCCAAATTAATTTCCATTTTATCAAATTAACACTTTAATGACACTGGTTATGGTATGTGGGGTAATTTTATAATAAAAACGAACAAGGCGCTATGTCCTGTTATTAAGATTGTTTTATCATCACTGTCTCATTAGTTATACTTTGCTATCGACAAATAAAGGCCAGAGACAGCTTGACACGACGTCCTTATAATGATCTCTCCCCAAAAGTAAGTAGTGGAAAATCGAATCCTAAAACATAACCAACCTGCAGCAAGCCAGGTGATTAACGCTAAAAATGCTGATGAGGAAAAAATATAAGAAAACAACGAAAATCGAAATTACCTGTGGCAATGCTCCTTTGACCAAATCAGGAATATCATCACTGCTATATCCAAGAGTAGTCAGTCCATTTTCAATCTTCATAGTGTCCATATACTTAAGGATGGTGTCAGCTAACACTAGGCCGGCATCAGCTTCCTTCGTATTGGAGACATCTGTGCCAAGAATACTGGCGGCTTCCAAGTGCTTGGCTGGGTCACTGGGACCCGTAAAACGGAACACAGCGGGCGCTGTCATCACCACCGATAAACCATGGGGGATGATTGGAGCTGAACTGTAGAGGGTTAAGTAGGTATAAATTTAAGTAAATACTTTTTTAAAGGACCTACGTGCTTTATTTACTTCCTGCAATAAGGCTCATAGTTCAATTTTAATCACCGTTGTGCTTCTGAGCGTCATTCAAGAATATAGAGGTAGTCGGTGATCGCGTTATCGTCCGTGCAATAAGATTTGGACCATTTCAATAGTGCAAACAGTTCGACCGGCTATTGTCCCAGCTCTGTATCAACACATTACTTTCCGCTCACAAAAGGCGATAACTGTAAACATCTGATTATTAAATCTTTTTAGTGAGTGTAAGGATGTTGTACCTACTCTGTAGGTCATGGGTACAGTTATTAAGCTAAAGTCACCGTAAAAGTGATTTGCGCAACTAAAGATACGGCAATTAAAAATACTTACGGGAATTTAACAATGCAAATTCAAAGTGCATTACGTCATAATGTTGAAAGACGTTAACCAGAAAATTGAACCAACTCTACAGGTAACCACAACTTTTAAATTATTTGTTCAATAACTTAATTGAGAAGCTAAACGGGAAAACCTAGGTCTTACAGCAATAACTGATCGTTGTATTGTTGTGTTAAGACGGCAGCTAGAAGAATATGGACGGAGAAAACAACGCGCCGACCCCAAATAAAATTGGGGTAAGGGCAAGATGAGGATGATGATGTATTGTTGAGCTAAATATTGTTCAGATAAATAAATAAATGATTGACATACTTACCCATAATCTTTGGGCACGAACGACTTGACGTTTCCAGCGATGGGGTAGGCGAGGCCATGGCATAGATGCACTCCAGCATTGCCGATGCCCACGCCAGCCATGGTGGCCGCGAGGTGCATGCAGGAACGCGCCTCCAAGTCATCTGGGTTGTACACCGAGCGAGCGAAGTATTTTTGCAGCGTCTGAGAATTCACCACATAAGTAAGTTGATCGTAAGCTTTATACATTTTTGCAATTTCTGCTTTTTGGTGTAAGTTCCACTATAACTGTTAACGTTTGATGAATCCAGGACCACACAAAAAAAAGAAAATTAAAGGAACTCCTTCATAAACAGGTCAGACACATCATGACGTGCAATTCATTCTAGCGACTTCTTTCTCCATTCATGCAATCAAACATACTATAGCAGTCTTCTGATACGGACGAAACCACAAGCGGACACAATGAATAATTTTAGGGGGGCATCGATATATCTGTTTGATTGATCTTGCAACCATAATCAGGTATGCTTCAAGCAATACGTATGCAGATCTTGCTCATAAAGTTGGCTGCCTACATGCCAATGCCATCGTAAGCATGTGATGTACGTACCACAAACTTGGTATGCTCATCAAATATGCAGTGGCATTGAATAAATAAATAAACTGTCAGACACCACAAATTAATAGCTAAGAAATCAAATCCTCTATTTGGTAACGTTTGTGCCAGATCTATATAAGACGAGCGTTACGTCAATCGATTTGATTAGTATACAACTGAAACCGGTTTAGCTAATTATTACATCGCAGACCAACTCGGGGAAATATTCGATTTGTGAATCATTCTGATTTACCCTTCGGCAACTTTGCTTACATTGTTTTTATTAGTGGGTAATACCAAAGAAATACCATTGTATTTCTTAAATGAACAATTCCTTGGACATAAGGAAGGAAAATGTTTAAATTATTATGTATTACCATAACTATTTACTTTTATTGTATAGATGGAAAATCTAGACTATCTGAATTCCAGTTAGTGACATAATGTCTCACTTGAGATACCTCTATCGGTTTTCCCGTACTACGTCATTGGCTAACGAGATCAAAATATGTAAGCTGAAGAAGCATATTGCATCGGTCATTTGCACCAAGAACTATCCTACATAAAGCAAGATCACTTAACACGTGTCAAAACTTTTTGAAGGGTGTCTAGGCTGACTTTAGCGCGCTCCCGCAAAGCTTTAACTTCATAAGTATCGCTGATAACGATCACATACAGTAGCTGCTTAAAATCAGCTTTCTTCAATATTTTTTTTAAGAACATAAAAAACCTTACCTGTAAACAGAATCTGGCCCAAACATCAGATATAGGGTTGCTGCCTTGGTAAGTCGGCCTGAGCGCCGGATTGGGCGGAGCGGGTCCTCTCTCACTGTATGGAACCGCCGTGAAACTCTCCAACGCGTGGCAGAATATGTCGAACCCAGAGTAGTTTGACACCTACAAAATTAGGAAAAACTGCGAGACTGGTTTTCAATCATATTTCTTAAAAAAATAACAAGAAAATCTCTAGAATTTTACAAACTTAAAACATAACAAAATGCAAGTAAAACCTCTGGAAAAAGTCCAATACAGTTTATTAAGTAAAGTTCTTTTTTTAATTTTTAGAGGGTTCTTATAGCTCGTATAGATTTTGGTCTTGGTTATTTACCTTCTCAGGCATGGTAAGTGTGTGCAGAGGATCGATCATGGCCAACATGGGTCGCAGAGCGCTGTGTGAGATGCCAGTCTTGGCGTGGATCGACTCGTAATCGAAGATACTGACGCCGGTCGTCTCACTGCCAGTGCCGCTCGTCGTTGGAACTGATAAACAGTTTTTAATGTATTCTGGGCTTGGATAATGACAAATTTATTTCTTGGTCTCAACAGCCTAGGCTGACATTTCAAAGTAAATATAGATGGCATAGTACCTATATTTTTTATGATATAGAATAGTGAATGCTGAGTACAGTAAATTTTACATGAAAATAATAATTACGTAAAAAATGTATTTTTTAGTTATAACACTACTTGCATGATATCTGGAGGCAGGTTGGAAAAACAGAAGTATCTCAATGACAATCCAAAACCTGAACCTATTTACTCACTGGCTATCATTGGTTTCAATTGAACGTTCACAGGCTTTCCCTTGCCCACCGGTGCGTTAACATAGTCCAGGAAGTCGGCTTCGGGGTCTGACGCGTACAAATTGGCGGCTTTACACGTGTCCATCACGGAACCGCCGCCGACGGCCACAAAACTGTCGAAGTCATTCTCCTTCGCAAATGCTATCGCTTCTTTGAAACTGTTGAAAGACAAATAAGAAAACTCAACCATTGTTTCTGATGATATGGAGATACCATGGAGTATTCAGCAATGCTTATTAATCATGACATGCTTGCTTACACAGCAGGCTAAATACATATGTCCTAAATGACATTTACATAGATACATTATTTGTATCTGCAAAAAGGTCGTAGAAATAATTACCTTGTGTCAGTAGGCTCGACTCGGACTTTATCAAAAACTTTATAATTGATTCCATTTCTGGTGAGTGAATCAAGTGTAGCCTTCACAGGTTTAAGGCTGACTACATTAGGGTCCGTCATCACGCAGACATTCTTTGAATTCATGTTAGCCAGGTCCTGACCAACTTCCCGGGTCACGCCAAGCCCATATCGAACAGTTGAGCATTTTATCTATGGAAGCATACAAAAACAATACTTTAGTTTTCTTAAAGCTAGGGGTCTTTCTATGCATTCAACAAATATAATTTTTAATATTTTCTTATCCAATAAAAGGATAAAGTTGTCCTTGGTCCTCCCTGAAATAGGAGCTTGAGAGCATATTATTTATTTGAATAAAATATTGATACTTTATTTTCAAAAAAGGTAATGTGTGTTATTATTTAATTTGGTTACATAGAGTTAACATTTAATAGATTATCCACCCAACGGGCAAAGGTCACTTAATAATATTTACCACAAAATAAGTTTGTGTTTCATGATAGTAAAAGATAACTGATCTCCATAAATACACTGAAACTGATAAGATACCTTAAGTCATGTTCTCTAACCATTTTACCATACAAGTATGATCTAAGATTTAAAGAAAACTAAAAAATAGACCTACTTCAAAAGCATAGTCTTTCTGTGGTGTAGCATTCGATACTTGAATGTTGCCTCGATTACCATGAGCTGGACACTGACATCTATAAAACAAGATTATAATGAAAACAAAACACTCTTATTATCTCATTACAAAATGTAAATAAGGAGAGTACTTACGACGCAACATTAATTGTCCGTAATAAATCGAAAACCCTTTTGCGATTGCCCATCATGTAAGTAACTAGTGTTCTTTCCGTCTGGGATTAAACTAAATAGAAATATTTATTATGGACTTTTATCTCACTGCTTATCTTAGTGAATTACAACGTTTTACTTGTCAAGTTATACTAGTTATACTGTCTATTTATATTTTTTACACGATTAAGACTGTCATTTTCAACTACTCTTGTTACGTAACTTTTTTGCTAGGTAGGTTATCATTAACTTTGACCTATGCATATTTACCAATTTAAATCTACGTAATAATTTGCTTATTTGATAACAAGGGCATTTTGTAAACAAATAAAACTTCCGCAAAGGGAGTGACAGATGTCAGGTGTCAATGCTGTCATGTAGTAGTATAGACAAAAAATAATTCGTTCATAATTTACTGAAAAGAAAAAAACTGCCTACGGACTTGGTAACGTGATAACGCAATTTCCCTAAAATTAACAGTCTGTAGTTAAATCTGCTCCATGTGCCAACCAACACCTGCACAGAGAAAGATCTAAATACTGCCTTGCTGCATGCTATTGAAAATTTCGTAGGTGAGACGAAATACTGGGCCTCACATAACTCGGTTACCATCGACTCGTGTTACATACTCAAACCTCTTCATAAATTCCATTTTTTCTGAAGGTTTACTACAAGTAGTTTCCTTCTGGGCCCTTCCTAGTTAGACTATCAATTAAATTGCGCTTAATGGTCTCTGCACACAGCGGGCGTGGCGCGGCGGGACGGGACGGCGACGCGACGCAATGTACTAGATCGTCGCGTCGCGTCGCGCCGAGCGGGACGGCTCTGTGTGATGTCGTCCGTAATATCTAGTACATTACAACTGCTCAGCGTCGCGTCGCCGTCCCGTCCCGTCGCGCCGCGCCCGCTGTGTGCAGCGACCATTATCTACCGACGAGTTACTAAGTATTGAAGATTGAGCGACAAAAATTTTAGGCATAGGAGCCGCCTAATAGCAAGTTTGGGTTCTGATCAAGCGAGGTAATTTGAGGTAAATTAAATTCAAAATAGACATCCAAGTGATGTAATAATAAATTCATACAGATTTCGTTCACATAATACACAATAGAAAAAACTATTTCAACTACAACTCCGTAAAGAATAAAACATCTTACACGCTATTAGCATCATTTGGTTACATAACTTTCAATAAGTAACGTAGTGATAGGCTAAAATGGCATTAAAACATTTCATCACAATTAGATTTCACAATATATTAAATAAATACAATTCATATATAAGACGACAGAACATAAAACAGTATTCAGATTTCTTAAATAGTATATCCAAATAATAATATAAATTATAATTCTTTTACATTTTTACGAACTAATAGGTAAAATATCTATTTACACGACTGCAGTGTTGCTATACTACATGCGAAATTCATTCATGGCAACAATTGTAATGATCACATTTCATCTAATATTTTTCACAATAAAAAAATTCTTTGTATCATGCGATTGAAACATGGAACTGTGCACACAAAGATATGATCACAAAATGATTGTAAATTCTATAATTATTGCTATTATATGGGTAATCAAATGTAACATATGCGTAGTTCGCTCACTGTTAGTTAATACTAGTGTATGGCAACGCGCGCGGTATTTAGGTAACTATATCGTATATAGGTATTAGCAGTATCTATTACTACCTATGACCTATGAATATAAGTGATCATTTAAGAACTTAATATACAGAAAATCTACGATTATAAATATGGGAATGTGTAGTTATGAGTACATGGTATCTGCTTGAACGCAACTAAGGGGAAATTAATAAGAATATAATTATTACATTTGTTTCTTACATTAACATTTTGTCGTCTTACAAACGTGAACTCCTATTGCTATTATTACGATACCTTCGTCTATTAAAATGTGGAAATCGTTAAAATTTAACATGTAACAACAATTTTCAGTGTTCATCATCACTTGGGAGACCACAGGCGAACATTATATTCACGTATAGCAACTATAAATTTCTTTGGTCCATATTGAATAACTGGCAGCAGATGAATTAGCTTAAAAATACCGAATGGTTCGTTTGATTTGCAAACGATTCTACACATATAGTATAAATAAATTTTCGGGCCTATAGTCTCGCAGTAAGAACACGATATCTATAGACAGCATGCACCAACAATCTAAGACACCTCAATATCATCTACTAGAACAAACTAGACAACAAACAGTCACTGGTCCGATAGTTTGTCGCGGATATATACCTATCTCTTCACTACTCATCACAATTACATATTTGGCAAATCTAACTGAGCTGTAAACACATATCTATTGCTTCGTTTACGCGAGGCGAAAAACTGGTGTTACGAAACTATCGTTTTACTTAGCTTACAAACGAGGGACAAGAATCTATAACTTAATCATCGTTGAGCTACGCATCAGCTTGATAAAATATATCGACAAGACAAGAATATAAATATTTTTCAACATTACGTCAGGGTTTGCTGCGATCCCTACAAAATAAAAAATATTAAACTTTTTAATAAGTGTGACATCAAAGATTCGAATAAAATATACATATAAGCCAAAATATCACATTATGACAAACTAAACGATGCCTCATTGAGTGGAAACTTTCACTGACGAGCAATCGTTCGAATATCTTATATTGTGATCTATAAACTAGCTTACAAAGTTATACTCTACATGAACGAGTAGAATTACTCAATTTACAACATCGATTTTTCACTTACTAAGAAATATTTCGGAATTATTTTAAAAGAGTGAGCACTTGACTTTGACTCTTTACATACAACACATACCAATCAATGTTCTCGATACTAGAAAAAGACGATACATTTACAGAAGTTATTGAAACGATTAACGAAAATTTAAGTAAAAAAATCCGCGTCAGGACGGACTGTCTACTGGCATAACTTACAATATTGGTGTTATAAATTCGTAGCAACGCTAAGCAGTAACTAACACGATATAGTGAAACTATCGTAACATCTCGACAATGACAGAACATGTGTACAGAGTTTATTATCCAAATGTGGAATGGTTAAAATGTTTGAGTATGAAAACTGTGTATAATATTATAACAATGAAGTACAACAACCCTTGTAAAGTGCGAATCTATGCCTTTAAGTTATAAATTAGATAATTTTATGCCGGAAATACAAGGCTCTTTGTTGGTAATGGTAGTTTTTTTCAAACAGTTCGCACTAGGGGTATAGCTATTAATTAGTATAATACTGAACAATCTATATTGGTGTTAACATCATAAAATGAACGAATGTTGCTTGTTTAGCAGCAATAACTTACATGTGTTTATTTATGCCGAATATTGAACTGTAATAGATAGTATATAAAATACTAGAATAAATAAGCTCGTAGCCGTCCAAACAAAAGCCAAGCTTTAGGCCAGATATTCAAAGTAAAACATTTATAGTTGAAATTCGCTTTAAACTGGTGTTTATTTAGTAATTTTGAACACAGTCCATTCAGTCATACCGTCGCTACAATCCAACCTTATATTACCAGAATTTTTGGTTTCCATTTACATTAAAAGACGAATATACAATGCGATAAGAATTTTACATGATCCGTAGAAACGGAGCTCAATGGATTTTTATACAATCTCCATACTGACTGGGACTTTTGAACTTGTCAGTTTTATGGCGTTGGGTTCAGCACGTTAAGCAGAAATACAATTTCAAGCTTGCACCGCTGGCTGCTGACCGATATACGTGGTGACTACCGATATTATATTGTAACACAGGTTTCTATGAACATGGGTATTGCCCCATGTCCCGTGGCTGTCAAGGTCCCGTGTCTGCGGCGGCTTAGTCAGGCAGCATGTGCACGAAGGAGACGGGGAACATGCCGCGCCGCACGGTGCCCTCCACTTGTCCCTCCATCCAGTTGTCGTCTTCAGTACGCTCGTTGATGACGACGATGACCTCGCCCTCGCGGAATGATAACTCGTCCTCGTTGTCTGCCGAGCAGTCGTATAGTGCTCGACACCTTCGCAGCCCTCCCATCTGAAATAATAGAAAATCACACATAGTAACACGGCTACTAAGTTTGCTGTTTCTGATCAAATTATGTTTAGCGTTAGACCACTAACCCAAAACAAAAATGTGAAAGACTGCCAAGTTCGATAATATGGGAATGCTTCGCCTATAAAAGAAGTGAGATCTGAATAAGTACCAAGTTCCATACACATACCTCAGTTAAAAATAGTTACTTTTTAATGATGTCACTTGGCAAGTTTTCATACACCTTGTTATAAACCTACTAAACGCAATGAATCAAGTATTTAATTTTCTATTAAAACTTGCCAAGTAACATAATTAAAAAGTAACTATTTTTAACTGAGGTATGTGTATGGAACTTGGTACTTATTCAGATCTCACTTCTTTTATAGGCGAAGCATTCCCATATTATCGAACTTGGCAGTCTTTCACATTTTTGTTTTGGGTGGGATTTCATTTATTTTTGTAAGGTTGTTTATTTTATTTTTTTCTTATGATGAAGTTAGTTAAAGAAATGTCTCATTTATACTATCTTTTAGATTTTTTAATATGCACTATGTTTCTTACAAAGAAATGAACTAGATTAACTAAATGGACTAGATTTACCAACTGACTGACATGACATGTTATCATATATTATGTTCGTGGATCAAAGTTACACATTCGTTATTTTCGAAAGTGACTCACACTTGGCCGTTTTCAGATTTTTACTTTACTTTGACTAAATACAAACCTTTGTACCATTCGAAGATATATTATATAAATATAGATTTTAGTTCGTTTTAGTTCCTTAGGGGTATAAATTTACACCGGGTATAAAACACCTTCATTATTTTGAAACCGACTCACACTTGGCCATTTTCAGATTTTTCCCTTTACCTTGACATAAAGACCTACCTCCATGCCAAATTTCAAGTCAATACGACCATTGGAAGTGGTCTAGGTTTTTGATGAGTGAGTCAGTGAATCAGTCAGTGAGTGTATAGTAAAAATAGCGATTTTCTGACGTCAATATCTCAAGACCTACAATAGGTATATTAATGAAATTTTGTATTTTAGATAAGTGAGGGGGTCTCAACAGATACTAGAAATTTGATATGCGTAAATAAAATAGATTTTGAGTTACAGGGGGGTCGAATTTGGCCCGAAATGGTTCGTGTAATATAACCCACGGCCGGTGTGTCGCTTTTTTTGCTCGAACTTGGCGGACACACTGCCGTGTGTCTAGATCTGTAGTTTTCTTTTTTATTGTGACATTTTTCCCTGAATAAAAATAAAGTAAAATCTCGCCTTATAAAGATTCCCAGGTTGTCGCTACCAAGAAACAAAGATAAGCAAGAAATTCCTTTGTCGATACCTATATCTAAGATGAAGATATGTCAGCCCCATCGTAAGTATCCTAGTTTTAAAACTTACCATAGTAATAGAAGCAGAAGGCGAGCGCGAGTGTACACTGGACGTGTCGGACACGTCGAGCGAGCGACTGTCGCTCCTCCGCGACCTCTCGCGCGACCGCGTGCTGTCGCACGACAGCGCCGACTGCAGCCGGCTGTCGTCCAAGCACGAGTCCGTCATGTCGCACAACTCCAGCGACGAGTCTTGACTAGAACATTCCTGAAATGCCGTGCAATACCATTAGAACAAAGAACATTTTACAATGTACGTAAAATCTATCAGCTAAGCTTCGATCAGAAATCCTAGGGTTGTTTTTCTAAATTATGCGCAAAATATGTGCTAAGTGCTTTGAAAAAATAAAACAAGCTCAGCGATTTAATTTTTTTCAGTTTGGAAACTGTTAAGTATATGTTTTTTATTGAATCATAAAATATTTGAAGCGCAATGATTCAAACATGATAATTTCACAAGTTAATTTTCCACACTTGGGTTTAAAATATTAATAGGAAATAACAAAACACTATCAAATTATATTAGTTAAAATATTGTATGGGTACTTTATAAATTAAATATATCTAAGTATATAGGTACTTCTATGTATTCTATGGAAGGTATATCTAAAACGAAGGGCTTATTTATTAAGATACAAAAAAGCTGAAAGCTGTTAGAATAACGACATGCAGTGAGGACAAAATTAAATTCCCATAAAGTATACATAGTTCGGTACAGACATTGTACTGTTGTGCATAGTTTATGGTGCAGGAACAGGGACCGATTGTCAAGAGTATTATTGCGCGAAATATAACGATTCCTCAGATATACCAAAATAGAGAAATCGAAGCCGCGAACTAAACCCATAAGTTACACCGCATTACAAAATAGTGTAGGCCATATCAAAGGTAGTGAAAACATTTTACTTAAGATATATAACAGCTAATTTTAAATAGCGTGCACGATTTTGCGGACTGTGTGGGAAGTTATTCGTGGTTTTTAGCACTGCAGTTTTTGGATTCGATCGGTGTTCTCTTGACAATAAAATTGAATTAAAACAATTATTAATAACAATGTAAATGTAATGCGTAAATCAAACAAGGGTAAGCGAGTAAGTACACTAAGTTCTCTGTCGGACGTTCGTTACCCTTTTCAGTCTCGCTTTCACAGCCTTTTCCAGGTGCAATCTATTTTTCTTCTGTAGCAAAAACAAATGTTACCCTGTACTAGTTTGTATATTATGTTAATCGCTATCATTTTATGTATTTTTATTAGTATATTTTCACCTTTCCAATATTTTCATTACATTAGTAGCTAACGATCTATATACAATTTCAATTAACTTTATAGTTAGGATAGTGGCACGATTTTTAATCTTATTTATGACTAGCTTCTGCCAGCGACTTCGTCCGCGTTAGATTTGGACTTTGTGCAAAGAGAGGCTATCGAGAGTTAAACGTGTTATTGTGAGCCAACCATAAAAGGTAGACATATACTGTCAAGGTATATTTTTTACATAATTTTAAGGACAACATTTCCGTCATACATCGTTTCTGTGTAGCTTTAACCATTAAGGCGAAAGGATACGCCAAACTACAAAATTGACCTCTCTTTGAAACACTACTACTACTAGACGAATTGACCAAATAATATAAAAAAAATACCTGATACGCATAACATATTTGATTTCCAATTTTAAGTTATTTCTTTTTAGTATCGTTTATACTTTAGTCGGAAAAAAATCGAATATATCCTCTTTATTTTTCCAATAATTTGCTTACTGCTTTCAAACTACTGAAGCGATTTAAATATTTTTTTCACAATAAATTAGTCAATTTATTACTTTATTAAGTTTTAGTTCAAATTTTTTCACATATATTACTTTCGTGCCATTAAATCAATAAAACCATATTTTTACATTCGCGCCGGCGTTCGCGCTCGCTCGGACGCGGAGGCCAGTCTCTTCCAAGCGTTTGCACGGGAAGGCTGTGTCGCATGTTAGCGCGCTCCGCTCTGCTCTCGCTCGATAATATTTGCGTCAAAGAGTATACAGTGCAGATAGTACGTTTGGTACAATAGTGAAGTTAAACTATATAAAAATCGGACATTTCGTTAGCGCTTGGACGTTTATGTAAATATTTTGTATTGTAAATATTTTGCTGTTCAGGAGATTGTTTAAAAAAAAGATTAATATGGCTGATTAATATACTACATTTACATAATAAGAAACTCATTAAGTCTGATCTAAAATGACCAAAAGTAATTAATATGATCTCATTAGATTTAATATAAGTATTGATAACGTTTTGCGTTAATTAAGAAGTTAAGTGCTTATTTGCTTTAATTATGGCTTTATTAAGACACCGGGTTCCCAATAAGGCCAAATTGACATTTTGTTTCTTAAGTAATTTTGTTTCATTTATTACAAAGTTTAATAAATAAATATAAGTATTTCAAATTACCAGTGCATTTTTATTATAAACCTGCTGGTAAGGTAATAAAAAAAATAAAGTAGGCCTTATTTGGTGATCTTACCTTATAACTTCACCAACACGCATCGGAGGCACAGATTATATAATAGTTACTACGTAACAGATAAATCACTCTATACAAAAAAGTCCATACCTACTGTTATAAGCACCTACAAGTTCCCCAACTACCTACAAATTCCTAGCTGCGTTATAAAATGAACCTTAAAACCTCGAGCGCTTGATTGTTATTCCAATGCGATAGCGCACAGTTCAGTGACCGCAACCGTGCCGTGGCCGTGCTTAGGGTTACTTCTTACAATTTATTAATATTTAAGTAGGAAAACAAAGTTACGCTTATTTTAAGATAGCCTTTTTTAAAACTGAGTTTTTAAATAAAAAGTAATATCAAGAATGTTTTTCTTTAGTTAACTATTGTATTGCCTACTAAAATGGAGTATGGGTACATATTACAAAATATTACCTAATACGTAAGCATAGGTAAGTACTTAAGTAAAGCTTTCGTCAAAATCAAAGGCGGTTTCCAACTATTTTTCGAGCACAAGTGCCATACCCCATATGGTACAACTCCGTCGAGTGTTGATACATACCTACCTAAAATTGGTTTCTGCGTAGCGACACGCGTAATGTTCCGAGTCGTCATTAAGTTGGACCAGAACTATACCTACTTACACTCGAGATGTGTTTTGAGCTACAAAACTCACAATACAGTTCATATAACTAAGTCTAAGTAGGTATCTAAAGTAAAATAAGTACCTAATGATCTCTGTTGTTAAAATCATAAAGTAGATAAGTATTAATTTATTAAAAAAAAAATAGAATTACTAGATAAGTTCATATTATTACTACCCGTGCCGATAAAGAATGGGATTAGAAATCGCGACAGCTGTATTCAACTCTCGCTCATGTGCTATAGAGTATGAGCGAGAGGTAAATACAGCTGTCGTATATATAAATTGTTTCTAAATCTTACAATAGTCGCATATAAACCAACACAACTCAAAATAATCCATCAGTTTGTGAGGTAGCTTAAAAAACCTAATAAAAACCAACAGCATAACATGCCACGAAATAAAAATAATAATATTGGAGCGCGCGCGGCGCGTGTGACTGTTGTGCGCCCTGAGCCGCGTGGGGCTACCGGTAACCCAGCGAGCGGTAGGCATTTATCGCGCGCAAGTACCTACGTCGAGTGACAGAGGCCTGTCGGAGGCAAAATGTATTAATTTAGATATAAGAATACCTACTTTTTATCTCATTGTAAGTGAACCTATTATGTATTGTTCTTATCAGAATAATTTTTTTTAAATCAAAACCGCTATTTTAGTTTTTTACTGTAACACTAACTACCTACAATAACATAAAAGAATACTTTTTTCTCAAAACAAGCATTGCTAATATTCATTCAATCGATTTATGAAGATAAAAGCTAAATAGGTACCTAGCGATAGAAATGCTTCGAACGCATCTGCGTCCGGCGATACTCATTGACGGGCGGGGGAATACGCGGGCGCGCGGGGCTGCGAGTGCGGGCGCGCGGGGTGGTCAGCGCTGGCCGCTTGTTTTGTTCAATTGCTCAAGGTCGTTGGGCTATGTTTTCGCCTTAAGGCTGCACACGCGACGGAAGCATAAAAAATGGAGTAACTTCTCCCGTTTTCCCAACATTTACCTTTACTGCTCTGCTCCTATTGATCGTAGCGTGATGAAAAGTATCCTATAACCTGCCCAGGAGTATGAAGAATAATTGTACCAAGTTTCATTGAAATCCGTCAAGTAGTTTTCGTTTCCATAACGAACATACAGACAGACAGACAGACAGACAGACAAAAATTTTACTGATTGCATTTTTGGCATCAGTATCGATCACTAATCACCCCCTAATAGTTATTTTGGAAATATATTCAATGTACAGAATTGACCTCCCTACAGATTTATTATATGTATAGATTTCTTTTGTGAAGGATATTTATTAAATTAAATTGATTGAAAATCGTGACACAGTAAAACACTTGTTCTCACTGACACTCCATTTGTTTATTAATTATACATGAGAGCCAGATACAACGCATCAGTTTCGAATATTCTGTAGGCAGTCAACTTCTTAAAAATTTAAAGGAAAAGTCTGATTTAATGTGATTTGCAACAAACCAGCACTTTTAGTAGCCTTGTTATTTAGTTTGTTTGTACATCTGAAAATAACGTCTACTTAAAAGCCACACTAATTGAGGGAGACTCTTTATTTGATAATTTTAGATGGACTCTTTCAGAATCAACACATATTATTGAAGGAATTTTTCCACTAAAGTTGACTGCCTACAAAACCACCCTCATTATAAACCCTTATCCCAATGAATGGCAACAGTTCTTAATGATCCAATTACATATAATACAATGTATGTAATTACATAGTTCGTACCTTTCGTGGCGGCGGTGTGGGCTCGTCGCGGTGGTGAGCGCCGTTGTGTAGTGCGGCGGGCGGCGGCGTCGGCGGCGGCGCCACCGGACGGACCTTGTTTGATTGCGATGCGCTTACCACTGCGAGATGAAGGATTTTTTGTAGATACATACAAATAAAAGAAAAAAAACTGAGAACAATAATATTCATAAAAGCTTCTCCTAAGTCTGACTAATATGTACTATGCTGAAAACCAGTTCATGATCGGATCAGCCAAACGTGAGATAATCGAGCACAAGCATGCAGTTCAAAATGGAAACCTCCTTTGAACAAAGATTGATTTTTGACAATGTATGTACCATATATGACATGAAAAATTATAGTGTAATTAATTTAAATTACATGACAATTTTTCACAAATGGTAAATCTTGTTAAATTGCATGTAAAAATCGTATTTTATCTTGAAGTTTAATTTTCTTATCACACTTTTACGAAATTTATATCGTCATCGTATCGTTTCCTCCGTTTGAGATATCAACAAATTATGATAACGTTAAAATCAATTTTGTGATTCAAGTTCACGATATTAGATAGTTATACCACAGTGCTCTTGCACTCGCGTAAATAAACTCAAATATTTGAGATGGGTGCGGCTACTAAATCACGTACTGAACCAATAATATAAATGTAAAGTTTGAGGGGATAAGGACATGAAAGAGTACATAAGTGGACTATTACATATAAGCTAGTATATAAGAGGAGTATGTTAACGAGTACATAGGGTAAATCTATAAGGCGGTACATTGGGTTACCGCCGCTGCTGCGGGATTGTTCGAAAGAGTTACCGTAGCCCTAGTACATAAAAGGCCTACGAAGGAACACGATGGAGTTTTAGTCAGTAAAAGGCTGACACTGCCTCATCGCTGCTAACCCACAGCGGGAGGGGTAATTTGATGATTTTTTGCATCGTTAAAAAAAATTACATGGGGTTAGTATATAAGGTAGACTCCCTTGTACGGGAGACATATACATAGATATACATAAAATGAATAAGGAAGTACTTAAGGAAGTGCCTCAGGTATTTTAAATGAACTTCACGTGCGTAAAAAGGAGTTGTAGACATGACCAGTGGGCATTACACCAGATCGGTAACTAGTGTACCTCTAGTATAATGTGCTTACCGTGCAGCGACCTGGCGCTGTCGGCGGAGGGTGAAGGCGTGGATCGCGGGTGCGGCGCCTGCGGCAGTACCGCCGGCGGTAACGGCGCCGCCCGCTTCTTCAGGCTGCCGATATTATCTAAAGGAAAAAACTTCTATTAGTATTGATCAAAGTGGTTGGTAACAGCCGTGCTGCTAGGCTGATCATATACCAAGCCACCGTATATACCTACCAAGTGACCATAAAGTATCTTGTCGCTAGGTAACTTAAGTAGGTTTGAGGGCAGTCAGATAAGCAGGCCCACCATTTTAAATATTCTCATTAATCTGCTTCATTCGGTAGCCAATCCCACTCAACAGGGCAACGAAACGACATTTTGTTTTTTTTTAATGGTAAGCTACTAAAGAAAAATAGTGGATGTGTAACTCACAGACGTTAGGTTTCCTGGGCAGCGTGGTGGGCGTGGGCGGCGCGTGGTGCAGCGAGTCGCAGGTGGAGGAGCGCGAGCGCAGCACGGGCGAGTCGCCCGCGCCGCCCGCGCTCAGTGTGGCGCCGCCCGCGTACGACGGCGGACGCGAGCGCGGACACTTCTTCTCCGGCGTTAAGCTGCCGTTTTGCTGGAATAAATACTTTTAAATCATTTATTCGACAAAAAACATCACAATATACAACAATTTAAAGTTCAAAATCAAATCATTTATTTCATTTAGGCCTTTACAAGCACTTATGAACGTCAAAAATATAACGTCTAGTTGCCAATTCCAAAAGTAGCTTCCAAAGAACGGGCAAGAAACTCCATGGTTCCTCTTTTTAAAAATAGAGTGGTACACAATTTGTACCTATCTATGTATAACAACAGCATATACATACAATAACAGCATGCGAATATCATGTAGAATCGCAATTTTTTCATTTACTTTCAAATTGTTATTTTAAATGCTTACCCTTTCGTCTATTACAGTGTCATCATCTGAGAAATCTGTTGAGCCATCATCGTGTGATAAATTCCAGTCTATGTTTATATTCTCGAATATACTCTTCTCTCGTTTGTCGACGTTTTCCAACTGTAACAAAACTTCTGTTAGCATCGTGTTATAAAACTTAAGCTTACTACGTTTAAATAAATAAGATAAAAATTATTACCAATTCTAAACAGCCAAGATGTCGATACTGCCTCGCGATTTGCAAGGCAGTCCTGCCACTAGCATCCTTAATAGTCGAGTCTGCGCCAGCTTTGAGCAACAACTTCATAGGTTCAGTTCTGTCGGTGGCGGCACATAAGTGCAGTGCAGTCATACCCTGAGAGTTGGGCTTGTCTAACAACTGGGAACCACCGTTTTGGACTAGAAAATCGACTATGTGTAAAGAGGAACCGTCGCCCAGTTCCCGCGATATCGCTAAGTGTAGCGATGTTTCTCCGAGATCCTGGAATAACAAAGATCAGCACATTAGAATTTTTTCTTTTAAATTATTTAAGAAATACTATATTATAGTTAAGTAATAATTTAAAAGAAGAAATTCTCTTTAATTAGAGTTAAAACTATTTCTTAAAATTGTTTGTCATATCAATTTCTCCTAAAACATTTTTTTTGTTATGACTCTTTAGTCCATGTTCTTACGGCCGTTCCCAATGTCAAATGCCTATGTCTAGGCATCAAATCAACAGATAATAATATATACAATATTGAGAACGACCGTTAGGATACAAGGCGTGCCGTATCCCCAGTTCTCACCGAGCCAGGCAGCGCAGCGGCCAAGTCAGCGCCCTCAGCGTATGCCTGCAGCAAGTTCTGCAGATGTCCGTTGTTGACGGCGTGCTCCACCTCGGAGAGGCGCTCGGCGGCGTCGCAGCACGTCTGCGCCGCGAACGTTCGGTACACGTACTTCTCGCGGATGAACCGGAGACGCTCCTCCCTGGAAACATTATTTTGTTTAAATAAAAAAAATAGATTCTGTTCTTTTACAAAGTTATTATTGTAAGGTGGTTTAGTGCACAGTACTTAATGACTTCCTTCTCTGATTTAGAAGAGCCCTGTGCCGAGCATAATAAGCAATCAAAAGACTGACGATGGAGTTTATTTGATTACTATACCCTGCCCTAAGAGGCAAACGTCATTCAACTCGTCAAAATTAACCACCTAGCAGTGCACAGAACAGATCAGACCGTAATACTTTTTCTCACAAGGAAACTTTCCAATAAATCTTACATGGAACTCTCAGGCGTCAACTTATCCCGTTCATCGAGCGTACTCTCCATGACTTCGTTGAACATCTGGTTGCCCATGTGCCTCGCCAGCAGCAGCTGTGACGTACTGAGGCGGTCCAGCGTCAGGGACTGTATGCGCGATATGTGCACGCCCAGCTCCCGGTGCGAGCCCGAACACTCGATACATACTATGATGCCGAAGTTCGTTGATAGCCACGTTGGGTCTGGAATGGAGGTATTTATGTATGTCTTAGCATTATACTTCAATATTTTTTTACAATGTAAATAATGTCAACATGCTTTGTCCCATAATAAGCATGTCATGGAGATTGAATTCCTTTTTTTGGCCGAGAAGATATGCGGTATTAAAATTGACCGTGAAATATTTTTTGTTTATAATATGAGAATTGAAGGTTGCACTATCGAAATGGGAAGGAAGTCCTCTATCTATTTAATGTAAATTTGGTTAGGAAGCATCACTATCAGTATTATTATTCTAAAATTACATATCCATTTGGACTGGGGATAAGGCTACGAGTAATAACTAATTCATACTAATTTAATTTACTGTGGTTTCAAATATAATATGAGCTAGACCACAGTGAGGCCAAATTATGCATATTAAGTTATTGGCACAAGCCGATATTTGCTTAGTTTGTTATCCACATCGTTATATGGTAAAACAAATAAATTTTATCGTAGCTGGTCGACACTATTTACATATCTAAATAAGAATGACTTGCCCCATCGCCAAAGTTCACTTGAGAATACTTACACGGTCTTAGCTGTTTATTTCACTTTTAGGAATTCCACCGCATATGATTAAGAAATTGTTAAAACTATCGACTACAATTGCACACGGATAGACATGGCTGTTTAATAAATACTGAAGACCCATTTTAACTAGGGAAGGTAAATACCTATATTGCTTCAGAGTCTTATCCAGTTACCAATTCAGTAGCTACTCAAAACCAAACATACCATTAGTAGATCCGCAGTCGGCACAGACTTGGTTCCCTGGCATGGCGCGCACGGCTCGTATGATCGACCGCTGCAAGTCCAGCAACGAGTGACCGGAGTCATTGCTCTCGTCTGCCTGCTGGTGGAAGGCCCGTATCAGAGCGCCCTCCTTACAGTTCACCAGAACAGACGTCCACGCTCGCTGTTCATTCTCGTCCTCAGCTTGGAAATGGTATGTTCGGTTGTCTGTAATGGCAAGGTGAATAGTCTTTTGAAAGGGTCGGTTGGTATCAATTATTCACAGTCATGTTTGTTCAACAGCTTATGATTATTATTAGTGTAATTAAACGGTCGTTGTTTGTTACTAACTTGTTAAAGTTTTTCTCCGCCTGGAATCAATTATCTAATCAACTTCTATCAAATATACAAGTTTCTAAGAAGCTAATAATAACATTATTCTCGTACAACTAACTTTTACCGTTTCAGTAATAATGATTCATACTCACATGAGACTAGATCAAATGCTCTTTTATCTTCAGCGGCTACTTTAATTTGGCATGTAAGGAGGTTGACCCTCGCTGGAGGTTTGTTCTCGTCTGCGTGGAAAATGTCCAGGAAGCCTTCAGCAGTGACCCGGCACCGTCGCTTCTGCCAAACGCGTCGCACCTTCCCTTCAGACTTTTTGAGCAAGTAGCCACTCCGGCTGACCCCGTGCTGTTTGTCGCCTTGCATCTGATGCAGAGAGTAGCCACCGACCGATGACACCACCTGCATAGGTATATACGCGAATGACATACTGGCAGATAAACGATACAGATAAACTAAGGACGTTATTAGAATCTAAAGAAAACAGTACGAGTGAAACGTAGTCACTACAGAAATCTGGCAACTCATCGTGAATCTCAAAAGTCACACGAGCAGAAATAGTTCAAAATGTATTACCTCTCTGTCCTGAGGCGCAGCTGCTCGCAGCATGTTTCTGAGCTCTAGCAACCTCCGTCGTTCGTCGTCTTGTTGTTGTCGGATCTTCTGCAGTTGTACACTTAAGTCTGCGACGTAAACGCCAAAGTGTTCAATCGTCTTCAAGCCGTCTTGAAAATAATTCGTCTGTGCGTGATAATACTCCACCAAGTGTTGAAGCAACTCGATCCCCTTCTTCGTCTTTATTTCGTTGAACTTTATCAGGTACTGCAACAACAACACTCAGTGAACACAGCAGCTAATGCTTCCACAGACAGTCACAACAACGTTCAAAAATGGAATGGAGCCAGTTTGTTGGGCAGACTGACCGACGCCGAAAACATCGCGTGGGCACGAGCATGAGCATGCTTATTACTTCATCAGAGACCGTGTCTAATGGGACGCCAGACAGACACGAGCGGTACCCGGGACTGTGGAAACGCACCGATACTACTACGTGCCCTTCCGCGAGTTAAAATTACACTTGATGACGCACGCGCACGCGCATTCGCGATATAGTGGATCCAGATTTGTCTTGCAGAGTTGTGTAATAATAATAAAGCTCTTCGCGCGAACAGGCGACCTTGCACAACATTCTTGGCTTGTCGCCTGCTTAACTTTTATCTTGCAGATGGTTCTATAGTGACGAGCTCATTATATTCTAAGCATAATACTTTGCATCATTTACTTGTCGCAGACCTAGTTACAGCCCTTGTGGACAGTTTTAAGTGTTTATAATTGGTTAAGCGTTAACATGAGAGGTGAATGCGTGGGCAGTGGGTATGTTGTGGCCGAGGCGGTATTTGCACCGAGTGCGACGTGGAACAAAGCGAGGGTCAGCGCTTCGTCGGCCCTGCGCGGCGCAAGGCCGGTCGACGACCTGACGCGCGCCTCCGCGGTACCGCACCGACCCAACCACCACAGCCACAGGGCTTCTAGATTTCTTTTTTTAGCACTTAACAAAGGGAGGACATATCGATAACTTTGATTATAAAGCAAACTGAAATTAATGTATTTTTTTGGTGTTGGTATGAAAAGTTACATCTTTCTATGACCCGCCATGCTTAAACGCGAACAGTATTGGGACTTTAACGAGTCCTTAGCCCAGCGTACATTTGTTTGTCAAAAAGTCAGAGCGAACAAGGATGTTCACTTTAGTTGGGTTGGGAGCGGAAGTTCCTGTGGTAGAACACAGAACCAATGAAATAATTTCGGTCGACGACAAACAAATAGGAGTTAATAATAGTTAAGTAGGTAAAAGGACATTCCAGAGATATTGTTCTGAACAAAACCTTCTGCTGCCTGCATGTACATACCTACATAATTTCTGATGTAGTCAACATCATACAATCATATTTTGTAATAGGATGATAAATAAATTACATGCATTTCTTATAAAAATGTTTTAATGTGGTTGACCAAGATATAAACAATTTAAGCTAACTGTTGTTTGCATTTACACAGATTACTTATTTATTAGGCTCGTCTGAAGCTTTCTAGAAAATCAATACACAAAGACACGAAGTGTCCGACTATTTAGAATGCAACGTCACGGTCGTGTTGGCGAACTTGTCCAGGCAAATAAAGTAGGTATAGTTAGAAATCAAAATTGCACATTTTTGTTGAATATCTGAATAGATCTTATATTAATTCAAGTAGGTACTAAAACTTCAAAAGGCAAGTATATGTGTGTGTATATGTACTGACTAAGTTTTTCCTAAACCTTCGTGTGTTTTACTTCCAAAGAGTTTACTTTCGGCTTAGTTCGGTTACACAAATAAAGGAAAAACTCTCAAATAAAGTCCTTAATATCGGTATAAAAGTACCCAAGTACCCCTACTCCTCAAAGTTTAGGATTCCTTTTCACAGGTCATTACTCTCGCAACGTCACAAACCAATGTTATCGAAACGCAAAAACCCAATGGTATGGAAAATAAACCTTAAAGAATCGGAGAGCTGTTTAGATTCTTGTTAAGAATACTGTCTGCTGTAAGAATCGCATTTCAGTCATTTTTGTGCTGTCGTAAATTATTAGGTATACACCATCGTAACTAGATTATCAAGATTATTATATACATTGTATCAAATTTCCTCCGACAGTTTGTCGCCAACATTATTATTTAAACGCCAAAGTTTTGAATGTCTGGATTCAGTTTTTTACTCTTTCACGCAAAACTTTAGAATGGATTTTTTTTTTTGAATGGCATCTCGCAGTTCAGCCTAGGAGGCTGTTGACTGCTCAACCGGACAAGTTCCCTGTGGATGCCTAGAGTTTAAGGCCTCCAGCCAGGGCAAAAAAAGCTTACAAACTAAGCGACTGCGCTAAGGGCACCCCCCATGGGGTACGAGCCTCGGCTTAGGGCGTCGCTGACTACAGCAAAGGGACAGGCTGGATCATAATTTTAGGGGC
This sequence comes from Helicoverpa assulta, assembly GCA_963856015.1. NCBI lineage: Eukaryota > Metazoa > Arthropoda > Insecta > Lepidoptera > Noctuidae > Helicoverpa > Helicoverpa assulta. The sequence goes on along the minus strand of CAWLCW010000014.1, from coordinate 10,947,139 downwards.
GTTTAACTTTAATGCTCAGCTACGCGGGCTAAGCAAGGGTCGGGGGGGGAGTTTGAAATTCTACGCGTACGCGTACCTCGGCGGCGAGGTTTTGGGTATTTCCGCTTGTATCTGTTTTTTCTAATAGTGCTGGTTTCCCTACGGCTCTCTTGAAGAACTGTGATGGGGTCGTCGGGATGGGTTAAGGTGTGCCTTGGTCGGCGGAGCTTGCTCAACCGCGATGGTTCGTATTGGGTGGCCGATACGATCAGTGGATTACGGTGCTTGATTGCACCGTCAAAGTGACGCTTGGAAAGGGGTTTAAGGAATTGCGCCACGGTAGGCATTTAGAATGGAATTTGAAGAAACTTGATAATATATCAGCCAAACTGCTCATACCTACATCAGAATGATATTTAAGTAGGTGTGGGAAGTAGTTCCCTTAAAAAGCGAGTGAAACCGCTAATGGAATATAGTAACACACTAGAAGAGGACGTAGATACATCCACGAATATTTACTGTTGTAAATAAACTTGCTGTAGAACGAACTGAAGTGTAGTGTATTGCACTCAATGACGTTTTAAATTCATAGACTCGTAAGTTATTTACTAGCATAAAGTACGATGCTACTAAATAAACCAGCATCTCCTCACTCCTGTGCAACTACGTGCCTCAGTGAACGAACAAACAAGAAGTTATATGAACACACAAGTCTTCAGAAATAAATAACATTCATAGAATTTGTAAGCATTCGCTTTCTAAAGTACTTGGCTCTTATTTCATCATTGAAAACAAATGCCAATGGTCCTTGATAGACTAGATAACGTTACCTCAATTGTTTTACTGCGGATTTCAAAAGGCGATCTATCCTTTGTTTTGCGATAAGAGATTGAATTCTGACATTAGCTTTATATATAAATTTTATAAAATTTCAATCGCTAATCGAAAAACAACTTAGGGATAGGTTATTAAAATCCGCAGTTAATGCCTAATTTCGTTGTTCTGTTGTTCTCGCCGTGATTTACCAACTCGCCCGTGAACTCTGTCTGGTGCCATTTGGCAAGTTTGTCGCAGCCAAAGATATTTACCGAGACATTTGGCATTGCATTCAGCACCGCAGAGAGACGCGTATTTTATGCAAGAGACGATTGGCACTCACTGTTTTATATCATAAAAGGGATTGTAAGGGACCGGATTTTGTTCTGCGACATATTATAAAGTTGACACAGCTACAGTCCATTAAAATATGACTTTGGCAGCAAATTATACTATTTATCTACCTGCGGCGTTAACAGGATAAAGTTATTGTAGATATTGGTTTTAATTAAATACCTTTACCAATAATCGCCTGCAGAGTGCAGTGAGGAAACTGTAAAATGTATCTATGTATAACAATTGTTACGACTAAAACTCTTTTTTTGCTAAATCACGCACAGAAACAACAATAAAGTTAAAATATCAACTTTAACTTGTTAATTATGTACTTACTTTTTACTTGATTTCCGCGAAAAGTTTTGATCAATTGCTGCTTCCGAGTGCACTATTACGAAGCGAACCAATTGTAATACACCACCATAAAATATATTGACTGACTATCTCTTCTATGCGGCCTAATAATATATTCGATAGCGTTAGAATTGGACATTCGAAAAATTCCATTTTCAGCGATCGATCGCCAACTTGGAAGTATATGCTAATGGCGAATATTATCATCTTATCGAGAACAGTAGCAAATAACTACAAATACCAATCGTATATATAAACTTAAACGCAAAAAAAAGTCTTCGGAAGACGTTGTACCCTAACATGGATGTAGCATGTTTCTTCAATACTCATTGTCTTAAACAAAAGTAAATAAAACAAAGACCAAAATGTATAAAAATTGGCACAATACCGCCCACCAAGTTGTTAAGTTGAACAATAGAATCCGATTCCAATTTTATTATTTATGTGAACAATAGAGTCAGAAATTTTGGCAACGTACGTTTAATGTAACTGTAAAGCAGTGTCATTGCCAATGGACATACGACCTTTGTCAGCCACAGGTTATGCGCATAACGGCACTAGTGGTGTCCACATTGCTACTATTGCTACAGCTATTGTACGGAGGCAGTAACGCTGCGTAGGTAAATAGCTGTCACGGACAGATATATTGTTACATACGCATTGTTAATTGCATTCTGGGACACAAGGCTTGCACATGATGCGGCTGCGACAGTTATTCTTTCGGTCATTACTCCTGGTTGCACGCGAACAAAGCCTACTTGTCTTTACCTCAAGTAAGCTTAGCATTGTTTATCTAGCACTTAAGTTGGTAAGGCTACTTCCACAATTTATTAGCGTTACCTTTTATCTATTCTCTAAAGAGTAGATTTGACTATCGAGAAAGTGCAGGAGCTTGTAAAAATATTACGTACATATCCCTCGTTAAAAGCTTTGATAAAGTAGGTCAAATCAATAAGCTATTGAAACATTTTCATTACGTTATAACATCAAAGGCAGTGCTTGCGCGGCAATACAATATATCACCAATAAGTGCACGTGTGAGTGACACGCTCATTAACAGCTGTCACGCGATCTGTTCCATTAATTAACGTTGTATTTGTAACTGCGGACCCGACGAGAGTAATGCGTAAAGTATGTTGGACAAGGGTTATGTCGGTCATTCACACAGTTAACAGAGTACCAGTGTCAACAGCAACATCCTGTCAATATCACGGAGGATATCGTTGGCCAATTCATTACATTCCATAAATCTATCATGTACGGCAAATGTTGATATAAGTGAACCTGTTTAACGAAATATTATGTAAGGCTCATAAATTATAGAACATATATCCCGTTCATCGTTTGTCTAACAAAGTACAGCCATTTGTTATAAGCCGTTGGCCCCAGAGCGATCATTTACAAAGTGTAATGAGAAGGCGTTGGTATACAGCACGGTATAAGTATAAATGACTTATTAAACTGGTAAGCGACCAACAGGTCCTGCCCGCGGGGCGTGTGAAATGAAGCTACAAATTGCCCACCACCAATTATTAATTATCCACCTTTTGGCTAAGTTGGGCTACCGGCCAAATGTCAGGCGGTGTCAGGCACACACTTCGTGGAAAAGTATTGAAATTATATATTATTATCCATTTTAATAAAAGTATGAGCAAATGTTCGAAGGAGAAGGAATATTTCGTATTCCAATTTGTAAAAATGATAGGTCCAAGAATCGGGTAACGGTGTCATTTACAATCCTTATGCGTACCTACACGATAATCATCATTAAGTCCAAAACGGACTAACATCGGAATGTTTTTAAAGTCTGCTAAGATGGACGCACTCGCATAAGTAGATAAAGATCGTATAGTACAGCTATAAACGTAGATCTAGAACAGTGGTATCATAAAAGGCATGGTTTATTTCGTCAAATGAATAGTTAACTCATTGACTCTGCATAATTACAATTCTTATGCTGGCCATCTTGGCACACAGCTCAGTGTTTGTTATGTAATTGCGGTTTATGCACTTGCCACTATGGCAGCAATGCATTTCAAGGCATAGTTTGAATAATAAATCAAGAAAAACATAATTACCCATAGAGGCAAGAAATTCAAGAATAACAGTGGCCATATTGTTAATCCCTGATAGAAAACTTATCATCCTCATTCGTTCTTTGAGAGAAGAGGCAATGCGATTAAACACATTAATGGAATCAGAGTAGTTTTTCATTCGGCACATATATAAACTGCTAGACGTAATAAAGCTGCCACATAAAACAAATAAGGAGCGAGCGGTTAAAAGCTAAACAAACGGTGAGTCTTATTTATACTTGAGACTTAAATACTCAGAGGTTTGTTTGCTTCGTTTTTAAACACTTCAGATTGAACAGTAATATAATGTGATCAGTAAATTGTTACGTAATTTGACACTGACTTACCTCACACATTTGCAACTGAAACAGCCTTCTCTCCTTCTCCATCTCATCAGCTATCTCAGCTGGAGTCACTTCACTTCGGATGAGACCAGCTTCTTTAGCCTGCGATTTCTTTTCCTTCTCAATTTTCAGGTACTTTGACTCGTAGTCTTTTGACGCCTTATCGAAAGGCCGTTTTAAATCACCCTTTACTCCTCGCAAGTCACCTTTTAGAAGACTATCGACCGGAAACATAACTATGTTGTTTATATTTTGCATCTGAAACAAGCAATAAGATGTTTTTTTACCGTCCCATGTAAATTTTGCTGCATTTGATAGAAACATGAATATTTTTTGGGCAACCATAACATAGTCTTAAGTGTCTCAAATTGTATACAGCTTATTACATTTCACAATATCGGCATTCCTGGTCATTTACTGCGATGTGTTGTCATAGTTGCTTCACTAGCGCAGTTTTGACAGACAAAACGCTTCACGAGGTTGCAAATGCATCGCCCGAATAGGCGCCAAACGTCGTGTCGTGAATTGAATAATGATGGCAGGTTGAGAAACTCAAATGTGCATTTGGATATGAGTAACTACTATTGGCAGAAGAGTATTGAACGGAGACCTTGACCTCATTAGAAAATGTGATTGCTCGCATTCATAGTTAACATTATCAATATGAAATGATTTCTTTGTAACTGTATGAAAGAATACAGTTGCATCATTACTATTGTTTAGACAACTTTAAACAGATCATTACATGAACACAACGTAATGAGACATGCTACATCATTAAGAACGTCAGTAACAATAATGAGTTGAGCAGATAAAGTAATTAAACAGATGAGAACAAAAAGTCAACACGCTATATGGAAACCCCATTCACGGAGGGTCGATTATGGAATCAATGAAGCGAATGCGTCTCTGACAGACGAGACTCGGGAGGGAATGAGGGACAAAGGGTTGATGTTCACAATGAAACCCTTCCTGAACATTGTTGCTGGCCATTGAATGTTCCGCTAATTATAACGTCACAGGGAAACTAGAACATGTTTATGTTAAAATTGTCTGATGTGATATGTTCTAGAAAAACTAAGTTCATTGCTGAATGAAGCCCAACAGGTTATATTGAAGAACAAGTATTAAAATTCATGAAAATATAGAGTTTCATCAAGTTGACAAGTCAGATATCGAAATTGGAGCAGTGAGACACAACAAATGGTTAAAAGAAATTGGTGAGTACTGCAATAAACTGGCATTGCACAAGGTTAATCAATTCAGCGAATGTGTAGCACATGGCTGCGGGCTGGAAGTGCAATCTGGCGCAATCTCGATAACAAGTCGATACTCGGACACAATGTTATCCGCACGCGATACTCCCATCGCGGCACGTCACCAACACGCTCGATTAATCGCGGAACGCTTATCTCAACGCAGAATTGAATTACCAACCAGGTTTCGCTTTCCACGTTCTATGAAGTTGCACAAGCATCATGGGGATTGAAGGCTTTGCGAGAAAGGCTATCGATAGCTTTCTTCATTAAGCTGTCAATAAGCTAGTTTAACCTTAAATATCTCATCCAATATAGACATCAAAAAATATAAAAAGATAAGGCGTGGCTTACTGTACTGATTAATTTAATTCATACAATGAACATTATCATCTATGTAGGTATTCTTTTCTTTGCATATTATCAATTTCATTTTGTTGAATGCTTTCAATTCATCTTCTATGATACAAATTATAGATAATAATTGATTTATTTGAATTTTCATACAAATTGTAGTTGTCATTAGATGCTAAATCCAAAGATAACAATCAAACTGTTACACATGACCTTCGACATCTACAAAGTCCCACAGAAGATTTAACAAAAGCTGTTACATAATTAAGCTCGTAATTAATTAACAAAATAGGTGCAAAATGAACTTTTTGCTGTACTTGTTACGTAGTGTAACAATGATCATTGTTTGAATTGAGAGCACGTGCGATCCGTACGCTTTACTATATTGTATGGTAATTCTAAATCCCACGCTAAAATACCGGTAATGTTTGTTACACATATTAGACATGTTTTTATTAGATTTTCCCCCTTGGTGAGGTAATATGGGGCTTACCATAACGATGTACTATATCAGGCAGGTAAATAGGTATTCAATTTATAATTATATTAAATAATGTTTTTATCGAGGTATTCCACGAAGCGCACCCAAACGAAGCACACCCAGACGAAGCACACCTAAAGTATTCCACTTAGCACACCCGTAGGTGGGCTTCAAATAAAAAAAATAATTAATTAATTTCCTATTCCACGAAGCACACCTAAGAATATCACTCGCATAGTGCGGGGACTAAGGAATAAAAATGTCGATAGAAGAACATATTTATTATTTAAAAGACTAACATAAATTTCGAACACCATTTAGTTTCATTATAATAATGTGACACAATATTTGTCATTTTTGTAATCTTACTATTTAAAATCACAGATTGTTTCATAATTATTAGCTGAATCCGGTTAGACTGGAAGCCAACCCCAACATAGTTGGGAAGAGTTATGCCCAATTCGTCATTTTAGTGATTTGGCATCCATAAAAACGTGTCTCTATTTGTCATTCGATAAAATATTTTATTTTGCTTAGTTTCAATTCGTCATCCGTACTTTATTTTGTAAAAAGTACTGTCAACAAGAAAAGTTTTACAATATTGTAATTATGTTTTTTTTTTATTTATGTTGGTTGTTTTTTTCCGAATATGGCAAGACGCTATTAATAAAATCGCGATTTCAACGGGGCGTCACAACACAACGCACGGCCAAAACCAAAATACCAGGATCGCATAAATCAGATGAGTAATATACCAATCAACGAGTGTCCATGGAACTGCCCACCGTGTACTAGGACCGCATAACTTACAGAAGTATAGCAGTCAAGAGTGTTAGGATTGTATGTTTTATATATACTAATTGTAGATAAACATACCAATTTACACCACGTCGATGAATTGTATTTTACTTATATGTCAACCAATTTTTTGAAAATCCCGGTATAACTTATTTCATATATAAAATCAGGTAATAAAACAGAAGCCTTTTGTTTTCTAGAAAGAGACAAAATATAGAAGAAGGGGCAAAGTATGGTCCGGTTTCTATTGTTTTGTGTAACTATTTACTATTATCGGTATTAGCAAAAAAACATGTGGTGTAAATGCATTATTAGTTGGTTGTTGAGTGCCCTGGAAGTGTAACACAACTGCTGACTATATTCAAATTATTTTTGTTAATTAAATTTTATATTTATTTTCTTGTTTGTGAATATTTTTATGTATACAATCTCTTTGCTAGTTATGGGCTCCTGGTACTTTTGTAACCGGTACAAAAAGTATCGAGTCACATTTTCGGGTTTATAAAATGCCCATGTTGTCTTCACCTGTGTTTTTTAATGTAAATTTTATTAATTTATTATATTTATATGAGAGCTATTAAAACCTTTACCTACATCGAAGTTTTTCATTTAAAATGCTGGGCTAAATTCGGGTTGGCTCGGGAATCTAGTGGCTGGCGCACGCGTTTACTATTAGCGCATCATGTATACGTCTTATTTATGGGATTTATATTTGAACATTATGAAAATTACAAGTATTGTATTACATTATTATAATGTAACTGAATGGTGTGAGAAATTTAAGTTAGTCTTTTAAATAATAAATATGTTCTTCTATCGACAATTTTATTCCTTAGTCCCCGCACTATGCGAGTGATATTCTTAGGTGTGCTTCGTGGAATAGGAATTTAATTTATTTATTTTTTTATTTGAAGCCCACCTACGGGTGTGCTAAGTGGAATACTTTAGGTGTGCTTCGTCTAGGTGTGCTTCGTTTGGGTGTGCTTCGTGGAATACCTCTTTTTATCAGATACATAGATGCGTTACTCAGGTAAAGTTTTGCTTTTCTTTTCGATTATCATGTGTAAGGCGAATACCTGATGCCTGATGATATATAAAAAACTGCTAAACACGTAAAAAGTCACGATATAACATAATAAGTGTACCTATCGTATCTTAAAAAACATAATATTCTCCTCAATATGGAAAAAGTTTACAAACTAATTTCACGAATATGAGGGGTTAATTTCAGCTACGTAGCTCCACTTGAGCTGCTTCCCACTAGGTTGAACTTTCCTTGATTGCTTCCTCTAATCTGTATTTCAACGAAAATTAAATGAACTAACCAACAATTCCGCAGTCCACGTAACTCCCCTTAATTGGCAGGAAAATTAGATAAACTTTTATATTTACTCATCTTATTAGCCACCATAGAATTGCTAAACATTTAGACAACCAATTTATCACGTTAACCTATGTACGTATTGCTTTTTTGCAAATATTGCAAATATTCGGAGAACAAAGAAATAATTCAATGAAAATAATTAATTGATTCCTAACAACATAACAAAGTGTTAAGATTAATAGGGGCTTGATTCAGTGCTCGTAAATAAATTTGAAAATAAAGAGGACTCCGCGCCTGTTTTACCTGATCAAATATTTATGCACTGTGGTACAAGCGAATTTAACAGTAGAAATAAGAGATACGCTATTAGAAGCAATGTTCATAATTAAACTTTCACAAAATCCGAAAAGATACTTTGGAAATAAGATCTTGTATTTGGATATTAGAGATACTTAATACGTATAGATTATATTATCTGGAATGGAACGACGCTGGAACGGAAATTAATTTCTCGTCGAAGTCATCTAACAACGTGAGCGATTTGAATGGTTCACTCCAGAAGACTAGCAAAGTTTTACAATTAGCCATTTCATTATAGACGAGCTACCAAGTGTTAGTGGAAAATCCATAATATTATGGAATTTGTATAAAGTTGATCCGATTGGACAAAGATATGCGACGTGTAGACCAAAAGGCACAAAATTGTTGTTATGATCATAAAAGTTGATTGCACAGACAAGTATGCGAAAAGACCAGACAAATAGCGAAGCTAAAGTGACTTTAGTCATACAACTCATACATATTATTATGATTACTGTAACAGTCACAATTCGGAGTGGTAAACGGAGCGGAGAGCGGCAATCTCCTCATGCGAAACGCGACAACTTGTCCAGTCATCGGTGAGTAATTCAGGACAAGTTTTACTTTGGAACGATGCAGTTTCATATAGCTCATAAAAAGTATTACATAAAAACGAGTATATGATGGCAAAAACTATACTTACTCAGGTGTCTGTTCGCTAAGAAAAGCGACGTGGCTTCATACGCGTTATTATCGTTAGAAGCCATATATGCAAGAATAACATGCGTGTATGGCTGTGCAGACATAAATAGCAACAAATTGCTATCGTGTTGTCTTTGTATGTATGAGCTAATTATACAAAATTACTTCTTTGACATTGGCACACTGATCATAAGCAGAAAGAGTTAGAACCTAACCCGCTAAATCTTTATCGCCAATTGAAGTCAATACATACCTAAAAGATTAAGAAACTATGTTTAATTCAGCATAAAGTTGGTCTTTATAATAGTACTCTAATTTATAGTTCCATATGGTTCAAAAGATATAACTTTACACATGATCAGGGAGCGATGAGGAAGGACAAAGGAGCAACATGTCAAGGGCAGGTCGAGGATTCTGCGCAATACAGTTGGGAGTTTGGCACGTATTACAAGAGCTACAGAAATGGAGCGAGGTTGGACCCTTGCACGAAATTGTGGTTTTAACTTTTGAACTACCTATGTAAGCAGAATTAAAAACGTTATAATTTAACATAATATAACTCAATGAGAAAAACGTTTTGTAGGGTAAGTTCAGGCTCTTGGTTCTTTATCAACAAGTATTATACATAAGTACCTAGTGGACTTATTTTTATTGAGGCTAGAATAAAACATTACGCTTGAATGGAAGTTTGAATCGGTTGTTGACTATTTCCACGCCCTAATTAGCTCTTGTGGCTAGAACAAATGTAAATATGTTTATTAGCAACAGCAATAGCGAAGTAAATCGCGTACGTTACACAAAACAGGATTTGGTTTACGAATTTAACGATGCAACATCAACTGTATTTACTGGCTAGCAACATCAGCCAGGCCGTGTCATCACCCTGACCCGTTTACAAGCAAATCAGCTGTGCGCCTACGCACCAGTATCTGCGTCAACCGTCAGTTATCGCACGTTTGAAACTGAGTATTGAATAGCCACACCTTCCGAGAAGGACCATTCGTTAAAGTGCTAAAATGAAGATCTAATTACAATATTTAGAGTATGAGGTCATGCAGTGGTATGTTTAAGACACATCCATAAAACATTGCTCATCGTAAGCGAGCGGTATTGGAAATAGTAAACCCGAGTTGATTGTGACTTGCGCCTAGATAAACGGTAAGATACATCCCGATTAGCACACAAATAGCCCATTGAGAATGATGATCTAATGTTGATAACGTAGCTGGTAGAGCTTTATTATGGGTTTTATTTTTGTACACCACTCAATTAACGGGTTATTTTATATTGAAGAACACAATATCAATTACTGGAGGGGATTGATTAATATCTCTACGTATACTAAATTGAATACAATGCTCTCTTAATGGAATGATAATGATGTTCAATTAATTTCATACATACGTGCAGTAAATCGCATGCAATAAAAAAACTTTTTTACAAAAAAAAAATAACCGATGCACCTAAAATTAGTTTTTTTTTGCTTGTTAGTGTTTTGGGAAGTCGGTTATTTTTTTTTTGTAAAAAAGTTTTTTATTTTCAGCTTTTCAGTGAAACGAATAAGGTCACTATCCACAGAACTGGAAAGTTCTCATTGATACGAAGAATATAAGCCCAAACACGAGGTAGTTTTCATTTTCAGTTGTCGAGCTCCCTCGACCTTCTCTGGTCTCCATCATCAGGTCAGCTCCGAACCTTCACTGTTGCAAAGGTCTCGTCAATACGAATAATATAAGCCCAAACACGAGGTAGTTTACAGACTCAGTTGTCGAGTTCCCTCGACCTTCTTTGGTCTCCATCATCAGGTCAGCTCCAAACCTTCACTGTTGAATAGTGCTATCAGACTTACATATGCGTGTCAAGGTTTAACCCTATGTATGCTTACAACTTTCGAAAGTTGCCCTCGATTTCTCAGGGTTTCCATCATCAGATCCCTGACCTGATGACTATGGGACCAACTGGCAGCTATTCCGCGTCAAACAAAAAAAGAATCACGTAAATCGGTCTATAAACCTCGGCGTAATCGATGTACATACATAGATAAAAAAAAAAAAAAAAAAAAACATACCGGCCGAATTGAGAACCTCCTCCTTTTTGGGAAGTCGGTTAAAAACGAGACGTGACGGGCACGGAACATCGGATGAAGACAAGAGCTATTGCTATTACACTTGTTATTAAAACCTCCATTAAATCTGTTAAACTATCATTTAAATCAACAGACTAATAGAAATATAAATCTGAAAGTAGAAATTGCTTTTCCCAAAGCGTCATCGAGAAGCAATAAATCAGTAATGAAATTGTCGCCATTTTTCAATTAATTTTGAGTTATGGCGAATAACGTGCCTATTACGTCTGCGGACTATATTCGAGTCGGGCCGCTCCCTCCTCACAACGAGATGTTTGCGAGACATCCGCCGCAGGCTCCCTCAATAGTATAATTTCCGCTTGCTGTTGCGACGGCTTCTGATTACATTGAGATTGAGGGTTGATGAGCGACTTGATACTCCTGTAGGATTTCGTTGAAAAGTTAAAAAGATTCAACACTCTGGTAACCAAATCCATTCCCCATACATAGTCAAACATAAAGACATAAACACAGCAATTTGTACAAATCGTAGCTTCGAATACATTGTGGTTAGCTGCATGATTTTAACTCATTTTTCAACCGTAATCACACGAAGGTAATAATGGTTTTGACAGAATATACTCTCTATTTTTTATTTTCTTTACAAGAAAGTCTTGGTACTTTATGATACGTGCGACACTTAAACTTTCTACTAGTAACCGCAAGTTCATCGTTCCAAATCACGTATATGTGTGTATACCACCGTAGGTTCACATTTACTAGATGTTGCGGTTTGTTTTCGTTTGTCTTGATAACCTGCCTTCACAACTGTATTACAACTTTAGATTTAGGGAAAGCCCCAGTCATCACCACTATCACCAGCAACGACAACTGTATCAATACATTTGAATGTATTGTTGAAAAAAGTATTACATGCTATGTCATACTTTTTAGCTCGTAAATAAACATATTATGTCGGTCGATGGCCGTCTTAGCTACAGTTTCGTGCAAACATTAAATCTAGGACACCATTTTTGCTGTTGTGTAGTGAAAATAGAAAATATGTTTTAGAAGTAAATCCATAAGCACAAGAATGTCTTTCCGTCAAATTGAATGAATCTCAAAAATGTCTTCAGTTTAATTATACCACAATAACCAGTAATGCATTGTGCACAATTGCACATGTCTAATGCACTCAAGCACATAATCACTAGAAAACGATCGAATTTCTTTCAAGTAAACTGCATATTGTTACGTGGTAATTTGTCTTAGACAGGTTAAAAATGTTTATGCATACGAAACCTGCCGATTTTGTAGGAAGTGTCGAAGCTAAAAACGAAGTCATCGTTCCTGAAGTCCAAATTGTCATAGAACTTTCTCTTTTATTCCGGTTCAATGGTTTTAGGAAAGCAAATGGAAATATAATATTTTTCATACAAAATTAAATTATGTATATAACCAACATACCAGTGTTTTCATGAGTGCGGAGAGTTCTTTAGTGACGACTGCGAACTTTAAGAAGGCAGCGCCGATGTCGGGCTCCGAGTCTTTGCTGAGTGCGTTGCCTCCAAGCCTCTCCAGTGCCCGGGAGAGGTACATCTCGTTGTCCACGTGTGCTACAAAACAAACGATGAAGAAGTAACAAGAGTTCATTAAGTACCAATTAAGATCTCCTCGCATTAAACATATCATATTGATGGATATTATCAACATTTTTGAGTTAGACGGAGAACATTCGGATTCAAATCTATTAAGGGTATGCAGTTGAAGATAAACATTGAAGCCGCCCAAAACCCAGGAGACTCAGTAAATCAAAAGAATTAATCTGACAATGCCAGCAGTTTTTTGTCCGTGAAAAATACTGTTTCACAAAGTTTCTAGGTTGTTCGACAGAGACTCGTTTTATGTTCCTTAAGCCGCCGGACATTTAATTAGTTTTCCAGTCGGATTTACTCGGTCGCTATAAAGAGAAGCGCTAGTAAAGTGAGATGCGCTTAACTGCAGCTTATTACTCTCGGCAGGCGTAAGTGTTCCCTACTTAATTGCTTAAGTTTTATTTGATTCTCTACTTAATAAATAAAACTTGGAATAAAGCTACGAACGTGTTTCAGGGTTTATATTTAATGAGAAACCTAGAAAATCATCATAAAATAACATGATCATATTTTAACAAACTAAATTCAAATAATATCAAATGATCATGAGTCCTGTTTAAAAATAAACAAGGTGGCAACTGATGAACCTTTAAGATCCGTGTCGCGGCCCACATTTACCTAGCTCAATCCCGCCGACGCTTTTTGAATATTTAAGTGCAAAGCACAGACCTCACGCCATTCAATTTCTCCGTAGAGCTCTTCTTTTACCTTCGACTTAAAATGAGGTTTACATAGCCTTGGGCTTTTCGTCGAGGGGTTCTGATCGCCTAAATTACCAATGACAGGGGGTATAAAATGATCGTGACCAGAAAATACGGGGTACCAAAGTAAATGATGATGAATATGATGATGAACGAAAGCCGGCTAAAACTCAGTCTCAATATCTTATCAACAATACGGTTAAAGTAACCAACAAAATCTAACTATCTAACATTCATACCCTGTGAATAGTTGGATGTGTTCCAAGACGGCGACCTTCCACCCACCATTAAGGCTTCAGAATAAATAGGTGCTGATTTGTTTTTGCGAATATCGAAGTAGGAAATTATTTGCTACCTGCCTGCCTATTCCGTTTCTGAGAATGTAAACTTTGGAAACCAATCTTCCCTAAACCTAAACACTGCATCATTGTGTAGGAATGTTGGTGTTTTTGATTGGTTGTTTTTGCGAGCGCGTGCTCGCCGTGCGCACGACCTTGCCAGCTGCGCCAGCGCACAATCCGAACTCGCACGACCAGTTCCGAGCATTCTGTTTGACGCAGCCCGCGGCACGACGTTTAACGCGACCACAATAAACAAACCCTAGCACGCGATGGAATTGCACTCAACAAACCAGTACTTACATCTTAGAAAAAAAAAACTAAATCGCTCTATTTATAAAACGCGGCAGCGGCGGCGTGCACAGAATAGAGCAGTTGTTTTCTCATTCAGGTTATTTAAAGTAAGGTAACTTCAACTGGGCGGGGAAACTGCATAATTTTGTGGTTTACTTACTACATTTAGTAAAATAAAGATGATACCTTAGGTACAACTTGTACGCGTAAATTACGGCACGGTAAAGACAAAAATATGCGTAGATATCTTATCAGTACAGTTTTAATTGAGGAAATGGACGCGAAATAGAAATGTTGCAGCAGCTAGCGTATATCACGATTATCATGACATGACACTTGTGGACTTATAGCTGCAGGTGCGAGGTGTACAATGTACATACATACATATGATATATCAAGGGTCCGAAACAATAATCTAATATGTCCAGTTATAGCGTAGCCAGCGAAACCAGACGTTCGACCCACTTTCCTTGACAAGTCGCATATGAAGGGAAATTCGCTCGTGAGTGTGACCGGCCACCGCGACTCGAATCGGTTTATATTACAATCCGTGTTTGTTCAAATACAGAAACCGTACTTTAAATGATTGAAAACAGTATTTTACTTTGATAGTGAGTCTTTCGTTTGTTGTAACATTAATTCACCAATTGGATCATTGGACACTGCACATTTTTTTTCGCATTGGTGCATGATTATATTGACATTTTTCACCTGTTTATTCTATTAATATACTATCTAGTACTCATAACAAAACAATAAAAATCCTAGCATATGAAAGAATGATAAGCCATAAATTATATAACACAAGTGAATGGAAGTGTTTACAAATAATGCATTAATGTCTGTCTGCAAGCACTATTTGTTGCGATATTTGGGTCATTCTAGTTCAGCGGGTTGAACGGCCTTTCGTCCTAGCAAGCCGGTTCTTCGGCTATGCATTAGTAGTTCCTATAGTTCTGAATATTGAGTACCTAGGCCCTTTACAGTTTTGAGTTATCCCAACATCTACAAGAATGGGAAAAAGAGAAATTGAAAATTAAATATTGAATCATTTTAATTTATAATATGTATTCTATATTGTGTTCATTTAAACCACATTATTGGCATAATTTAAAATCGAGAAGATTTCAAATTAAAAGATAAACATAAGAATATAGTACATACATAACATAACACACATACATAACCCAAGACATGAACCACACCTTTATGTACTGACACTGATTTGCTACTGATATTATGAACTCCGAGCGAGTTTCATTCTCAAGTATCAAAATGGACTTTATTTTTAAAGTTACCAAACATGCATCGGATATCTCATCTATTCTAGTCTGCTGTTCATTCCATATAGGTACTTCCTCTATTTCTATTTTTATTGCAGTCGCTCTCGTGTCGCCTGTAAAACGCGCCACTAGAGACGGGAATACAAATAAACCCATCAGAAAGTATATTGTCCGGTTTCCATCCGTTCCGCACCAAACGAGTGCATTATTAGCTTTTCTTTCGCATTTCCAATTCCACATGTACCTGCCCTGTGGATACATTGCGGCATATAGACATGCATAGTCTCATGTTTTTTGGATGAAGCATGGTTTGAATATGTTTATAAATGTTGGATAGTATCGAGTTTAATTCCCTTCCATTTATTGTTTTTAAGAACTGAACAGAGTTAACCCAATGTTTCACTAAGACCTTTTATTCGTTACTTACCATTTCCAGAGTTATGTATTGCTTTTATCGCCTTTTTCAACTTCGTTAGGCCATCTCGGTCAAAATCCAACGTCTGGAACAAGATAAAGAAAACATAAAACATACGCCGTACTTTATTTTGCTGTTGCCGTTTTAAATCAAACATTTTTATCAGAATAAACGTCCGTTGTGCCGTTGGGACTGCGACATTGGATTGGCTAAAACTTTTTTACGTGGACAAGCTGTCAGCGGCATAAAGACTCGTTTACAATAGGAGCCACGAGCCATTCAACTCGGTTTGGGAGCACAGCGAACATCTGTCGCCCCAGCCGGCGATTAATCAATGGTCCCCCTGAATTAAGCAATAGGCCCGCACCAAAATAAAACTTGCACGTATCGACGTTGCACCTTGACTTGTACGTTTGACTCAAGTGTGTACCTTCACAGTCTGCAGTGAAGCGTTTATTGGTAATGATACAATGCGATACGAAGACATGCCAATATTTTATTTCAAGACCTTTGCAATCATTCTATTGGTGCAAATTGATAACACCTGCCAACTAAGGCAAATAATAATAATTGAATGCTTGAAATCCCTATTTAAAAATTACACAATTTAAATTGAATTAGCAATACGAAATGTAATTTATTTTCTCACATATATATTTACGTAGGCATACCTAATAAGTCTTCATCTATTTCAACCTAGACAAGGCCTCGAAACACACGGTGTAATGTTCCCAGAAAATTCCATTATCTTACCAAACTTGCATAATCTTGCATTTGTCCAAACATAACATGATAAATAAATAATAGATAAGACAACACAATGAGAATATTCGCTTTCTTGCTCGTGATCAACGACGCATGAAAAGTTGCGTAAAAGACGTCATCAGCCGAACAAAGCCGTCCTCTGTAATCGTTGAATCTATTAAGATAATAACATATAATAGCGGCCCTAAAGATGTCTGCCTAAAGCCATTTTTATTCCACCAAAACTCCTGCAGTGACATAACCAAAGTCATTCTAGGAGGTTTTGGTATTTATGCGGCACCTGCATTAATCATAACTAATGTAAGATAACAGCGATTATTTATGTGTATAACATAATAAAGGTAAATATATCCTGGCATATCAATAATGTTCAGCTATTTTTAAACGCATGTACACGATATTAATTATTCGCTCTACCACCTATCCGCATTTTAGTACGTAATTCACTTTATGTATATCTACTCAACCTATCTTTAATCCAGTTGAGCACCAAATTATTTGATAGAAGTCAGTTAATCAGTATATCCATCCATGGATTACGGTTACGGTCCGGTCACCAAAAATCTCCCGCCGAAAGATCAAGCTTATATAATATGCCTTCGTCATAATTGGACACCCTTCTTCGGTTCTATTTAAAACGAGCCAGAAGAGATACTACGATTTCCCTGAAATGCTTCGTATAATACATGAACAATACCTATAATGTTTGGCAGAACCAAGCATATTCACAATAGTAGTTGTTCAAGCGCTAGACATACGTTCCCTTTGTTCTGTCTTGTTACGGGTCGAACTATCACCTCTGCCTGTACACTCTTAACGTCCTAAAGAGGATTTCCAAAAATGGGTCATATCTCTGTGCTTTATGGTATTAAGTTATACAATCGTTAACAGGCAAACTGTTTACTGCCGTACAAGGTAAAATACTCTACATGGGTTGCATAAAAAAAATATTTTAATAGTACAAATAAATATCAGGTTTCAGTAATGAAGGGGTTAACAGGTGTGACATTCCCGAAATTTATTGATCAATTAAATTGAACAGCTGTTCAAAACAGGCAGACCAAGTAATTAAAACGTCAGTCACATCTGTAATTATAGAGCTGGTGGTAAATCCCAAAACATTGACTGCTATGGGTAAAGATAACACAAAGCGTAGGTTTCCATCACAATGACGGTAACAGTGACTCAGCTGCATTGTAACTTCACGTAATGTTGCTCCTGCGTCTTTATGCGTCACAAACGGATGTTTTTCTCAGAATATTCCTTACATCGAAAAAAATTACTGCTGCTCACTCAGTATCGCCTCGGATGATAAAAACCTGAGTGAAAATCTAAAAACAACTCCTTCAACTCCGGTGTAGGTCGAAGTACTCGTTAGGCTCATCAGCTGCAAAAAGAAACGTCAGTAGTAATTTCAACTGGATTTCGACTACAAGCAGCGAAAGCGGTCGACCTTGTATATTTAACGAGCTTTTGGGACCGAATGGTAAAAGATTCGCCAAAGAAACATAAATTCTGCTTTGCTTTGCGAAATTGGGTAAAGAGGCATTTGGAGAATACTCTTTGGATAATAAGATACTAAATTATGATTTTTGAATAAATCATTATTCTTTAAATAATTATGTTCAACTCGATTCCGAGTTTACTAAATCGTGCCACCAACCGCAGGCTAAAGCTTCCGAAAGCTCGGTCGCCCTATGAATACTAATACAAGTAGGTGTCTGCAAACGATTAAACTATGTTTACTTAGCATTTATGTCGGGTTTTCCAGTAAAAAATATTACATGCTGTACAAAGTGAAAATTAATATTGGTCATGTCTTTAGTTATCTCAGAATTAACTTGTGCTTCTTCTTTAGCTCTGAATTCACTTGCCCACACCCAGGTTCTCACTTAGAGAAATCCTAATGGGAACCGAGAATATAGAATCTGCTTTGGCCTGATATACAAGGAGGATATATAGTCTAACACAGGTTTGTTTATTATGAAAACATTGTTAGGAAGTCAAAAACACTTATCGCATCAACTACATACATATGTATTAGGATCCTGTTTACGCTATCGAATAACCAAACAAGAACAGTGATCTTGAAACGCGTTCGTCTATCCAGGGATGTTGTTTGTAAACACATGTTCGAATCAAATTAACACATTAACACGCTGGGTGCCACTTACGATCGACTACGTAGGGTGAACCCATTTAAAAGTAACTCAGTTAAAAAGGTAAGATGACGTTTTCATTGTTGCGAAGCTAGCAGAACTTTACATCCAGGTAACCTAAACAATGGATAACTTTATTTTGTTAATATTTATTGTTAAACTTATTCAAATATACAGCAAAAGTTTCGCTGCCAACGGCGGCAGGTGTAAGCTTAACTTTGGCACTGGCACCCGCTTTATCTGAACATTGCATTGTAAGTCATGCGAACTTGTGAAATATCAAAGCATAGTTTATCATTGACTGAATCTATATTTGACTGCATAGCAATAAAACTATTACTGTCAAATAGGTACTAAGATAAAGTTAGGTATGCATTACGTTGATACAGCGTAGCGGAAGCTTACTCATATTTGCCTGATTGTGATTTTCATACTAATTATCTACAACCTGTTATACACTCATGCAAAGATTTTATTCTAACCAGACAAAATTTTGCTCTTCTATGTCCATGTGACTCATTATGAACTGTACATATTTCACTTCTAGTAATCTAATTTATCTGATTCATGTAATACATACCTACATGTAATTATGTGCTACGGAATACATACGGTACTTTAATCCTTAATGAAAAACTGAAAACGTAAAGAAAACCTGCTATCAGTTTTTTCAAATTATGTGATTTGTTATAAAAATCTAAATAAGAAATCAATTTCCATTACAATATTGATTACTGTAATAAAAACACACCCACACTCATTTAAAGAGAAAGTTCATTACAAAATGTTCCACAAGCAACAACACGGCGAGTAAGCAAGCAGGTACTTTCGCTTTATCACATCTGATCAAGGAACAACACACACATGTTATTATACTGTTCGATAGCCACGACTATTTGCCTTTTTAGAACAATTGAATGCCCTCGCCACTGCGCATTAACTTTATTTTAATAATGAAACAAATAAAGTTGATTAACTTATTGTGTCGACGAACATTATTTGAGAAGTTGTATTTTTGTCAAGTGATGCAACCTGGTTTATTGTTATTTATTAATGTAGAAAAACGTACCCTAGAGTATCTATACGACTAGTAAACGAAAAAAAGAGTTGTAAAGTTGCTTACTAATGTTTACGATGCACATAGCCTTAGGGTCTTCAAGTCATATAAAATTTCTCCTAAGACAACATCTCAAATTCTGCAGGCCAACTTCCGATTACTTTTCTTCAAAGCGAACAAATTGCACAGAAGTTTTATCATCTCCCTAGCTTTTGTGTTTAAATTGCCTTTTTAGAACAAAAGATTAACGCCTTTTATGTCTTAAACAATAACGTACTGCAATAGGTTTTCCCTGATTTGTTTTGCTTGATGTATTTCTTAAACATTTATAATTTCCATGTCGACCAATGCGTATAGAAAATTATTTTGTTTATCGCTTTCTGTTCCTTAATGGGGCGTTTACGGACTCTTCGTATTGTGTTGTATTGAATAGGTGCTTATTGTGACCAGCGTGAGGTAAACGACCGTCCTCTTCCACGTGATATAATGGTGCTCGTCTTCTGTCTACATGTATTTAGTACCTACTTTATTGTATTTTGATGAATTCTCAGCCACACCCACGTCGACATTTCAAGAAATATCTTTTATATTGTTCCAAGTTAAAACTATGCTAAAACAGTTAAGAAATAGGCACCCAAAGCAGGCAGCTGAAGGACCCCAGAAAGTACCCTACTAAGTAGCTTTGTCACATATGTTTAGCTTTATTACATTCAGCAAACAAATCTATACTAGGAGGGTTGCAAGTACCTTTTCATAGAAACTTTAAAGTATAGTAACCTGCCGTGCTCAAGTGCCTGTAACTCTATCGCAGAGGGCCTGAAGGGGACGAGTCTAATGCATGCTGTTCTACCGGCATGCATAATCATGTCTGCATTGCTGTGGATTAAACTACGCCATTAAGTATTGCTGCAGAACTGCTACCTTGGGTCTAATATCTTCATGAAGAAAATGTTCTTCGTAAACAGTGATTTCCGTGTAATAAGTACTGAGGAGACCATTTAAGGCTTAAGCAAGTGATTTTATGGGATCCTAAGGATTAGATTAGAGGGATAATAGATTTTTAACATAGAAAAGTATGACAAACCAACAATAAATCACGATCAAATCTGTTGTGCTGTTTATTCTTTTTTTATAAACACACATTAAACACCATGGGTGAGTCATTTTATATTTTTATCGTCCCCCGCATCTAAGGTGCTTACTTAGCCGAAGTCTTCGCTATGCAGCGCAGCGCGAGATAGTGGCATTGATGATGACTCATTGGCTGTTGACCTTTTAAGGCCTATTCATACACCGCACTTATAACAACGAAACCGATAGCATACCGGCAAATGGGTTAACATTATTCATGCTCATCTCGAGTTTTGTTATTTATTTTACTATAACACTAGTTAATTACTTAGTTAAGAATTAAAAAGGAAAATTTCCAGACCGAAACGCCTTTATGAAGAATCCGAAAGATGTTATAAAAAATAGAAAGATACTAAATAGTGGCTTTCTTTTGGGTACATTTACACAGAGATTTTATTATGAGATTAATACTAAGACCTGCGAATTATTTCAGCACCCTTCGTATAATATAAATATAGTTATCGGCACGGATATTGAGCCTTGACCTTCACCTGCGCAGAAGCGATTTATTGGTTTATTGCCTTATGTGTACAGTGCGCAAAGCGATCCCCACTCTTCCGCCGAGAGCTCAATATCCGTGCCGATAACTATACTATCGTACATGTAAGTCCTTTTCCATTGTCGGTTATTTCTTTCTCGGAACTCGGCGACTATCCGACAGTGATTAAGTACTGATTCGTTTATTCAATTTGTATCCAGCTCGTGCTGGCTTTAAGCCAAATGTTTTAAACGCACGCAGTTAAACGATACGATGCTGAAATTACATAAGGGCGATTCTCTGTAAGCTCGTAAACGGCTGTCCGGACCGATTTTTTGAATAAATAGTTTAATTCTTATTTAAAAAATCACATTTTATGAAACTTTAACCCTGAAGCTTCACGGGCCCTTTGTTTTTATAACCATAATTACTTTAATTTTTTTTCTAAACGTTATAGAAGCTCTAAAAATACAGTCCCCTGGCTGTCCCTTTCACTGCATTCACACCTAGAAATGCGATTTCCGAAAAACTTTATGAAACTACATTCACTTGGCAGTTAATATCACAAACAAAAATAATGAAATTATATTATTTTCGTAAAACAAGCACTCATTACAACTTTATTCATTTTAATAAACTCCTGTAAACTTTGTCCTGAGAATTTTAATACAGTCCCCTGCCAAAAATTTAAATAAATATTTAAAAAAAACTATAATATTTTACAATCGTTTTATTAGTTCAACGAAACGCAATTGTTGTGAAGTTGGCAAACTTGTCAAATGCGGTAACGATACGCTATTTTGTTTAGTGTTAGAGCGTCTTTTGTGAGGTGAACAAGCGTTTGGACCGCTACCACACACAGGCCTCTGGTAAATAATTGTATGTAATTTAATTACTTAAATTATCTCTATTTATAGTTAATTGTTACATTATTTGTGCCTTAATTAATCGGTAGGTTCTTAAAAAACTATAAAACATCGGTTTCATAAATATTGTGAAATCTAACTGAAATACACAGTCCTCTGGCAACAGTCCTTTGCCAAAAAACGCAGCAGGGGACTGTTTAGCAAAACAAGGGACTGTGTATTTTGCGTATTGCTTTAGTAGTTTTCATGAATTGTTTGTGTAAATTTATTCGCTAGTCTCTTTTATTAATTTAAGAATCAAACTATCATTGCATCGCATTATTTTTTTCCTCTATGAACTTGAATTATATTACACAGGCTAATCGAACGCACGTGATAATATGGCTCCTATAAAGAAGAAGCTATCCCGAGAGGAATTACTACAAAAAAAGAAAGAAGCAGAGCGGCAGTCGGCCCTATCTGACCTCCACAACCCAGTTACCCGTGCAACCGACTTTTTTTAACGACGCTAAAAATCATCAAATGACCCCTCCCGTTGCGGGTCAGAAGCGGTGAGGGAGTGTCAGACTTTTACTGACTAAAAATCCGTCGTGTTCCATCGTAGGCCTTTACGACGTACTTACCAGGGCCGTGGTAACTCTTTCGTACAATCCCGCAGCCCCAGCGGGCCTACGCCCTGCTGGGCCTCGCTAGGGTTGCTGACATCAACTTGAGGAGCGCGTGGAACTACGCATGCCACCGACACGGGTCTGGTGTCTACAAAGACGTAGGAACGATGAACCATCTGAACTCATCGCCCACAGACCCAAGCCTACGGTGGCCGGGAGTCGTCTCGCGCAACCCGGCGCCCGTAGTGACTACCTGGTCCAGCCGGGATGAGAGGTTTGAACTCTCTGTCGTTCCGCCGCCAACTTCTCGAGCATGACTGCTTCGCAGAAGGAGGTGAAGGCATCCCATTCCTCTCGCCCCGGACCATGGCATGAACCAGGGCCGGACGCCCTCGACGAGGACCCGGCGGTGCTCTTCCCATGCAGGGCACTCCTGGACTGTGAGGTCCACCGTGTCCTCGGAGCTGTCCGCACAGTGGTGACACCAGGGCGCCACCTCAAGACCGATTCGATGCAGATACCTCCCAAAACAACCGTGTCCGCTGAGGACCTGCGTCATGCGGTAAATGAGGGCGCCGTGACCCCTCCCGAGCCACTCCTCAAAGAGGGGACTTATCGCCACTATGGTGGCGTGCCCTAACCCAGTACCCCTTAGTTCGACTGGTGTTAGACTTACTGGCTTCTGATTACCCATAACGACTGCCAAGGATGTTCAATAACAGCCGAGACCTACAGTCTAACGTGCCATCCGAAACACAGTCACTGGTGTCTAAGATATTATTAGAAAGTACATACAGAAAAGTTGCATTGGTACTTGCCTGACCTGGAATCGAAGCCGCGCCCTCATAATTGACAGGTTGGTTCTTTACCCACTAGGCCCACCACGACTTTTTCGCCGGCGACGTCATTAGTAAGGAGTTGAAAGAAATGCGTTGTCAAATCAAACTCTCAAAATCGCGATGCATGTCTTTGTATAGTTCACAGCAACATAGACATGAAGCTCAGCGCTCTTCATACTGCTAACATATTAATTTACAACAATCACCAGGAGTTGTTGGAAGAACTATGTTGCGACCGGTACAATGACGATTGTTTGGCGAGACCGTGTCATGCTTGCGGTAATAGAAACCCGAAATATATAGCTTTTGATAATAGAAAAGTCATAAAATGTGGGTTTCTGTTGACATTAAAAACAGTCCCCTGATGTCTCAAACAGTCCCCTGTCATCATTTTTTGGAAAATTGCTAATAATTCGGAAAATAGGTACAAATTCAGTGGGCCTCCTTGTCTAACTAAATAAATAGTTAATTTTCTTTGGCATAGGACTAGATTTTTTGTCAAATTTAAAAAAAAATTGCCAGGACAGAAATTGTATGGAGCTGAACGAGCTTACAGAGAATCGCCCATAAGTTATCTACTCGTTACTTTCAGGCTATGGTTTTTCCTTTTTAACATTATTTTAATATTTGGATATTCTTAACCACTGAAGAGATGCCTAGCGAGCTTTTGTAGTTTCACCATTTAATAGGTTTGTGTTTATTTTCTATCGCAGTGGGACATACATACAATCATTTCTCAATCGCCTAAGTACGTTAAAGCGTCCCTGTCGTCAAAATGTCATCAGCATTCACTGAGCGTCAGACATAACACTTCTCAGCAGTAGATAATTCACTTTTGTCGTGTTTGTGGGCTATGCCGCAATTTATCTCACTGCACGGTATTAAGCCTTCATTAGATGACATGCATACGAAATTGCAGAAGCTTTAAGAAAAGATTTGAAGAATAGATTGATTTTAGAAGAAATTGATATGCACATGAACGCTTTCAATATACGGTATTAAGCGTACGACAGCAAAATTACGGATATTTTCGTCAGTCTTATATTTCACTGTTCATCTTTTGTCAGTGAAGTAGGTTAAGGAGCAGTTGCATACACGCTTTATCGTTCAGATTTCAGTATTTTAAACTAAATTCCCTTCAATAAACACGAATTTTATGATGAGCACTCCGCGCAGACGCACACGTCCTATACATGTATGCTCATGATCATAGAGGTAAATGGTTATTTTTGAATTAATAATTTCCATAAGAACGCCTAGCGACCCAGTAACCTACGTGGAGCTAGGTACCACCTTTCTATCGCAGTTTGTTTTACTTGTTAGAGGAAACGTGTTCCGATATAACGACCACTGGTCTGCAGTCGGCTCACGCAGGAAATTGGAAACCGCCGCTTGTATTTAGTTTGATAACAGAAAATAACTTGAATCTAGTTGCAATTTTGCACTTGTATCGTACGTATAAGGATATTGGGTCGGCTGCGGTTTATTATACGTTATTGTAGGATAGTTTAATGATTTCATGGTTTGCCTAATTGGTGCAAGCACTACTGTAGATTTGTTTCTTGGCTCTGTTGTTCACAGTCTTGCTGGTGATTTCAGAAGCTATCCATTCATCCTGGTTTTAACAGAAGCTACAAGAAGTTTAGGTTTATCTCACAGTTAAATTATCCTAATTTAACTTGTGATTTAACAATACAAAAAGCTTATTAGAAGCCTATATCATAACAATAAAATGAAATAAAAGTACTTCCGCAACAAGAAACTTGTTTGTCGATCAGTCGAACCAACCGGTCAAGGTTTCCTTTTGCAATGTAGGTACCTACCTACCTAGTCGGAGAGATATCAATGTCGAACTTTCTCTAAACTCGTAATCCCGGTTCTGGGGTTTATTATGCGGACTATGTTAATTCTTTGTTTCGACTAGTATTACGACTATAATAAAAGTTTTAGGGCGCACGATTTTCGCAAAGCTGATTCACCCATTTGTTTATATTACAGTAAGTTTGAGAAAGGTAAAATAATTCCGCATGGTAAATAATGCTGCATAAGCTGAATATTTACTGAAAATTCGTGGCAGTCCATTGCTTGGATGTACTTATCTTACTGTTATCACGTCTTGTTAACTATATAGGTAGGTATATCGAAATTGAGATATGATGTGCCTTTTAGTGAAATGTCTAGCGTCTGAGGGGCAGAAAATCACTTCTGTGACTCGACTTGACGAGCTTTCAAGAGAATTCACGAGTTTTGTCATTGGGGAATAAAAGTAATGAAAATAACGATAATACCGAATGGTAAAATTGAAGGTTTGTAACGACTGTATCACGGAATATCGAAGTTCAAAATGCCGATGAACTGTACCCATAAAGTACACAAGATCGATGCCCGTGACTTAGAATGTACGCTACATCGAAGTACTGTATTGCGAATGTTCATGATACCGATGTACGGAATATCGAAAGTTTGTTATGCCGAAGTACGTGAGTGCGATTGTTCTGAATCCCGATGAACGGAATATCGAAAGTTTGTGATGCCGAAGTACCTAATATCGAAGGGTTTTAAATCACGGCTCCGGGTGATTGTTCGGAAAGGCTAAGCAGATGATGATTTTTTTACTGGAAATTGATCACAATACGATATTCAAAGCATTCCCTGATGATATTTCTAACTAACGCAGAAACCGTGATTTTAAACCCTTCGATATTAGGTACTTCGGCATCACAAACTTTCGATATTCCGTACATCGGGATTCAGAACAATCGCAATACAGTACTTCGATGTAGCGTACATTCTAAGTCACGTGCATCGATCTTATGTACTTTATGGGTACAGTACATCGGCATTTTGAACTTCGAGATTCCGTGATACAGTCTATTTCCTAATGACATTGTTACTAGTGACATGGTCCTGATTGTTTTCTAAATAAAATCAAATTATCTTTATTCCTTGAAACCCCACGATCGCTTGCCTGCTCAATTCGAGTGCGTTATCTTTGTAACACCAGTGACCAAGAATGTTGCGCCGGGGTTCACCTGGACATTTGAGCACTTGACAGATGCCAAGCGTGTCCACCCCCCAATTTGTATTTCCGGTGTTAGTCATAATGACTTCCTTTGTAAATTGCGGAGACAAAATCTTCAATACTTTCGAGAAAGCTGTCTCAAGTATCTTGAGAGTTGTGATGAGAGTAGAACATTCATCCTTCACGTAAATCCGCTAGTTGCGCGAAATCCGTGCTGTCCATATATGCGTAAGTATGTAAGTCCTACGTTAGTTTATAGTAATTTGTTTTGGCATTATTTTTCCAAAAGCTGATTAAGAAATGGTTAGGTACTCGGTTATATCAAGAACCCAAATCATTATTACAACAGGGACTTGTCTGGTAAACTTTTGTCTCGAAATAACACCTTGGTCACCAATTAGATAAAACCCACAATTTCATTTGTAGGTATATGAAATCTTGTAACAGAATAAGCACACAGAGGATAAGGGCGCTTTCAATTTAGACGATTGGTGCCGGACTGCTGCAGTCCGGGTATCGTACTGCGCACGGGCGGTTATGATTTTTTTTCATACAAAATGTCTCGACGCAAAGTCGTGCGACAGCAGTGCGGCGCACGTCCGTTGGCGGAACGGCAACAACCTGTCTCAGTCGTTGTTCGCTAGTGCTGTGAACGCATCGTGTTTCTTAGACGTTTTCGTGCATACCTACCTAATTATGGATGATTTATATACAGAAGATTTTATAAATGAAATAGAGTTGCAGTCCGCCGTTTAAATGTGACAAAACATTCTTTAGACCTTCTAAAATAGTTCAAAAAATCAGCTGAGCTTTCTTTTAATCTAGGGTAGTGTATAAAAAACACCAGTTTTATACCTACTTTAAAGAAAACATAGGCGACGCCCTAGTACGGCGTCGTTTATGTTTCTGCCGAAGCAAGAGAACTAACAATAACACTTCCTCGTCAGAGTCTATGGCACCGACTGAAGTTGGGTTTCGATGGAAATCACTAAAATTCGATCGGACTGCAGCCGCGTATCTCTTCAAATAAGACGATTTACGTCGTACTGCTGTCGTCCGGTAGCAGTACGGCTCATGGTCGTAACAACCGTGCGGCAGCAGTCCGGCACCAACCGTCTAAATTGAAAGCGCCCTAATTTTCATTATAGGAATTCCGCCGACTGATTTCGTTGAAGGGCCAGTCCTAAGTTACGAGCGTCGGACGTTCTCATTCATGAGGCTATTTTCGGCATGTATTCAGATTAGCCCATAACACGAAATGCATTTTTAAACTCTGAACTAATTTTGGCATCAAAATAAAAATGAAAGGTGATTGATTTATGAATGGTTGACTGTCGACGGCGCCGGGATTAGAAAAGAATGCTAATTTTAAGATATTTTTTGGGAAATAAATCAGAATTAGTATAATGACATATTAAAAGTTCCTGTATACAAACCAACAAAAGGGGTCCGATTTGATAGTTAAAATGCAACAGATTCGTAGCGTAGGTCATCCTGTATTTTGTTTTTGAAACGATATTATTATTTGCCGTGCTGATAATTAGCCCATATCAAACAAAAGTAACGAATACTATAGCTTTCTGCAACAGTATCGCATGACGATAGTCATTCGTAATCACATTGCAGTAATAAAAAAAACTTTTTACAAAAAAATAAAACCGACTCCCAAAAACACTGAAAAGCAAAAAAAAACTATTCTTAGGTGCATCGGCCTAGAAGTCAGTGTCTAATGGATGTAACTAAGTTTAGTTCGCCACCGACTTCTAGGCCGATGCACCTAAGAATAGTTTTTTTTTGCTTTTCAGTGTTTTTGGGAGTCGGTTTTATTTTTTTGTAAAAAGTTTTTTATTTTTAGCTTTTCAGTGACAAGCATAGTTGTCACTATCCGCATAAGTGGAAAGTCCTCATCAATACGAACAATATAAGCCCAAACACGTGGTAGTTTACATCTTCAATTGTCGAGTTCCCTCGACCTTTGCTGGTCTCCATCATCAGGTCAGCTTCAAACCTTCACTGTTGCAAAGGTCTCGTCAATACGAACAAAATAAGCCGAAACACGAGGTAGTTTACACATTCATTGTACAAGATCCCTCGACCTTCTCTGGTCTTCATCATCAGGTCAGCTCCAAACCTTCACCATTGCATAGTGTTATCAGACATACGCCTTAGCGTCAAGTTTTAACCCTACGTATGCCTACAATTTTCGAAAGTTGCCCTCGATTTCTCAGGGTTTCCATCATCAGATCCTGACCTGGTGACTATGGGACCACCTGGGAGGTAAACCCTATCAAACAAAAAAAAAAATTTGCAAATCGGTCCAGGCGTCTCCGAGTAATCGGTGAACATACATAAAAAATAAAAAAAAAAAAAAAAAAAAAAAAAGATCCCGACGAATTGAGAACCTCCTCCTTTTTGGGAAGTCGGTTAATAAATACGTCGGCAAAATTCACAAACAGGGTGTGTAATTTTTTCTGTATACATGGGGGCGTTAGGCGTTCCCAAGGTCGAGGCGCGCCTACACTCCTGGTCTTATCATTTGCTTTATTATTATAGACCACAGGCATCGTAACAAAATGAATATTTACGAAATAAAGCACACCCACCTAAACAAATAAAAGGAAATAGAATATGCAATGCATATCAAACAAGTAAACATGTGTTTTCAGCTATTTGTCTTTATTCAAATGAACATAAGCCTCTCTCAATGCCTATTTTCATTTTTCAGTATAATTTCAGCATGAAAACATGGCATACTCACTCGTATATCCACCTACAGAACCCATGTTTTTGAACAGGAAGAGTGTTTTCTTATCGCAACAACTGTTCTGCTAAGATTTGTTGATATAATTATCGAATTAAAACGGCTATATTACCTCCTCCAAAGCACTGATGGTTTGACGACATTGTGGCATGCGGGAAACGAACGTAGAAGTAGTAGGTGAACTGTAATCCTCTCGAGTTTCCTCAATGAATTCACCGATACCAATAAGACCCGGCATGGTGGCCAAACACGGATTTCCACTAGTTCAAGTCCCAAACTTCACATTCGTATATAGTTAACAAATCACACAACACTTACGAACATCGGTATGCAAATTGAACACATTTTCACCTGCGAAACACTTCTGCGCAAATAAAAACAATATCGCATCTAAATACGTCAACTCATGAACCGCCCATTCTCAACAAAGATGAATGAAGTTACTGAATTGATTGAACTTTGATGAAGCAAGATGGGAACGAAAGTGAAGTAATGACCGATAAAGAAGTTTCGTAAAGTTTTACAACCTGTTTCCGGTCCATATGTAAGCCATTTCATTCGGATATTTCGTATTTGCATATTTAAAATTCGTAGATTTCTTGTGATAGACCATCACAAGAAATCTACGAATTTACAAACCAACCAAGCAGAGTAAATAATAGTGAGAGTGTTCAAATTGATTTTGACTATCAATAAATCAAAAGAGTTAGAAAAATTATTAAATAATATAGAAGATACAGATTAATTGCTGATGATTTGCTGATTACTACGTACACATTTTGCATTAGTATTTTTCGAACACTCATAACAAGGAGTATTTGATTGGACTGGGGTACTAGGTAACTGGGTTGAGGAGGAGAAGATAATATCTTCATGCATGCATATTATGCATCAGATGCATACATCAGATGTGCATTTGCTCTATGTAAAACACAGGTACTTAGCTGCAGCCAGTTATAAAGATACTGAAAGCCTACCCCAACAACGTAGGGCAAAGGGCTCAAAAGATGAAATTTAGACTAATTTTGGAACTTTAAATATCCGAACTTAAAGCGGAAGTCATACGTGTAATAATTTAATCTGTGAAAAGAATGAATGAAATGAACGACAAAAAGTATAATGACGGAGCTGTCACGAGGTGTGTAAGGCTTACTTACGTATTTTTTTAGATTAAAATTTATTATTTACATGCATTTGTAGTAAGTTTATGTCATATTAAAAAATAATTACGATGTTACTGACCAACACGAGTTTTAACACGAAATGTTTCAGTCAAATATCATATTGTTTATTATTTATTTACATATTTTACAAAAACATTTCTTATTTTGTGGATTTTATTAACTTTGTAGAACTGTAATAGTTTAGATAAGATTTACTATTAAATCTGTTCATCAATTAAAATGTTATTTGAATAGATTGTGTCAGTAATTTCGCTGCGAAAGTGTAACAATTTGTGTTCATGACCTTTCAGAACGTTTATTTAATTTCAGAAATCGGAGAAATCTGGTCAAGATTATTCGACCACCGCCCATTTCTAAATGGTGAAATAAAATTTATTGTGAAAGAGTTTGAGGTATCTTTTAATTCATTAGCCGAGTATTAAATAACTTCTCTATCTTATTTTACTTTCTCTAACACTCGCAACATACCTAGTTGTTGGAATCTACTCCTAGTCCAGTAAAGAATCGCGAAATACTCCCTTATTACTACAAAATCATTAATCATCATGAAAGATTAATATGTATGTAGTTTAAAATGTTTGTTTTTTAAAGGTAGAATTTTAGAAGTTATTGATCCACAATAGTGACATAGAAAACATTAAAGAATTTCAGCTACTGTTAGTACTAATTCTATTATTTGTACCTTTTAGGAGAAGCGTGGAGACAGGGAAGTAGAAAATTTGTTTGCTATACTTGAGAAATTGACTGATATAAAAGACAGCCAGGCAGAAAAGATTATCAAAAGTGGAGAGACAGGTCTTCCAGTACTGAAAGAGAAGTTACAACAAGCATTGCTGCTCAGTGACCAAGTAGAGAAGGATTATCTGGAAGCACGCAAGGTAAATAAAAATTATATTTATGCCCTCACTCAATCAAGATGAGATCATTCAATCAAGATGAAACATTTAAACAGTATGTTAAAAACTATTCAAAAATATTTAAAAAAGCCTGTACCTCCGAAAAATGATAAACAATGTTTTCCATATAATGTTATTTACCAAGATAAAAAAAATAATTGGTTCACTGGTTTATACTCAGTTAAAAGGGAATTCAATCCTAACGCGTTTGTGATAAAACTAGGAGGATTATGCGCTCTGAAAATAAATTATTTACTTTAACTGGTATTTATTTTTCAGGAGCATGATAAACGCAGATTAGAACTCAAAGAAAAGAGGCAAGTTGAATGGGATCAGTTTATTGATGATATGAACTTCAAATGTCAAAGAATAGACAATACATTTGAAGAAAAAGAAGAAGAACTAAGAGATTTGTATGCTGACCTCAACCATAAACTAAATATTGCTAAATAAAAAAATGGATTCCATAGGATCGCTTGTTGATACCAAACTTAAGATCTTCCCATCCACAAACTTATTAAATTATCTTAACACTATAAATATTGATGATAAAACACCTTTAAATATTGCAAGACTGGTTAAAGGAAAAGAATATGAAGGAAACCACAAGACAACCAAAGAAGATACAAATAAGACTCCAGTACATCTCAATACCAATGATATTGAAAATCTAAATAAAATCAAAGCTATTGTTGAGGCAAAAAACGACAAACATACAGAAGAATCAGATGAAAACTCCTCTAAATATGATGTTATCGAAGAAGAGAAAACTGAGAAGGATACTTCCAAAAAGACAGAGCCTGATGATAAATCTGTAGAGAAGCAGAAGCTTAATAAAGAGGATCCTGAACAAGAAGATAAATTGTATATAACTACTGCTGATGTAGACTGGTTGTACTCACACCTCCAGCAAAAAAGAAAATCAAATGTAGATGGTGACAAAACTGTACCATACTTACATGTTTTATTAGAAGGAGCTTCCATTGAAACTCCTGAAAACCAAGTACTTAAAAGAGATCCCGTTCTTGAGGCAAGGTGTGTCAAATTAAGGGCTCAACAGGAGGCAAGGGATTATCGAAAGATGACAAAATCTGTTGACAATGTTAGAATGAGGTTCCCCGAAGATAGTATTTCTTATCAATGTGAGTATACATTTGTCCTATAGAGACTAGCTGTCTTTTGCAGTTTCACGCGTATTCTGCGATAATTTCCTATACCCAAGAAATAAGTACAGCCTTTAGTGATAATAGCCTGTGTTACAGTTTAACTTTCCATCAGTGAGACTTACAAAGTTTGTGACAGAGTCTTTATTGCAGTATTGCATTTTTTTTTACACAAATAAACATCTAGAACATTTCTGCCGTGCTACCGAAAAAGGGCACAACTAACATTTTTTGTCAAAATGAGTTATATATATATTCGGAATCAGGAAAAAAAGGCCTATCTGCCTGATTTTTTGTGGATTTTTAGCTTCAAAATAAACAGAGATAGCATAAGCCTAAAGGGCACAACTACATCACTTTTTAGGTTTTATAAGGTTTTATTACAATAAAAAGGCATATTGTATGATGTGACTTTTATTTTACCTTTTTACTATATCGATATATTTAATGGAACGAATATTTTGGCAATTAATGTAGAAAGAAAAGTCACAACTGGCAGTTATGCCCTTTCTATTTACCCCTATGCTAATAAATGTTATATAAGAAAGGCACATCGGCGTTATGAATTAATTCTAATATTTTCTGTACCTTGTAATATTCATTTTAAAAAATTACAATGAAAAGACACAATGAAGAAAATATGTCTTTTCATCGTAAAATTTTAAATTTTTACTAAAAATTTAACATTGAAAAGGCATATTTGGTTATATGTGCCTTTTCAACATAATATTGCTCCTTTCTTGATATTTTTTATGTTAAGTTAAAAAGAATTATGCTAATTATTAAATATATCCATTTAAATTAAAATATAATATTGCTATCGTTGTGTACATACCAAAAAAACACAATTTTTTACATTTTCACAATTTCGAAAAACACATTTTAAACGTGTTTTTTTTAACAAAATTCAAAAAATATTTTAATCTCGATTTTCTCAACATTTGTAAAATGTTAGTTGTGCCTTTCTTCATAACGACGGCAGATTTGCATTTCAAACCAGTTATGAAAATACATATATTGTAGGAATACCAAGTATTATTTTAAACAAGGGAATGTTGTGAAATAACCAGTTAAACTACTCAATATAATATTATGCTTAAGCAAATGTTGATGAGTCATGCATGATTTGATTTTTTGCTTTCAGTGAAACAAATGAATCGCCAATTAATAGCAATTGGACAGTTCATCATTTCAATATTTGCTGGATTTCTCTTTGGATTCAGAGGAGTCGAGTGGTTGGTGGGTAATCTGGACTTTGGTTTTAGGCTATTACTAGGCGTTATGTGCGCCTTGGTAATTGCTCTTGCAGAAATATACTTCTTAGCTAAAAAATTAAATGAAGAATTGAATATACCAGAAACTGTTCAATTAGGTGGTCCACCTAAGTTTGCAGATCAACCACAATATTATGTGCCAAAACCATCTAATAGCGTGGCAAATAAGGAGCACCAGGATTAGATTATGATTTGTTTTAAGTACAATAAATATTAATAATATTATATATCATTGAGTACATGTTATATAGGTTCAAATGTGTTATAAACTTTTTATTTATTATTTGTCATTTTTATTTCACTCCTTTTCATCATATTTAAGCCGGCCTTACATTCTGTTAGTATTACAATTTATTTCATCAGACATGAAAATTGTTATTAACCCTCTGACTACTGTGTGACTGTGTACTTTATTTGTCCTACTATTGAACTATGCTTTCATGTAGAATTATCGATGTAGGTACATAAAAATGAATTTCTGAAATGTGCGCCCCTAACCATGTTCCACTAGTCCTAGTCCTTTCTGTGAACAATAACATTTAAGTAAATATCCTGGAACTACTTATCCCCCTTATTGGGAGTACCTATTTTTATTTTGTACCACGTTTCAACCACTTTTGAGGTTTTTAAATTAAATAGTATTTAATAAAATCCTTGGGCTATTTCCCTCAGTCGGATAAAAACTAGCACAAATGTTATTCGGATACTGAGAGTGCTAAGTTTCGCCAAAATTCAATCAAAACAACAAACATACCTACACATAAAAGCAGAAGTTTATGGGTGCATAATGTTTCGCTTTTATAATATAAGGCCCGGTACCTATCCACCAAAGCGGAGAGGAGAGATGTGTTTGTATAAACCAATCCGATTTCGTTATTTCCACATCTTTTCTCCGCTTAGCTTTGGTGGAAATGCACTGGTGTCTTGCTTTTGGATATACGGTTTAATCAAATCATATAACTGGTAGAAATGCTGGTGGATACCGGGCCTTAGAGTGACATAGTGTGAAATCGAGGTTTGCATTTCCAACAATAAGTATGAACATATTTTTTGACCCATCTAATTTACATGTAAAAAAACTGCGTAAAACGGAATGTGTTACAAAACTGCGTTCCATAACCTTGGTTAGTTTCCAATTAAAGTTAAGCATATATTTCAAGTATGATGCAATTCTTTTTTCGCATTACTGCAAGAAAGAAAAAGATAGACAATATTAAATTTCTATTAATATGGATGACAGTCAGACTGGAATGTAGGCGATGACTTTTTATTTTGACAGCTGTGTTGCACAACAAATATTGTTTTTCTCAACTGTTCTATTTGATGATTCATAATATTTTGAAGCCATATATTAAACAGGTTTGCGTCGTATAGTCAACATTCACTGTGAAACTTTATTCGGAGTGCGACGCATTACTGTGTCAGTGTTTATTTTGCTAATTCAGAGATTTTTAACTCAAGTTTTTTTCTGGTGAGTACCCAATTTTAGTAAAATTTTAATATTTAAAGCTTTTGCGTAGTTGTACTTTGATTTAAACTTTCGGGTCTAATAATGTTTATTATATACCGGTTTATATCTGCAGACTGTAGTGGATGGACTGTAGAAGTAAAACAAAATGGCCTCTTAGATAAACAAAATGGTATTAAGATAAAATATTGTTTCTTTGTTATTTATTAATAAAGTAGATGATGCATCTATCATTTTGCAGAATATACTGTAGATTTTTCACATTTAGCCTCATTTATTTTTAGTAATTGTGGCCAGTTGTAGGTACCTATCACATATTATATGTATATGTAAGAATTTGTAGTACAGAGTCACTGTATTGTATTACTCAAATACAGAAATATACCAATTAAAATCAATAGTAATATACAAATCTAAAAGTACAATAATTGAGAATATTGCATCATGTACCTATCATCTAGCAGAATGTCTTATTTTAGAGTGAACTATTTAAGTCTTTAATTTAAATTAATTATGCTATTAGAGAACTTTCCAATAGTCTTTTTATCTGTAATTCAGTTAGTAGTGTTTGCTGCTACAAAGACAAAAACACTAAAAACATTATTGTTTCAGCAATGGAGGACCAAGTTCCATTCAAAGTCTATACCTTCTGGGGGAAGCATGAGCAGCCCGAAGTCAGAAGATTCGGTGTTGAGAAGAGTGTTGTCACCAGCTTCCATTACCTGAACGCCAAGCTTCAGGATGTGTACCCTGGTCTTAAGACAAAGACCTACTCTGTGGCATGGAAAGGTAATAATTTCATGACAATATTAAGTACCAGCTGTTTTCCTGCAGTTTCACCCTTGTCCCAGGGAAACTTCTTCCTGTACTCAGATAAAATGTGTATAGCCTAAGTTAATAGGGAATGGTGGAGCTTCCCTAGGGTCCGTTCAGAGAGACCGGGTCAGAGAGCATCTGCGCGCATTTTTCTTTTCACACAGACTGGAGTTGATCGGCTGCGTGAGCATTAAAGAGCATGCAAATGGAGCCAAATGTCAAGAAAAAATACACGATCGGAGCCGGTCGGCTCCTCTTATTATTTCACACCGAGCGCATTCGAGCATTCTCAATCACAAAAGCAGTGCGCATGCAAAAATAAACTTTACTTCAAATACTAAGTACTCAATTTTCAACGTGTTAAGAATTTGCTCTGCTCTCCGAGCCAGTCTGTCTGAACGGACCCTTACAGTGTAAGAATTTTTCAAATCAGTTCTGTAGTAGGGTACAAACGAACAAAAAATTATTCCTCTTCATTATAAGTATTATGTGAAGTGAAGTATAATAGGGGTATAGATTGGACGGAGATTACCTACTTGAACAAATGATAAACACACAATCATTGTGCTAATTTGAAAGTAAATTGTCCATGTGCGTTAAACATATTAGAGTCTCAAATTAATTAGCATTTATTTACCCTTTACTTACTTGTAACATGTAATATATCAACAACAATGGTTAGGTATATAGGTATTTATGGTCATTTTGCTAAATTACTTTCATGCAATAATATAAAATATTGCAACAAAATATTATAACTATGGTACTCAAATGGAATAATATATTTTTCATCCCACCATCTCGGAAAGAGTAGTTTTACCCTTTGATATCTGAGCGCAAAAGCCGTTTTTATTCTCTAAAGCGGCAAAGTGATTTGAATTTAGAACATCGTGTGCAATACTCCATTTGTGACAATCTTGATAAGACTTTTCAAACAAATACATATTAAAGAAATAAAATACTGCTTAAAAGAATTATTCAATTAATTAAGTAATTTTTATGATTGTTTTTACATAGATTTTTAACCTCGTTTCATTTTTAAACTGAGTTTTCAAATAAATGAACTTTAATAGGTACTTCTTTTTAATTTGATACTCATATGTGCGCGCCATTTTGTTTTTTTTGGATTTAGTAATTTCCTCGATGAAGTGGCATGAAAATTATTAATTTTTATTGTTTTGAGGTCG
Organism: Helicoverpa assulta; assembly: GCA_963856015.1. Lineage (NCBI taxonomy): Eukaryota > Metazoa > Arthropoda > Insecta > Lepidoptera > Noctuidae > Helicoverpa > Helicoverpa assulta. The sequence goes on along the minus strand of CAWLCW010000014.1, from coordinate 10,909,595 downwards.
ATTTTAAACCTCGTTACATTTTTAAACTGAGTTTTTGCATTTTAATAGGTCTTTTTAATTGCCATGTGTGACGTGTGTGTGTGCCATTTTCTTTTTTCGAGTTTAGAATTTTCCTCGATGAGGTGGAATGAAAAGTTACGTGTTGCACTCGAGTGCAAAGATTTTTCACCTTGTGCTCTTTTGATTCCCTCGCTATCGCTCAGGATTCTAATTATTGAAACACTCGCTACGCTCGTGTTTCAATTTTAGAATCCTTCGCTTGCTCGGTCATCAAAATTGAGCCCGCGGTTAAAAAGCAACTTTGCACTCTTGTATAACAAATAACTATTGTTATTCTGTTTTCCCAGACCAAACTTATTTATAAATATCTCAAAAAACCTGCTTTAAGATTAAGATCAGTCTGTTAAGTAGGAAATAAATAAACTATAGTTTGCTATTTTCGTACACAGATGAGGATGGTGATGATGTTGTGGTCTCATCCGATGATGAGGTGATGACCGCACTGCAGGCGTTGAGTGGAGATGTCATCAAGCTATACGTTTACTGCAAGGCTGAGGAAGCCAAAGATGATGACTGTGACATCATTTTGACAGCTGTAACTGGCAATCCCAGTGGTAAGTTCAAAGTCTATAGATATTTTCTGCATTGTTAACCTTGAAGTGCACTTGTTAACTTAATAACTTCGATAATATTCAATTGCCATGGATTTCAAAAGCCTGTTTATACATGTTACTGGAAAATTGCAACATTCGTTTACAATAACACCTTAACTAATTTGTAAAATTGAACACATCATCATCCTCATCCTCCGAGCCTTTTCCCAACTATGTTGGGGTCGGCTTCCAGACTAACCGGATTCAGCTGAGTACCAGTGCTTTACAAGGAGCGACTGCCTATCTGACCTCCTCAACCCAGTTACCCGGGCAACCCAATACCCCTTGGTTAGACTGGTGTCAGACTTACTGGCTTCTGACCACCCGTAACGACTGCCAAGGATGTTCAATGACAGCCGGGACCTACAGTTTAACGTGCCATCCGAAACACAGTCATTGGTGTCTAAGATATACTTAGAAAGTACATACAAACTTAGAAAAGTTGCATTGGTACTTGCCTGACCTGGGATCGAACCCGCGCCCTCATACTTGAGAGGTTGGTCCTTTACCCACTAGGCCACCACGACTGTAAAATTGAACACGCATTATAGAAAAACTAAAATTCAGTCAGACCAAGTTTGCTTACTAAACTGGTAGCATCTAATAAATATTCAAAACATTTTTTTTAAATCATGTTAACAATGCAGGAAATTGCAGATTGTGGCAAGTCTTACATAGTGTCGCGAATTAGTAAATACAGTAAGGATAAATCAAATAACTCTTTGAATATAATGGGTTTGTTTACACTCCCTAGACGTCGCTTTTATTCCCTCTTATATAGGGACCGAATCATTACTTCTGAGGATTTATTATCAACATCTGTTCGTCCAATAATTTGTAATTTCATTTAACAGGTGCTCCCGATGCCCCAGCAGTTCACTATGGAGTGATGTGCGACTCTTGCGACGGTTCCGTCATTGGGTTCCGCTACAAGTGTTCCGTGTGCGATGACTACGACCTGTGCTCACAATGCGAGGCGGCCGGCAAACACCCTGAGCACTGCATGGTGCGAGTGCCTACGCCCAACATGTCTGTGAGTATACAGGATGTTCATATCAATTACGCTAATCGCGTGACTATGTTGTAAATAACAAAGCAGTTTGCATGACGACAGGATTTGGGATTAGGGATTGTAATTAGACCGCATTTCATATTAGCATAAAATAATATTATTGGAGAAGGAGACCTTATTTTTGTCATTTATAAACTTACTTTTTTATGTTTACAGCGCACAGTCATTAAAGCTGCGATTAAAAGGTCCCGTCATTTCTTGAAGTCGGTTGCCAACGCCATGACCGCCGAGGATTGCCCCTACAAGAAGCACCGCGCCGAGCGTGGAGCGGAGAGGAAGCATCACCGCGGCGGACACGGCCCTCACGCCGAGCACGGCGAGCACAGTCGCCGCAGACAACAACGTGTCAGCTGGCTCGATACCTTCACCACTTACATGAACGAGTTCGCCAACCTTGCTGGAGACATCGACATCGGAGAGGACAGACCCAGGCCAGAGGAAACTAAAACACCCAACCAAACTGAAAGTCAAGGACAGGTTCCCCAGGCGACCCAGGCTAAGCCGCAGACCACCACCCAATCCACTCAAGCTCCGAAACAACCTGAGCCGAATACATCTGCTAATGCGCAGACTCAATGCCCATTCGGCTCCTCTAGACCTTACGGTCCGACGACCATCAACGTCAAGGATCTTATACAATCATTCTTGCGTAATTTGCCGGAACAGGGCATTTATGTGCCTCCGCCAGCTCAGCCTCAGAACGCACCTACTCACGCTACTCCGGCCCCTTCCGCGGCCCCAGCTAATGACGTAGAAATGGGTCAAGGAGACAGAAAGGCGCCTGAGGCTGATGACGTCACCGTTAGGACCGAAACATCTGCTGCTTCAAGTGTTAATGAATACCCTAGAGATGCTTCGCCTGACAAAGCTGATGACTGGACCGTGATTAATAAGGAAAAAGGTAAATTGCATTTCTTGATTTTTTAGCTTCAATTTTATTGAATTGAATTGAAAAAAAAAATCAGTAAATAACTATATTTTATTATGTTTTAGACTTGATGGACACAGCCAGTGCCCCTGCCGAAGCTGCTGCTCCCATCGGTTTCAACCTGCCCGAAGAGTTCCAAGAGCGCGTGAAGATCGCTGAAGGTGGCCTGTACCCGCCCCTGAACACTTCCACTGCCGGTAAATATTGATTTATCCAATTTGTGTTATCCAAATTCATTAAGTGTGTCATTTTTCTCGCCTTGCTTTCGTCTTTTGTGACAGTGCTGGTTAATATTTTTGTATATTGCATGTCAAAAAAAAATAGTGTAGGTCATGATTCATCATTATTGACACGAGCTGATCGTTTAGTGTTGAATCCTAAAGAGCCTGCGGTACAAAAGCCCTCTGCGCCCCCGGCTGCCGCTGCCCCGACTCCGGCTCCTGGTCCCAAGCCTCAGGCACAGCCGGCACCAGCCACGTCGGCCGCACCTACCAACCCACCCAGGCAACGCCACCCAAGTAAGTTAATACACATTTTAATATTCAAATTCAAACCCGTCTAAGTAGGTTTTAAAAGACCACAGGGCAGCATGTTTTGTTGAAATTAAGCAATAATATATTTGGCATCTTGTAATAATTTAAGTGTCAATTTTCTACGCAGTATTTCTCTAAAACACACGATTTCAAGTAAGTAAACATTCATGCATATTCAAGTCACTGACCTAAAGACCTTAAAGTTGCACGTCACGGTCAGCGAATGAGTTGAGCAAGAGACTGTTTGAATCAACATTCACTACGTACAAACATGTATGTAATTACCAGGCAATCGCATAGACGCGTTTCGTCAATGGTACTTTAGGTTCATTTGGTAAACGTCTCTAGGTTCTATCTTTATAGGTATTGAAGTGACTCAAGCATTTTATAATTATTTTATTCCAATGTTCATACATTTGTTGTTGGTGGTCCATACATCCGCCATAAAAGGACTAGGTATAATGTACCTTTTTGTGATTCATAGATTTGTTTCTTCAATAAAGTTATCTTAGATAGCCTTCTTTTATAGATATGAAAGTAGGCAACGATGCAAATGACTCATTTTAAGAAGTTTTATTATTGTTTTAGTTGCAAAGAACGCGTTTAGGTTTAGGTATGTAATTATCTTAGTCATCATTGTTTCTGTGTACATATTGCGTCAATGTTATTATACGACGCTTATCATGGACCTACTTTAGCTGTTATTAAAATGATATGAAGTTCCCTATGATGGACATTATATTAAATAGGTACATACCCTATTTTATAGCGTAGACGTGGTAGGCGTAATCTAAACTGGAATAAGTTAGAAGAAACGATATCAAGAATGGCAATTCAAGTGCCTATTTTATTATTTCACAACTATGGTGCATCAGACTTTTACCTATTATTATAACTTTTGTTTCCTCAGAAGCTCACATTGACGCAGCGATTCAACAAATGCTGGCTATGGGTTTCACCAACGAGGGCGGATGGTTGACGCAGCTCCTTGAGAGTAAGGATGGCAACATTGCTGCAGTACTAGACCTTCTCACCCCAGTCAACACCAGGAAGTAGATGTCACGCTTTCTAGCCGTTCAGGCCTACATTATATTATTCATGATGTCTTAATTAGGATAATAGTTTTACTCCACATTTATTGGAAATATATCTTACAAATATTATGTGATTATTCAGATGTGATAGGGAATAAGATGAAGATGGAATACTTACAATAGAATAGCATAGACATGTAAGCCCTATAAATGTTATTGTATGGGTGAAGGGATATAGAGAATAAATACAATATTATCCATCTAGATGTAGTTGTTCTATTTTCTCTTCTCTCTATCCATTTAGGGATATTTATAGATCTTGCCTTTAGTAGTTTTACGGCCAGTTTCTTCATCAAAAGTTAAAGTTAAAGTAATGTCTAAAGTAAAAGTAACGGTCAAATTCGTTTTTTCAAGGCTAAACTGACAGCAAAATTCATAGAAAAATTTAATTTAACCGTTACTTTTACTTTAGACATTACTTTAGCCATAACTTTAACTTTAACTTTTGATGAAGAAACTGGCCGTTAGCTTATAAATACTTAAATCATACTATAAGTTCTGAGCATTCTATACATAATTATGTATTGATATACTGCATTATACATTGATAATATGCATTGAAACATATGGAATCACATTCCTAAAAATATTTTAATAATTATACTATTCTGTATGACATTGTTTTATGACAATTATTTACTTTCGTTTATGTTGTGAATGAATTCTGTGAAAATATTTATTATTTATGAAGTATCTACTATGGATAATAATTAAATCGAATGTGATATTTGGTTATGACTGAATTTATAGTAGTATTATATGTAGTGAGTTTATTAGGTATATGTTAGAACCTAGTTCTATCTATAATACGATAATGTGTGTATCTTATTAATATTATAAATTAAATGGTATTCAATAAAGGATTTAAAAGGGACTATGAGTTTTAATACACTTGTGTGCATATTAAAGTAAGATTTTATTTGAGAAATCCATATGCATATTTTTTCATTTTTCCATGTTCTTGCCTCTCTGACGATAGGGCTTTAGCTAATGCTTTGTCAAGTAATTTTGCAGCAACTCTGTAAAAAAACGAAATGAGAATTTAACTACAGACCTGAAATTATATAAAAAATAGTTCAGAGGCTTTAAAAATTAAGATGAAGAGGACAATCATTATATATTCTTTGAAATACTTTTAACAACAAGCAAGATTATTTTGTTCTCAAGTATTCTGTCATGATCTCTGTTACTAACTATAAATTCTGAAACCTTAGGTTCTGTCATTGTGAAAAACTTACATTCCCTGGTTGATGGCATCTTTCAATGTTTTGGGTGCAACACTGCCTGGTCCAAACATATCAATAGTGGTCAGTTTGCCTCCTACTTCTGACATTGTCTCGTCATCACTGTAGCAGCTAGGGTCCCCAGATATTCCTACTATGACAGATATAACACTGCAGCTCTCTTCCTCGGCTGACGGATCTACTACACATTTGTCGCCGATTTTACATAGTGTTACCTGGAAAATAATATGGTTATCACGCTGTTCTGTTCTCTGCATATATGAGAGGAGACTAGACAATTAAATAATGAAATCAATCATTGAACCTTTTGTATGCATTGTATGAAAATTGAACTATGACACAGTCAAGGAACAAAACAACTTACTATTATTTTGTAACTTACCAATAAAGGAGCTGTTCCTACATCCAGCAGTTTACAGGCATAAGGGTCATCTGAAAGCTGCAAGTCTACATTCCCTCCGTCCATGAGCGCGGCTGTCACACAGGGCACTCTTGTGTTCATGAGGGCGGCTTTCACAGCCAGAGACACAGCATCACAGAGATTACCTCCACATTCCAATATCTGCAATGAGAATGTTTGTTTAAAGAGTTTTATCTAACATAATATGTTGACTAGAAATAGGGACTAGCTAGGTTTAAGTGGATTTCTGATCAATTGAGCTTAATTTTAGGGTGAGATAGACAGCAATTTATTAGATCCTCACCAATATATCAACACAGAGCTTCCAGCACTGTTTTCCTTCAAGTATACAGAGTTGTTTTAGATCAAAGGCTTGTGAAGAATGGTAGGCGGACTGCAGCAAGTTGGAGATTCCTACGGCTAACTGCTCACCGCCCCTGCCTTCAAATTGGGGAGTTGCATTTGCTGAACTGAAAAATCAATATTATAAATTAAGCACTGTGCGGTAAATTGTAACAAGAACATCATGAATTTATATCTTGTACATACAACAAGAGGAAAGATTTGATTGTTTATTTGATGCAAATAGGCTCCGGCACTACTGAACCAATTCCAATGATTCTTTCTCTGTTAGGAAGCTGCACTCTTTGCACAGAACATGGGCTATTTTTTATCCAGGTACTTGAAGCAGTTCCCCCGGGATGGGTGTGATTATTACATTATATTAAAATATGCGTTTTGAAGTTTATGAGTTGATAACTTACCAATCAACAAAGAATTCAATCTTGCCCGAATCAGGTTTATTCAGAGGTGGTGTGTCAATTTCTGTTTTAACACCCACAAGTATATCCGTGTGCGCCAGTCGAAGTCTTGCTGACCCGCTGGTTAGGTTCACTACATCCGTTTCCAGCTCCATGGGCCGGTAATCTATGTTTGAACGGCCATCCGATCGATAATCTTCCTGCAAACAAAATAACATTTTCAATAATATTAAGTCCAATAATCATCCTAAAATATACTAATATACACATTTTTTTCAAAATCTTGGTTATACAGATACAGAAACATATTACTACTGTACTTTTATTACTTTAACATGTTATTTACAAATTTAGGTTATAATAAAACTTACTTGAATACCGTGAATAATAAATATTTTTTCTGTTGGACTCAGTAGGAGTTCTGCCATTTGAACGGCTAGATTCTATAGTAGATTTAAATCAATACACACAGTTTAATAAAGTTGAAATAAATCAGTATTTTGTTTTGTTTTCGTTTTCCAATGCTCGCTTAGCTTATTTTTGTTGACAGTGACATATGACAGAACAGTTGACAACCTTATTGACAATGGCAGTCACAGACAGAAAACGTTTTGTTGTTTCTCCATTACGTAAAATAATGTATCCCTTTAAAAAATATCACTTTAAAAAATGCTATTACTTAACATATACTAATATGTTAGGTTTTTAGATTACTTTAACAAAGATATAAGAAAGAAAATGGTTATTGGAAAACGAAACGTGATTTGATAAAGCGCGGGAGATCTAAGTAAACATCTATGTTGAGGCAATGGTCACCATGCCACACTACCGGAAGATGATGGGCTTGGGTTCGATTACCGGTACAGTTACCGTTTCTGTCATTATCATGTGTGTTGGCTGAGGCTAGGCATCGAAATAATTGTTCAAAGATTTTTTTTCTATGAAGTAAAGCACTAAAGGTTGTAAGTTTACCACAGAAATCGGAAAAAATGGAAGTAAAGTAATAGGAGACTGTTTATTCTACCCTGTCCTCTCCTTTAAACAGCAAGCCACATTTTGCAACAAATATCATCGAAATGACAAAAAATATACTAACTATAACTAGTCCATTTGAGTAGGCAATTAACAGTAACAGAAGGTAAACGGTGGGACACTCGTATCCTGCCACAGCCACCTGAGCATTCTTAAGTTTACACATGTTCTATCTACATAAAACGTGTAAAAAGGCAAGCAGTAGCAGTTGTTGGGTAGTTCATATCATAGGTACCTGGGGCTTTTTTCCACGTGAGGAAGCGTTTACGATGATGTCCATCCTACACATTTTTAAGTACAAGTAGTCAGTTCCCGATTCGCTCCTAGCTACCGTTGGGGGGCGATCTCGCAACATCCTCTTTTAAATTGCGAGTTATCGTAATTGTTTCATTGTAACAGATTGAGCTTACGTCTCGGCGGACTCATGCATTTGAATGTTGGGTGCCTTTAGCGCAACGCATATCGATATGATACGGGATATCAGTTTCAATAACAAAACCCCTTGACCCGAAAAATAATAAAACATAGGTTTGTGTTGCAAAAGGAAGTTTGGTCAAGGAAAGTGGGAAAGTGCCTTGTACAGTTCAGTCTATGTGATTTTTGTCAAGGATAATTTTTAGTTTCTTTTTTGCAAAATGGGGGAGATGCGAGGGGAAGTTGCAGACCTGACGCATATGATGCAAAGGTTCTCATGGGTAGATTACGTTGTGTTCGTGTTGATGTTAGCTATCAGTGCCGTTGTGGGAGTGTACTGGGGTTTCATGAAGAAACAGACCACGCAAGCGGATTACCTGCTTGGTGGAAGGAACATGAAAGTGATTCCTGTTTCTATGTCTCTTGTGGCAAGGTACGTTACCTATGTATAGTTCAATTATCTAAAATGATCACTTTCTACGCACTTATAAGCTTAAGGCTGTAACAATATATTATGTATTCAAGGTAACTTTTCTCTCTTTAGTTTTGTTTCGGGTATAACCCTATTAGGGTCACCGACGGAAGTCTACATGCACGGAACCCAGTATGCATATATCATAGGAGCAATATTCTTGATGTCTATCATAATGACGCAGATCTATCTACCTGTGTTCCACGAACTCAAGATTACATCAAATTACGAGGTAAAAACATAAACTTTAAGGTCAGTTGCACTATTTAACTATAACCATTACCAGCCGTGAAATTGATGCCCATTGTTCAAATCGGTGATTTGACAGCTGAAAATTGCTGAAAACTCAGTTATGGCTGTAGTTAAATGGTGCGACTCACCGTTAGAGTAGCAAAGCACGCTATTGTAATCGTTATGTCAACTCGGACTTAAATTGACTTTTCTTTTACAGTACTTATCAATACGATTCGACAATAGAGTTAGATTGTTTGGATCGATATTATTCGCTTTTACGTTGGTAAGTTCGCTATGTCTATTCTGTTTATTTTATACAGGATTCCAGTTGCTATGTATAAGAATATCATGGTATATTTCAGATAGGCTGGTTGCCGATTGTGATTTATGTTCCAGCACTTGCATTTAATCAAGGTAATATACATATACTTTTCAGGGCCTACTCAAGCATTAATTAGCATGGATCTTTGGTAATACATCCATTTAGTGACCCATTGAGTTTTATGAACTATGTATGTGATAAATAAAACCTTTAATTTAGATTTCATCTATCTTATTATGAGGTTTCCCACAGGGTAGCGCACTGGCGGACTAAGACTGTTTGAGGCCCGGGGCGATCTTTAATTCTGGGCCCCCTGGCGCCCTTCAGATTTACTAAATTAACAAATGCAAATAGAAACTAAAATTTTAATCAATATTCTTAGCTTTACATAAAAAAGTTTTTTATTTTCAGCTTTTTAGTGATACGAATAGGTCACTATCCACATAACGGGAAAGTTCTCATTAATACGTATAATATAAGCCCAAACAGTAGTTTTAATTTTCAGTTGTCGAGCTCCCTCGACCTTCTCTGGTCTCCATCATCAGGTCAGCTCCAAACCTTCACTGTTGAACAGTGCTATCAGGCATACATATGAGTGTCAAGGTCTAACCCTATCTATGCCTACAACTTTCGAAAGTTGCCCTCGATTTCTCAAGGTTTCCATCATCAGATCCTGACCTGATGAATATGGGACCAACTGGCAACTATTCCGCGTCGAACAAAAACATAATCACGTATATCGGCCTATAAACCTCGGCGTAATCGATGTACATACATAGAAAAAAAAAATAAAAAAAAAACATACCGGCCGAATTGAGAACCTCCTCCTTTTTTAGGAAGTCGGTTAAAAACAAGCAATAACACTACAAGTAAGTAGGTAATTAAAATGAATTACAAACATTTCAAATTTTGTTTTCTGGCTTTTAATGCACTAAATTTATTAATTACGTCATCAAAATCCAAAACCGACGCCGTTTTTCTTTCGATCGACAAAATAGACAAGCTAGCAAGTCGTTCTTCACTCATGGTTGATCGTTGACATTTGATGGTTGATCGTTGACGTTGACCTACACCCTTTATTTATTATGGAATATGATCGGAAGAATGATTTAAAATAACATAATGTGGCCCCCCTTAGTTGTGGGGCCCGGGGCGGACCGCCCCCGCCGCCCCCCTGTTAGTCCGCCAGTGGGGTAGCGTCAAAGGACCTTAATTACGTACGAGCACTGTGAATTTCAGTGTAGTGTTTACAAATAAATTACTATTTTCTTTCAGTAACGGGTGTTAACATACACGTGATTACTCCAGTAGTCTGTTTGGTCTGCATATTCTACACAAGTGCGGTAAGCCCTTTTTCCGTTCTGTATCTAAGAGATATACATCCCTTAGCGATAAGATTGATTTTTAGTTAGTTTTATTAAAGACATGAATTATCCAAATCGTTGTAAAATGATTTGAATTTTATTTATATCTTCAAAAGGATAAATACCTCAACCAGTTAAGTTATTATTATGTATTAGCTGTTGGTATGTTTCTGTGAGGTAGCGTACCTACTAAATGGCTAGCGTTGGTTATTAAGTTCAGTAAACAAAGCAGTTCATACATTGGCATTCAGGGTGGATTACAAGCAGTAGTATGGACGGACGTGATCCAAATTACGGCGATGTTTGGCGCGATGGCCTTGGTCGCAATAAAAGGGACTATTGATGTGGGCGGTATCGGAGTGGTCTGGCAGAGGAATTTGGACAGCGGGAGGATTGAATTGCCGGAGTGAGTAGTACCTATCTTATTATAAATGACACATGGGCGTTTCGTCATATTTGCAATGTTTTTTTATGTAGGAACTTTGTTTGTATATAGACCATATAAATCTGGTTATTCAAAACTAACAGACAGACATGTGTTGCTGTGGACTTTGCAGCACTACTCCTTTTTCCCAGCCATAACACAAGGACCGTTTTTGTTGCTCACTATACGAGACACCCACAGCTCGCAAGTTCTGATTTAAAGAACCGTTTATCTAAGAAAATTGCACCTCGCTGACATACCTACTCGTATCAGTCTTTATTGTAATATTTACGGCTGGGAATATCCCCACTTTAATTAAATACGTAGTTGAATACTACAATTCATACCTAGATATAGAGTGTTGAATTTTCATTATTTCTATTCTTTAACAAGTACCTACCGTTAAGTAGTTCGCTTCTTAAGTCATTCTACAAACATATCGATTAGTAGATATAAATTTCTACAGAGTCGAGCAGGTTTTTTAGGGTTCCGTAGCCAAAATGGCAAAAACGGAACCCTTATAGTTTCGTCATGTCCGTCTGTCCGTCTGTCCGTCTGTCCGTCTGTCACAGCCGATTTACTCGGAAACTATAAGTACTACAGTGATGAAATTTGATGGGAATATGTGTTGTATGAACCGCTACAAAAATATGACACTAAATAGTAAAAAAAAGAATTGGGGGTGGGGCCCCCCATACATGTAACTGAGGGATGAAATTTTTTTTTTCGATGTACATACCCGTGTGGGGTATCAATGGAAAGGTCTTTTAAAATGATATAAAGTTTTCTAAAAAACATTTTTCTTAAAGTGAACGGTTGTTGAGATATCAGCTCTCAAAGTCGTAAAAAGTATGTCCCCCCCCCTCTATTTTTATAATTACGGGGTATAAAATTCTAAAAAAAATAGAGGTGATGCATGCTAATTAACTCTTTCAACGATTTTTGGTTTGATCAAAGTATCTCTTATAGTTTTTGAGATAGGTTGATTTAACTGTAATTTACGGAACCCTTCGTGCACGAGTCCGACTCGCACTTGGCCGGTTTTTATTAAAATAGCAATCACACACAAGCCTGCTGCTGAAGAATTTCTCAAGGGGACTATTTTATTTCTTACATGATTTTACACAATGGTTTTATAAGAATATTATAATTGTGTTCTAGTTGGGATCCCAATCCTCTGACGCGTCACACAATATGGAGTCTAGTGGTAGGTGGAACTATCTACTGGCTCCAGTCTAATGCTGTTAATCAGACTATGATACAAAGATATCTTGCGTTGCCAACTCTGCGAGGCGCTAAGTGGTAAGTCAGTGACAACAGCTTGCTCAATTTGAATTTAATGTTATTCCTACAAGATTGTTTAGCTGGGGATAGACTATATCTACTACAGCCTATAACAGGACGACACTTTTGTTTTAATTGAATAGACTGTTTGACTTGATTACTGTAAACCTTAAGCAAAGGAAAATAATTAATTTTACAATGTGATTCGCAGGGCAGTTTTCTTATTCTGCGTAGGCATCTCGTTTCTCTACTGCTTCTGCCTGTACTGCGGGTTGTTGATCTACGCACGATTCCACGACTGCGATCCTTTACAAACTAAGGTAAAATTAACCTTTATCAATATTGTCACGGCCTCAGCTCAGCACAATAAATGATGGATGGGTTACTAGCCTAATAACACCAATGATTCACTTCCCGCAATTGACTCCTATAAATTGCACAGGATTGAGAACAGCGTGGAACCAATCTTGCAATTTAAAAATGCATATATTGAGCCACAGCTAACGTTTTATACCTAGGCACCTATCACAGTATATGTGCTATTTACATACCTTCACAGTTATTAACCAAGATTTAGAACAACAAGCAGGCAGCTTCAGCGATTTCAAATGTAGTATTATATTTAAAACAACATGAAACATATTAATACATACCTAGTACTGATATTTCAAAATTCCAGTTAGCAAAGGCGAAAGATCAGCTGCTGCCGTTGCTAGTGATGGATGTTCTTGGAGAAATCCCTGGGTTGCCGGGAGTCTTCATTGCTGGAATATTTAGTGCAGCTTTGAGGTAAAATCTTCGATTTTCGAGGCTCAGTCTAAGTTAAATTTAAAAAGACTTCAACAGCCACAGCCAGCTTGCAAAATTATTTTATGTATGACTAGCTTCTGCCAGCGGTTTCACCCGCATCCCGTGGGAACTACTTCCCGTACCGGGATATAAAGTAGCCTATAGCCTTCCTGGATAAATGGGCTATCTAACACTGAAATAAATTTTCAAATCGGACCAGTAGTTCCTGAGATTAGCGCGTTCAAACAAACAAACAAACTCTTCAGCTTTATAATATTAGTATAGATTTGATATATTGAATTAAAGGCATTAGAATCCGTTTTTTGTACTATCCTAAAATTGATTGCCAACTTGTATATTATCCGCAGTTCATTGTCAACGAGTCTGAACTCGATGTCTGCAGTAGTACTAGAAGACTTCTACAAGCCGTTCTTCGCGAAGGCGCTGACTGACCGACAGGCGAGCTGGCTCATGCGGGGTGTCGTTATACTCCTGGGCACGCTCTGTGTAGGTAAATACTTTGAGAAACATTTGAATGTCATGTTTACAAAAAAAAATATAACACACTCAGCTACATCCGGTTAGTCTGGAAGCCGATCCCAACATAGTTGGGAAAAAGCTCGGAAGATGATGATGATTACAAAAATGAACACGGGAACAGCTATAAGTAGATATAAATATACAAAATACCTATTGGTGGAGGGTAGACGTGAAACATCGGGTAAAGATATAATTTAACTCACTGACATATCTCCTTCCTTGATATCTATGGTATCCTCTTATACAATGCCTGGTGCATCCGTACCTACTTCTTGCACCACCATGAGACCAGCTCTGACTAGCATAAAGGCGATATTATTAACAAAAAGATTTTTAGTTATACCCCTTGACTGTTTGCTTGATTATTAAATATTTGATTCCAGCACTGGTATTCATAGTAGAGAAGATGGGAACAATCTTGCAGCTGACGATGACGCTGGAGTCAATGACGATGGGCCCTCAACTGGGAGTGTTCACAATGGGCATCCTCATGCCGTGGGTTGATGCTACAGTGAGTTTCATTCTGATTTTTCTATCAAATACAATTATATTACACCTATTACTGAGGTAGTACTACAAATACTTGATTCATATTTCCAGGGGGCTCTAGTGGGTGGAGTCAGCGGTCTAGCGGTGATGTCATGGTGGTGTCTGACGTCACAACTTGCCATAGCTAGGGGGCAGATAAAGCACTCACATAAATCTCTGACAACTGTTGGATGCACTTATAATTTTACGACAGTTGAAGATGTGGTTGAAGAATCAGTCTTTAGGTAAGTAAGAATGTCTTTGTCGGCAGCATTTTATCACTTACATTCTCAAGGCAATTCTCGATGCGGTGCTTAAGTACGTATACGGCTTGCATAAGGACAACGACATGCATCCATGTGTGTAGGTACTGTTGAACAACCGACAAACAAACTACGAAGCGAAGATTTAAATCAGAGTTCTTAATAGTGCAATAAACGCAGTGATTGTTCCTATGGACTTTAAATATTCTTCCCGGAACCGACTAGCGTTAGGCTATGCAAGAACTGCTTTAAAATTGTAGTTTTTATTTTACATGATCCCTCGTAATATTTCCAGTGAAGACGTAAACCCAGTGCTTCGGGTATCCTACATGTGGTACACACTAGCCGGCATGGCGGTGACCATGTGCGTAGGCGCAGTGGCGTCGCGCATTAACCGCGCGCGAGGCTCGCCGCACCTGCCGCCCGCGCCGAGCCTGCTCGCGCCGCAGCTCAGGAAGCTCTTCAAGGAACCCCCGCACCCTACTGATGAACCCTATATTAGTGCTTATGGACAGAATAAGGTTGGTTGAGATTCTTGTGTGAAAGGTTCTTGTCGAGCTTTTCTTGTTCGAAGTTGACTACAAGTAGGGTTACCATATGAAAGACGTTGGCCACATTTTACGTTGGGACAGGCATTATTACGTTGAAAAGAAATTGGCTGACAATGGAATCAATGTTGATTGCGTAGGAAAATTGCAAAACTGTATCTTGTGAAGATTTTGATGTTTAGATATTAGAAAAGAAAGAACTACATACGTACGCATTAAAAAAAATATGTCCTCTGACCAATATCAGTATTAAATAGCCTTCATTATTATCCGTTGGCTTTTACGTATTGCCTACAGCGTTTTGCTATGGACAGGCATTTTTCTAAAAATTCATGCATTTTCAAGTTTCAAATAGAATACATTTTTCCCAAATTGATTCAATGAGTGTAACAAATGCTTTTATGAGAACATCTAAACATGCCTATTCTAAAATAATAGGACCAAAAATTGTGTTACAGGAAGCCTGCCACGCTAATTCTACCTCAATAAACATGAAGCCAATTACCGAAACCGAAGAAATAAGTTAATTTCATAGTTAATGTTAAGTATGTTAATTTTATATTTATGTAATAAATCGTTTCAATAAAACCTGTTCTTCATTTAACTTTCCTACTTTCTTTATAGGGGAGAAAACAACAACAGAAAATATATTGAATAATTATTTCAATAAGTACATAACTAGAAACACTCTGTACGCTTTTGAAACCTGTAATAAAAACAAATATTTTATGATGGTGGTTAAAAGTATTTTTGAAAATTTTTGGAATGTAAGTATTTTTCACAACCATCTTCGTAAGTTATAACTCAGATGAATACTGGTCGTTTTTGGTCAAAATAATCAATGGATGCCATTAGTTTTATTTTTTACGTATTTTTTTTTATTATGGCTTTCTTATTTTTTTTAAGCAAAATGGGTCAGTACCTTTGTGTCAATACCTACATAATCGATCTCATTGTTTGTTATTTTTTTTAAATAAAAAGGTTTTTACATATAGAAAAAGAAATAGTTCGTCCTTGTATGTATTTTAACGATTCACATGGTTAACAGTTCCTACATGGTTACAACCTTACACAACATCAGCGATTTATACGTTCAAAGTCAACAGTTGTAACTGTATCCTTTGAAGATGCATTAAAGTCTATTTTAGACTGACACAGGAAATGGTCGATTGTAACAAAAATAGCCCCTGACCATCAAGGAAAATCGAGGGCGGCAATTGTAAAATTGCTCTAACATTCATTCACACTTTGTTACTGAGATGTGTCTTAGGCGAGTGTGTTTATAGTATTAGTAAATAAATAAAATAATAAAATGTCTGAAGAAAAATTACATGTATCGGAAGTAAGACTTTCCCTCCAGCATTTCGCATGGTTTGACTATGTACTGTTTATTTTTATGTTAACAATATGTGGTGGAATTGGTGTATACTTCGGGTTCGTAAAGAAACAGAGTTCTACCCAGGACTATTTGATGGGAGGACGAAATATGAAGTTATTGCCCGTCTGCTTCTCATTAGTGGCAAGGTAAATTAATTCGGCAAATAATTTAATTCTGACAGAAAAAATGTGCTTAAGTAGCCAGATAGTTACTGACTTATATTTTCATCATTTTCAGCTTTATTTCAGGAATATCCCTTTTAGGTATACCAACAGAGTTGTACATTTATGGAACACCTTATGTGTTTACTTTAATCGGTACTCTTTTAATGTCAGTAATAATTTCTTATACATTTTTACCAATACTCCATGAATTGAAATTAACATCAGCGTACGAGGTAAGAATAGAATAATTATTTTTTATGTCCTTCAACATTTTTGGTATTTACAAGAGAATAAATAAACAGGCAAATCTTTATAAAATAAAATAAATATAATATTAAATATTCGAAAAAGGTCTAATATATTGTTCATAGATTGTAACCTTTTTATTACGACCATGTAGCCTATAGATACTGTCCGATTTCGCCGAAAAAATCGCTGGATGCCATAAACTTTTTGTTTTTCTTTTTTCTTCATTCCCTATAATATGGCTGTAATGTATTTTTTCTAGTAAATTCAGCCAGAAATAAGTGATCAAATTATTATAGCCTTATTATTGGCATCGGCTTTTTATTAGAGTCAGAATAAGTTTTTAGTCTGTGGACGTCATAGTGTGAAAATAATTCGAATAGGCGCGAAAAGGAAAATTTGTTTTTTAATTTAGTTTATTGACTGTTTTATTAAAATAATGAATTATTTTAACGTTTTGTTAAAAAAAAAAATGTATAAAATGTGAAATAAATTGTTTCAGTACTTAGAACTCCGATATGACAAACGCCTGAGAGTGTTTGGTTCTGTGATTTTCACCGTTTACTTGGTAAGTCGAAACTGAAACAATATATTTGAATTAAAATAAAATGCAAAGTAAACTGTTACTTACTGATATTTATTTATTATAGATGGCTTGGCTGCCTATTGTAGTTTATGTACCAGCTTTAGCATTTAATCAAGGTAAGATATTATAAGTAGATGAGGGATAGTGAAGAGTCTCTAACTGTTTGGGCGGATATTTTACCTTAATTTACTTTAATTTTTCAGTGACTGGAGTTAACATTCACATTACCACTTCTGCAGTATGCATTGTTTGCATATTTTATACGTCTTTGGTAAGCTGTATTCTAATTCACATGACTATTTTGTATTTATTTCCTCTTTAACCCCAATACATACGATCAGTTGCACCATTTAACTAGTCAAGTCGCCGATTTGGTCAATGGGCGGCAAGAATGCGGCTGGTTATGGTTTAGATCAGGGGCCCGATTCTCCTAAGTTAATAATGTCAAAATCGAATAGAAATCGAATCGCAATATGATCGCAATAGCAGTTTTAACCATATCGCGCATTCTGCTACTAATAAAAGACCAATCGTATTCGATTGACATTTGATTGGTGTGCGATTGGTCTGCAATTTTAGTGATTTTGGTCTATACGGTAGTTTGCTGTATAATCATTTTGCAATCGTAAATCATTTGCAGACAAAATGATTCATTATTGAATGATAGAAAAGGATAAAAACGTTTATTTCAAAGAATAAACGTTTATTTTAAAAATAGCGGAATGCCACATACGCTTCAATCGTAATCGAGTCGGGATTGGATCTCAGTCGAATCGAGTCGAACGTGAATCGTATGGCGCTTAAGTAAAATTAGGAGAATCGGGCTTAGATATTGTTAGAGTTATATGGTGTAACTGCGTCTGAGTATAATTATTTTATATGGAGCTTAGACAGCAATTTACATCGCATGGATAAGAATTCTTGACCGTTTATCACACAATTATGTTTATCTTCTAGGGTGGCCTGAAAGCCGTTGTATGGACAGATGTGATCCAAACTATAGTGATGATTGGCGCTATGATCATAGTTGTTATAAAAGGCACTATTATAGCCGGAGGTTTTCAAGAGGTGTTCCGTGAAAATTGGAACACAGGACGATTGGAAATACCACCGTAACTATTTTCTTTTATGTATTTTAAATCTGTAATATAGCCTAGTCTTTGGTAGCACGCCTAAAGGGATGAGTAGCGCTCATTGTTGAAAGCCTCTTTTTGTGGGTGCAGCATGAGGGAGTGTCAGACTCTTACTGACAGAAACCCATCATGTTCCTTTTGGAGCCTGTCCCAGGGCCGCACCAGCTGGAATTTGTTGGAGGCCTACGTTCAATAGTGGATGACAAGAAGCTCACGAGGGGTTTCACGTTATAATAAATTCATTTTTATTTCTTAGGGTCAGTTTAGATCTAACGGTGAGACATTCTATCTGGTCCGTCTCCATCGGTTCGACTTTCTACTGGATCGGCAATGTTGCCGTGAATCAGTCCATGCTGCAACGGTTTCTTGCATTGCGTGAGCTCAAGTCTTCGATAAGGTCAGGATTTAGATGATATCTTAACAAATAATTATTTGTTTCAAAAGGAATGTTATTTAAAACTAGCTTCTGCCAGCGGTTTCACCCGCATCCCGTGGGAACCCCGTCACGGACCCGGATAAAAAGTAGCCTATAGCCTTCCTCGATAAATGGGCTATCTAACACTGAAAGAATTTTTCAAATCGGACCAGTAGTTCCTGAGATTAGCGCGTTCAAACAAACAAACAAACAAACAAACAATCAAACAATCAAACAAACAAACAAACTTTTTAGCTTTATAATATTAGTATAGATTAAGATTGATAAATAACCTTATTAATCACAAATCAAGTACACCTACCTTAATAAAACCTGGAAATAGGTACCTAATTTCTGTATGAGGAAATATGTTCTAATCAAACAAATCAATTTCAATAATACCCCACACGATTATGATTGATCAGTTTTTTGATTCACAAACAAACAATTTGTGACGTAAACTAATTGGTAAATCCTTTTTGCAATTTGGGTAGGTAATTTACAAACGATAAAATAATCTGATTTTTTGAATGGATTAATCAATTTTGAAACACAGTATGATATCTTCGATCTTTCAGGGCTGTTTGGGGTTTTTTGCTCGGGGTGGTATTCATAATGCTAATATGCGGGTACAGTGGGTTGCTAGCCTTTGCGAAGTACCACGACTGTGACCCGTTAGACTCCAAGCTGGCTCTAGCTAAGGACCAACTGTTACCTCTACTAGTCATGGATGTTTTGGGAGACTGGCCTGGCATGCCTGGAATATTTGTTGCTGGAGTTTTTAGTGCGTCTCTTAGGTAAGTCGAAATATATGATGCATGTAAAACTAAGGTTCATGACTTCTTGAGTTAATCTGACGGATATAAAGCATTGAATATGAATGATATCGATTCTCCTGTTCTCATATTATAAAGACGAAAAGTAAGGTTACGAAGTTGTCTACGGAGTAATCTTTGGATCAACTGAACACATTGTAGAAATTCTTTCACAAATAGAAAGCCACGTACATAATTTATGAAGCTATAAGCCAGGATACAAGCGGGATGCGATTGAGGCCATGAGAAACAGCTGGCTAAAATTTAAACAACATTTGCAATAGATACATCTTCTTTATTCGTCTTGGCACGAAGAAGACTTTCAGGAAATGTTAAACCGACTAACAAAATACTGTAATCACACTCAAATGTAATCTTTTGCAAATTGCATGACTAATTTGTTTTGTGTTGATTTATTTTATCATCTTACGATACTATAAGCACTATAAGTAGCCTTTATTTCTTCATACAATCCCATCCACCATTGCCTGATAACGTCAAAGAAGATTAAGATTATGCTCATTCGATTAATTACGGGGGTCAATTTTGATTAGGGAAAAAACAACTATGGGCCGATTTGTCAATCATCAGTTAACCTCTATCTCAGGAATAAATATTGTGTTTTAAACACATGTTCTATAAATAAGCTGTCAAAACGTAAATCATATTCTTCAAATAAGGGTCATAATTATGGCGGTTGAGAAATCCACCCTAAGTAAATGTTTTCAAGATGTTTCTTTTTAATTCAAAGTTATTTTCAGTTCCTTGTCAACTGGTTTGAATTCAATGGCTGCCGTTGTATTGGAAGATTTCTGGAAGCCATTTTTCAAAGAATTGACTCATAGACAAACGCAGATATTGGTCAGATCTGTCGTTGTTATACTTGGAGTCATTTGTGTTGGTAAGTTGAATATCTTGTGACCTAATATTATAAAGAGATACAATTTGTAAGTTTGTATGTACGAGCATAGATTATATAATAGTTACTACGTAACAGATAAATCACTCCATACAAAAAAGTCCATACCTACTGTTATAAGCACCTACAAGTTCCCAAACTACCTACAAATTCATAGCTGCGTTAGAAAATGAACCTTAAAAACTCCAGCGCTCGATTGTTATTTCAATGCGATAGCGCACAGTTCAGTGACCGCGACCGTGCCGACAGCGAGCGTAGGGTTGCCTCTTACAATTAAATAGGGAACAAAGTTACGCTTATTTGTAACTGACTTCCCGAATCAATGGAGGTGCCCAACTACTTTTCGAGCACAGAACACGCAAATATTCTATACTTACCTATTACCCCTGGCACAACACCGCTGACCGCTGATACATACCTACTTACCCAAAATTGGTTTCTGCGCAGCGATATACAACCTTATTTTTTGTTAATGCGAAACTTGATACACCTGTCTAGTATTTTTGTGTAAAGAATCTATTTACAAAATTTCACGACTGTATCATAAAAAAACACAAAGTTATAAGCTTGTAAAGTCAGCAAAAATTCAAGGTCACCGGGTCTTCAAGGGGACTGAGGGGTTTTTTTGCACTTGCTACTAGTTGTTTACTGTTTCCTAATACTCGATATGACCTGCCATGACCTGTGTTGTACTTAATGGCGGCGTTGTCCAACTTTAAACTTTTTTAAATAGTTTTTGAAAAAAATATAACTTGGTGTAAAAACTATTGGAATCGATTCAGTTACTGATTCTGAACAAACTATATTCAGGTTTCGCATATACTAAAAATAACGTTGTATATGCAATGTTCCAAGCCACCATTTAGTTGGACGAGAACTATACCTACTTATACTCGAAATGTTTTTAGCTACAAAACTCGGTAATCATTGCATGTATAACTAAGTATAAAGTATAAGTATCTATAATTTAAGTATCTAAAGTAAGTCGCTTATTTTTAAAATGACAAAGAAGATAAGTATTTTTACTTAAAAAAATAGAAACCTATGTATATTCATACATAGGTATAAAATATTTCTAAATGCCTATACATATATAAGTAATAGGAAACCTTTATATTTTCCTAAAATAGTCACATATACACCTACACAAATCAAAATAGTTCTTCAGTTTATTAGATAATTGTAAAAACCAAATAAAAAATAAACAATAACTGTCCTGTCTACATCTCTAGGTAAACGGAAAAACGAAAGCTTTATATTTTTTCTTTTACTTGATCTGCAACCAAGCACAGCACATAACTGGCCAGAGGTCGTCATGTTCACAAATAAAAATAATAAACATAAAACGCGCGCGTCGCGAGCGGCTGTCGAAAGCCCTGTGCCGCGTGGGGTTACCGGTAACCCAGCGAGCGGTAGGCATTTATCGCGCGCAAGTACGTCGAGTGACAGAGGCCTATTTAAACTGTGCCTGGTACGAGGTAGGTAATCTTTGAAACCAAAATTCTTTCATTGATAGATAGTTACAATGTTCCTGAGTGCCATAGGCTATATTTTCTCCCGGTGCGGGCAGTGGTCCACGGGACGCTGGTAAAACCGCGGGAAAACAGCTCGTTTTAAATAAAGAAAAAGTGGTCTTTGACATTATTTATTATGATTAAAATGTCAATTATAAATATGTTGTAATGTCACTGTTTTAGGTCTAGTATTCGTAGTAGAGATGTTGGGTTCAGTCTTACAGCTGACGATGAGTTTATCCTCAGCGTCCATGGGACCCTTAGCTGGAGTGTTCCTCATGGGAATGTTCTTACCTTTCATAGATTCTACGGTAAACAACCTTACTTATTTGATATGTTATATTTATTGCCCTCTCATGCTATGCTTTCATATAGTTCTCGTACACTCAAGTGCAATGAAATGGGACGATTGTAACCCGTATTTTGCAGGTCCTCATAAAAATACTGATTTGACTGTGTCCTATACTTTTACTGGTATTAAATAAAGGATTATTTTCTACTCAAAATGCTATTAAGTATTCAACTGAATTATTATTTATTTTTGTGTATTGTAGAGTGCATTATCAGGAGGTATAGTAGGTCTGACATCTGCGTGGTGGATCGCTGCGCAGTCGCAGTTGGCACAGGCTCGAGGGTTGTTGATGTCCAATGAGAAGCAGAGGTTCACGCACAACTGTACTTACGACTTCGATCAATTTGTGCCTAGTGTGGCTGATGCAGAAAGGTTGGTGAATCCGTTATTTTATTAAGGTATTTCATAGTTTGCGGTATGTATGTACCTACTTAATGTGTAATGTAATGTGGTTACCAATTGTATCTGCTATGCAGACAGTAAAACGAACAAAATGTAAGTTTAAGCACCATAGGATTGGTGTGATACGTACATAAATTTTTTGGGCTGAATACCATGCCTATTATCATGCCATTTTTTTAAATTCTATGTTTTTTTAAGTGTTGTACATATTTTTTTTTGCACGACGTCGTAAACCAATTGTGCAATGAGCTTGCAAAGATACTAATCTAAGCTGTCAAAAAAATCCTCATCAGTTTTAATTAATTAAGCCTTTGTCAATTTTAGATAATGTAATCGTTAGCTCTGATTGCGATGTTTAAAATATAGGTATTGGCTACCCAGGTGTAAATTCATGATTGAGTAGATTATGTTAGGAATGGAATGAAAGGGGCCTACCTACTAATGATTGAAACCTATATTGTAGAAACCTTCCTGTAGTGGGAATCTTAGGGTCCTACCAGGACAATCCATCGGCAGTGGATTAATATGAACCCACCCAAAACAAAAATGTGAAAGACTGCCAAGTTCGATAATATGGGAATGCTTCGCCTATAAAATAAGTGAGATCTGAATAAGTACCAAGTTCCATACACATACCTCAGTTAAAAATAGTTACTTTTTAATGATGTCACTTGGCAAGTTTTCATACACCTTGTTATAAACCTACTAAACGCAATGAATCAAGTATTTAATTTTCTATTAAAACTTGCCAAGTAACATCATTAAAAAGTAACTATTTTTAACTGAGGTATGTGTATGGAACTTGGTACTTATTCAGATCTCACTTATTTTATAGGCGAAGCATTCCCATATTATCGAACTTGGCAGTCTTTCACATTTTTGTTTTGGGTGGGATTTCATTTATTTTTGTAAGGTTGTTTATTTTATTTTTTTCTTATGATGAAGTTAGTTAAAGAAATGTCTCATTTATACTATCTTTTAGATTTTTTAATATGCACTATGTTTCTTACAAAGAAATGAACTAGATTAACTAATCATCCTCCGAGCCTTTTTCCCAACAATGTTGGGGTCGGCTTCCAGTCTAACCGGATTCAGCTGAGTACCAGTGCTTTACAAGAAGCGACTGCCTATCTGACCTCCTCAACCCAGTTACCCGGGCAACCCGATACCCCTTGGTTAGACTGGTGTCAGACTTACTGGCTTCTAACTACCCGTAACGACTGCCAAGGATGTTCAATGACAGCCGGGACCTACAGTTTAACGTGCCATCCGAAACACAGCCAATGGTGTCTAAGATATACTTAGAAAGTACATACAAACTTAGAAAAGTTGCATTAGTACTTGCCTGACCTGGGATCGAACCCGCGCCCTTGTACTTGAGAGGTTGGTCCTTTACCCAGTAGGCCACCATGACTTTTTTTTTTTTTACTAGATTAACTAAATGGACTAGATTTACCAACTGACTGACATGACATGTTATCAATTATGTTCGTGGATCAAAGTTACACATTCGTTATTTTCGAAAGTGACACACTTGGCCGTTTTCAGATTTTTACTTTACTTTGACTAAATACAAACCTTTGTACCATTCGAAGATATATTATATAAATATAGATAAATTTAGGTCGCTTTAGTTCCTTAGGGGTATAAATTTACACCTGGTATAAAACACCTTCATTATTTTGAAACCGACTCACACTTGGCCATTTTCAGATTTTTTCCTTTACCTTGACATAAAGACCTACCTCCATGCCAAATTTCAAGTCAATTCGACCATTGGAAGTGGTCTAGGTTTTTGATGAGTGAGTCAGTGAATCAGTGAATCAGTGAATCAGTGTATAGTAAAAATAGCGATTTTCTGACGTCAATATCTCAAGACCTACAATAGGTATTTTAATGAAATTTTGTATTTTAGATAAGTGAGGGGGTCTCAACAGATACTAGAAATTTGATATGCGTAAATAAAATAGATTTTGAGTTACAGGGGGGTCGAATTTGGCCCGAAATGGTTCGTGTAATATAACCCACGGCCGGTGTGTCGCTTTTTTTGCTCGAACTTGGCGGACACACTGCCGTGTGTCTAGATGAATGATGAATCGATGGTAGAACTAATGGATTTGTCATAGACATATTATGGCATCTTGGTACAGTGGCCATGTACTCAGTATCCAACATCATTACAAAACGAACTTATTGCATATAATAAGAGCTTATTTAGATAGGATAGGTGTATTAACTAAGTAGATTGCCTTTTTGTATCCTTAAATTTTATTTTCAGTGAAGTGCCATACTTATACCGCATCTCATTCATGTGGTTCACGGCGTTTGGTTGTATGGTGACCATTGGGATCGGCTGTATTGTTAACTTACGACGGACGGCAAAAGTGCACCATGATCATCGCCTGTTCGCTCCCTTCATTCGAACGTGGCTGGAGAAAGATAAGGTAAGATGTTGTGATTCCTACGGGACTTATACTGTAATGAAAACTAATAACGAGATCTTTGGATAAAAAATTAAACAAAATCAAAACACAAGTTTTCAACCTCTATCATCTTTTGACAAATCTTGCAAAATTTTGTGGATAAAAAAAAATTATTACATTGCAAGAGCATTCTAACAATTTTAATACCCTTTGTTTTCAGCAATTACATGCGAAATAAAAGAATTATGTACAAACACGATTATCCTAATCCTTCATACGTGACCTTGATAGCCAATATCAATCTGAATCACAGCGATTCGATAACGATAATTAATTCGTGTGGACGTCACGACCACGCCATTCCATTCCGTTATTTTGTTTAGCGTATTTGTTTCATAGTTTGAGGGTTTTAAAAACATGACAGATGCTTACTATCGCTTGTAACTAAGTGCATAATAATCGATTTCAGTTTTGTGATATTTTAGTAGTTCTGAAATATTACTAAAATATATGCATGTTGTATGAAAAGAGCCCTCTAGTGAGAAATCCCAATGAAAATAATCAGATCTGGAATGTATTTATTTGTCGGAGGGAACATCAGGATGGCACTATCGTCCGACATCAGTTAGGGTAATCGAGCAAAGAGATAACTCAAACAAACTCAAAACTTAAACAAACTTAATAGTTAAGAAGGGCCTGATTAATGTAAGTATTTAATGCATGTTTTTTTTGTAGATCACGGGGTAATAGCAGAATTATGTAACTTTAGTACCTATAGTAGCGAATATGCGTATGCGTATAATATATATATATATATATATAATGGACGTCCACTAACAAGGTGGACAGACGACCTTATAAAGGTCGCCGGAAGACGCTGGATGCAGGTCGCCTCCAATAGGCTTCTGTGGAGATCTAAGGGGGAGGCCTATGTTCAGCAGTGGACGTCCTATGGCTGAGATGATGATGATGCGTATATTGTATTAGTAAATAGTAGAGCAGTCAAGTTTAGGTAATTATTCGAAAATATTTCATTAAATATCTTTGTTACAGATACACCAAATGTATTTGAAAAATATTGAAAAATGAACAACGTCAAGACATTGAAGAAGAAAATTTCGTGATATTAAGAAAAGTCACTATAATTTTTTTTTACATTAAACGTGATTAGAAAGTTGTCACTTGACACTTGTCACGGAGCAAAAGTATAGGTAAATGAAATATTATTTTTATAATATAGTGGAGGAATTATAACATAGGTAATACATTATCAACCCAGGTTTATCTATGTAAATCTTATTTCGTATGTAAATCTGTAAATGTATGTATTTTGAAGAGATATGAATACATAGACATAAATAAAAATAGCTATAGTATATTTTATTTAAATATATTCAGTTGTTAGGTTATGGGAATTATGTAATTTTTTTGATGCGATATCGTCTTATATTTCGATTATGTTATTCACGAAAAGTCCGTACCTAACGTCAGAATCTCGTTACTTTGGTGCGCGCGCAATATTTAAGCAAATTACGTTACGTAATTTAAGCTTTTAAGTTACATTTTAAGCGAATACATTATATTAAAATCAGAAAATATTCTATTACGAAAAAGACGTTATCACGTAAAAACTTCGTTCGTATACTGACTTTACAGATTCTAAGCGCGCACTGAAAGGCACGCTTATGTATGCGCCGTATAGATCTAGACTCGCGCGCGGGCTTAACCGCGGGCGGAAGCTGATAATTATTATCTAGAAAATCAAGTTATCGATCTTAGATTTCAGAGATTTCCGTCACTACTGTGTTAAGAACAATCGCTATGCGGCATTTTAATCAATTAATATGTATACCTATCAGGATTATTGGCAATAACAATCCAATCAGCAATAAATAAATGCGACAAGACCATTTTCTAGAACTTTGTATATTTTTAGCTTTGGCAAAGTCAAAGCAATAAAAAAAAGGAAGTAAGCAGGAAGAAAACAAAAAGTTGAAATAAATAACGTTTAATGATAGTTCAACTTAAATCATTATTTTAAGATCAATAATAAGAAGATGAAATGCATCAGTTTCACTTAGTAGGGGTAGCTGCGTGATGTGTTGACTCTGAATATACCCGCTCTGTGAACAAAAAATTGTATTTAGCCTAGCATATATATCCCTTTTACATTCAGGACTTCAGTAAGTAACGATCGATCTAGCAAAAAAGAGTTAATTAGTTTTTGATTGAAATTAATTCTAGGTACAATGATTTTGCTGCAGATTCAGATTTCTCACAATAAAGTTTATCGGATTATACATCATTTCCTTACCTAGACTTGGAGATATTGCTGTTGCCCATAGGGTTGAGGGTGCCTGTACATCTGTTACGGGTAGCATCCCTCAAACTGGCACATTCATTGGCCTGAAGATGGTTGTATTTCACGGTACTAGCCATGTACTTGTAGGCACGGCTATGGGAACAAGTGACAATGTAACAGCCAGGCATGCTAGAGCCACCATTAGGGTAAAAATCGGCGTCTCCACAGAGGTCCTTATATCCAAGTGTGGACGTTTCTGTGTGAATTACTTCTACGTATTGTCTCGGATGCGGTTGCGGTCTGAGCCCCATAGAGGTCCAGCAGGGTCCAATGCTATAATAGAACAAATATTTAAAGAACTGTGTTTTAATCTCGATCAAGAAAAAAGTGTAAAATCTATACCTGTGATTCTCTTGACTCTGGATCCTGTTTCCCTGCCAGCATTGCCAACTAGGTGACCACCAAGACTGAAACCTACTAAGTGTACTCTCTCGAATGATAATCCCAAGGTGGACAGCCAGTTTAAGAATTGTCCTAGACCTCTACCAACTTCGGCAGTGCCTCCTTTAGCTGTCGTGTAAGACCTGTTGGCGAGGGCACTCCAGTCAAGCACAATGACATTGACATCTGCATCCTGTAGAAAAGCTGAAAGAATTTTAAAATTAATCACTGGTTTTAATGTTATAACAAAATATATATAAAAAATGAGAATGAAGAATGTTTACCTTCAACCAACAACTGGTTCATCGTATTAGCGCCATGACCATTCCATCCATGAGCCAGGAAGACAGTGATCCTTGAGAAGTTAATGTTGGAATTTGACACAGATGCTGCATTACCATGGACTAAGACTTGAGCTGATGTAGGATTCGATCTGGAAACGTTATACAATACAATGAATGTTATGAGTGTGCCAGCAAGGTATACTTAAATTAAGTGCTTATGTACAATTAAATGATGAGGACCTGGTATAAAGCCAGTATGCGTTATTGGCTGGATTTCTGGCAAATCGTTCGATGAAGTCTACGTCGACTGGCTCCTCGGCATCGACCAGTTGAAGGACGTCGTCTTCATCTCCCGCAAAATAGAAGTACCTGTCACCTTCCTTGTAACCCTTCACAGGGTCTCTGAGGACGCTCGCAGCACAAGCTGAAGACGAGAGAAAAATTTTACTTCTCTCCGGAAACATATATCTATATTTCGGTTATAGTTGTATTTTTTTTTGTAAAACAGCACTTGACACTGATTTAATATAGATTCCATTTTAAGAATAAAAGTATGCTTACCTGCTATAACGACAAAAAGAAAGAACAAACACTTCATCCTGTACAGGAGTGCTTCTTAATGACTACCTACTATCTTATTATTAATGTTTCAGTTGTCTATTAATCGCCATTTATAGCATTCTGTATTTTGATTATTTTTCCGTTAATCGATCGCGATAATGAAAAAGAGAAAAGTAATCATTATCTGATCTGATAAATAAATATGTGATCAACCCGATCATGTTGTGAACCATGTGGTAATAAATACAGAATTATCTAGAATTATGTAAATGTGTCCATCTTTGTTAAGCCTAAAACTGTATCACACAGTAGATGTAGATGTTTGGTGTGGGAAAGCTTTTTTTTTAATCGACGTCAGGCAATGATATTTGTTCTTCTTAAGGCCTCATTTACGGAGACGCGGGGCGTCTCGCGTCGCGTGTGGCGTGGAGTCTCGCGGCGCGTCGGACGTTTTTTTCTGTTCATGGTGGGGCGGCGCGTGAAGCGGCACGCATCATCGCACGCGTAAACACAAACTTATAGCAATATACGACCATGTTCATAGAGAAGCGAGACGGGAAGCGTGGCGGTGCCCACCGCGGCGCCCGCGGCGAATCCTCTAGCGTGTAGCGAAGCACGCGGCGGGCATCGCGGCGGCGCACGCTCGCCTCGATCAAATCGGCTACTTTTATGTTGGCGAGAGATGGGAGCCATATTATAATTGCCGCTGCGTGCGCCGCCGCGATAAACGCCGCGTGGGACGCGTCGGTGCCATCCGCGGACTCGGCCGCAAAAAACGCCCTAATTCAAACTCGCAAAAAATCGCTTCTCCGTAAACGCACTCATACAACGCCATATATTTGAATTCAGTGCGGGCCGCGCCGGTCAACGCAACGCGCGACGCCCCGCGTCTCCGTAAATGAGGCCAAGAGAGATTAGTCCTGATGGAATTAGGTTCTGAAAACCATTTTTTACTTACACTCTACGTGTATGTACGCACAGCGTGATATTATTATTTGTAAATAATAAATTAATCTTATCACAAATTGATTACATCTATCTGTCCATAAAAATCTGAATAATTACGATAAAAAACCTATTATTTTTTCGTCGCCATGTGTGTCTGTGACTGATATGCATGAAAATAACAGAAAACTGCCCATTTGCGTCATTTACCTGTTTGTGACGTCAAAATGATTAATTAACCACTAGCTTTTACTCGCTACTTCGTCCGTGTAGACTTGGGATATTCCGTCATCCCCGATCCCGTTATCGTGATACATATTTAATTTTGTTAAATAATGATTAATTTGTAGGAAATAAAAATGTTTACCTACTATTAAAACTATTTGATATATCCCTTTACATTACCTTAACTACATACGTTTTAAAGACATTTGAATGCTTAGAAAATCTTTAATATGGGACCTACTAATTAAGGTGAACTTATTTTTGGCTTTGCATTTTTTGTATCTAATAGATCTAAATCTATTGGATATGATATGTAATTCTACACTAGAGTGATTCTAAAAAACTGCAAAGATTATTGATAAAGGAAAATTTACCTATACCTATGCTTTATCGTACCAGGTGATACGTGATCTGTAGCTGAAAATAACAGTAGGAGAAAATAAGAAAATAATTAAGCTGTTAAACATTTTATTGCATTGTATAAATACTATTGTTCTTTCTTAATTTATATTAATGTTTTATTGTTCTCTTTGCTTTCCTAATAGGGGTAACTTCTACCTGTGTTGACTCTGAATATACCGGCCCTGTAAACAAAATACAAGTCATGAAGTCACGATTACACAATTATGTGGTTATTACTGACATATAATTTAACTCGTGTCTATCGATCAAGATAAAGCAGCAATAGTTAGCAAGCAATTTTCTTCTTGATTAATTAAAATAAAATAAAAAAATTCTTAGTCAATAAACATATTTTCTCACCTTGACTTGTTCAAGTCACTGTTACCCATAGGGTACAGATCACCAGAGCATCTGTTGCGAGTGGCATCCCTAAGGGTACCACATTCATTGGCGAGAAGGTGGTCATATTTCACTGTGCTGGCCATGTACTCGTAGGCGCGGCCGTGCGAACACGAGTTCAGCCAGCAGCCTGGCATGCCAGAGCCTCCATTCGGGTAGAAGTCGGCGTCGCCACAAGGGTCAGTGTATCCGAGAAAACCAGTGTTTGTGTGCATGACCTCCACGTATTGGCCGTCAGTTGCCACCACGCGGTTGTTGTCTCTACCCCACAGAGGTCCAGCGGGGTCCAAAGCTGAAAGTTTATTTGTAAATTAAAATGATTCCACAGAAAGCTTTTGTAACAATTAATAATTAGAATTGAAAAAAAAATGTTTTTTTTTTCGCTTTTAAAACCATAGCACAAGTTACCTGTAATCCTTTTAACGAGAGATCCGGTTTCGCGGCCGGCATTTCCAACCAGATGACCACCGAGACTGAATCCTACTAAATGGACTTTTTCGTATGAATATCCCAATGAAGCGAGCCAATTCACGAATTGTCCTAGTCCTCTGCCAACTCCAGCAGTGCCGCCTTTAGCTGTCGTGTAAGACCTGTTGGCGAGAGCCCTCCAGTCAAGCACTATAACGTTTACATCAGCATTCTGTAGGAAAGCTGAAACAAATTACGACAAAAAATTACAACCATTTTTATTAAAAACACTTGTATTTCGTAATATATATTTAGTACAGTATCTTATATTATATTACCTTCAGTGAGATCTCTGTTCATTTGGTTTCCACCGTTTCCATTCCAACCATGAGCAAGAAATACAGTCACTTTTGAAAAATCAAAGTTTGAACTTGCGAGAGACTGCACATCACCAAATCCAATGATTTGAGCTGTAGTTGGGTTGGCTCTGAAAAAAGCATCAAGTATTATGTAAAGTGAACCAAGGTAATAAATATTAATGTCATTTAAGATTATAAAATTAACACGAAATAATTTATGGATAGCTCACGCGATATGATCCTCACAACTCATTAAAGATGATAATTTATTGATTTATTTAAAGAAACAATGAAGAATCAAAGAATTGTCAATTTCATTTGCAAGGAATTTCAGTAATTTAACTGTTTTGAAAAAAAAGTGCCATTTCACCTGGTAAAGAGCCAATAGCCGTTATTTGCTGCATTTCTAGTAAAAGTTTCAATTAAGGCCACATCGGCCGGCTCTTCGGCATCGACAAGGTGAAGGGTGTCGTCACCATCTCCCGGGAAATAGAAGTACCTGTCACCTTCCTTGTAACCCTGCACAGGGTCTCTGAGGACGCTCGCAGCACAAGCTATAATTGAATAAACAATGTTTAATACACCATAAGCCTACAAATATGTCAAATGTCTAAATCGATCGTCGTGCAAGGTAGGTAATCGTCATTCATTGCAAGTATTTTATTAAAAAAGATTACGTTTCCCAGAAAGAAAATTAGATTGATCTGTGGCATGTTTTGTATTTTTTTAACTATTTCTACACGAGTTATTGGAGGAACAATGTTTATTTACTGAATTATTTTTAAAATTGTTTAGTTTCGGTATAATTTAAACGATTTAAATTATAATTTTACCTGCTATAGCGACGGATAACAGTAACAAGCACTTCATTATAATCAGGAGTGGCACTATTAACTAGTCCAAATAGCTATGGAGTAATTGTTTTTGTTAGATACCGTGTTTTATATGTGATTATACCCAATTTATCGCGATATCTGATCTATATCGTGTAATGAACTAGTATCAATTGATCTACTTCTTAATAGGTAGTTCTTAAACAAACCTTTAGGCACGAGATTGTCCGATAAATTCCATTGTTTACGGCTATCGTGTTAATTTGTAAACGAATTACATTGACTACTACTGACAGTAGTAAGTTAGCAATTGGTTGCGGTAACATGTTTCATTAGGATTGCCATTTATAAGGTAGGTCGTTTACCAGATTTGCTGACAGACATAAGTACCATACATAGTACCATACATAGTACTTACATATTTACGCAATGCAATTAAATGTGAAATATTTATATAATCTTATAAGTAGTAAGTTAATAACAGACAACCGGATATATCCAGTGATTTGCATTTGCATTAGGTACCTACGTATTATCGGTGACTGAATCATGTTTTAATTTGTTTGATAGCAGGAAGCGATTACTTTGATGGTTTTACAGCAAGATATAGTATTTTATGACGACTTTGATTTCCTACTAATCAATATGGAAAACCCAGTAGCTTTCCTCTTTCATACTATTAACAGATAAGGAATATTTCGCAACAGTTCTTCGGGATTGCTTTTTTATTGATTTGATAATAAAACGCGATTTTATATCTATTGTTACTACAAAAACTGCGATGCTAAGGTTGGCTTCGCAAGGGGAACTTTGTATTTATTGCCTACAATTTTCAATAATTTTCTTTCATACAAATCTTGTACTCATAGTTACACACGCAATAAAAAAGTAATTTTGAGTTGGGTGCCAAGTTCTTCAACATGGAACCACAGTTCCAATATTTTCAAGAATGAAAACAGCAGTGACAGCGGCGGCCGGATGTTTTGACTGTGTTTCTTCTGATAATATCCTAACATCTCCTGAATACAACATCTGATTCACATACATAATTCAAAGATAATGAAAATAATGAAGCTGTAGCAAATGGAACTAACTCGAAAATAACTTCACTCATTTTTATTAGAGATACAAATAATGGGCTTATACGTTGATTCCCCATAGGGTATCGAAATATATAGAATCTTTTGCTAAAAAAAACCGTCGTGTATCTTTAGAATTAAACAGAGACATAGAAGTTTTATTTTTTGATCACTTTATGGGACTGCAGTCCCTATCTCCCATTACATTCCAGTCTGTATGCTGGATAAAGAACTACTTAGGTATATAAGCTTCACACAGCAAAAGCGGAAAATTTTCAGTATTACAGCTGAACCCTCAACTAGACCCAAAGTACACTACATTAAACAAGGTCGAAAGACTTAGAAGAGAAAACATACGATATGCATAGATAATAATTGAACAATAGTTTGACATTCAAGGTAACCGTTTCTGCTGAGAATGCAATTTGAAAATCAACCTGCCTTTTTACAGGTTTAATATATTTTTCAAAAATGAGTCAAGCAGACTGTCCGATACTTTTTAACCGACTTCCAAAAAAGAGGAGGTTCTCAATTCGCTTTTTTTTCTATGTACATCGATTACGCCGAGGTATATAGACCGATTTACGTGATTCTTTTTTGATCGACGTGGAATAGCTGCCAGTTGGTCCCATAGTCGTCAGGTCAGGGTCTGATGTTGGAAACCCTGAGAAATTGTGGGCAACCTTCGAAAGTTGTAGGCATACATAGGGTAAAAACTTGACACTCAGGTGTATGCCTGAAAGCACTATTCAACAGTGAAGGTTTGAAGCTGACCTGATGATGGTGACCAGAGAGGGTCGAGGGAACTCGACAACTGAATATGTAAACTACCTCGTATCTGGGCTTAAATAATTTGTATTGATGAGAACTTTCCACTTATACGGATAGTGACAACTATTCTTCACTGAAAAGCTGTAAATAAAAAAAACGTTTTTACAAAAAATTAAACCGACTTCCAAAAACACTAAAAAGCAAAAAAAAAAACTAATTTTAGGTGCATGTTCCTAAGTTAATTTTGCCAAAATTTTGGCAAAATTAACTTAGGAACATCTATTAGACACCGACTTCTAGGCCGATGCACCTAAAATTAGTTTTTTTTTGGCTTTTTACGCCCTAACAGTTGCCACCAAAATAGGCCGATCATTATCCGATATGTCACTTACCTTCTTCTTGAATTAATACGTTTAACGAGAAGTCAGCGCTAAGTCCGGGAGTTGGACGAGCAGAAGAGAATCCGACACCCAAAGAGTTGTTATTGCTACTGTGGATGATATTCTAAAATATGTCAAAGAGGATTAATAAAAATTTAATTGATAAGTAATCAATCATTTTTTTGCAACATGTTTTTGTATGTTTATCGTAATTAGGTATTATCATCTTTAAGGAAGATATTGTGTAGGTACTTAACACTGTAGTGTTCTACTCACACCTTAATTCCTGTAGCGCGGGATAATTTTGATCTTCTGTCCATAACAGTGTCTGCAAGCTCGACATTCTACTCTTTTTGTACTGACTGATAGCACTGTGTTAATGTTTGCGCCGAAACTATATCACCAGCGCGCCTTTTGCAATGTAGTACGCTGCTGAGAGAGAAATCAAAAGTAATGAAAGCGACCAAAACCGAGTAAAACTCGCGCACTAAGGTTTTCTTACACAAATAACTTTATCAGTGGCACCACAGCCACCATGTTCCCAAATAACAGTCGGTACGTTAGCTGATATTGTGATCCGAGAGGTAGACCGTAAATGTCAAGAAGTTGCTGGGAGCTACATAAGTAGAGTGAAGAAGTAATAATGGAGCTCTTTTATTAATAAAATAAAAATAAACACCAGTATGCTACCCCCGCGAGCAGTTTAGTGTTGAGATAAAGAAGTATCTATAAGTACGTTGAGTAAAGTAAAAGTAAGATTTTGAAGTATGTTGATTAATGGTTCCAAAACCGTGGCCATGAAGGCTCTGGTATTGTTAGCTGCTTGCACAGCATGTAAGTAACTCTGTTGTTAATTTTTAAAAGATATTAACTTTTCTTCTCTCTTGGTTTGCCCACAAGGCTTTCTCAAGGAAGGAGATTATCTGAAAGAGTTTTAGTAGGCCCTTTACAGAAAGAGCAAGAGAAGTTTTTATTTTAGTAGTACTCACATAGCGTAACTGCTGTGATTGGGGTCTCGGGTTCGATTCTTCTTTGATGAGTACAGAAGTTGGTGATTGAAACACCCGTGTTCTCCGATGAGCACGTTAATGTCGGTATATATACGCCTCATCTCTCTTTGGTTGTTTCGGATTGCCGTCCTAGCAAAGAGAGAGGGAATAAAGAGTGCTTACAAATGCTTGTGCACTATACGTTGTCCTACGCAACCTTGTTGTACCTGGCTGACAAGTGTACTGGACGACATGTTATTATTTGATGCCAATACATTTAATTATGGAACTGATTCTTATGTTTAGTATGCGCTGGTAGCGCCATCCCCCTGGTCCCTGGAGACAATAGCCACTATGTGGAGGGGGAGAGTCGCTACATCTGGATGCCTGATGGTGAAGGAGTACCACACTTAGTGGACCTGCACGAACCTGTGGATGAAGCAGATGTTGACCCCCGAAATGGTGCTAACAACCAGTACTGGCTATTTACTAGGTAATTATTTTTTTTGGCTACTACACTAAAGTTTACCGATGGGAATCTTGTCCTAATAAAAGCTTAAAAAGCGAACATTTCTATGAAGGTTTTTTTTAACAAATGATCGGATGTCAGATTTTATTTGATAACTTTCTTTCTACAGGCAAAACCCTAATAATGCTCAAGTAATCGTCAATGGTAATGTCAACTCTATTCGGAACTCCAATTACCGGGCCAACCGCGGGCTTGTGGTGCTCGTACACGGATGGAGAGGCAACGGAAACTCTGCGATGAACCCGCTTATTCGGTCTGCATTCCTCGACACTCAGGACGTTAATGTTATCGTTGTAGACTGGCGTGGTGTTGCTGGTAACTTAAACTACAGTGCTGCTGCTAGAGGTGTCCCTAGTGTCGGCCAGTTCCTCGGTAACTTCCTCATGTGGTTGATCTGTAACTGTATACATTTTTGCAATAAATAAATAAATAAATCAACAACGGAGGCGGCAACTGGCACAATGTCCACTTGGTTGGCTTCAGTTTGGGAGCTCACGTCGTCGGTAACGCTGGACGAACCGCTGGTCGCCATCCCCGCCGTATCACAGGTATTTACCTGTTATCACCACTAACATATTTGGTTTTATTTATTTATTTATTAAGGGACAAAAAACAGTTACATAATAAAACTTATCGAATAAAGTATTAAAACTAAGTTAACAATCATGCAACCCATACCATTATCCACAAGTTAACAAAAGAAAAGAAAGAGAAAGTATGAAAACTCATTACACTGAAATAAATTAAATAATAATAATTAAATATGTAAAAGTACTTAGTAGATTCGCGGTTGATTAGCCTATAATTATATTTCAGACAAAAGTTTAACAGCCTTAATTTTAAACTGATTATGAGCTAGATTAAATATGTCAAGTTGTGTGAAATGCGAGTTATATATGTCCGCAAGACGGCGAAGAGGCACACGCACTCCGGCATTCGTTTTGCAGGACTCAAGATAAAACAGATGAGAGGCGCGCACTCTACGCCGGATGACAGTTCTGGGTACCGTATAACATAGTTTATTGGTTAAATCAGTACAGTCAAATCTATTGTTACACAAACCATGTAGCATCATAACAGAACACTATTGGGTATCCTGCTGCAAAGCAAATATGGTATAATATATTACCTAGCAATTTTTTTTCTCCGCGTGCGTTAAATGTAATATTTATAGTTTTACAAAGATTATGGTTACACATTTTCAATAGAAGAAATCTTTTTTAAGGTTTGGATCCTGCTGGGCCTGAATGGGGTGGAAATTCAAATGCTTTGAGAAGCAATGATGGTGTTTACGTCGAAGCGATTCACACTAATGGGGGCCGCCTCGGTATCTTTGACCGAGTTGCTAGGGCTGACTTTTACCCCAACGGAGGCCGGACCCAGCCTGGATGCGGAGTAAACCATGACTGCTCACACGGCAGAGCACCTGAACTGTTTGCTTCCAGTGTACGCAATAACCGGTTTATTGGAAGACACTGCAACAATGATTGGAATTTACTTGCGGCAAATAGGTGCAGTGGAAATAGTTTGAACATGGGCAACGGTGTTTTTGCGAAAAACGGCGCGTAAGTGTATTTATTTTTGTCAAAAGTTTAAAAAACACTAAAAAGCCAAAAAAACTAATTTTAGGTGCATCGGCCTAGAAGTCGGTGTCTAATGGATGTCCTTAAGTTAATTTTGCCAGCGACTTCTAGGCCGATGCACATATGTTTAGCTTTTCAGTGATAAGAATAGTTGTCACTATCCGAATAACTGGAAAGTTCTCATCAATACGAATAATACAAGCCCAAACCCGAGGTAGTTTACATATTCGGTTGTCGAGTTCCCTCGACCTTCTCTGGTCTCCATCATCAGGTCAGCTCCAAACCTTCACTGTTGAATAGTGCTATCAGGCAAACACCTGAGTGTCAAGTTTTCACCCTATGTATTCCTACAACTTTCGAAAGTTGCCCTCGATTTCTCAGGGTTTCCATCATCAGATCCTGATCTGATGGTAATGAGACCACCTCGGAAGTATACGTTATCAAACAAAAAAAGAATCATCAAAATCTATTAATAAATGGCTGAGTAATCGCGTAACAAACGTACAAAAAAAAAAACTTTTTGGGAAGTCGGTTAAAAAAACTGTATTATTTATTATGAATGAGGAGTTTAAAATAGGTCGAGGGGAAACTCGGTTACTATCTGAGGGCACGGCAGTGCCCCAGCCAAGACTCGAGCAAAGCGGGCACGGCCGTACCATCTTTTCTCCAAGCGTTTCGCGGCTATTTCAGCCCCCTGTATCTTTCATGTAAACAAAGCTAGGAGTTTAGGTTTTCGATGACCAAGAGTAAGTATTAGAACAAGCTCAGTCTCAAAATTACAAGACATTTGAATAAATAGTTTACGAGTTATGAGCGATCAAAGTTACACCATTTTGTCACTGACTCACTGACCGATCATCAAAAGTCTAAGGTACTTCTAGCAAACTTAGAACCTTCAAATTTGGCACCAAGATAGGTTATTAGCTACATATAAAGGGAAAATTATAAAAACCTTAAAACTTAATAAAAAATAGGAAACAAATTTATATTTGCGGTTTTTCAAGAACATTGTGTATGAATTTTGACTGCATTGATAACTTTGTTATTTATTTATGTACAATATATTATGTTACTATTTGTTTTATTGTTACGTAGTGTGGTATATTGTTATTATGTATTAAATATACATACATATGAATAAAAAAACTAGGTTAAAATGAAATGAATAATGATAAAATCTTTCATATTAATGCAGTGCGATAAATACTGCATGCTTGCTCGATAGATGGCGTTGTCCTGGTCTAAATCGCGCTATGGTTTCGTTACATAGCTTAGTATAAGTAGTACTTTAAAAAAATCCTATAATTTCATGTGATAGCGCCATCTACCTCTGAAATAAATCTCTTTTATTCTAATTCAAATTCAAATTTATTTATTTTGCGAATTTTGCGAATATGGGTACATACATGTAGATCTTATTTTATTTTACAAAAAAAAGAGCGTTGACCATATCCTACCAATATAAGGCTTGCAAAATTAAACTATTAAACAAAACAAAAAACAGAAAAAAGGGAAATCATATAGTTCTAATTATTAATCTAATTCTATAATAATTTATCTTCTAAAAATTCTCTTACGCTATAATACGCCTTTGACAATAACAATGTTTTAACTTTCCTCTTAAACATGTTGATCTGTGAGGTTTCGAGAACAGATCTTGGCAAATGGTTATAGATCCGAGGTGCCATGCAAAAGATACTTTTATTGAGTAGCACTGTTTTGTTTTGTGGTAGACTTATATGACAATTATGCCTTTTACTTTTTAATTTACTAAAATTATTATTCTTAACAAACATTACAACTTCAAGTATGTATATACAGGGTAGTGTAAGGATTCTATATTTTATAAAAAATGGTTTGCAGCTGTCCGTCTGCGCTATTTTCGCTATGGCTCGCACACACTTTTTCTGAGCTCTGAATACATTTTCGTTATCGGTAGAATTACCCCAAAAAATAACACAATACCTTAAAAGAGATGCAACATAGCCATGATAAAAGATATTCGATTCAAAAATTCGATAATTTCGAAATTATTTAGTTTATTTTTTAAAAAAAGTTGTTTACATGCTACTTTAGGTGCACATATTTAGTTTGTTATATATTTAGTTAGTTGCATGTAAGTTAATTTAATTTGTTATATACTTAGAGAAGAAAGAGACCTACAAAAAATAAATGAGATCCCACCAAAAACATTAAATGTAAAAAAAAAGCCAATCCTCTACGCAATTCCTCCACCGTAAAAAGTTTTGAGATCGCATAGAAGCCAAGTCCTGTTCAACTTTATTTGTAATAATAAATCAATATTTTGTGACTATATCAATAGTTTTATTCACATTACAATAATATTGTCTTGGCCATGAGCACAAGTTAAAAGTCGCTCCTTGAAATAATGTGTAAATACCATTGAATTGATAAATTCTATATGGACATGATTTTACGATTGGACTGATTGGAATTTGAGATCACCATGGACTAAACATGCGCCATAGTACATGTGCAGTTCATTGATGTTGGATGATACTGACTGTCGGTCATTTAGTAACAATTGAATAAACATTCTGTGATATTAAACTTCATGTTTGATTTTCACCTCTCCAAGATATGCTGTATTATATTTGTAGTTTATTGTGCTCATGGCCAAGTTAATATTATTGTAATGTGAATAAAACTATTGATATAGTCACAAAATATTGATTTATTATTACAAATAAAGTTGAACAGGACTTGGCTTCTATGCGATCTCAAAACTTTTTACGGTGGAGGAATTGCGTAGAGGATTGGCTTTTTTTTTACATTTAATGTTTTTGGTGGGATTAACACTTATACGATTTACGTTTTAAATATTGTTTTAATGAGAAAAGTAGAGGTGCCTAATTTGTTGATTAAATGTCGGTATTCTCTTTTTATTGCAGAGAAGGATTCTACGGTCTCGTCACCAACGCCAACTGGCCTTTCCATCAATAATACAACCATTATTTAATATTTCAATTAATATTAAATTGATAGGTAATCATTTTGTACATGGCTGCTTTTCGGAATCGTTTTAATAAATTATTAATATCAATGTTTCTATTTATTTCATTTAACCACTAGCAAACGTGAAACCTAGACCTTAATATAGGCACTCCATGATGAAAACAAAAACACAAGTTCAAAAATCGAATAGAGCATTGAAGTATGATGTGGCGTCGTGATTGGTTTGCGAAATTAAATCGAATGCTATTTATTGTTTTTCGCACACGTGTAGATATAATCATTAGAGATCTCAGCCTTACCTACATATAAAGCCATTAAGCCCCTCGCCTTCGGCCATGACTGTAATGACAAACTTAAAAACGAGGGCTATAAAAACTATCTATTATTTGAACTAAGTCTAAATCCACACTGAGTGATCATGGCCCCTCAAACGAGTGAAAGAGAAGTGAGCTTTTATGGGTGCGGCATTCTCACTGTAGGCATGCTGATAAAATGCGACGTTCAAAATGGGATTAGCATTTTTAAGCCTTTTCCATAAAACTGGATGTAAAATATGTTTTTTTTTTTTTAATTCTTTCCATGGCTTTTTAGTGTTATTTGATACACATTAATATAGCTTAACTACCTAAAGACCATCAATAATAATAAGTGCTCCAACAAATGCCCTGAAAAGTTATTGTCATGTCATCATACATTTCACAAAGTCTTCGTTTTTTTTTTAATTGGAAACCCAAATAAACTTATTTCATTGACCTTAAAAGCCCATGTGTTTTAGAAAACTGAGCGAAATGATGAAAACTGAGAGTCATTGTTGCTATCGAGAAAGATTCAAATGTCTGTAGAAGGCTTATAGAAATATTAAAAGTAATCGTAAAAAAATTAATCGATCATTATCCGCGGTCTTTTTTACCGCAGCAATG
Organism: Helicoverpa assulta; assembly: GCA_963856015.1. Lineage (NCBI taxonomy): Eukaryota > Metazoa > Arthropoda > Insecta > Lepidoptera > Noctuidae > Helicoverpa > Helicoverpa assulta. The sequence goes on along the minus strand of CAWLCW010000014.1, from coordinate 10,867,963 downwards.
ATTATCATCTTACCTAGGAAGACATTATGCAGTTAACACTGAAGTGCTTGTATGTCAATCCCTGTAGGCCCTGCACTGTAATACACTTTGTTATCTTTTTTACAACAGCATCAGCTAGCTTTGTGTTTAATACACACTTCTATTGCTGCCTATTAGCACTTTTTTGTCTTACCGCGTAGACTGTGTAACAACGTAATGGCAATTGAACCAAATGGAGTAAAGTAAAAAGAGTGTCCAAGGAGTTTCATGCCGGTTCTTCTCCATGAGACCAACTCTTTGGAACCGTGCATCTAGCTTGACGTTTCGAAAGAGCTTTTATAGGCCTATTTGAAATAAAAAATATTGACTTTGACTTTGAAGAGTGGTTAGTCTAAGCTGGTGTTGTGCGGCACACAAGCTGCCACCATATTGGCCACAATACTCGACTTGCATGGTGCCAGATATTAAGACGCAAGCGTGTGGCATCGATGCTGGCCAGAGTGCGCGGTAGTAGCAACGACATCTTGAAAATAGTGGCAAGTAAATATCAGTGTCCGATACACTCGCTCTGGGTGAAAATAGTAGTTGGGACAGTAAAATAAATTGACATGTTTAAAGTACCTACTAACATAGTTTATAAGTCTATTGTTACTAACCATTATGGATCTATGTTATCTGATTAAATAAATTATTATTATTATTTTGTATGTCTCTACCAGACCTCGGGACTACAGAGTCCCGGATTTTTGGGAGGCGAACGTGGGGCCGAAGCCAACACGCTGAAGCCCTTTTGAGACAACTTTAATGAAATGGTGACACAAAACCGACGATTATCCCTGTATACACTATAGAAATGTACCCAAGGACAATCCCCGGTTCTGTGCTAAACTATTGCTAACTATGGATGAAAACTACTAGGGCTATTGTGATGGGATGCTAATTGACTAGGAATGGGGCAACTACGGGAACTATGGCACCTGCCGATGACAATGTATTAAATACATGTAAAAATGGCAGGTGGAGACTCGCCACCTCACTTACTGGGCCCCCGGGAATCAGTCGCTAAATCGCAACAAGGGGGCAACAGGTACATGAGGGGCTGAAGGGTGAGGATACCTCGGCGGACTTTAAACGCAGATCACGCGCTCCCTGTGGGTCCAGCATCACCGGCCCACTCGCCACTTACCACGAGGCACCTACCCTCCGAGTGGGCTGCTAACCCTGCTCTAGCGACTCCACTCTGACCGGCCGATGAAGGCAAGCCAAGAGGCGGGAGACCTATCCCCCGTCATGCTTCACTCCAGCAAGCCGGAGATGGGGGACAGTATACTCTCCCTGGAGCACTCGGATATATAGCCCCGCGGGGTCGCTACTCCCCGTCATCCGCCTCAGATGCCCTGCGGGGCTTATTATTATTATTATTAGATGTTAATCATTTATGTGTTAGAAATAAACAGTAGATAATGTTTTTTTCGAAGAAATAAACACCTGTATTATTACCAACTATTCGACCCATGCGAGCAGTCTAGTGTTGAGATAAAGAAGGATCTATAAGTACTGATTTTGAAGCATATCAATTAATGATTCCGAAGCCGTAGGCATGAAGTTTCTGGTATTGTTAGCTGCTTGCACAGCATGTGAGTAAATCTTCTTTAGTTACTTTGATTTAATTTCACCTTTTGATAAAGCATCCATAGTTTTATCTCATAGGAGATTGTTTCTTATCGATATTACGGTCCTTTTCATCAAAAGGCAACTAAGAAATAATATGTATTTGAGAATCCTCTACAACTTCTGTTCACTCCCTGTATTGCGGAAGATTTTTTTTTATGTATATTTACTGAAGGTACATGTTTGAAGTTACGGGAATCGTTTCGGCTAAAGTTCAAATGACTGAAGGCGAAATATTTCTGTAGACTGTACCTTCAATATTCTTACATATGAATGTATCATGTAAAGCACAAAAAAGTTTACGATAACTTTATGTACAGCTATGTCTTGACTGTATTTCTTTTCCATCCACCAAAGCGATGTGATACGATATTAGAGGTATTAAGCCCCACCGCTATTATCTGTATGTAAAATTGAATTTTTTGAAACAATTCCTATTTTAGTATGCGCTGGCAACGCTATCCCCCTGGTCCCTCTGGACAATAGCCACTATGTGGAGGGGGAGAGTCGCTACATCTGGATGCCTGATGGTGAAGGAGTGCCACACTTAGTGGACCTACACGAACCTGCCGACGAAGCATTCCTCGCCTCACGAAATGGCGCCAACAACCAGTACTGGCTATTTACTAGGTATATTATTATTCAGCGATTATAGTAAAGTTTAATTATGGGAATCTTGTCCTAATATAGTTTAAAAAAGCACCTTTAACTAGATATCAGATTTTATTTTATAACTTTTTTTTTACAGACAAAACCCCAATAATCCTCAAGTAATCGTCAATGGTAACGTTAATTCTATACGGAGCTCCAACTACCAAGCCAACCGTGGACTTGTAGTGCTCGTACACGGATGGAGGGGCAGTGGCAACTCTGCGATGAACCCGCTTATTCGGTCTGCGTTCCTCGATACTCAGGATGTCAATGTCATCGTTGTGGACTGGCATGCTCTCGCTGGCAACTTGAACTACTATACTGTTGTTAGAGGTGTCCCTAGTGTCGGCCAGTTCCTCGGTAACTTCCTTGTGTGGTTGATCAACAACGGAGGCGGCAACTGGAACAATGTCCACTTGATTGGCTTCAGTTTGGGAGCTCACGTCGTCGGTAACGCTGGACGCACGGCTGGTCGTCGCCCCGGCCGCATCACAGGTATATTCTACAGCAGTGGTTCCCAAACTTATTTTGTCTACTGCCCACTTTGAGAATAAATATTTTTTTAGCGCCCCCATTTTTCAGGATTCCGTACCCAAAGGGTAAAACGGGACCCTATTGTTTTCGCTCCTCTGTCCGTCCGTCTGTCTGTCACTAGGCTATATCTCATAAACCGCGATAGTTAGAAAGTAGAAATTTTCACAAATGATGTATTTCTGTTGCCGCTATAACAACAAATAGGTACTGAAAACTAGAATAAAATAAATATTTTGGGGGGCTCCCATACAACAAACATGATTTTTTGCTCATTTTTGCTCTGGTATGGAACCCTTCGTGCACGAGTCCGACTCGCACTTGGCCGGTTTTTCACCTATTTAAAAACCACTATAACTTCTTCGAAAGTGCCTTTTTATTTGTTTGTTTGTGTCTTCTTTAATTACGAAACGGAGCGACCGATTGACATTGACATGATTTTCATTTTTTCTATATCCAATAAAATAGGACAGATGTATGAACTACGCGGAGATAAAATGTAGAACCGAGTTTGAGCAATCTTTTAATTTATATTAGTTGATGTGCACAAGTTGTTGTTGAGAGTCGAGAACTCATGCAGTCGTTGTCTAAGAGGCCTCCTAGCTAAATAAAATTACAAATCACCCCCAGGCCTCTACACAACGCCCCCATTTTCTTTCTTTGTCTCTTATCGCCCCCCTTGAGACCTGCAGCGCCCACAAAGGGGCGTTATCGCCCACTTTGGGAAAGACTGTTCTACAGCACTAACCTATTTTCAGATGTACATATTTTTGGTATTTAATATCTTGTATAACAAAGATTTAATTAATATTATAAATAAAATATCGTTATTCAAGGTTTGGATCCTGCTGGACCTGACTTTGGTGGAAACTCAGATGCTTTGAACAGCAACGATGGTGTTTACGTCGAAGCGATTCACACTAATGGGGGTCGCCTCGGTATCTTTGACCGAGTTGCTAGGGCTGACTTCTACCCCAACGGAGGCCGGACTCAGCCTGGATGCGGAGTAAACCATGACTGCTCACACGGCAGAGCACCTGAACTGCTTGCGTCCAGTGTACGCAATAACCGGTTTGTTGGAAGACAGTGCGGCGATTGGGATCAAGTAGCTTCAAACAGATGCAGTGGAAATGCATTGAACATGGGCAACGGTGTTTTTTCGAAAAGCGGCGCGTATGTATATTTTTTCTCTCTAAATAACAATGAATACTGAAATGTGTTTTTGTGTTTTATGTATTTTACAAAGCAGCCCGAAGCCTTTAAGTCGGTGATTGATATACCCGTGCATCGAAAAGCACGTAAATGTAGGTCTTGCGCCTGATCTCTCTCAGGTCTGTCGGATTGCCGTCCCCGGGCTATGAGAGTGAAGGAATAGAGAGCATACTTGAGTCTGCGCAATTGCTTGTGCACTGTAATATGTCCTGGGCAGTTGGCTGATCTCCTTACATAAGAACAGCCACCGTAGCTGATAATCGCCTAGGAGGACATCATCATGTATTTTACTAAAATATTGATCTTTTATTTCAGAAACGGATTCTACGGTCTTGTAACCAGCGCAAACTGGCCTTACCACCTATAATTATTATTTAATAAATAATTGTTGGATATAATTTATTTTTTTAATAAAAAAATGATAGCAGTATCATTTCTTTCACGTTGCCTTTTAATGGGTAAAAATACCCGAAAAATTTATCTGATCATCCTGCCAGCACTAGCATCGTAACTTTATGTAATAATGAACTTCTATAGACATATTGTATACCTAACTATTATAATTTCTTCATTACTACAACCTACTTTCATACCTAAAAGCATAGTTTAGAATTTTAGATTATTATTGTTTAATAAAATAAAATAAAATAAAAAAACAACTTCCGAAACGCAGGCATGTGCCAGAGTTTACCTACGTTATTTTATTTATAACGTAATCACCTATTACTTCTTGAGAATGGACTGTAAAGTATGGCTGAGAAATAAAGTTATTCAAAGTGCATACTGAAACGGCAACCAACGTGGCACAGGACTGTTAGGAACTACTCTTCAAACTACATATGCTTTATTATATGACTCGGCACTCGGCACAACTATCTAGACTTCATTATTTATCACTAGCTAAAGCTCGCGGCTTCGCCCGCGTGCTGGGTATCACTTATCTACATGGTACCAAATTTCAACCAAATCGGTCCAACCGTTTTTGCGTGAAAGAATAACTAATCTCAGAAACTTTCACATTTATAATATTAGTAGGACTAGTAGGATTATTGCCCGGTCATTATTGTATTGCTACGTGAACATTAGGCAACTGATAATACAGCAGGGAGTCAGACAGATTATGACAGAAACGAATTGCTGTAAATCCGGACTCAAGTGGTCCTGGTTACAACCCTAGAGTGCAATTCAGAATGGCAAATACGCGTAGAGAAGTGGCGGTATGATGGCGAGCTGATGAGCCCAAGATGAGCGTTAAAACCATCTGTCACGTTGGATCGCCGTACTGCAGCAATGGAGCCATCACAGATGTCAAATCTGCTGCATGTTGTTTGAAATGTGATGGTTCTGCTTTAATGACCATAGATTATATTCTACTACTTCCTCATTTATAGAACTGCTGCTGTATAAATCAAATTTGTTTTCCATACACCAGTGTCGTATGAAGAATATGCCCTAATCATTGTGCGTACTTAAATAAATGTATGCTATTAAATATTATTTATTTATTTATTGCAAAATATATACTGTTACAGATATGCATACATTACACCTTATCCTAGTTATACATTACACTCTTAGAGAACTCACGTAGCGGGAAAGTACATGACTCCCCTTTATTGGTGACGGGAGCTAAAAAGGGAAAAATTTAACTGCAAAAAAATAACATTCTGTAGGTCCTTTTTTATTAATAAGTTTTTGCATTCACTTTCACATTTTTGCACATCATGGCACAATCTTCAACATCACCGGGAACAATTCGTTTGCAGACGTTGCGACCGGCGCTGTCGCTCTCGTATAGGCCTCGTTAGCCATCGGCGCAAGCCCCTGAACCGAATAACCTGACACGCAATAGATGACAATAGATGTTTAAGGCCACTGACAACTATTTCGCACTATATTACTAGTAATTATGAACTAATCATGCTATAAATTCAAAACCAATGACAATAAATCATGTCATTTGTTTTTCAATAATAAAATAGATAAAAATAATGAAGAGGATTAGTGATGCCATACACTTGTGAAAAATTGAATTGTATTATTTTCGGTTGTTTTTTATCGCAATCAATTAAAAATTATCTGTTAGTTAAGGAAAAGTATGTACCTATATATTTACTTAACCCTACAATACTCATATCTCAATACAAAGTAGATTCGTCGGAATGTCCCATTGGTAAAAATCGGTATTGTTCTACGATTACCAAATTTCCTGCGAATAACTATGTCATAGGGGTTTAGGATATGTTATAAGTGACGACGACCTTAAAAAAAATATTTTGTCTCAATCTAAAAGAGGGTCTAAAATGTCAGGGTATCTTTTTAGGGCATTCAGATAATACCTATACAAGCTGTTGATTTGCATCCGTGCCATAGTCAAGGACGTAATAATACTAATGATTCTCAACCCAAATCAAGAAAAAAATTGGTGTAAAAATTTTTGATTTTTTTTTTTCGGAAATCCGTCAATGTCATCTAGCCGTATTTAAACTTGGCGCGTGTGTTACTGGCCTTAAAACCGTGCTGCGCCCTCACACAAACGCAAACACAAAGCATACGCAACGATTATTCATTTTCATTCATAAAATTGGATTACTTCTGAAATACTATGACATTACAATGACAAAAAAAGCAGTGCATAATAGCTATTTCCCGTCTACTGTAATTCCAATCGATTATTTACGTATTTTATGTCCTCCTACTGAAGTATGGCACAAATGCAAATCAACACCTTGTAGATTGTATGCTGCAAAGGTGTCGATATTTTTTTATGAGTGCGTGCTAGTGTACCTCTAGTGTTACATAAAAACCACGCGGGCATTTTAGGGTTGAGATAAGATTTTCTTATAAATACTTTTCCTTAACATTCCTTTTCGTTACAAAGATACCATGGTCACCAAGTTTCTGATAGTCTTAGCAGTTTGGACAGCGCGTGAGTATATTTTTGTATTTCTGTTCTAAAATAAGTTTTGGTCGGTGTTCCTTGTAAATTCACAGGCTTATACAATTTAAAAGATATCCATTGTTGAACTTGTTAACATTGTGTAACTCTTACAAAATACAACGTGTCTATTGTATTTTTTTAATGAATTTTATGCACTCTTAAAGGGAACGACTGGATGCTAGGAGTGAAAGATTTCTCCTGCTTAAATTGCCACCTACACCCGTGTAGCAAAGTTTTTAATTATTTATGCTTTTCTCGCGGTTTCACCCGCTTTCCGGAGGGACTTCTAGCAGTTCCTTGATAAATTGAGCCTATGCCACCCGGGGTCGGGGGTTAGTGTAGCTTCCCAACAGTTTTTCAAATTGTATCGGTACCTAGTTTCAGAGTGTTTACAAATATTTTGTGTTTAGTATGCGCTGGTAGCGCCATCCCCTCGGTCCCTCTGGACAATAGCCACTATGTGGAGGGGGAGAGTCGCTACATCTGGATGCCTGATGGTGAAGGAGTGCCACACTTAGTGGACCTTCAGGAACCTGTGGACGAATCACTTCTCGACTCTCGCAGTGGTGCCAACAACCAGTACTGGCTATTTACCAGGTAGATATTATAATGGTTATTAATTATTAAGACATTTGTCATCAACATTTTTATTACCGTCTTTCGAACGTAACCATTACATATTTTTTACAGACAAAACCGTGAAAATCATCAAGTAATCGTTAATGGCAACGTAAACTCTATCCGAAACTCCAACTACCGGGCTAACCGTGGTCTTGTAGTGCTCGTCCACGGATGGAACAGCAATGGAAACTCTCCCATGAACCCACTCATCAGAAGAGCATTCCTGGACACTCAAGATGTTAATGTCATCGTTGTGGACTGGAGAAGGGTTGCTGAGACCGCCAATTACTTGTCTGCTGTCAGAGGTGTCCCTAGTGTCGGCCAGTTCCTCGGTAACTTCCTCGTGTGGTTGATCAACAACGGAGGCGGCAACTGGAACAATGTCCATTTGATTGGCTTCAGTTTGGGAGCTCACGTCGTCGGTAACGCTGGACGAACCGCTGGTCGTCGCCCCAGCCGCATCACAGGTATATCAGCATCACCAACCTATTTGAATTGAGACTCCCATTATGGTTATAGACCTGGCCCATACTGAGATAATTATTATCTTTCGGTCTTCAGAATACAAGGCCATATTAAGTATGTAAGGCATACATGCATGTTAAATGCCAAAAGTTATCTATACAATAATATTGTGTAATACTGCACAAACTGACGTTTAAGACATTATAAGAAATGATTTATTAAAGAACACAATTTTGATTGGACTATATATTTTATCGTAATATTGCGCAATTATATTTAACATCTAGGGACCGCCTTATGCTTAAAGATCGATCAATATGTTTCATAAATATTTAATAAATTAAAACATTTTTATTCAAGGTTTGGACCCTGCGGGACCTAACTTTGGTGGAAGCTCAAACGCTTTGAACGGCAACGATGGTGTTTACGTCGAAACGATGCATACGAATGGAGGACGTCTTGGTATCTTTGACCGGATTGCTAATGCTGACTTCTACCCCAACGGAGGCAGAAGCCAGCCGGGATGCTCATCAGTAGACTACAACTGCTCACACGGCAGAGCATACCATTTGTATGCAGCCAGTGTGCGGTATAACCGCTTCGTCGGACGACTCTGCAACAACCTCTCACAAGCTCAGAACAATCAATGCACTGGCGGCACTCTTAACATGGGCAATGGTGTGTTCAATAAACGCGGGTAAGTTGAATGTACCGCGGGTAAGATAACAAATCAGAGGTCACATTGTAACTTAGTTCATGCATGGTTTCTACAATATTACGTGAACAACGTGAAAGAACAACCGCAACCTTGTCACAGAATTAGGTTATCTCCTACCTACATTTTGATTCATTGAATTCAGAGGGAACTAAACAAATTATTAGTTTAATAAGAATAATTAGCTGTGAATAATTTTCTAAATAAATAAATAATCCATATGTCTTCTTTTTCCAGAAACGGCATCTACGGTCTGCGTACAAACGCCAACTATCCTTTCCACATGTAATTTCATATCGGACTGAATTTATTGAATACAATATTGACACAGCAATACTTTCTTTTTATTTCATCAAGAGTTTATATACGAACTTCTTATTCGTTTTTACTAAGCAGTTGTTGTAATAAGTAAGAAAAGCCGCGCGGATGGGTCGATCGCAAGGTTAAGCAACCCTTGGTGCGGTCGGTGCGATGATTGGTGGACTATATTGTCAGAAAGAAGAGTTTCGGAAGGCACGATAATTTGGTGCGAGTATAACCAGTAAAATACTAACTCATAATAACCAAGAAAATATCAAGTGGGAGAATATTTAATAACCAATCAAATGTAGGTAAGCGATAAGAAGATAAATGTCATTGCCTCCACCGAATGAGGAGAGACCGATTCTAGAAGTGAGATTGTGAAAAGGCTAAAACTTACATTTCGAATGATTTTTTCTTCGAGCACTATGCGAAACAATTGAAAATTGCTAAAAATAATTCCTACTATCCTACTTAATATTATAAATGTGAAAGTTTGTGAAAATGTATGGATGTATGTTTGTTATTCTGTCACGCAAAAACGGCTGGACCGATTTGGTTGAAATTTGGGATGTATTTTATTTATTTTTTATTTTATTTATTTGGCTCACCAACAATCGTTTACACGATACAATTATTAAATACAAATGTAGATAGGTAATACCCTGGATTAATACATAGGCTACTTTTCAACACACCACGCGGGCGAAGCCGCGAGCGGAAGCTAGTCAGCTATATTTTTTAACGAGTTAAAAGCCAAACGTTATTTGGCGGGAATTGGAATGTACATATCTATGTCGAACAAAGTTATTGATCGAGTGATGAGATGAATGTCGAAATATAAGTAGGCCTTTAGTACGAGAAGCAACCTACTGTGTCGATCTTGAGCCATCGCACCTTGCAAGTTCTGTGTGCTATGCTGCTTCTGCTGCCGAGAATCTCAAGCGGCGAAAATATAGTGGCCTTGTTGGTAACAATATTTTTTACTGTTTGGGGTTGAAACTCTCGGGTCGTGGGGTCCGAATGCCCACACTCTATTTATAAAGGCGGCTGGTTGACAGTTCTCCTGACCACGAGGCTTGCTTACCTTGGCTGCAAAGGAAAAGCATTGTGATCCAATGCAGAAATAACGCCAGGCCTCCTGGGCACGCTCCCAGTCGACAGCGGTGGGATAGAATTTTTTAACGCTTTTTAGTTTTAGTTTTTAATTATGGCTTTTCACGGATAGTTTTTATTTTTATTGTAAATGTTAACAGTTCCGTATATAGTTATATATGCGAAAATTTACTTTACCATAAAATTCAGTAGTTTTTCTACATCTAAGCACATTTTGCCTCTATCGTTTGTGACCGCCATTCCACCCTTTACTTGGATACTAGCCTTTGCCCGCGACTTCGTTCGCGTGGAATAGTGATTTTTGGTTTGACCAATAGATGGCGCTATATGTCCGAAATAAATTTTATTTTTATTTTTATATTTTTTTGTAATAAAAACTATCCTATGTCCTTTCTCAAGTTCCAAACTATGTCTGTACCAAATTTCACACAAATCGGTTCAGTAGTATAGGCGTGAAGAAAAGACAGACAGACAGACAGAAAGACAGACAGACAGACAGAAAGACAGACAGACAGACAGACAGAGTTACTTTCACATTTATAATATTAGTTAGGATGAGAATAACATCCACAGAAAAAGTTCTAGCCACAGGAAAGTGTAATAAGAGTATTTCGATAAAAATTGGTACTGTGTTTAGTAGTATTGACATACGATTTATGGGACGTGCAGAAAACCGGTGGCAAAAGCTGTAGTGCTATTCTATAAGACTTCACTCTAAACTTCGCATCTGAATCCGCCGTGAGTTACTACACTAGCGCTACTCTTTCGAGCGTGTTTGCGAGTTGAACTAAATTAAATTCGAGATTTTGACAGATAAAGTATGAGATGACTTAGAACGTTTTGAACCGAATGTGAAGTGAGAGTGAATAGCGAAGTGAAATGTGAAGTGAAAAGCAAGTTGTTGTTCGAATTTTATAGAATCGACGTACTGGTCAATCATAGATTCATAATTTTAGCTAATTACCTACTTTTTGCTTGAGTTGAAATCATTTCATTCAAAAAGAATTATCTTGTTTTTTTGTATATCCTGACACAAAAGAGCTCTGCATTCTTGAAATATAATAAATTTTATTTATTTTTAATACAAGGGCATAAAGGAAAAACAAAAAATATGGTCAATAATTTATTACAGTTATTCAGTTCTTCAACTGCTTCCCTTAGAAAGGCCAGCTGGATCCGGTAGAAAGCCCGTAGATTCCGTTTCTGTAATATAAGAAAAAGAATGAATAAAAGTGTAAAAAACGCATATTATGTTAAAACAGTGATGATGGTCTTGATTTGCATATCAGGTCCTCTTTTCACATAGATAGCTTGCATCTTGTGTCAAACCTACAAACTGTTTAAAATAGCAACATGTGTTCTTTACCCACGCCACATATTGCTTCGTTATTGTTTCTTTTACATAATGCTGAATTATTTGGAAACATTGAGAAAAACATTTGAAACTTACCCGCGTTTTCCAATAATTCCGTTGCCCATATTGAAAGTGCTGCCTGAGCACTGGTTGTTCTGAGCTTGATTGATGTTCGAGCAGAGTCTGCCTACGAAGTGGTTGGTGCGCACACTGGATGCAAAGAGTTCAGGTGCTCTGCTGTGAGAGCAGGTGCTGATCCAGCAACCAGGCTGAGGGTTCCTGCCTCCGTTGGGGTAGAAGTCACCGTTCGCAATGCGGTCGAAGATACCAAGGAGACCGCCGTCAGTGTGGATGGCTTCCACGTATTGGCCATCATTGCCATTCAGGGCATTTGAGTTTCCACCCCAGTTAGGTCCAGCAGGATCCAAACCTTGAATAAAAAACAAAACAAACCATAGAATTCATCGTTGGTAGCATAAATAATCTTGATTAAATTTTTGCTATCCTATTGCTTTGAAAATGTTTGATAAAGTAAAGAAATGATAATAATGGCGTACCAGTCACACGGGCGGCACGACGGCCAGCCTGACGTCCAGCACTACCGACGACGTGAGCTCCCAAACTGAAGCCGACCAAGTGGACGTTGTTCCAGTTTCCACCAGCAGTGTTGATCAGCCACACGAGGAAGTTACCGAGGAATTGGCCAACACCAGGGACACCATTTGCAGCCGTAATGTAGTTGGAGTTAGCGAGAGCGCGCCAGTCAACAACGATGACGTTGACATCCTGAACAGCGAGGAAGGCAGATGTGATGAGGGGGTTCATCGCGCTGTTTCCATTGCTGTTCCAGCCGTGAACGATGACTTTCAATCCGCGGTTGGCCCGGTAGTTGGAGTTCCAGATAGAGTTAGCGTTGCCGTTGACGATAATTTGAGCGTTAGTAGGATTTTGTCTGGAAAATTAATGAATACATAGGTAAACATTTTATAAAAAGAGTCCAGATTGCTTTAAAATGTGTTTGTACCAAGGTTGTTAAGGTTCCTAATCAGGTGTATATAAGTAGAAAGATTTATTAATGAGCAATCTCATGATTAAAAACTCATGATTATCTTCTAATATTTAAAATGTTAATTTTAGCTGCCGAGATGACATAGTTTTCCTTGGAACTTTTAGTATGCGAAATATTTTAGCACTTAGGCATTACTCTTTCTGCACACAACTTTAGGGCCTAAAATATCGTTCTTTTTCTAGTAAATAGTTGAAGATAAAATCACTAACCTGGTAAATAGCCAGTATTGGTTGTTGGCACCATTTCGTGAGGCGAGGAGTGCTTCGTCGGCAGGTTCGTGCAGGTCCACTAAGTGTGGCACTCCTTCACCATCAGGCATCCAGATGTAGCGACTCTCCCCCTCCACATAGTGGCTATTGTCTCCAGGGACCATAGGGATAGCGCTACCAGCGCATACTGACGATAAACACAATATTTTGTTGTATTACTAAAATGTTATACATAAAGGCAACATACCATTGGTGAAAATAAAATTCTGTCAACTGTTAGGTATTTGATATGATATGCCGATCATTTTTTTGGCATTTTGTCAGACTAACATCGATTGAATTTAATGTTTATTTTATGTAAGTAGGTATATACGTAAAACTGCTTACAACTTAAACGACATTGTATATTATTCTGATTTTACTCACGCGCTGTGCAAGCAGCTAAAACTACCAGAAACTTCATGGCCGAGGCTTTGGCAGAATTAAATCACATCGTTCTATAAAAGTATTTATAAATACATTTTTATCTTAATTCGCGATTTCCGCGGACAAGATAAGACTAATTCAATGATATAATACTTATTCAGTTGATATAAAACATAATTTCTAGAATTCCGTAAGAAATTGAATTGAACCTACCATTTGGTTCAAAAGTAGGCTGAAAAACAGCACTCTTCGAACGTCAGAATTACGTGAGACAGCCCCAAAGACGCTTCACCACTTCCTATGTGTTAAAACTGGGAAGAATAAGTGGCAACAAACTCCCCAGAAACACATGTCTGTATGTTTTATTATAAAATCTTAATAATTACAAAGTCAATACCAATCTCAGGTCGATACATATATTGCCGAAAACTGAAAGATATCTCACTGTTGACCTGTTTATCTCACTGCTTATGCTTAGCTCAGAACTATTCTCAAATAAAAGAATTTATGTGCGCTTAAATATTATAGTAGCCGGCAGTTATTTGGCAGCAGAAAAGATTTTCTTGATGACAAGAACATTATTATAGAGGTAGATACAGAATAGTGCATAGTTATAAGTAGATATTAAGCCAAATATTTTTTACACCAATTGGGTAGAATGTGTGAGATACTACCTATACATTCTGACAAATATTTATTTCATTCTTTCAGGTGAATAGAATGACGTAAGTGTTCCTAGCCTTATTATACAAATGTTAAAAGGCACCTGCCTAGTAGATTTAATCGTCACAGATGTCATCCACGTCCACTGTTGGATAAAAGCTCCAAGTTCTGTGGATTTGCCCAGACTCGCTGCTCAGGGCTGGAATGTTTCTTAGTCTCGAATTTATTCTTATGATACGAAAACAGACAAACGCCTGGAAAATACAACAAGCAAACTGTTACGCTGTGACTCAGTTTTTCTACTCCGGACAGACAAGGAGGTGGCATGTCTTTTCTGCTTAATACGTTAGTTAGCTCAATCCTGTTTTTCGTCACTCAGAAGACGATACGACTGTTATGTTTAGTAAAATATTGTTCTAGAGATCTAACTTAATTAAGTTTTCATTAGCTAACTTAATAAATATAATAAACTAGCTTCCACCTGCGGTTTCATCCGCGTCCCGAGATAACTGCTGCCGTAGCTGGATGGTGTCAAAAACTATGTCCATCTCGCGGGTCTAAGCTATCTCCCCCTAATTTTCAGCTTCAGTGGTTCAGCCACTCTTGAGTTTTAAGTAGTGTAATAGGTAGATTTTTCAATAAACTGATATGTTTAGGAATGGTAATAATGTTTTCAATAAAAACAAAATAGTATCTAGTTGAAAATAATTAAAGCTTTAATCGTTAAAATTCTTCAATTACGATCGAAAGGTTGTTCAGTAGGGCCAGCTGTTGCTAGTAGTTAGACCGTAGATACCGCTTCTGTAATTGAGAAATAAAATACATGAGTAAGTAAATAAACTGAGGAAAAATTAAAGTAGCATTGTTTTTGCATTAAAGCGTTCTGAATAAACTCAAATCATAAAAAGGAGTGTAAGTATGCCAAAATATTTTTATACAAATAAAAGTGGATAGTAGTATATTAATATTTTAGTATGAATCGGCATAAATGTTGACCATCACGTACCTAACGTAAATTATGTTCAAAGTGCAGTATCAGCGATTATCTCATGTGATTAATATAATTTCGCCCTAAGCGTAATTAATTAGGTTTTGTTTACAGTAAATGGTCAAAAAAATCTTCGTTATCTTCTTTTGAATCACAAAAATGAACCCGAGAAAGCAATTTCATTCGTTATTAAGCATATTTGAAGTAATTTTGGATATTTCGTATTTCTCTAGAGGTATGTACCTATATTAGTTAGTTTGTATGAACAGTGAGGTTAGGCAAGAGTGGGTGTTCACTCATTATTCTGCTTACCCTCGTTTGGAAATAATAGCGTTGCCCATGTTGAAAGTGCTGCCAGTACATTGGTTATTCTGTGCTTGGTTGGTGTTGGAGCAGAGTCTGCCGATAAAGTGGTTGGTGCGCACACTGGATGCGAAGAGATCGTATGCTCTGCTGTGAGAGCAGGTGCTGATCCAGCAACCCGGCTGAGGGTTCCTGCCTCCGTTGGGATAGAAGTCAGCGTTGGCACTTCGGTCGAAAATACCCAAGAGACCACCGTCAGTGTGAATGGCTTCCACGTATTGGCCATCATTAGGGTTCAGAGCATTGGAGTTTCCACCGAATATGGGGCCAGCAGGATCCAGACCTTGAAAAATAATGTTTTGTTTTTTATAAAGCTTATCCTATCATTACAATGGTTGGGGGTTTGTTTACTTAGGTCCGGTTGTTCGAAGCTTGGTTATGTCAAGGTTAGGGTTAAATTCTAGTTAAAGTAAAATTACCTGGGTATAAATTCAAAAAGCGTTGTTGAACGTTAAAATTTCATAGTAAAAATGTCAAATTAACCGTGGTCAAAATTGACAACGGTAAAATTTTAACTTTAACTTTACCGTAACGTACGAACAACCGGGCCTTAAAACAAAAATTCTTATACCTGTAATACGAGCAACACGACCGCTAGTCGTACGTCCAGCATTACCAACGACGTGAGCACCCAAACTGAAGCCTACTAAGTGTACGTTGTTCCAGTTTCCACCAGCAGTACCGATCAACCAGATGAGGAAGTTTCCGAGGAACTGGCCAACACCAGGGACGCCGTTGGCAGCGCTGAGGTAATTGGAGTTAGCGAGAGCACGCCAGTCTACAACGATGACATTGGCATCCTGAACGGCGAGGAAGGCAGATGTGATGAGCGGGTTTATCCCAGAGTTTCCATTGCTGTTCCATCCGTGAACAACGACTTTCAAGGGACGACTGGCCACGTAGTTGGAGTTCCAGATGGAGTTAGCGTTGCCATTGACGATAATTTGAGGGTTGGTGGGATTTTGTCTGTAAAAAATGACAAATATTACTAATCGCAGGATTTTTGATATTCATTTTAACAGATTTGGTGGCTACAGACTAATAAATTGTTATACAATCCATTTTGTCACTACATGCTTACAACACAATTAACATAAAACAATAAAACACTTGATTGATAAAACAACTATGTTAGGTATAGTGATTGAGCAATCGTCTATGACTAATGCTATATAGGTACATATGTTGTAGTTCCAATTCGGAAGGTACATTCAATTTATTCGTCCCGTTCTGGCGTGATCGAACAGATATTTGATCCAGTTTTTTTTTTACCTTCTGGCAATATTTCCCGTCGTACACTTAAATAGTAATGACCGATAGACCACCTACTACGAACCTGGTATAAAGCCAGTACTGGTTGTTGGCGCCATTTCGTGAGGCGAGGAGTGCTTCGTCGGCAGGTTCGTGTAGGTCCACTAAGTGTGGCACTCCTTCACCATCAGGCATCCAGATGTAGCGACTCTCCCCCTCCACATAGTGGCTATTGTCCCCAGGGACCAAGGGAATGGCGCTACCAGCGCACACTGCAAAACCAGATTCATTATTATATGTATGTTTTACGTCATGGTTAGAAAAATCGTTGTCACTTTGATGTGAGTTTGTACAGCTTTAGAAGTAATCTATGAAATTTTGCTTTTAAGGAAATATAAAACACTTATATACTGATACACTACACCGTTCAAAAGTTTTGTTAAACTGAAATATTTTAGCTATTAGGTTTCACTTTAGTCGGTCGGTTCGGTTAGCTTCACCACGGTCCCACAATACAAACTGAAAGTTACATATTTTTGTGTTAATTAATTGTTATTAAACTTACATGCAACGAAAGCACAGAATACTACTAGAACCTTCATGGTTTTCAGTAGAGTAACTCAAAGGGGGACCGAGCAGCGTATTTAAATCAGTTTTAATCTTGTTTAGACGTCAAATAATAATAAAATCTTCATTCATTGGGCTCGATAATGTCCTACGTTTGTTGTGATATTGATCTATCGATCCTTAATATCTATGTTAATGGTTCGGATTAATTGATAGTGTTCTAACTACTACGTAAGTGCGTGTACAATTTTAGGATTCCGCTATTTGTAATGATGAAATTACTATCACTGTTTACGTATTGCTAAGATTATTTCCTACTGTATTCCTATGTCCAATTCAAATGTGTAATTGTAGTTAGGCATAAACACCAATGCCAAATCATCATCATACGTTAAGAAGTTTAAAGTGAAGTACTAAGTCAGGTAAATGATTTTTCTGTTAGTGTGTTGAAAAAAAAATTGCAATAAAAAACCGATTTTGTATCTGGATATACATGAAAGAAATGTGATCAATCTATACACATAAAAAGGAAACCTGCTTTCCGTTGTCACGACATAACATGAAAACGGCTTGACCGATTTGGCTGAAATTAGAGGGGAGGTAACTTAGACCCGGGAGAAGGTTTTAAGATAGTTTTTGTCACTATCCGGCTACGGGACGCGGGTGAAACCGCGGGCGAAAGCTAGTCTTTTATAAAAACAATATATTTTTCAAACGAGGTTTTGTTGTATATTGCCATGGATGTTACGGAACACTTGAAAGATATTTTCAAGTTAAACCCAGCTTGCAATTAGGATAATAAAATAATTAACATTGTTTATTACGTCCGTTTAATTAATAATTTGATAGCAGAAGCTATCGAAATTTCAGTATCACCGATAATATTGTTTATCAGAACAATTGATTACAATATTTGTAATCTGGGATAAGTTTACAATCCATTAAAACGTATGACGAGATAAAACTGGAAAATTACGTTGATACTGAAACAATTAAGTGGGTAGTAATGACATACCTACCGTACATACGTATCGATTAATCTGCCAATGCTCCATAACTAACTTATTTCAGTTGAGCATGGAACTCATTATTTTAATACTGCTGATGTTTCACTTGCTTCAAGGGAATTACTGTCTGTGCCTGGATAGAAATTAGCCTATATGCTTTTCTAATGTATGCATTGTATTGTAGGTGTTACGTAGTATTACTGCCAAGTTGTATCAAAAACTATCTAGTAGTTTTTGCGTGTGTATTTGTGTTTGTTTTAAGAGAATCAAACAACAAACACGTGCATAGAGGCATTAAAGATAAAAAGTTAAAGTGGAGTTAATGCACCTAAAGACTTGAAAGTGAAACCTTTTCCGAATGTCTGTGGAAACCTTTCAGAAAGGCTTCAGATAGTGTATATATCAAGAAGATATGCTGCGCCAACACATAACGAGTGATAGCGGCAGCAGGATTACGGAAATTGAATGATGAAATGTTTGATAAAAATATTAATTGTAATGGAATAGATATCAAAATCTTATTTTTTATCTTTTCTAACTAACTTACGCGGCCTTGCAATGACCAAACAAATATACTTTAAATCAACAATCATTATGTTCGTCTGCCTAGTTTTTTACCAACTATGTTAGGGTCGGCTTCCAGTCTAATCGGATGCAGCTGAGAACCAGCCTTGTACATGGGGCATTTAAGGCTAAATAAACCTTCAGTCATAAATCAATTAAAAAACAATGGAACTATACCACAGTTGTCGATAAAATATTATGACATTTATTCAAAGTAAAATAAGAATCACATTAATAATTTTATTTTGTTTTAATCTAATATGTGTATTAGCAAAAAAGGTAAACGCAAAAGCGATCGATAGCCATAATTTCAACACAATTATATTTTCATTAGGCACTTTGTATGAACATATTCGTAATTAAGTGCCTGGCATAGCACCACTGAATAGCAATTGTACCCTCATGAGTATGTTTGCAATTTATATCTACAGCAGATCGGATTACTTTTTGATAGCGCGAACTATATCTATTCTTAGATACATTATAGATATTAAGAAAATCGACAATGAAAAAATATCTCGATGGTTTTGTGAGTAGTGTAGTAGATAATGTTGCTTGAAGGATTTTCGTCTGCTGTGATATCACTTTAGAAAGGAGCTGTGTCTCTAGTTCTGAGTGCGTAGAGACCATTTCTGTGAAGAAAAAATAAAATAATATATATAACAACAAAAATACTCGTTTTGAACAGTGAGGAGTGGAAAAATATGAAGTCGATCATTATATTTATATCCACAACATACCCGCGCTTGTTGACAATTCCATTGCCCATATGAAGCGATGCACCATTACAGGTCCCGAGTTCAGCCTCCCAGATGTTAGGGCACTGTCTTCCAATCAAGTGGTTGTGACGCACGGTGGCGGCGAACAGCTCCGTTGCTCTGCCATGGGAGCAGCTGGTTCCTTGAGCCCAACACCCTGGCTGCGGATGCTTCCCACCGTTGGGGTAGAAGTCAGCGTTGCCACTCGGGTTCATGATGCCGAGGACATTTCCATCCGTGTGAATGGCCTCTACGTATTGACCGTCGTTGGGGCTCAACCTCAACGCATTAGTGTGCCATCTGTAACCAGCAGGGTCCAAACCTGCGATCATGAAGATAGTGCAAAACTGTTAAGGTTATCTTCTTATATATAAAAATGAATTGCTGTTCGTTAGTCTGACTAAAACTCGAGAATGGCTGGTCCGATTTGGCTTATTTTGGTTTTAAAATATTTGTAGAGGTCCAGGGAAACGATACGAAGTTCGCGGGATCAGCTACTTTTTAATAATTAGCGTGTACCATAAACCAGACAGCACATACTTACCAGTGATACCTACGGGACGGACGGGCTCCAGTCTGACGTCCAGCATTCCCTACAGCGTGAGCACCCAAACTGAAGCCAACGAAGTGGACTTGATTCCAGTTACCACCAGCGGTATTAATCAGCCATGTGACGAAGTTCCCAAGATGTTGGCCTACATTGGGAACGCCAGCTGCCGCGGTTAAGTAATTGGAGCTAGCAAGACCACTCCAGTCAACAACGATGACATTACAGTCCTGGACTGCGAGGAAGGCATCCCTGATTTGATGGTTCATTGGAGAATTTCCGTTATTTGTCCAGCCGTGGACGATAACAACTAGAGGCCGGGCACCATTGTAATTGGAAGCCCAAATTGAGTTGGTATTTCCGTGAGTTATGATGTTACGGACGCTAGGGTTCCACCTGAAAATATGGACATATTGAAAGTGAAAAATTAAAAATAAATTCCAAATACGTACTAATAAAGTACAAATTGTTGTTATAGTTTTATACCGAGCGACTCATGGCTAAGTATCAGCCACACGGGTCGGCCAACCATAAGCTTAAGCAACGCTTTGAGCGGTGTATCCGAGGTTGGGCAAAGTTCCGTAGCGCGGCCATGAGAGCAGGAACTAGGGCGTAACCAGCAGCCTGGTTGTGGGTGTTTGCCGCCGTTCGGGTAGAAGTCGGCGTGTCCACTCGGGTTCATGATGCCGAGGATATCACCGTCAGTGTGAATGGCCTCTACGTATCTGCCATTACCGGAACTCAGCCTCCTATTGTTATTATGCCATCTGTATCCCGCGGGGTCCAGACCTGAAGTAATAAAAGGGGAAAATAAATGAATGAATTCTTCACAGCAGTTATGAATGAATGCTTAATAGAATCAGCGTACCAGTGATACGTCGAGGTTGGCCATTAACCCGGCGTCCGGCGTTTCCAACGACATGGGCACCCAAACTGAACCCAACTAAGTGAACGTTGTTCCAGTTTCCACGTCCGACCCTGATGAGCCAGGTGAGGAAGTCTCCGAGGTGTTCACCAACACCTGGGACACCGTTGACAGCTGTGATGTAGTTGGAGTTAGCAAGACGGCTCCAGTCAACGACAATGACGTTACAATCCGCATTATCGAGGAAGGCTTCCCTGATTTGTCGGTTCATAGGAGAGTTTTCATTGTTATTCCATCCGTGAACGATAACGTTGATGGGCCGGCCACCGTTGAACTGGGAACTCGTTAATGTGTTGTCTTGGTTGATGACTAGTGTATGATGGTTGTCACGGTTACGCCTGAAAGAAAGACAAGGTTGATTTTAATATTTCGTATTTTATTTTTGCTTAACAAGGTCGGTATTCATATCCTAAAATAAGTCCGTCATAGCTTACGAAGCGAGATACACTCTAAAAGTAATCTAAAAATTAGTAGAATTTTTGGACCTGTTAATTTTACCAAAATATTATGCAATACCTCAAAACAAGTGCACGTTACTCATAGTCAACATAATCACAATCTAATTCGTAGGCAACATATCAACTAGGTATCTATTTTCGCTTGCCTGGTAAAGAGTCGGTAGATGTTGTTTCTTCCATCCCGAGTTTCTAGCAGTTCTTCATCAGCAGGTTCGTCGAGATCTACTAGGATGGGTTCACCTTGAGCGTTCTCGACCCACACGTAGCGTCCTTGTTCCTCTACATCATCGGCGTTCGTTTCCACGTCGCTCGCTAACACGTTGTCATTCAGGGTAGGTATGACATGGCCGTAGCACACTGGAAATGGGCAGGTTTGTTGTTTAGAATAATTATACAATTTGTTAAAGTTTTTGACATGCGTTTTTGAACGATATTCGGTTGATATTACAGGAACAGGCTTTTTGCAAATGTATTCACGCAAAGTTTAACTACAATATTTTTAAAAGTCGGTGGATTTAGCATGGGACACCGTTGGGGTTTGATAGCGTGTTTTGGGAGCTATCGGAAAATGAGGGAGGCAAAATGTAGTCCTAAGTACAATGAGTGAGGTTACTCAGCTGTTACATTTATTGTTCGAGGATAAAATAATGTATATTACGGTTAATGTGTGATACAGCCGAAAGAAGTTTGTCTTCAGTTTAATCTTTATACAGGAAAACATAAAGGACATTTTTTACTCCCGTCGGGTTCGGCAATTAGCTCCCTTGGGACGCAGGTGAAACTGCGGTTGAAAATAGTATGGTATGATGTAAACAAACAGTACTCACACGTAACCAGAGCTGCTATTACAAGGATAATCTTCATGCTGCAGCTCGTTTGATGAGTATTCGAATTTGCAGAGGGTTTTTTAGGGTTCCGTAGCCAAAATGGCAAAAACGGAACCCTTATAGTTTCGTCATGTCCGTCTGTCCGTCTGTCCGTCTGTCCGTCTGTCACAGCCGATTTACTCGGAAACTATAAGTACTACAGTGATGAAATTTGATGGGAATATGTGTTGTATGAACCGCTACAAAAATATGATACTAAATAGTAAAAAAAAGAATTGGGGGTGGGGCCCCCCATACATGTAAGTGAGGGATGAAATTTTTTTTTTCGATGTACATACCCGTGTGGGGTATCAATGGAAAGGTCTTTTAAAATGATATAAAGTTTTCTAAAAAACATTTTTCTTAAAGTGAACGGTTTTTGAGATATCAGCTCTCAAAGTCGTAAAAAGTATGTCCCCCCCCCTCTATTTTTATAACTACGGGGTATAAAATTCTAAAAAAAATAGAGGTGATGCATGCTAATTAACTCTTTCAACGATTTTTGGTTTGATCAAAGTATCTCTTATAGTTTTTGAGATAGGTTGATTTAACTGTAATTTACGGAACCCTTCGTGCACGAGTCCGACTCGCACTTGGCCGGTTTTTTTATAAATCACGTTATCATTGCACAATTGATAAATAGATATCATCATAATTAAGTCATCAATCAAAATGTGTAGGGTGATTGCACCAATCACTAAGTAGTTTTTTGACAGATGCCACCTGGTTTTATATACCACTAGATTCCACCCGCGGTTTCACTCGGGTTGGTTTTTATGACAGGAGAGGAACCAGCCCTTAAAACAGGTTGTGACATTTTTAGCCATCCATCTGATATGGCTAAAAATTAAAATAATCACATACATTCACACTTATTAAATTCAGGTACATAAGGGAGTACAAGAGGGAATACACAGGGATAGGACACAAGGGAGTATATACGTTAAGTACGTAGGTTCAGTACCTATGTACTTAAGAGAGTAGGTACATAAGGAATACATTAATGGTGTCCACGGCCGATTTCGACCACGGCGGCTGTTCTCATTTAAGTAGATCAGCCAGCTGCGCAGGACATATTATAGTGCACGAGCATTTGCGCAGACACAGGTGCACTCCCTATTCCTTCACTCTCATAGCCCGATGGGACGGCAATCCGACACGACCGGAGAGAGATCAGGCGCAGGACCGACATTTACCTGCTCTCCAATGCACGGGTGAATCAATCACCAACTTCCAGACTACGGGCTGCTTTGTGAAAGTTTTAAGAAAACCCACAAAGCGATTTCGGCCCGACCCGGGAATCGAACCCGAGACCTCGAGCACAGCAGCCGCGCTTGCGACCACTAGACTACATTATACATGTGATAAACAGATAAAAAGTGTGTTCCTCCACTGATTCTAATCTACCTTCCCAACAATTTTCATTTATTTTTCATTCATTTATTCTTGAACATATCAATTACATTTTTAAATATTAAATATAAAAATTAAAAACATTTAAAAATATAAAAAATTGTATCATTATTTTAACTATACTTAGGTATGTTGCCGGTTCCTCGGTAGGTCAGTGAAGTATTCGTTGGAACTTTTATTCTGCTTATTTGCCGTGGCATAATGAAAATATACATATAAACGGACAGCGAAGTCTTTTGAATAAGAGAAAAACAGGGCCCCTGTTTTTAGGGTTCCGTACCCAAAGGGCAAAACGGGACCCTATTGTTTTCGCTCCTCTGTCCGTCCGTCCGTCTGTCACCAGGCTGTATCTCATGAACCGTGATAGTTAGAGAGCTGAAATTTTCACAGATGATGTATTTCTGTTGCCGCTATAACAACAAATACTAACTAGAATAAAATAAATATTTTGGGGGGTTCCCATACAGCAAACGTGATTTTTTTTGCTCATTTTCGCTCTGGTACGGAACCCTTCGTGCGCGAGTCCGACTCGCACTTGGCCGGTTTTTTTTTTCTCTTTTGGGTACGGAGCCCTAAAAAAAGGATATCCAAGCGTTAAATTGAAGTAATTAAATTTGATAATAATTGCAATCAATCAATGTTTTATCTTAAATTTGCGCTTAGATCATAATTAATATCTACAATAGCAGATATTTAGTTTTGTTATTTTCTTTGCTGTGAGTATCAATAAGTTGGTGATTAATCAATGAATCAATAATTGACAGGGATGATACCGATTCAGAAATGTGATCATTTTTTGTTCACACTGAAACAGGTAGGTACTCACGAGCGATTTTAAAAAAGTGAGTCATGTGTCTATGTTGGATATTTTATTTGTTCTGTTAATATAAATAAATAAATGATATAATAATATGTCAATGATTGATGCATACTTATCATCCAACACCACTCCACTCGTCTGTGTGCCTTTTCATAATTCGGCACATCGTCTTGCCGGAAGGCGTACTATGACAGAATGTAGGTATGTGTCTTTACCATAGTCTCCATATACTTAATGGGGATAAATATAATGACCACCATAAAATGCTTTGACACCTTTACTTTTGTAACAAAGATATCTACTTAACCCCAGAAAAATAAAGTCTAAAAATACAATAGTACCAGCTATTTTAGTCACAACTCTACTTTATATTGTATTCGACCACCAAATTTTGTAAATGATCACCAAATCTTGACGACCAAATTAATGTACTATTTTTGCCTAAATAAATCACTGTGATTGCCATAAAATGTAGGCTTATTATCAAATAAAGTATTATGATGCCATATTAAGTTATGTGTATATATATAGACTCCACGTAGTCTTGTTTGCCCTACCCCTGGAGTGCAATTCAAAACCGCATAGGCGCCGGAGCCGTGACAGAAGCCAAGCTTGCTGCACATTGCATGTTTGCTTCCATGCTGCATGCCTGCTAACATATATATTAAGTTTGGGATAACAATGATTTATTTGGACTCATTTTGCTTAAATAGGATAGCAGAATTTATAAGCTTTGGTGAAATTTTACTTTAAAATGTTGGTTTAATTTTGGTGATCATTTACTATTTTTGGCTTACTCATGATTTACTTGGAGTAATTTTACTTAAATAGGATAGCAAAGTTTTAAAACTTTGGTTATAATTTTACATTAAAATGCGAGTTTCATTTTGGTGGTCATTTACTATTTTTGTCTGCTATTTGTTATTATATCTGGTGGTAAGTTAAACATAAGCCTTATACCTACACTAGCTAGTTTTCAGCGGTTTCCCCCGCATCCCGGGGAAACTTCCTCCCACCATCATCTGCCTAGCTTTTCCCATCTATGTTGGGTCGGCTTCCATTGTAACCGGATGCAGCTGAGTAACAGTGCTTTATAAGGTGCGACTGCCTATTTGACTAATAATTTATGATTTTGAAAAAAAGTGTATAGAAACTGCGAAGGATGGTGTAAGTGGTAGGCAATCGGCAAACGGCTATTAGCGGTGTCGCATATATTGTAAAATATCTATTTATGTCTGTATGATGGGAAATTTTGCGAGGATTACCAAAAAACAAACTCTGTTTTAAAATTATTTTATTTATTTTAAAATAATTAATCAGTAGCATAATTTACTTTACAGAAGATTCTATTTATTCGTAGACCGTAGTTTAGAAAGGCCAGCTTGATCCAGTCCTGAGTGCGTATAAACCGGCACTGTAAAAATAATCAAATTAAGATAAAAATTCATCCTCAATTCTTAAATTTAGGAAGTAGTGGAAATTAAAAAAAAGTTATGCTTTCGCTACTTACCCGCGCTTGTTCACGATGGCATTACCCATGTGAAGCGATGCACCATTGCAGGTCCCGAGTTCAGCCTCCCAGATGTTAGGGCACTGTCTTCCAATCAAGTGGTTGTGACGCACGGTGGACGCGAACAACTCAGTCGCGCGGCCGTGAGAGCAGGTGCTGATCCAGCAACCAGGCTGAGGGTTTTTACCACCGTTAGGGTAGAAGTCAGCATCTCCAATGGCGTTCATGATACCAAGGATATTTCCATCAGTATGAATGGCTTCGACGTACTGACCAGCGTTACGGTTCAAAGCATTGCCGTTGTTGGT
Organism: Helicoverpa assulta; assembly: GCA_963856015.1. NCBI lineage: Eukaryota > Metazoa > Arthropoda > Insecta > Lepidoptera > Noctuidae > Helicoverpa > Helicoverpa assulta. The sequence continues at coordinate 10,841,695 of CAWLCW010000014.1, read as the reverse complement.
CCATGAAGGCCCGGCAGGATCAAGACCTGTCATCAAAAAGCTCAGTCAGATTTCAAAAATGTCATTATCAAAACCACTTTGTTAATGAATATATGTATGATAATTTACCAGTAACACGAGCAGCACGACCGCTGACTTGACGTCCAGCGTTTCCAACAACGTGAGCACCCAAACTGAAGCCAACGAAGTGGACTTGGTTCCAGTTACCACCAGCGGTGTTGATCAACCAGTTGATGAAGTTTCCAAGGTGCTGGCCTACATTAGGGACACCAGCAGCCGCTGTGTTGTAGTTGGAGTTAGCGAGAGCACGCCAGTCCACAACGATGACATTAGCGTCTTGAACAGCAAGGAAGGCAGATGTGATGAGAGGGTTCATGGCAGTATTTCCATTGTTGTTCCAGCCGTGGACGATAATTTTCAAGGGGCGGGCGCCATTGTAATTTGAAGACCAGATGGTGTTGGCATTGCCATTGACAATAACTTGAGCGTTGTTAGGGTTGCGCCTGAAAATCGTATGTTTATATAAATGACCATTTTCGGACTATGTATAAAAGATATTCTGAGATACTTCGCAGAAATACCTGGCTATAATGCAAATAAGTATAATCTGAAGGCAGAGATTTACTAACTAAGAGATATATCAACTGCGGAAATACGACTATGCACCTCTCTCTTCTCGAAATCTTGAAGTTTTTGTTTCAAATCATTGGTTACCTGGTGAACAGCCAGTATTGGTTGTTCGCTCCGTTCCTTGAGTTCAACAGAGCTTGATCGACGGACTCTTCGAGATCCACTAGGACAGGGTTGCCTTCACCATCAGGCATCCAGACGTAGCGGCTCTCTCCCTCCACATAGTGACTATTGTCTCCCGGGGATGTAGGAAGAGCGTGGCCGTAGCACACTTGAAAAAAAATTACATTACATTTTTAATCACCGAAAATAAATATTTTCCAAATGAACAATTTTCTTTTGGTTTTGTGAATCTTTAACCCAAAAAACTACTGAATTATTTAAAATTAAACATAGCCACAGGATTTGGAATTCTATCACGATCCTTCACTTCGGCTTCTAGCTACACTATTTTTAGTACACATGACGTATTTTCAGGATGATATCAGGAACCACACAGACTTTAAACTGGATAATTCTTAAAAGCTGATAGGATAAGCAATAAATCAAATTAAGCCGAAGACTATTTCGCAAATGTTATTGAATTTTACACTACATTAACTGATTGGAATACTAACAAGCTACAAGGGCCGCCAACACAATGAAAGCTCTCATGTTCACGATACTAACGGACACTGGTATAGTATAGTAGGCATGACGAACAGTGTGGTTTTTATAAACGGCTTTATCAAATAATACATCATGTTAAATCTTAATAACTTAATCTATATGATTTCTTGAATAGATTTTGGTATAAGATTATGTAAACTTATCATAGGTCCAAAAACTGTTCGTTTTCAATAATATATCCGATATACAAAACCACGCCCATATTATACCTATCAATCACATTCAGATGGCTTTTGAATTCTAGTAAATGAATAGTTAAAGTTAAAAGTTTAGAATAGGTACCTACAAAACGGGCTAAGCTTTGAAAACTAAAGTAGCAATATTACTACAAAGCTGCGCTCAAAGCTGCCACCAGTTGATGGTGACTTCGCTTCGAGAGGATGATTTGACACCGTTTTGTAGATTTTAGACTAAATATTCTTTATGCATCGTGGAATATTAATTACAAATACAATATATGCATGTATAACATCATTATCGGATAAACAATGGACACTTATTAGTGGTTGTCATCACAGGATTAACTTAATTATCAGTAATAATCTGTGATCGTTTTTAGACTATGACCACCCAGTGGCAATCATTAATTACCAATCGATCAATTAAGAATTTGGTAAGACAAGTGTTTTCTTAATTTACGTAGGTACTTTATTCTTATAGTTTTACAAGCTTCCAAACATTGTTCTAGCTGCATCCCGAGAGAACTACTTCATGCACCATAGGGGAAGCTAAACGGAATTGGTTAAAACGATGTGCATTATGCCTGCTTACAAAAGTGTTTAATTATTATCTGTATTTTTTATCATTTGGTAAATATATTTAGGTGGTCGTGATTACCACTCTGAGTGACAAGGATTTAGGTACCTATATTAATCGAATTCTGATTGATGTTGGAAAAACAACTGTTATCATAAGTGTGACGTCAGTGCTAGCAATCAGTGTTCCAGTTTTGGAACTGAATCTCGAAATATACTAAATGATATAAATGAAACTGGATATATTTTTGACAATATATAAATTGATATTAGGTTGAATCAATGTAAAATGAAGATTTAGAAACCCTGTATTTAATAAAGGAGACCACGTGTATGTATTAAGCCATTGCGAGGAATGGCAAAGAGAAACTTTTTTCTTAGTCACTCTTTACTCCTTTTAATTCGTCACACAGAACCCCCAAATGATGTTTGGTTTTTCACCCTCAGATTTCGGATTTGATTTAATGGCTGAACAATGATAGCAGCTTAAATTTTCGGGGTTTTAGCCCCCCAGTTGAAATAAAAAAGGCTTTATTAATACTGTGTGTTTTATTCAGATTTTGTTGTAACATAGCGTGTTCATCAAAATATTGTAAGCCGTTGTTTAGAAAGGCCAGTTTGATCCAGTCCTGAGTGCACATATACCAGACCTGCAAAGGAGAACAAAATAAGATGTTAAAATTTCGCAGAGACATTTTTCTCTTTTCCGCTTTTTTGTATTTAACACGTTGACCGCCAAAAAATATTCTCTCGGTCTAGCATCATTAGCATTTTTTTTTATGGAAGATAGACGTGTAGTAGACAACGTTTTGGTTTACTACTTACCCGCGCTTGTTAACGATGCCATTGCCCATGCGGAATGTAGCACCATTGCACGTTCCGAGTTCAGCCTCCCATACGTTAGGACAGCGTCTTCCATTCAAGTGGTTGTTTCGCACAGTGGAGGCAAACAACTCAGTCGCACGGCCGTGAGAGCAGGTGCTGATCCAGCAACCTGGCTGAGGGTTTTTACCGCCGTTAGGGTAGAAATCAGCGTGTCCACTTGGTCGAATAATACCGAGGATATTACCATCAGTGTGAATGGCTTCGACGTATTGACCAGCGTTAATGGCCAACGCATTGCCGTTGTTAGTTTAGTAGGTCCAGCGGGGTCGAGACCTACAGGCAGAAAGGTTTGTTAGACTTCTTTAAACGACTAATGCTGAAGAATTAATTCATAACAAAAACTTCTTGTAATACTCACCAGTGACTCGGGAAACACGAGAGTTTACTTGACGACCAGCTCTTCCTACAACGTGAGCACCCAAACTGAAACCAACGAAGTGGACTTGATTCCAATTGCCACCGATGTTATTGAATAGCCAATTGACGAAGTTTCCAACATGTTGGCCTACATTAGGGACACCAGCAGCCACTGTGTTGTAGTTGGAGTTAGCGAGAGCGCGCCAGTCAACAACGATGACATTGACATCTTGATCAGCGAGGAAGGCAGATGTGATGAGAGGATTCATGGGAGAGTCTGCATTGTTGTTCCAGCCGTGAACGATGACCTTCAAGCCACGATTTGCTCGGTAGTTAGAGTTGCGAACAGAGTTAGCATTGCCATTGACGAGAACTTGACCATTGGTAGGGTTTTGTCTGCAATGAATTATAGAAAATTATTCCATCGAAATAGTTGTATTCTCAGATTTATTACACATAAGCTAATTTTATGAGAGCTGGAAATATTAAACAATATAAAAACTACCTGGTGAACAGACGGTATTGGTTGTTCGCTCCGTTAAAATTTGGGATCGTCAGATTTTGCAATCGGTGAAAGACACGATTTTTACTGTGAAGGAATCTGTAGCACCAGTAAAGGTTTACAAAGTAACAATTTGAATGCAGTTAACATTTCAACAGACAACGTTAATTATTTAATCTGAGGGCACGGCAGTGCCCCAGCCAAGACTCGAGCAAAGCGGGCACGGCCGTACCATCTTTTCTCGAAGCGTTTCGCGGCTATTTCAGCCCCCTGTATCTTTCATGTAAACAAAGCTAGGAGTTTAGGTTTTCGATGACCAAGAGTAAGTATTAGAACAAGCTCAGTCTCAAAATTACAAGACATTTGAATAAATAGTTTACGAGTTATGAGCGATCAAAGTTACACCATTTTGTCACTGACTCACTGACCGATCATCAAAAGTCTAAGGTACTTCTAGCAAACTTAGAACCTTCAAATTTGGCACCAAGATAGGTTATTAGCTACATATAAAGGGAAAATTATAAAAACCTTAAAACTTAATAAAAAATAGGAAACAAATTTATATTTGCGGTTTTTCAAGAACATTGTGTATGAATTTTGACTGCATTGATAACTTTGTTATTTATTTATGTACAATATATTATGTTACTATTTGTTTTATTGTTACGTAGTGTGGTATATTGTTATTATGTATTAAATATACATACATATGAATAAAAAAACTAGGTTAAAATGAAATGAATAATGATAAAATCTTTCATATTAATGCAGTGCGATAAATACTGCATGCTCGCTCGATAGATGGCATTGTCCTGGTCTAAATCGCACTATGGTTTCGTTACATAGCTTAGTATAAGTAGTACTTTAAAAAAAATCAAATAATTTCATGTGATAACGCCTTCTACCTCTGAAATAAATCTATTTTATTCTAAAAGATATTCGATTCAAAAATTCGACAATAACGAAATTTTTTAGTTTATTTAAAAAAATGTTGTTTACGTTGCTACTTTAGGTGTACATTATTTAGTTTGTTATATATTTAGTTAGTTGCATGTAAGTTAACTTAATTTGTTATATACTTAGAGAAAAAAGAGACCTACAAAAAATAAATTAGATCCCACCAAAAACATTAAATGTAAAAAAAAGCCAATCCTCTACGCAATTCCTCCACCGTAAAAAGTTTTGAGATCGCATAGAAGCCAAGTCCTGTTCAACTTTATTTGTAATAATAAATCAATATTTTGTGACTATATCAATAGTTTTGTTCACATTACAATAATATTGTCTTGGCCATGAGCACAAGTTAATAGTCGCTCCTTGAAACAATGTGTAAATACCATTGAATTGATAAATTCTATATCGACATGATTTTACGATTGGACTTATTATGGACTGATTGGAATTTGAGATCCCCATGGACTAAACATGCGCCATAGTACATGTGCAGTTCATTGATGTTGGATGATACTGACTGTCGGTCATTTAGTAACAATTGAATAAACTAAAAGTATTTAATTCTGTGATATTAAACTTCATGTTTGACTTTCACCTCTCCAAGATATGCTGTATTATATTTGTAGTTTATTGTGCTCATGGCCAAGTCAATATTATTGTAATGTGAACAAAACTATTGATATAGTCACAAAATATTGATTTATTATTACAAATAAAGTTGAACAGGACTTGGCTTCTATGCGATCTCAAAACTTTTTACGGTGGAGGAATTGCGTAGAGGATTGGCTTTTTTTACATTTAATGTTTTTGGTGGGATTAATACTAACACGCAACAAAGGCCGCTAATACAACGCAGGTTCTCATGTTCAAGGCAAAAAACACCACTGGTTAGGTATGTGATTTCAAAGAGGGTTTTATACCTCAATTAACTTTATCATAATGATACGTTAGCACATGTTTAAAAGCATTATCTATTTGATCGAGCTGTCATATTTTCTCAATTAGTTATTTGTTAATGTGTGTGTGAACAGACAAAACTGATCAAGACCGAGTCAGACTCGTGTATTGAGGGTTCTGGGATTCTGAGTCCCCCTTTAAAGGATAAGGCCTTCCAATATTTTATACAAAACACTGACAAGAAACATTATTTGGAAGCATCAAAATTTGTTGATCAATAAGGAAATAGAGGTGGTGAGCTTTTTATTTGTTTGTCAGAAAGCTCCCTGAGGTGCAAATAAGTGGGCTGCGGGTTGTTCGAAAGAGATACCGCGGCCCTGGTACATAAAAGGCCTATGACGGAACACGACGGTTTTTAGTCAGTAAGAGTCTGACACTCCCTCACCGCTGCTAACCCACAGCGGGAGGGGTCATTTGATGATTTTTGACGTCGGAAAAAAAAAAAGGTGCAAGTAAGTACTTACCCGCCTGCATATTTACATATGTAGGGGCCTATTAAACAAAAATATGATGTTTTATTATCGCGTCAGAACTACATATAATCCCACCCAAAACAAAAATGTGAAAGACTGCCAAGTTCGATAATATGGGAATGCTTCGCCTATAAAAGAAGTGAGATCTGAATAAGTACCAAGTTCCATACACATACCTCAGTTAAAAATAGTTACTTTTTAATGATGTTACTTGGCAAGTTTCTCTTGATATGCGTAAATAAAATAGATTTTGAGTTATAGGAGGGTCGGATTTGGCCCGAAATGGTTCGTGTAATATAACCCACGGCCGGTGTGTCGCTTTTTTTGCTCGAACTTGGCGGACACACTGCCGTGTGTCTACATCAAAAACGTTTGCAATGTTAAAATTTGGGATATTTTATCCTACACCTGTTGCCTAAAGTTGAGGTATAATTTAATTAAACTAACTTTAAAAGTTCTTTTACCATGTAGGCCAGGGTTCTGAGCACCTTTATCGGTCTATTCCGAACTATTCATTTTAAGGGAAAATAGAGAAAAGTCGATTGTAATACAAGTTTATGGTTTTATGTACTTGAAAGATCTCTTTTTATTTTAAAGAGGTCATCCTATTATCTATATACTTACTTATCTAATTATCATCATACATATATCATCATTACTTCGCCAGGGGCATCTACTTCCACTCTATGTTTTCTCATGATCGATTGCTGATTGGTGATTATCGATTAAGAAATTGCAAAGTTTCTAGCTAAATGAAAACAAATATTATCTTTGTATAGATTAGGGCAAGTCTCACTGATAAAAAATAATAGTTTAAAAAAACTAAAAAACACGCTTTTTATAGAAAAACGAACTAAAAAATAGAAAATAAATTTTAATGAATTTAAATTAAGAAAACAGTGTTAAAAATTTCAATGAATATAAATTAATAATAGTGTGAATACAAAAAAATATATTAAAAAAAAAGCGTGGGGTGCATGGTATCAATAGTTATAAATATTTTATTGACAGATATGAGTAGGTACAGTGATTTTCATTTCGATAATATCTTAAAAAGCACCCCACGCTTTTTTTAAATATTTTTTTTTGTATTCACACTATTATTAATTTATATTCATTGAAATTTTTAACACTGTTTTCTTAATTTAAATTCATTAAAATTTATTTTCTATTTTTTAGTTCGTTTTTCTATAAAAAGCGTGTTTTTTAGTTTTTTTTAACTATTATTTATTTTCTACTTTTTAGTTTGTTTTAAAACTATTATTTGTTTTGTAGAATTAAAATTCTCTTTAGTATACAAAAAATTGTCAATATTAGAGAAAACGGCTAAAGATAATTATTGGAAATAAAAATTAACATCGAGTCCTGCCTTATCGACTGTAGAGAAAAATTCTAGAAAATTTTAATTAATTTTCTTACCTTATCAACTATAGATGAAAATTATATAAATTAACAAAAATCATATTTTGCAAATTGAAAAGCCTAGAAGTCGGTGTCTAATGGATGTCACTAAGTTAATTTTGCCACCGACTTCTAGGCCGATGCACCTAAAATTAGTTTTTTTTTTGCTTTTTAGTGTTTTGGGAAGTCGGTTTAATTTTTTTGTAAAAAGGTTATTTATTTAAACCTTTTCAGTGATACGAATAGTTGTCACTATCCATGCAAGTGGGAAGTTCTCATCAATACAAAGAATATAAGTCCAAACGAGGTATTTTACATATTCAGTTGTCGAGTTCCCTCGACTTTCTCTGGTCTCCATCATCAGGTCAGCTCCAAACCTTCACTGTTGCAAAGGTCTTGTCAATACAAATAATTTAAGCCCAAACACGAGGTAGTTTACATATTCAGTTGTCGAGTTCCCTCAACCCTCTCTGGTCTCCATCATCAGGTCAGCTCCAAATCTTCACAGTTGAATACTGCTTTTAGGCGTACACCTGAGTGTCAAGGTTTTGCCCTATGTTTGCCTACAACTTTTGAAGGTTGCCCTCAATTTCTCAGAGTTTCCATCATCAGATCCTGACCTGATGACTATGGGACCAACTGGCAGCTATTTCGAGTCGAACAAAAAAAGAATCACGTAAATCGGTCTATAAACCTCGGAGTAATCGATGTGTATGTGTAACCTCCTCCTTTTTGGGAAGTCGGTTAAAAATGGAATAATTTTATCAAAAAACACTGAAAAGCAAAAAAAAAAACTATTCTTAGGTACATCGGCCTAGAAGTCAGTGTCTAATGGATGTAACTAAGTTTATTTCGCCACCGACTTCTAGGCCGATGTACCTAAGAATAGTTTTTTTTTTGCTTTTCAGTGTTTTTGGGAGTCGGTTTTATTTTTTTGTAAAAAGTTTTTTATTTTTAGCTTTTCAGTGACAAGCATAGTTGTCACTATCCGCATAAGTGGAAAGTTCTCATCAATACGAACAATATAAGCCCAAACACGAAGTAGTTTACATATTCAATTGTCGAGTTCCCTCGACCTTCGCTGGTCTCTATCATCAGGTTAGCTTCAAACCTTTACTGTTGCAAAGGTCTCGTCAATACGAACAAAATAAGCCCAAACACGAGGTAGTTTACACATTCATTGTTCAAGTTCCCTCGACCTTCTCTGGTCTTCATCATCAGGTCAGCTCCAAACCTTCACCATTGCATAGTGTTATCAGACATACGCCTTAACGTCAAGTTTTTAACCTAGGGGAGATGTTCCTAAAACGGGTACCCCTCCTAAAACGGGTAGGCCTTGCCATTCGAATATAGATCTTAGTGTGAACCTGTGAGTGTAGAGTGGCGCACTACCCCCCTGCCGATCACGGTCAGTCGGCTCGCGCACCTGGAGCGAGCGTGTTCGAGGTAAGACGTAAAAAAAGTTTTCCGCTGAACTTATTAAAAAAAATCGAATTATGCTAGTGCTAACTACTCAAATATGGTGTAAGATATGGTTTTCGTAGTTTTGTATTATCATTTTGCATGTTATATGCTTATTAATTGTGAATAATTAGTGGTCTCCTTGTTTACTATTTTATGTTTAAGGTAGTTGAAATTTAAAACGTGCTTTTGGGCAAAACGGGTAGGGGCATAACGGGTGACTATCCGATTTGCCCTGGAATAATTTATGATATGTATTAAGCTGACCAGTGCCATTATTTATCTGACTCAAATGTAAAAAATACCTAATTTGTTTTTTTTTAATTGGGTGAAAAGAAAAACTTTAAATGCTTCGTGGGATGTGGAAGTTATGAAACTGGACCGCAACCTCTTGACGAAGCTATAAGTCCACCTCATACTCCAACACCAGTAGGCCAGTATTTTGAAGAACTTTCAACACCATGCAAGACTATAACGGCAGAAATACAAATTCTTAAGGATTTTATAACACCATGCTAGACTCCATCACAAACTACAATCCTTCTTCAACCTGAGAATCATCATTTAACACCAATAAAATAAGGGGCACTTCCTCAATTGATCCCACAGATAGCTAATCGAAGATAAAGAAAGCCACAGAGAGCTGAAGAAGAACAGGAACAGCGAGAAAAAGAAATTTAAATATTTTTTCTTTGATTTTTAACAAAATTATCTGTTGGTAGCATTATAATTTCAAATGTAACATTTAATGACGTAAAAGAGTAATCTAGACTGATCAAAATAAGACAACTGTTTAACATAATTAAGGAGACTAATTAACAATTAAGATTTCCTGGATAATAGGAGGCTAAGATATTTTTTTAAATGTTTTTTAATTCATTTATCACATATATTCATTCATTACCTGCTTTGCCCAAAGGCGCTACCCGTTTTAGGACCCCCCTGAGGGCAAAGCGGGTATTTCGAAGGGGTTTATTTTTTTTGATTTTTTTCAGAATATTGAAGAAGATTACTAAGACTATCTTATGTTTTCCAAAGTTTATTATATAAACAACCCTATGAGTACAAATAACAAGTCGCATGTAATGTTCTTGGTTATTTTATTTAACATCTTTCGTTAGCTTACCCGTTTTGGGAACATCTCCCCTACGTATGCCTACAATTTTCGAAAGTTGCCCTCGATTTCTCAGGGTTTCCATCATCAGATCCTAACCTGGTGACTATGGGACCACCTGGGAAGTAAACCCTATCAAACAAAAAAAAAATTTTGCAAATCGGTCCAGGCGTCTCCGAGTAATCGGTGAACATACATAAAAAATAAAAAAAAAAAAAAAGATCCCGACGAATTGAGAACCTCCTCCTTTTTGGGAAGTCGGTTAATTAGTGTATTGTCATCGGTCCTCAATAAATCTACAAAGTTTGAACGAAATCTGGCCGTTTAAAGTGGGTCAAAATCGCGCCCAAAGAAGTCGGTTACAAACCTACAAACATACAAACATACAGGTGAAGCTAATAAAAAGCGTGTAATAAAAAATACTTAAATGTCATTAGCATTAATTAATTTGTCTGCGTGCTTTTTGGATTTTCTCCTGTAATTGTAAGTATGATCGAGTTATCGTTATTTGAAAAGTAAAAAGTCCTATCTTAAATGATATTCTGATATATTTTATAAGACCAGCTATATTGCTGTCAAACTCCATTAAAGTCGCTTTTGTGTGAAGAAGTAACAAACGTACTTCGATCATTCGTTCTTACGAAGTTAATAAATTGGGATAGATTGGCGTATGTATTAGTTAAGCTTTCTGGTCGATCAACTGAAACTTTTTTACAGTTCAACTTTCAATTTTTCTATTATATCCCCCCGGCTGATGATAAGTGGCTTTGTTTGTTTGGGTTTATCTTTAAGGATAATAGTCAACGATATTATCTGTTTAATCGGCCGTAAGAAGTATGCCTTTTTAGGGTTCCGTACCTCAAAAGGAAAAAACGGAACCCTTATAGGATCACTTTGTTGTCCGTCTGTCTGTCTGTCTGTCTGTCAAGACCCTTTATCTCAAGAACGCGTGGACGTATCAAGCTGAAATTTACATGAAATACTCAGATCTATTGCCCCTTTAAGCTGTGAAAATATCAAACTTCTAATTCAAGCCAATCAAAAGATACAGCCGATTATGTCTATATTTTCAACAAATTTTCGACACTCGCACAGGAATCAAAACCTACAGGATACTTCCCGTAAACTCAGAATCTTGAAATTTGGTATGAAGCATTGTCATACAATGCAAATATAGGAAAAATTACGAAAATCACATTTTTTTAGTTATATAACATAATAAAAATATTTTAATAAAATGAAACTTACTACCTTATTTCTCACGAAAGACTAAAGGTATCAAATTGAAATTTATACCAAATACCTAGGTCTATTGTCCCTTTAAGCAGTGAAAAAATCAAACTTCTAAATTAACGCGATCAAAAGATACAGCAGTTTATACCGACACCTTGAACGAATTTCCGTCACACGCTAGGGAATCAAAACCTACAAGGTACTTCCCGTGAACTCAGAATCTTGAAATTCGGCACGAAGCAACGTTATATAGTATAGATAAAGGAAAAATTGCGAAAATAATAAATTTGAAGTTACATAAAATATTATTTTTGCTTACATGACATAAAATATTTTTTTAATAATTATAAACTTACAACCTACCCTTTTTCACATGAACGCGTAGAGATATTAAAGTTGAAATTCATATCAAACACTTCTTAAATCTAATTGACACTAAACTGTGAAAAATTCTAAATCATTCAAAGGTCATTGGGCACCTTAGTATGGAAACCATACCCACGGCGGACGCGAACGAAATATAGCATAGTATAATGATATAAGGCTCTGATTTACTATGACGTTAGTCGCATCAACGTGAGCCATGGGATTCTAGAGAAAACAATGGTGAATTTAAACGACCAAATGGGATGGATTCGAGTAATTATTTCTTTATAGTAAAAGAGTATACTCGCCGAGTTTATGCCCATTGTCATCAGGTCAGGATCTGATGATGGAAACCTTGAGAAATCGAGGGCAACTTTCTGAAATTGTAGGCACGCATAGGGTTAAAACTGGATTTTCAGATTTATGTCTGATTACACTGTCAAACAGTGATGGTTTAGAGCTGACCTGCTGGTGGAGACGAGATAAAATCGAGGGAACTCCTCAACGGTATGTTTTAGCTACGTCGTGTTTGGGCTTATATTATTCGTATAGACAAGTAATTTTCACTGGAAAGTTAAAAATTAAGCCTTTTATTTAAAAAAAAAAAAAAAAACATCTTCCCAAACCTCAATTCTCTCTAAAACTCAATACGACTGCTACTGCAGGTACCCAAACACTGAAAAGAATAAAATAAAAAATACTATTTACAAAAAAAAACCAACTTCATGAAACAGTGAAAGGGACAAAATACACCTTTTGGCAAGGCTCTAAGAACATAAAGCCAGCGTCCCCGAATCATTCTTTGTAGCAATCGTTGTTACAAGTCAATGTAAGTGGCCGTCAGGTGGAGTTGGCGAGTGGAAAAAAACCTGAAATTAGGGCTTGTGAGCTGATTAAACCACTCAATAAGAAAAAATCTCATTCCCGCAATGGCTGCTATAACCCAAGTTAGAAGGGGATTCGCGTCACCTCCTATAGAGGTAAAATAAGCTCTATAACAAGGTAATTGATATAAATAGTAAAGGAGTTCCCTGAACTATATCTTATCTTTATAATAGATCCCGCAATGCCAATCAAACCTACCCATGTGGAAAGTCCCAATACGCCAATACGAATAAAATAAGCCCAAACACGTGGTAGTTGCAGCATACTGTTCAGGAGTTCCCTCGATTCTTTTTGGTCTCCATAATCAAATCAGCTCCAAAATTTCACTGTTTCGCAATTCCCTCAAAAATACACCCGTATGTCTGGTTTTGACTTGATGCGTGCCTACAATATCCGAGAGTTGCCCTCGATTTCTCGAGGTTTTCAGATCCTTATGAGGTCCTGGTCATCCGAATTGAGATCTTCCTTCTTTTTGAAAAGTATTTTAACAATAAAAACTGTCATTGTACACTCCAAAAAACTGCTTGTTTTTTTATGTTCTTCAAACGATCCTGTACATTCTTCTCCATGGAATTTTAATAAAATATTGATATTGAATGAAACGTCCTACTATTCCCCATAATTTAAAACTACTTTCATTTGTGTCCGCCACTTTTTGCAAAGCGGGTCAGATATGCCCAATGACCAAGACATACTTAATTAGTTATTTTGAATCAGATTTCTGAATGATGACTATAAAATGTTGTAAATAAATAACTTTAATAAAAGAACTTTTACAAGGTACTGGCCTACTATTTTAGTTATATCTATACTAATATTATAAAGCTGAAGAGTTTGTTTGTTTGTTTGTTTATTTGTTTGTTTGTTTGTTTGAACGCGCTAATCTCAGGAACTACTGGTCCGATTTGAAAATTTCTTTCAGTGTTAGATAGCCCATTTATCGAGGAAGGCTATAGGCTACTTTTTATCCCGGTACGGGAAGTAGTTCCCACGGGATGCGGGTGAAACCGCTGGCAGAAGCTAGTTATTAAATAAAAAATATTAACTATTTTGACTCTCACGAAATTACCATAACTATGATTGTTCTAAACTGAAAGGTTTGCGCGAGAGTCACTTTTTATCTATACAGGATTTGTACGGAACCCTCGGTGCGCGAGCCCGACTCGCACTTGGCCGGTTTTTTATCTCTTCCGTTAATTACGTTAATTACACGTAGCAAATGACACAGAATTCTTGATGAAATAGTTCAGAAAGCTCGCTGGAACAGTGGAGAGCGAATGTATTATTTGAAAAACCATAAAATTATAACAAAATCTTATTTATTAATCGAAAACACCTCTTAACAATAAGTTTTTAGCCCTGAGCGAATGGCGGCGAGAAGTTCGTAGAGAAGTGGTAGATACCGGTTTGGCTGCAAAAAAATAAAAAATAGATAAATTACATTATTTCTTAAATGATACATGTAAAGTTTTGACAATTATATTTTCAACTTCGTTAGGTAATAAATATTTCTTACCCGCTCTTGTCGGCAAGACCACCGAAGACTGCGTCTTTTTCTCCGCTGCAGGAATTAGAGATGGCTTGCTCGTAGCTCTCACAGGCTGTTCCGACGAACCTGCTGCCTCCTTCAGCAGTTACCGACTCAGCGTAGAACGCGTAACCCAAGATGTGGGAGCAGGTCACATCACCAGCACAACTGTTCTGGAAGGTACCACCGTTGGGGTAGAAGTCAAGGTCTCCCAAAGGAAGGTCGTAGCCAAGGAGACCAGCAGTGGCGTGGAGGACTTCGACTAAACCAGCATTGCTGGGCTTCAGGATGTCAGGGTGATGAGTCCAGCCGACTAAGGAAGGATCGATCGCTGTAAAGGGAAACATCTGATTAGAGACTGTATAAAACAAACTTAATATGGTTAGCTTATACCATTAACTTACCAATAATGTGGGGGACTTCTCCAACGGTGCGGTCGCCAGCGATTCCGGCAATGTGTCCGCCAAGACCGACTCCAACGATGCGGTAGTTGTTGGGACCGTAGCCGAAGGTCGAAGACAGGAGGTTGATGAACTGAGCGATGCGCTCGCCGCACTGGACTGCGTTGCCCAGACCCTGGGAGTACATGCCAGCGCCGGGGCTCCAGTCGATAGCCAGGACATTCACATCTTCAGCAGCGAGGTGTGCTGGAATAGACATAATTTATTTATTTATGAGTATGGAAGACTTACAGCTAAGTACATATAATAGTTAATTGTGTGACTAACTGACAGCCAATTACAAGTCTTCACTTCTAAAACTAGTTTAACATAAAAAGGACAGTAGAACAAACTCAACACACTGCTTATAACGCCTGAGCAAAAACAATAATTAATAAAAAACGCAAAACCAATAACTTTGCTACAGGATTTTTTGAGGGAAATGTTAAGTATTAGAAATTGAATTGAAAAATGGGAAAAATTAATTTAATTTTTAAAGAAATTCAATGCTAAACTCTTTTTCACCGAAGTCTTATAATATTTTAAGTATAAAGCTGCCGCAAGTATCGTACTTCCTACTAATATTATAAATGTGAAGGTTTGTCAGAAGTATCGATTCTTTAATCATCGAATCGATCGATCGAAGCCACGGGCAGAAGCTAGTAAAGTATATATTATTAAGCATTAACCTGAATCAGGACCATCAGGATTGATTTTGTTTTTATACAGCATCACAATACTTCAGAGTAATGCGCACTTAAACAATAATAAAGTTAAGTGTTATTATCGAGTACGTCAATTACCATTGACAACGAAGGCATTGAAGTTTCCAGTGACAGCGTCAGCGTGACTGTGGATGGTGATGACGGTGCGACGGGCCGGGGAGAACATAGACGCCATGATGGAGTTCACGGACGGCACGAGGGGCTGGCTCACGGTCGGGTTCGTCCTACGAAACACAAATCAATAGTTTAATATAGCATTTTAGTACAGGCAACATATTGCTTTAAATGCATTTACTTGCTATCTACCTTCTACGGCAGTTCATCAGTCTGTGCTGATCTAAGTAAAAAGGTACTTATTAGTGGTCATTGTAAATTAAACGTTTAGTTTTACAAACCTGGTGAAGAGATGGAATATGACATCCAACTCTCCCAGCTCGAACCCTGACGCTGTAAAGAAGAAAAATAAATGATTTAGTATTTCTTTGTGTGCGTAAAATTGAGTCTTGTAATGTATACCTAAATATTAAATTAATAATTATATTCCTTTACCTAAATATTTACTTTTATTCTGGTTCTATTTTGTTACAACTGTCATTATATTCATCTTATTTGATGTTGTTAATTATTAATTTATGTTTTGGTATTCATCATTGGCTACGATCTGATGGACATAGTCGTATTATGAAATGTGATGCTAGGTTGGTGTATCTGTTTGTCTATAGCTTGAGGAAAATTAAACTGTTATCAATCAATTAATCTTCTAATGTTTCAACAAAATAGTTTTTCAATCAATCAAGTTGTTACATGTTATGTGCGGTATATCAATCTTCAAAGTAGGGGATAGATTTGCGGTAGCTATTCAAAGAAATTATACACATGAAGGGTGATAAGAAGAAATAAATACAGTAGTGGATTGCTATTAAAAGATTAAGATAAAGCGCCGTATCGAAGCCGCAAATTATGACGCCAGATTAGATACGCATTAATTTATGAACCAAATATTCATAAGTTATCCGTTTTAAACCTTGATTCACTACTCAACAAAATTTTCCTTTTTTATTGTATCCAAGGTGAAACATATAAATTTTTGCAGATTATCTATCACAGAATCGAAGTCTAGAACACAGGACTGCTCTAGCACGTCTAGTTTTGGAGAAAAACCAATCTGAAAATGCCTTAAAACGCTTTTTTAACGATATTTAAAGCCATTTTTCTACAGACACTATTTTTTTTTCGTATTTTCTAACTAAAGAATCATTTAGCACTGCTCTTCTCAATTCAAATCCAGTTTACTTTACATCAGTACGAGTTTCCATTCTCGTGATATTTTTTTTCAGCTACGTCGTACTATTGTCCGTACATTACTAATTGACATTTTAGTATGGACAAAATACACCGTAAATGTAAAATGGTATATCTTGAGAAAGAAAACTCGAATTGATGTAAAGTAACTGGATTTGAATTGAGAAGAGCAGTACTAAATGATTCTTTAGTTAGAAAATACGAAAAAAAAAAAATAGTGTCTGTTAGGCATTTTCAGATTGGTTTTTCTCCAAAACTAGACGTGCTAGAGCAGTCCAGTGTTCTAGACTTCGATTCTGTGATAGATAATCTGCAAAAATTTATATGTTTTACCTTGGATACGAAAATGCTGTTGACTAGTGTTATGTTTTAAAATTTTAGGTATTTCATAAAGCAGGTAATTGTTTTTTTCCGTTCCAATTGCATCCCAAAGGAGAGAAACCATTTTTATTATTAGATTTTCATCCTTCACATTATAATGATTTGATACTGGTTTCGTTGTTTCTTTTTCATCAAAGCGCCTATCCACGTAGGAAGGAAAAATCACGGAGGAAGGCCAACTGTTTACTGAAGGTTATGACAAGGTTTTCAATCTATCCTAATATTATAAAGCTGAAGAGTTTGTTTGTTTGTTTGTTTGTTTGTTTGAACGCGCTAATCTCAGGAACTACTGGTCCGATTTGAAAATTTCTTTCAGTGTTAGATAGTCCATTTATCGAGGAAGGCTATAGGCTACTTTTTATCCCGGTACGGGAAGTAGTTCCTACGGGATGCGGGTGAAACCGCTGGCAGAAGCTAGTAAAGAATAAAATATTCAGGATGTTCTGAGTGCATGATAGCATTATGCACTTACGAGGACTTAATGCGATAGATGCATGCATTACGCGTATCATTTCCTGTAGGTAATATTAGTGTAGGAAATATACAAAATTGGTGCAAATACCTGTTTAAATTGCATCATGCCAAACCGAAAATTATCTACAATTATAAAAAAGCATTAAGGATTTTCCCGAGAATAGCTTTAACAAATTATACATGAGCCTTTGCTTTTTAACTACCCACTGATTTATGTAGGATTGATGCATGCTAAATTCGTTTTTAATTCACAATAGAATTTTAGACAAAAGGTATCCATAACGTCGTTTTCAATTCACAATAGAATCTTAGACCAAGATCACCCCGATCCTTAGTAGTGGAACATTAAGTAAAATCTACATATGACTTGAAGTACACAAAGTCCAAGGTTTTTCGGCGCTTGTCCTTTCCTGTCCCTACTGAATCTATTGTATGATAGACTTGCAATAATTTCATTTGCGATACTAAACTGCACTTATATAAATAGGTTAGTAGTACCTGCAACAGCAGCGCACAGGAGGACAACACACTTCGCGATCGAGACCATTTTTCACAAACTAATTCCTTCAAAGTAACCACGGATTTATATTAATACAATTTATCTTAGATTATACAAACAGTTAATCCCGGCAAAGATAGTTATTCTACTTGTGTATTGTAATGGCCAAATCAATTGATAACGACTGCCTAAAATATCCTACTCGACAAGGCTAAGGAAATTCAAAGAAATACTTGATATGAGACATTCTGTATCGCGTGTTCCTGGAAACGAAAGAATAAAACATTGATCTTCAATATTTGTTAAGCCAATGTTTCCTGAATCCTGTCTTGGCGTGTTTATTAAAAGACTATCTCAGTACTTATTAACGGCATTAGTGATTGAATTGATAAATAGTAAAATGTAAGAATGCATGATATGCCTAGACTTTTAGACTTATCTGTAACAGCGGGCTAGACTATTAGAAAGCTACCATTCACATGTTAGCTGAGCCATACATTATGTGCTGCATGCCTTCCAATCCAAGTTTATTCTTAATTTTATTTATTCTTTTAATAATACAAATCTGCAACACAATTTTACTCCAGAAACACAAAACATATTTACGAAGTGGTTACAAAGTTATTTAGTAGAATTGTCACAGCAAGGGATATTAACTGAGCAGTTACACATAACAATATCGAAAACCTTTCGATTATAATTGGAAAAACCCTTCATTACGAGTGCTCATCTAAAGATAAAGTTATTTGTAATTATAACAAGTAAGTAATTATAAGCTTCTAATCGATTACGATCAAAATCGTATCACATTGTTTTGATGACGTTTAGGATCTAATTAATTGACTAAGAATGTAATTAATAAGAACGGGGCTTCTTAATCTCTGATGTATGACTATATAAACAAACATGTAGAATATAAAACAAACTGTTTCGACTGGTTAAACATGCAAGACATTTGATACTAAAATATTTTTTAAATAATGTTTATTTTATGTACCTATCCACATTCAGCGTTCATTCAAATTTCCAATTTGGAAAAGCCGCGACGAATTTAGTTCTAACAATTTCAAAAATATTTCATTTTTTCATAAATAGTAGGTTAATATATTTATGTATTAAATATATTTATATACTTTTCTTTCGCATATTAGTATTTCGATATCAATGTGAAATCATCATATCTAATGTATTTAAAAAGCGGTTCATAGTAATAGAAATATTTATTTGTAATTCTAATACATGTTAGGTATAGTACATATGCCTACACACATACACGTACAGGATAATAAAATAAATTACTTCTTCAGCCAATATTGTAACATGCTATATTTATGCTTAACTCGAATTTGTTAGCATTAGAAAAAGATTTGTTTATAAAATAAAAATAAGTAAAGAGAATAACAACTAGAAAATTCTTTAGATAATACATTAATTAAACAGGTGTTTATCTTTGCTGCGAATCTTTAACATGAGATTATCGGACTAATTACATTATTTAATACATTTGTGAAGTAACCATGAACAAATTAACAGCTTTATTTTGCTTTGCTGTTGTTGGCCTGGCCTATGGTGAGTTTTACTTTAATCTTTTAGCAGGTATAAGTGAAAAATCATTTGTTAAGTTAATTTACTATATAAATTACTGAAAGGACTTTTGATGACGCAGTGTGACGTAAAAAGTTAATAAGTAGCATTTTATCAGCTACTAGCTTCTGCCAGCGGCTTCACCCGCATCCCGTGGGAACTACTTTCCGTACCGGGATAAAAAGTAGCCTATAGCCTTCCTCGATAAATGGGCTATCTAACACTGAAAGAAATTTTCAAATCGGACCAGTAGTTCCTGAGATTAACGCGTTCAAACAAACAAACAAACTCTTCAGCTTTATAATATTAGTAAAGATAGTGTAGGTTTGTTTTCATATAAGTACTTACTTAGCTATTTTCCTAAAATTATCATACCTAGTTATTAATTATTCTAATCAAACAGCATTCTTGTCTTTCAGGCCATCCCAGTATTCTGCCACAAAAGCTAGATTTAGATAATCTTGAACAATATATCCAGAATAATCTGGAAGCGTCGAAGGCAGATGAAGATGTCAGCAAAGAAGCAAGATTCGATCCTGTTCGCACAAATGTCTACCACCTATTTACAAGGTATTTTGACAAAGATTCTTAACTTTCGAAAAGGATAGTTGAACTTCTAAATAAAGAAGAAAAATTCCATCGCATATCTATTGGTCCATGTTTGAGTACCCACAAAATCAACATTAATGAATGCATAATTGTAAATTTTCAGGGATAACCCGGTAGTGAGCCAGCCTCTCATATTGAACAACCCTAGTCTTCTCCAGTCGACAAACTACAGGAGTAACAGACGCACCATTATTCTGGTTCACGGATGGTTGGAATCTGCGCTCGCTGATTTTAACAGCGTACTTATACCTGGTAAGATTTCATTTGTGATGTATATTTCATAACTAATGTTAATGAATTCTATTGAAGAATAAAGATCAGGAGAACTAACCTCACCGGCACACGGGATAGATACTTAGCAAAAATTGTCTCGCATAGGGTCGTAACACTATGTTGATCGAGGGCCGGATTCCGTGTTCATAACGCATATTCATTCCTGCATGTATCATTTTTTGTTTGAATCTCTCTTTATTCCCACGATTAAACTATTTCGTCCTTTCTTTAATAGTTAATACCTTCTGTTTGATATTTTTTTATTTCTCCTTTTCAGTATTCCTCGCCGCCGAAGACGTAAACGTCATCGTTATAGATTGGAGTATCGGAGCCAGTTCTATCGACTACAGGACCGTCATTGTCAACACTATTTCCTCCGGCCAAGCGGTGGCAGCCTTCATAAACTGGGTGAATGAAGTAGGAGGTGCCACTCCAGTCATGTACCACATTGTAGGACACGGCTTCGGTGGGCATCAGGCTGGTATTATCGGAAGGAACCTCAATGGCAACGTAGCTTATATTACAGGTAAGATTTTTTTCTAGAATAGGGAAGCAAAACGTTTGTCAAGTACTTAAAATATATCGTATCGTGTATCGATATAATATATCGTAAACACCCATTTAAATGGTGTCTGTTAAGATAGGACATACGCTAATTGCATTTGCACTTTACCTAAATTGGATGTAATTATTAGTAAAATTATTTTCTTTATTGCCATTACAGCCCTCGACCCCGCTTTCATCGGCTGGGTAAGCCACCCTGATCGCTTCGACGCCAGAGACGGACAATACACTGAAGTCATTCACACAAACTACGGCATCAACGGCTATCTGGCTGACCTTGGTGATGTGGACTTTTACCCCAACGGTGGGATCTCTATGCCTGGATGCAACTCTCACGCTTGTGACCATGCAAGGAGTTACTTCTACTTTGCCGAGTCCATCACATCAGGAGGCTTCACCGGAAGACAATGCATCAACTACTTCGCTGCGATAATGGGAACGTGTGACCTTCTCCCTGGCAGACTACAGATGGGAGGACTCATGCCCAAAAATGGGTGAGCACTTTGGAATATTCGTCACTAATGCAATTGTTATCTGCTGCCATAAAAAGTAGTTATTTGCAAAATTTCATCAACTGGGATTAACTTTCATGATAATTTTTATCAAGCGATGCAGATAACTTTATTGACAAGGAAAAAACAACAGCTAACCTAATTTCAAAATATGTAGGTAATGTCAAAAATTATTTTCTTTTTCAGGAGAAGTGGTGTCTACTTGCTGGAAACCAATGCCTCCCCTCCATTCTCTCAAGGCTGAAGAAAATAACAAATGAACACACATTTCTTTATTACTAAGTACTAGTCACTTGCATCACAAAGTTTAAAGCAATAAATAGGACACTGTTTCATTACAAGCATGAAAATAGAAAATACAACCTAAGTTAAATGCATTTTTGTATCTAGGAATGCACACAAATATGTTATCTATCACAATTGATTAGGATGTTTCAAGTTTTTGGGTCCTCTTCGTTGCGAAGTTTCTGTAGGGTTTACTTGAGGGGAAGAACTACTTGCTTCAGTTGAACTGACTGGTTTAGCTGAAGTGGTATTGGAACTAGGTGTTTCTAAGAGACTGCTGAGTAATGCAATGCTCTGCTGTGCAGTTTGGTATACCCCTGCGAAGAACTTGTTTGGATCAAATTCAACATCTTCCCCATCTTCACTGTTGTCGTCTGTATTGTCTTCTTCCACAGCTCTGGAAATAAAAAAGATACAATTTAATTGAGCAATTACTCTTTTCTTAATAATTTGCCAAACAAAGTTTCCACCTAGCCCATTATATTTATGTCTAGGTGTATTTTAACTGTTTTCAATACGAATCGATTATCGTTCTTAATCCAGGCCTTAGATATTGCTTTATCTTCTCTGATTAATGAAGGTATGGCTCAAGGCTACTAGTCTTCACCTTCCGGTTAAATTCTTGCTTTCCTAATAAAATTCCAAATACGGACTGCATATTTATGTTCACATTCCTATAACAAGCACTATCGTTATTTTAAGTTGTACCTATGTTTGATTAGATTTGTTGTTCACTTACACATAAGAGTATAATGACTAGTTATGGATATAAACTTTTTTCTACATGATACGATATAATAAATTGCTAATGGTGAAACTTGAAGAATTGAATTGGTTTCGTCACCACGATTTCTAAATTACTTGAGTCTGACAATAACTTACGTTTCTTTCGTAGGTTCAGACATCTCCATGCCACTCTCGTTGGCTTTGAAGCAGCCTAGTGGAATCTTGCGTTGTGACAGGAATATAGTGCCAGGTTCCAGGTTGACACAGCCTTTCAGACCATCGGGAGTTGGCGCCATTTGAGTGAACGAGGCACACATTTGGAAGAGTACGCCCATCACTAGGCATAAGGGATCTGGATTTGAAGCTGTAAATAAAGAAAAAAAAACATGATATCTTATTTGGTCATTATTAATGGAAAGTAGTAGATAGATATTGGGATCTTGAGAAGATTTTAGATGCGTAGATACAGAACTTTGAGTTTAAAGATGTTCAAAATTGATCCAGATTTTAACAAGGAAATATGCATATAAAAAAGTTTTCAATTTAGAACTTTTTTTAATAGTGATATGTTTCTAAAACGGACCGTAGGTACTGATTATGATTTATTTGTACTCAATATTTACAGCGATTCATAGCGAAACAAATGTAATGGAAGCGCCTTATTATATTGCAATCATCGTACGTGTAACTAATTGCTAACACATTATGAGCAGCGCTTTGAAAGTAGCAAATAATAAACCCCAGCTTCCGAACTAAATGAAAGCTAAAAGGAATTGTATGGCGCGAGAGTAAAAGCAATTGCATTCGACTTTCTCGCGAGATTACCTGAGAAACTTCTAGATGCAAATATACTTAGCTACAACAACCGCACAGTTGGCGGAACAACTTTCTATAGAAATGCTCGTGAAAGCCCTTATTGAAGTATACAATCACTGCATGAAAAATAATATTTTGGATTGGAGCTTACCCTGAATTTTCTCATAGTCAACTTTCTTTCCGTGAGAAATCTGCACGAAGAGTCCTTCTTCTTTCGATAGATACCGCATATGGACGCATTCTGAAATAAACAAAAATAAATTATACCAAAAATAAATATACGTACATCAAGAACACATACTTCATAACATGTTCTTCGAACTATCTTGATATAAAATTTGTTTATAACGAGCACCTTATCGAAAGCTCTTACAGAACCACAACTCGCGTCTACCAAAAAGTTTTTATGGCGAACTTTTTAGCGGAACGGAGAGGCTTCTAAGAACCAAAAGAATTTCGTTATTTAGAGATCTTGTTTCCATCATTAGGTAAGCATTCCTAAGCGGAAAAATTCTATTGGCTGTTAAAATTCTCCGCCATTCTTTGATAAATCTGATAAGTTAAAGAAGTAACATACTAGCTCCCTCAGGGTCATACGAAGTTATGTTCTGGTCGATACAGCAGGCACAGGCTGGTCCCTTGCACTTCCATTTGCAAGAGGGGTCATTTCGAGGCTCAGCTCCCGGTTCCAACAGCTTCTTGGCATCTTCTACGTTCAGGAAATCTGAAATTAGAAGGTATTTGAATTAGCTACAAAGGATTAAATAATTTGTCTGCAGCGGAAGGTGCATTCTTTGCTCAATGTAGTACTCATAACAAGTCACATGGATAAAGTTTTCAAGTGTATAACCGATTGATTAGTAGGGAATACAATAATAACACTTAGAATAATCTTCTAATTTCAGACTAAAATCATCATTACTTAGTATATAATATCATCAGTACGAATATTACTATCTAATTAATCGGCTACCTTATAATGAAACATTTGTATTAAAAGGGACTAGTCGTTTTTGAGAGTAGCGCTTCCAAGCCAGCAAACAAACACTAACTCTTGAGCTCTCAGATTAAATTAGCGCCATTCTATTTGCTTGAATGCTTCAATAATAAATTAGATATGTATTCAACATAATCCTAATTAGGGTTTATTATATTGCTACGCTTTCTAATCATATTGTGTAGGTATGTACGAGTTCCGTTGAAAGTAGATCTCTAACTGGAATAGCTGTTCAGCCAATAGGTAACTAGGTATCTGCAATTATTTCTAGACTGCCTAGAATTGTAGTTTTAACAGAGCGAAAAGAAAATTCAATATTTTTGTGAATACATTCATGAAGCAACAGATGTATGTCAGAATGTATTTTAATTAATTAAGTAATGAGGAATAGTTAATTATGTAATTAGACATTATTTTGCTCTACATAACATGTGGGTTCAGTTTATGTAATGTTTGGAAAACTTCCAAAATTAAAAGGAAAAATTATTTCAAGCACTGTATTTGATTTGTATCAATTTTTTCCAGTATTTTTTGTAAACGATATTGTTCCATTTCTACTATTCACTTGAGCAAATACACGTTACTTCCTAACTCCATACATAGTCAGTTTAATACATAATCAAGTGTATAAACAATTCACAATCGTACATATAAGAAAGACATCCGTTAAACCCAATGGGTGTTACGATATACTAAAAAAAAAAATTCGCGTCCAAATATTGTTCAGTCACTTTCACGCATGCGCAGTTGCAACTTTCACTAGTTCTGCGCTTGCGTCTTTGTTTTGTTCACGGTTCACTATTACTGTAAATGATGGAACAATGACTGTTTTGTCTTGTTATGTCAGACGAACGTCTTTGGGAGATAAAAGCTGACAGTTGTCTTTTGTTTTATGCTTGGAGAAGTTTAAGTAACGTTTCATGTTGAGAAATATGTATACCTATAGAGGTAAGTTACGTGTGCATAAAGTACATACTTGGTTGAAAGATAAATAAATGTTTTCGGTTTTAAGTTTGTTTTCAGTAAAGTTTAAAATGAATCTTTTACTGAAACTACTACAACAGTTCTTTTAGAAAATGTTTCAAATCTCAATCTAAGGTTAGTGATGAGAGCTTGACTTCATGTAAAACATTTTTTGAATATGTTAATTCATTACACAGTCATGCGTAGTTTCATTTGTTATTTACTAATCTATACTATTCCAGTTCTTTCACAAAAAATGTGAAGATAAGACTGAATAAAATCGGTATTTGATCAATATTATGAAATTATTTATTTTTATTGCTACACTAAAATAGTTTATTTTTGTGATCTAAACTCAACAGATCTTTATAAAACCCAGTTTAATAAAAACCAACAAGAAGCTCATCAACAAAAACACTACGTATAACGATGTTCAATATCAGTCAAGACTTTTCTCATTGAAAAAAAAAAGAAAAGATATTCTATCCTTTCATAATTGATAGATTCCTATCCCATGATATCTGTAAGAAAATGTACTTAATGGAAAAGACATAAAATGTACTCCACTTATTATGTTCTTCATTACCAAAACTGTCAATGTAATATTTTTTTTACAATAGTTACAAAATAACACAGTTTTTGCTGTCAAACTAATTTGAAGCATATTTCATATACTAAGTTCCTTATATTCCACGGTTCATAAACATTTTATTTAATGAATGTAATATTCATTCATACTGTATCCGTTATTCATTAGAGTCAACCTTAATAGCTTCCTGGCAGGCACAGCTGTCACTCATGCTTACATTATCACTGCGAGTCAATTGTCGCCCTAGTATGATCGCTTTCTAATCAAGTACACACAATGAAGATTAAGGTACTCACCTAAAATGTTTGCACAGTGGGCCACCGCGACCACCGCGAGGACAAAAGAAAGAGTAAATTTGACCGACATGGCGATCAGCTCACGTCACGGATCTCGATGGAGCACGAGCGAAAAAGTCGAATTATTTTATACCGCGTTTTATTAAGGAGGTAGGCTCGTGTGAGGAGGCGAACGTCGCAACAGCCGGCCGTACACTGCTCCTTTCCTGAGATCTCGCTCCGGCCGTTTCACCTCGCTCACAATAGAAGGTGAAATTTAAATAAAGCATAACGCAGTATTATAACGACATGCATCAGTGAGATGCATCGAGAAAGCGACAGCCTTCCAACGTTCTCCCTAATTCAGCCTAACCAATATTTGTTTTTAATATTGGGGAAACTGTCGTTTTTGTATAGTGGTTTACGTAGTTAGATATAATGTAGGAGTTCGAAACTTGTTTGTACGCTTTCTCCCTATCATTGTGGAGCTTCTATGCGTATGTGTTTATATGGCAAACAATATAAGTGACTGATGACTAATTCGTGTCTTGTTTACAATCATGATGATATGTTTGGAGAAATTATAGCGTAGGTGTATTTAGCCTGGCTACTGTTAAATATTCGTGCATAATTTTGCATTTTATTTGGGTAACATCTGATTATAATGAAGTAAATTAGCATAAACACTTTTTTGATTATGACATTCATTCAATCATGACTGAAATCGATCGGTACAAATAAAATTTGCATATCAAGCAACAGTATTCACGAGTGTTATATGTGATAAGCTTTCACAGTGACAGAAAAAAAATGGGTATATGATATTCATCTCATAGATGTATACTCTCTGTATTAGTTTCTAGAATTACCTATAATAACTTCATTTCCGGACATGTCCTGATATATCTTAGTAATTACACTGGCTTAATTCATAAATATCATTAACTTTGCATACCGTTATCATTACACATAGTGATATAGATTAGAAAACATTATCATTTTAACAACAGGATCATGCACGTTTTGAGTTAATGCGATGATAATATCATAATATAAATAAATTGCATAAATGTTATATATTTAACATCCTTCTATCTAATTGCTATATATTTAGTTTTTTTAATAATTTCACTTTGAACTGACGCATCTTCAAAGAACTTTTACTACGTCTTCAACAAATGACATGAAAAAGAATCGATAATAATGTGCATTGTGCATAGAAAGCTGCAGTTATTCTTATTTGTCTGCATGTCTGTCTGTCGGCGCAGGCGCAGGTGCGCGCGCCACTGCCCCACTTGCGGGTCATTGTCTTGTAGACTACGTTACGTGATAGACGTGCCGATGGATCTTAATTGTTACATGACAAGAAAAAAGGTTTATTTATTAAAATGATAGTAAATGTTTTTTTCAAGATTTATGAGTTAAATGATTATAAATCATTTCATTTATTATAGAAATAAACTGGAGACACTTGGCCTAATTGTTTGCGTATTTTATAAGTTTATAAGAATTTTAAAACGTTACTTTTCTAGCATTATTTTTCAAATAGAAATTCTCTATAAGGCTCTATTTTTTACCAAATATCAAATTCTCATTTCAATTCACAAACTAAATATGCGTAGAATGTATAATTTACATTACATTAAGTTTATTAAGTTAATTTAAAACTGTCTCTGTATTATATTCGAAGCACTATGCAAGTAATTGTCAAGTTCATGAACGTGTAACCTATTGAATACCAACGCTTATTGGCTTCGAGTAAATTACCTCTACTAAAAGATCCACACAAATAAGGTTTATAGGTGCATTCGTTTTACAGTTAAACGAAGGGGATCATTGTAGACAACATATTCTTACAAGTTAGCAACAATCAGCTGTTGTAGATATGTTCTGTAGATAATAAATTAAACTCAACTGGATGGGCCTAGATATATATATATTGATCCTGGCCGATTTCGGCCACAGCGACTTGGATCTGCGCTTAATTTTGAGAGCTTCGCTGGTGTGCTCTCCAGTGACTGACAAAGCCAATTTTTGCAGTGAATGTCCGTCCACATTCACTGCAAGTCAGCACTCCTCCGATATAGGTGTATTGTATGGCCGCGGGTGGTCGGGCCTTCAGCTCATCTCGCCTAGCGTCGAGCTGTTCTCTCCGCCGGCTCTCAAACTCGCACACCTTGTCCTTAATAGTCCGCCTCCATTTGGTCCTATCTGCCGCCATAGCCTCCCAGTGTGACGGATCTAAGTCACATCTCTTCATGTGGCGTTTCAGCACATCTTTGTACCGCAGACGTTGACCACCCTGCTTACGCTTGCCAGTCTCCAGCTCTGAGTAGAAGACGCGCTTTGCTACTCGGGCATCTGACATCCGGGAGACATGACCAGCCCAGCGCAGCTGTCGACGCATTAGATAGGCCTCAATACCGCTGATATTAGCGCGTCTAAGTACTTCCGTGTTACGAACACAGTCCGACCACTGGATGCACATAATGTCACGTAGGCATTTTAGATGGAATCTATCTAATATCCGAATATGCTCGCGGTATAGACACCAAGTCTCAGAGGCATATAGGAGATTTGGCAGAACTATTGCCATGTACACAGCTACTTTTGTAGAGAGCTTTATGTCATGTGAGCGGAACACCTTGGCACGAAGTCTACCAAAAGCTGCAGCAGCTGCTCCTATTCGGCTGTTGACTTCGTTATCAAGGAGACACCTGGATGTTATGGTGCTGCCAAGATATTTGAATTGGTTTACTTGCTTAAGCGAGACATCTCCGAGTCTAATGTCAACTGGGGCACTGTTCACAGTATCAAGTGCCATGACTTCGGTTTTCTTGACATTTATCTTCAGGCCAAATCTGCTGCATGCCTGCAGTAGTCTCGACATAAGCCTCTGCAGCCCATCTGGGGATTCCGCCACAAAACATAAGTCATCTGCATACATCATCTCAGTGACAGTCGCGCGAGACACTCTTGGGCCTAGATAGGTGTATATCTAATTATTTGCGACTTTTTAAACATTTCCAAAATATATATTTTAAATAGCCCTTTAGTAATTGTTTATTTATTTTTTAATTATATAGGCAACTTCTTTGGTCAGGAGAAAATAATGTTTATTTGTTCAGCTTTAGAAATAACGGTAACACAAAATATATGCAGTTATTTATTGTATTACACACAAAAATATATAAGTTGTGTTACTATAACACGGTAAGTATCGTGGGAAGTTGAAATGGTGTATAAAATATGTTTATAGGAAACTGTGGCCCGATTACAGAAGAAACACAGAAAACTTGAATAGTTATCGATGATGGAAACAGCTTTCAATTGCCTTAAGAGATTCTCGAGTATTTTTATTGCTTCCAAAGAGAGCTAATATTTTATGATTCCAGAATTTCTCTTTAAACATTATTTTATTAGGTACCTACACGTTTTTATGACACAAGTCGTCTTTGTTTGAGGTAAAATATTGAAAGAAAATAATTTCAATAGATGACTTATATAGCTTTAGTTTATTACATGGCATAGATTATTACTGTCTAGCTTATTGCAGTAGTTTCATATTGCCGAATAAAATGAGAGTAGTTATTTCGTTTAAACCTCTTTATAATACAATTTAAAAAACCTATGAAAGTTAACTCAAACAAAGAAGTGCTTTGTTTACCAAAATGCTCAAATCTAAACACAAACTCAACAACACACAACAACCTTACATCCGCATATTACACAATACCTATCATATATTACAAAGTAACATATGGCTGTTAACATACACACGTGGCTACGTATATAATAACAAGAGTGGTAACATTCGAACTCAGCCACTTTCTCCTCGGGAAAGTGACCACTCATGGACCAAATGCCGGGTGACCGACCAGACGGGTTTAGTGACGACGTTGTGGATTGGTGTAAAGAAAGCTGTTATTGTGATGTGGTTTTTGCAGATGGAGTTTTTGAGGAAAATAATGACAAAAATATGATTGAAAGTATTTATAAAAAAATAATGAAAAAAAAATGTTATTTATTATATTAATATTCTTAAAATAGTCTGCTATAGCTTTTCTCGGGTAGAGAAGTATGGCGGCGTTGTATTAACAATAAAATGTTACTAGTAAATTTATTTAAGGAAAATATTATCTTTCTGTCTCTTCTCTTTCCTCCATTTAGAATAAGATACCTAGCATCCCAAAATAATTTTGAAAATTCACAAAATGGCGTCCAATACAAATTTATTTACGCCAATGCCTAGCTCCACTACTACATCCGAGAGCAACGTTCTGTGTACGACGTTTCTGGAAGTTATGGAGAAAAGAAATTCATTTCTAAGAAACAACCATAGCTTCTTAATTTCCATAGAAATGCATTTGAATATTGATGATAGTATCGTTTTTAATTACGTGGCATTTTAATATTAGTTTTAACCTATTTTTTACCTCCCACTTTTGAATTTAATTACAAAACTATTCATTCATGTGCATACGTTATTACGAAAGGAACGTTTATTAATGAACAAATAACAACGTTTAACGAAGTAAAACAATTACAAAAACAACCAACAAAACAAAAACAATTATATCCGCCAATTAACCTAACAAATCGTTTTCACAGCCAAAAAAAAAGCTCAACTATAACTGGCTCATTTCCTTCCCAAGTAGGTATACAATAACACTTTGGCCGGCGACTTTGCTTGACACTGAATTCTACATAGGCGACCAAGTGCGTCTCGGCTTTCACCCATCCTTCGAGGCAGAAAGAGAGGTGCGGTTTTCCTTTCTCACTGTTATACGTCACTGAACATTTCTCCGGGTGCCACTCGGTGCTTCAACAAATCAGTGTGGTTGTTACTCCGGAGTCGTCTGCGTTTTTAGATCTGTACAGTGTGAACTCTTGATAATATTGTTGTATTTATTTATTAGACGTGGTACGAGGTGTTGATTTGAGATTTGTAGTGTTGAATTTAAGTTTTTTTTTTTTGTATTGAAGTTTTATACTAGAAGGTAAGAGTTTATTTTTATTAATAATTAAATACTTAATAGGAGTAAAAATTTTTTTTGGATAACAATTTTTAAGGTTTTTTTTAATATGTTTTTAAATATCTATATTTTTTAGATGTATTAATGTGTGCAAATATGCATTGCTGCTATCGAAATACTCATTTATGTAAACATATACACAAGTGTGCATGGAAGCATGCAGACGTGATTCGTTGTGGAAAAGATTTCAACGCGTTCGCTTCTAACAAAAAATAAGTTTATGTTTCTATCTTTGAAAACTACTATAATATGACCAAATATGACTTATTAGCAAAGTTGTGTACAATTCAAGTTTTCAAGAAAATACACATTCTAAAAAAAATATACATATTTGTATAAAACATGGTTCCTTAGTTATAACTAAGATAACAGTAATGCTTTAAAATTATGTCGTAAATCTATAAAGAATGTCATCCAATTTACCGTATTTAACATTTGCAGGCAGGGAGCCAGTCTTCAAGATGAAGCTCTCCCTGGTTTTCGAGTTGCTTCTGATATTCATACTCCTAGCTTTCGCCGCGTCAAAGAGTGTCCGTAAGTATATCACTCACTATTCATGTTCGCATTAGGCAAACGTCCGACCATTGACGTACAAAAAATCTAAATAATTGATTGATTGTTAACATGTCCGCAACTTGACAGAAATACTTATACAGTCAATTAAACGCATCAACATTTGTAAGCCAAATACATTGTAGGTATCTTTAAAAAAACTGTGAAAGTCGACGATCGTTGGACATCAAATTTTTTGTTCTGAATGACTTTCAATAAAAACATCAAGTAGCGTGTTCAATGTTGATACTTTTTTTTTGTTAACGAGATGTACAAACTAACTAAATTATATTGATGTGTCCGTCTGACAGGCACTTTTCGTCACTCGATTAAGAAATAAGGTATAATTTCAGTGTCAGATTATATAAATTTACAACCATGTTTTTTAAATATTCATGACACTCGACTAATTCAGAGCAATTACTCCAGATTGTAATAACTCATAATTTTTTGTAACACCAATGCAATCAATCTTTAGCCTGCCAACAAATAATATCAATCAACTTTATAACTAGTAAAATTCGCATAACAGACTATACCAAAAAGAAAAACTCTTGTGTTGTAGACAATTATAAAACGTTTTTAGCACGCCTCGAAGACAATGTTTATTAAAATTGTAATACCTTTTAAACGAAAATTGAAATGCAATTATTGGGTTGGTCCCATTGCTTTCAAGTTCAAGATTGGCCAGCATCTTCGCCCGAAGTTATAGCTAAGACTAATTCGTCTTAATTTAAAAGAGTACCTATATCAAATCAATTGATATTTTTAGGAAGGGAAAATAACACTGTGAAGAAAGGGATCCAGAACAGGAATGACGACATAAAGATTGACGAGAACAACATCAACAAGTACTGCAAATGTGTGGAGGCTTACTGCAACTGCTGCCGCGAGTTCCGACTGCCCGTTGTTGAACTGCATGGACCAGGTATGGAGTAGACCGTAATCTTTTATAGTGTAAACCTATATGGTATACTCATAACATGGTGGCCACAAATGAAAATGAAATGAACAATATACGATCTTTCACCATATGGCGGAGTTTGTTACGCCATCTGTAAAATCCGCAACACAATTTAATAATAGCACTATGTGACTCATTCATTTACAATATTCCGGATCTTACCTTTGGAAATTACGTTAAAAATTATGAAACCAAGCCACGAGATAGTTTTGTAGCATAAAAAGTTATGTTGTGAATAGAAATTTTGCAGTCAGCTCCTAAACAACTTTTACAGGAATTTTTTTCAATCCAATAATCATAAATTACACTATCTATAAAAGAAACTAATGTTTATATGATAATTTAAATTTTCAGGATGCGCCTCCTTGATGTACCTCAACGGTGACAAGATGTCCGTATCGTTGAGTTTCGGAAAGAAGGTCATCACAAACCGGACTCTGTCCAGTAAGTTGTTCATGTATTGATTTTCATTTTTGATTTTTAAGAACTCCGGTTTTATGGTTCTCATTAACCTTAAATTATAGACCTCCAAAGGAGACTACATTTAAGAATGCTTTAATGTAATATTTTGTTTCTTTGTTTCTTTACAGGCCGTAAACCCAGCCCCGTCTGCATGCCTTTGCCGGGCGGTGTATCCAAATTCTGTGGAAGAGTATACAATATCGCCAGAGCTGGTGAAGAGTTCAGAGCTTGCCTCGGCTTAGAACTGCAATCAAAGAGCACAGTTGAAGCAGCTGTTAGAGTATCCTGCTTCAAATTTGGTCCAAGAGGTGTGACTTCTGAACCAGCTGACCCATTGCCGTTAGTACCTCAAGACGAGAAAGCTGAAGACGACGATGATGATGATTATGAAGATGATGATGCATTCGGGCTCGGTGCTGGGGAAGATGACGATGATGACGACGACGACGATGACGATGATGATGATGGTAGGTCTCGATTACTTTACAAAATTTATTAGGAATGAATAACAACGCTTATGTCATAGTTATCTAATAATTTTATTTGCACATTTCAGGCACACTCGACGCCGTCAACGACGTAGACAGCGCTGACTACACAGGCTTCAGTCTTATTGGAGAAGACATATTAGGAGACCTGTTTGGATCGACGGGTGGGAAAAAATCGAACAAAAACAAGAAGAAACAAGCACCTGCTCCGTCTACAACGACCACTTCTACTACTAGACGTCCTCGGCCTTCACGTCGGCCATCAAGACGGCCTAGTACCAGAACTACAACAGTACGACCAAGACGTACTACTACTGTCAGAGTTAAACCTTCCCCTGGTAACAGGAGACCAACTCGCAGGCCGAACAGGAGGCCAACCAGAAGACCTACCACAGAAAGTACTACAACATCAATCCTCACATCAATAACCACTACTGTTAGTCCACCAAGTTCAGTGACGGCCGCTTCCCAAACAACTGAGCGTAGTACAGTCATGAGTACCATTCAAGAGCAATCCATAGCACCAGTATCTTTTATATCTGAGAATCAAACTCCAATTTTATCAGCAACTACTGCCAAGAGTGTAACTGATTTTGAAGACCCAGGACTAGAAATGTCATTAGCGCATATTACTGGTCAATTATCAGAATTGCAAGTCACTCCAATGATTTCAAATAACGCAAAAGATTCAAATATGATGAACAAAGAAGAGGAATCAGATAAATACGAGAAAGTGTTGACGATCACTCCCAAAACGCCGTCGACCATATCTTTCATTCCTACATCCGAAGAAGCCGTTAATGACGACATGATTCAAATTGTTCAAAGTCTTGACTCCGCTGAGACTATGCCAGAGAGAGAAACGATGACTGGGGACGAAACTAGAGGCCACCATTACCAGTTCGGTTCCCCTGTCACAGATAACTATTATGAAGGGCTCACTTTACCCAAAAAGAAAAACAGGAACAACCAATTCAACCTCCATGATTTGGACGTTCTTAACCTCGGCCAGATTGGGGAATCTGTGGGTGATGAACTAGGAATATTTGGAAAAAACAAAAGGCAGAATAGAGACAACAAAGACACGAAAGTAAACGGTGAAAAAGAACACAGTAATGAATACGATGACTTGGTTGATACTATAAGTCACGTGGCCTTAATGGTGAGGAAATCTGACGACAATAAGAACAAAAGAGACAGGAGAAGACAGAACAAAATGATGCGCGAATGGTCACAAGTATGACGTCACAGTCAGGCTAGTTCTAAGTAGCTCTAGAAATTATTTATTTTTCGTACTTAACTTATTTATTGTGTGTGTTGTAAATAGTAAACATTTTGTATGAGATTATTTATTTTGCATGGATGAGTAAAAACTTTTTCATTTAAATGTTTCTTTTTATTTGTATTCTCCCAAAATTAGTCTGAAATGGTATACATATATATGTATATATATATCACACGTGATAAAAGTTGTTGATGTGGTAAAAGCAAACATAAAAAGGTTGCTACATTGTGATGGACGTCATTCAGCGTAATAAATCGTACCCATCTGTCATTAGAAAGTGCGTGTGAGAAATACTAAGTTCAATCATATTAGAAGGAAGTTCGATATCATAATTACCTCAAATACTACATTTTATACAATTAGTACATTAAGAAGCCTACTTTTGTAGTAATAGTAGCAAAGCCGAACATATTATTGCTAGTATGCACGCAAAAGGCGCTACAAAAATACATATTAAGTATAATGTAAAATACCAATGAATGAGGAAAAATTAGGTTTAACAAAATACTATACTTCAATTGAATTTATATGGGAATTAAGTCTATATGGGCCTTACCTTATACCTAAATGGGCTTAATGCAATCGGTACCTAGACATAATCACGTTCTTCTGTCGTATATTTAATTTATATCTGCATAGCCAACGCAATATAAACTGTAGGTCCCGGCTGTCATTGAACATCCTTGGCAGTCGTTACGGGTAGTCAGAAGCCAGTAAGTCTGACGCCAGTCTAACCAAGGGGTATCGGGTTGCCCGGGTAACTGGGTTGAGGAGGTCAGATAGGCAGTCGCTTCTTGTAAAGCACTGGTACTCAGCTGAATCCGGTTAGACTGGAAGGCGATCCCAACATGCTTGGGAAAAAGGCTCGGAGGATGATAGCCAACGCAATATAAATTCTACATTTGGGCTGCCCACTATCAATATTTCAATCAAGATATTAATAAAGTATCACATAAACTATTACAATTATTTCATTCTTGTTATGGTTTTTTATTACCTATCCGTGTCTAAGGATGTTTGTAAATCATCCATAACTATTGCACAATCACTTTCATTGCTTTATTTGCAATAACATTAAACAATCAATGTTAATATATTGTATCAATATAAATTCTTTTCACGTATCCATATTGAAAGTAAGCAACATAATATAGTTTTAAAATTCAACTTTCTCTTGAACTGACATTAAAATTTAAAACTTGTTCCTATCAGTGACTGTGCAGCTTAAAATAAACACTCAATGTTTAGTGGTCGACAGTTAAATACTCCCGGTTACTTGCTACGCCTACAATCCGTAATGAGGAGCCAGGCTTAACTGTTCAACTTTACCTTTCTCCTTATAAAATGGGCCCAGCAATAAAACTGTCCTTGTTGTTAATGCTAATCACTTGCCGTTTAGGATCGGGTAAGTATTTTTAACTACGATTTTTTTGTAAATAGGTCTACTTATAATAAACCTATATATTTTTTTGAATTTACAGGTGACAAAGCATATAAAGTAATTAAAATCAAAGTACCACAAACGATATGGCGACAAGCCCTGCGTCCGACTCCCGTGCTAAAATCTCCTGTAACGATCACCGTGCCTATAAACGTTCAAGATGAGAACGTTGAAGAAGATGATGATTTTATAGAGGATGAAATAGAAGATGAAGTTCCAACTGTTACCGACGCTGTTGTTGTTCAGAATACCAATGTGACACAAGTGTTACAAGATCCAGCACCTGTAGTATCAACTGCAGCACCAATTGTTACACAGAGTCCAGTACTACAAGATGAAGTAGTTACTCAACAGCCCACACAAGATGTTCCTGGTCAAGTAATCAGATTCCCTTGTGCTTGTCGCAGTAGACAGTGCGGGTGTTGTACAGGAGCCATACTGGAACGTATTAGAATGAAAGCATGTGGAAACATCACCTTTGTTCCAGAAGATTTTGTATTCGACGTGCGGATGACTGTCAATAATAACACTGTTGTTCGGCGACGAGTTTCAGGTGAGAATGAAATTAACATCGGTTTAAGAAAGTTTCTTTTCTTTTGTTTCGGAATGTAACGACGAATACAAATAAGTTTTCTATGTAATGGATTTTTAAACAATTGAAAAGACAACGTTATTAATGGAAAGTGATTTCAGCCAGTGACCCGCCGCCGATATGCTTCAATCCAAGAAGAGCTCCCTTCATTCGTATTTGTGCAGAAATATCTAATATTCAAATTAGAAACCGGAATGCTCATGCCTGCTTAGACATCAACGCCGATATTGGTGGATTCCCAGTTTATTCCGCGTCCTTCAGATGCTTCAGGTACCGACTTACTAAAAATATGAGTTCGTCATATCTTTTACCAATTTAAATACGTAAAAATAAAACCGGGATTGCATTTTGATAGGCCTTCTAAGTACTAATAGCACATCTATTATTTACAGACTAGGGGCATCTGGTGTTCAAACAGGATTGAAGCCCAGGCCTATTTCATCAGGACCCGAGCCAGTCAGTCTATTTGGCAATGCTGATAACGACGATGACGGTGGGGGCTTCTTGGAAAACGCTGTGGGCGATGTAATTGGTGGAGACGGTTTATTTGGAGGCGGAGGCTCAAGTGACGACGATGGTCCATTCGATGGCATCGGTGATGCTTTCGGAGACTTTTTTGACGGCGACTCCTAGTCAATTGTAATTCATAACTTTACAAATCAGTATTTTTATAGTGCAAGTAATTTATTCCGTAGTTAAGACTATTTATTAATTAAATATGTAAATAAATTAACTGAGAATTTTATTAAAATATTCTGAGGTGAGTTTATAAATCTAAAAGTCCATGTGAAAGTATAGATAATGAGATAAACAGATCTTTCTCTGCCCCTGCTGAACCGGTTCACTGTTGTGCATGTGAATTGGAGTGCCTGGCTTGTTCAGACGATAGCCGCTCGCGGAGATTCGCGTCACAAAATCAAGGAAAATGTGTGCAGTGATTTATTTATTGGTAATATTTTGCCTACAAAATATACAAGGGGGTAAGATTATTCAATCTTTTATGTTAATTGATGAATTTCTAATTAAAATTCTGATGGTGAAATTTTATTTTTTGCAGCTACGTTAGAAGATCATGTAAACAAAACAAAAGTTGGATATGTGAATGGCATGGAAGTTCCTGACGACTTTTTGTTAATGATTGATCAGTTACGAAGCAATTCATCGATGCTCCCGCGTGCAGCGTCCCGGCAGAGTGCCCAAAATGGTACCACGGAGAGTAACAGACGCTGTGTTTGTGACAAGGGTATATGCAAATGCTGTACTGGCTACTTCATGGATTTGTTGAAGCAAAAGGCTTGTATGCGAGTCACATATCACCCGGGAGACTTTGCTTTCGATGTGGCCATGTCCCTCAACAATAGGATACTCTATGAAAACTCCTTGTCAGGTGAGCCAATATTTATAATTTTGTACTATGCAAATTTTGTCGTTGAGAGAACAATGACCGTTGTTTTTTTTGCTATTTTTGATAAATTGTTCACTATTATGATAATGACAATAACTTAACTGATTCTAAAATAAAAATGTGTGATAAAAGTGTAGGCATGGTGCATTGAACCCATTTTTCAGAACAAATTTTATCATTATTTCCACTCATTTTTTATTCATAGTTAGAGTTATATCGTATTGAAACCCTTCTTTTTTTTTCAGGCAAAAATCCCAGACCAATATGCATAAGCCCTCCAAGGATAAACAATTTGAAAGTGTGCGCGAAGTTCTACAACGTGTTCTTCCCAGGAAGGAACTTTCACTTTTGTTTGGCAATGACAGGACATTGGCGGTCGTTTGAACTCTTCAATTTCGCTTTTGACTGCTTACGGTAAGCGTTACATGTTCTACGTCACTGATAATAACTATAGGCACTTTATATTTAATGAAGTTAACTATATAGGCACTTTCTTTTTAATCAAGTAAAATTGTATTTGTCCATTGACCCCTAGATGAGTCTTTTGCTTCGACTGTTATGTCTGAGGCAAGATGTTAAATTTATAAAATCACCTAAAAACACCTTAATACAAAAAAATCATAACAGACGCCTTTTTAGGTCTATACTGAACCTTCAATTTCACTCAAGTATTTTCTTTAGGTATTTCCATGATTATTTTTGGGGTAAATGATCTTGTACGTTTTGCATTTATTAACTCAGTAAGTATGTATGATAAATAATACTCGTTTAAAAACGAATAATTTATTGCTAAATTTTTTTGAGATAGGTAACTGAGAAAGGTTATTGTTCCTATTTCACATCAAATGGAAGTACCCGCTACCACGCCGCCAACAAACCTTGAAAAAAAAATGTAGATAATATTTCTAGTTATTTCAAAGCATAGAAACTTATGTTGAAACTAGGCCACTGAAATTAGCACTCTTTAACGTTCAACATTAAGTATACTAATAAATGATTTGATAGCACACCCCAAAACCTTTTCCATTATTCTCTAATACCCCTGTTTAACAAGCCACTTTATCTCCAGGATGGGTGCCAATGGCATAGCGATGGTAAAACCTTACGAAGACGTCGGGATACCTATCCCAGACCCTCAGGGAGGAGTGGACGCAGTTATCGATGCTGGAGACGAAGACATAGATGATTATGATGAAAACGTTGTGCGGTCTATACTGAATCTGTTTGACCGTTAAGATGATGATGGTGGTACTCGTAATTCTTGATGATTCGATGATTTTTAATGTTTAATTTTAAGTATTTATTTATTTATTAAATAATGAATGTTTGTTAATTTTGTGTTTTATATTCTTTACCTTACAATCTCAGATGTATAGTTATTGGCACGGATATTGAGCCCTGACCTTCACCTGCGCAGAAGCGATTTATTGGTTTATTGCCTTATGTGTACAGTGCGCAAAGCGATCCCCACTCTTCCGCCGGGAGCTCAATATCCGTGCCGATAACTATAACTATGTTAAAAACGCCTGTTGCCGAGCTTTTGAGTTTAAGGGGCTGAGCCTGATATATTCGATTAGGTATTAGTAAGTCAATGCAGTTTTTACTGAAAGAATACACACAAGTTACATTTCTGAAATCAAATAACTTTAAGGAGTAGTCATGAGGAGCTCAGCAAAAACTGACTGATACCTGTCTAAATAAAACCTTGTCGTTAAAAGTATTTTGAAGCATTGATTTGAGCCAATTAATAGTCAATACATGATGCTGTCTACAGAAAGCTCTACATAGCTATTGATTTCCAATTAGGCACGTAAAGCCCATTTAGTACGAATGCATAAATAATTCAACGACAGCTTTTAGTGTTCAGATTACACATAGACTGATTACAGTGTAAATGTTCAATGTTGAAGCAATAAAATAGAAATTGCATTCTGCAGTTACTGGCAATGGGATTTTAAAATTAAAGAAAGGCCTAGGTTCTATCCGGGCAGCGTGGTCCCTTGAGACCAAAACTTGCTGGGATGCAGGGTTGTTTGAAAGAAAGGGGCTCTTAAAGGAACATGGTGGGTTTTAGTCAGTAAGTCTGACACTACCTCAAACTGCACCCACAACTGGAGTAGTCATTTAATGACCCAAAAAATACATATTTCTTCGATGATTATAAGTGAATAGATTATTTTCATCAATCTAGAACTAATCAGAACTCTTGGCCTAAGCCTTGGGAAGCAAAGCCAGTAATTCTAATAAGCACTTGACAAAAATTAATTCCTTTTCGAATGGAATTTAAGAAGGAAAGAGTCAAGATTAGCTATTCTACCTACTGATTAAGAAAGAATAAAGACAGTGACCGAATATACTTACTGTTAATTCAGCAGCTGCTCTTGGCAGCAGCTGAAAAGGTGCTGCTAATAAGAGTCATATTTTTCATGTATGTGTCAGGTCCTATTGTTGAAGTTTTAATATCCTTTTAGCTCCTAGGTCCTACGACATCTAACGGTGTAACAGTGAAGCTTGCAATTGAATGGAGATACTCATAAGCTGATGAAGATAAGTTAAAAAGTACGAGTTAAAGGTAAGAGAGAGAGTTAAAAGACCTTCGAGGATGGTATTACCTTAGCTCTGAAAAATGGTTAAGGTTATAATAATCAAATGATAAGGCCATGCTAGTGATCAATCAATGCTTATCTCTTAAGTCGATACCAATAGAATATTAACCGGTGTGGGAAATCAGTCAAGGATTTCAATGACACTGAACAGCTTTCAGTTTTTAAATGTTTAGGTAGAACATCAAATATTAAAAATAGGTAACATTAAGAAAGCATTTAATTATAACAAATAGCTTTCAGCGGCCAACCGCACCGGCCAGACAGATTGATGTCTGTCAAAGGTCAGAATTACACTATAACTTTAATGGTATTAGACACACTAAGCATTGTATTTGTCATGTGCATCATTACTCATTTTCACATTAATGAACATGCGTGAAAATATATACGTGAAAATACCCAGCCATTATCCGAACAGTGGTGGTATCGCATCGATCCGACGCGCAGGAGTTTCTCTCTAGAAAGTACCGCAAGTCAGTTGTGCTCGCGCATCGCATACCTTGCATACAAATACAGAGTTACCTTTGGAAGTATCGACATAGGGTATCGGAAACCGATCATTTGAATTTGGTCCCTAGAGCTGTGGAGTTGAACGAACTTTATTCAAAATGACGAAAATACTTGCGGTGTTTGTTGTTCTGTGCGTTATTGCGTTTGGTTCAGGTAAGTGACGTTTTATTTTAAGTCTTTCATTTTCAGGCGCGATTTAATCTAGTTTGAGAATCCGAAGAATTCGATGTCGTGCAATTTCCTATTAGCATCAGATTGAGACTTAATTGACATTGTGTTACGGTTATTACCTCTATAAGTTACTGTGTTAGTCGAAGAATGAGTTGTTTGGACAGGAATGTTCGTTAATTTTTTCCTCTTATTTTTTAGGCGATGCATCCAGAACCAACCGGCATTTCAACAATAGAGAAGACAATTCAATGGATGTTACCGATTTTTCTATTTACTATGACATCGATTCGAATACGGTAAGTAATATTTATAGTGTACGGTATTCAGTGTCAGACGCAAAACCATAACAACGGGCAATTGTTTTTCTTTTAAACTTGGATGAACCAATGTTACAGCTTAAAAAAGAAATGAATAGCACATACTACAGTAAATTTTTTGTTTTGTATTCCTAATCCACATATTCCACATTTTCCAACTGCATCAATTCAATATTTAATACTTAATTTCCAGACAATTAGAAAAATGATGCCTCGTCCCTGGTACCAGCCTGGCTGGCGTCTGCGACTTCCCTTCAGAGGTGGGAAGTGCACGTGCGAAGAACTCAAGTGCAACTGCTGCTCCGGAATGCGTATACCGGCTTTCAATTTCGACAGGCAAAGTACGTATCTACCTACCGATCAAAATATCTATGGTTTCTAAGGAACGTTACCTAACTAAGTAAATCCATGAAGAAAGAACGCGCACATGTGTCCTTTAGAAGAGGTCGTTTGACATGACTTCTTCGTCTTATTCGCTCCTTTTCTACAACGTCGATAATACGATAAGGCGACTCTTCGCGTTCATAAGTACCTACTCAAGGATCAGATCCTGCAATTCTGTCATGTTGATTCGGAAAACAAGGCTAATTTGAAGATATTTTTTATGTATGTATATGGGTGGATACAGATTTTATGTTTATTTGTTACAGCCTGCGCTGAGCTGACTTTCGATCCTTCAGAAGGGTACTTGGATCTAAATGTGAAGATGAACAACGAGAGCATTTTCCACAAATCCTATTCAGGTAAGTTCTTATCTACAAACATCCATCGTGATGATGATGATATTTTCCTAATAATATCTGGGGCCCGATTCTCCTAATTTTACTTAAGCGCCATTCGATTCACGTTCGACTGCGATCCAATCCCGACTCGATTACGATTGAAGCGTAAGTGGCATTCCGCTATTTTTTCTTTGAAATAAACGTTTTTATCCTTTTCTATCATTCAATAATGAATCATTTTGTCTGCAAATGATTTACGATTGCAAAATGATTGTACAGCAAACTACCGTATAGACCAAAATCACCAAAATAGCAGACCAATCGCACACCAATTTATGGCATGCTAAGACAGACCTTAGAGGTCTAATTGTATGCCTAGTTTAAGGTAAATGTGTAGTTTTATGTGAAAGAAACAAATAAAAATAAAATAAAATCAAATGTCAATCGAATACGATTGGTCTTTTATTAGTAGCAGAATGCCCGATATGGTTAAAACTGCTATTACGATCATATTGCGATTCGATTTCTATTCGATTTTGACATTATTAACTTAGGAGAATCGGGCCCCTGTGCCTACTCTTCATAAATACCTACATCCTTTATGTACCTACTATTTTATACTTCCTGTAAGTTCTTTGTATTTTTTGTGCTCTACTAGGTCTAAAATGGTATGTACCTAACTAACGCTGGTAGTAAGTAGATACTTATAAGAAAGTAGGGTTTCAACTTTTGGAAAGCCTATATCTAATAGTGCCTACCTACCTAAATACTCACATTCACTTTGTTTTCACGTTCACAGCAACGAACCCGCCGCCGTTCTGCATCCCCATCCCAATTCCTTACGTGCCCATCAACATCTTGGACATGTGCATCAGACTGTTCGACATCACTATCGACTTCACTAAGATGCATGTTTGCATGGATTGGGACACTCGAGTCGACAAAGCTCCGGTTTTGGTAGGTTTCATTTTGATTTAAATTTATTTTCTGTTTGGTGGGTGTTAGGTCTAACGCCTTAAAGATATAAATCTTTTTAATTCGGATGTTCCTTTACCATCTATGCAGTGGGTTACAAAATATTACTAAATTTAAAAAGTTCTTGGTACATTTATGTGGTTGTACACTGCTGAACTTTTTATTTATTTATTATAGAAGTTAGAAGTATTTACCTAGAAACGAAATAAATAAAAAGCCCGCGCTCGTACTCTGCCTGCCAGTCTAGGGCTTACATAAACTAAACCCATAAATATAATTTTAGTCGATTAAGTTTTTTTTTATTACTTCTCTTCTAAAATAAAACTGGTTGTGGTTTTCAGATTCTTCACTTCGACTGCATGGATTTGGGTCTCGGTGGAATTAGTCTTACAAAGCCAAATACAAATCAAATAACTGGAGGAGGAGCAAATGATCCTCCGCAGCTAAATGGTGATGTTTATGATCCCGTTACTGAAAATGCCCCCGTGTCCACCCAACATCCTGTATTCAACAATAGTGTCAAATATATTTAATTTATTAATGTAATTTTGTTTTTTTTTTATTACATTTTTCCTTACCTGACATTAAGTCGTCAGTAATTTTTTTCTCTCTTGTTAAAGTTTACGTTAGAAGAACACAAACAGTTTTGACTAGCTAAAATAAAGTGAAGCTTTCAAATGCAGCATTTCGTTCGTTTGATATTAGCCAAGTACTAACTAAATTGTAATCAAAAACATTTAATGACAAGA
Organism: Helicoverpa assulta; assembly: GCA_963856015.1. Classification (NCBI taxonomy): domain Eukaryota; kingdom Metazoa; phylum Arthropoda; class Insecta; order Lepidoptera; family Noctuidae; genus Helicoverpa; species Helicoverpa assulta. The sequence goes on along the minus strand of CAWLCW010000014.1, from coordinate 10,797,236 downwards.
AAAGTGCTAATAGGATTAATTAGGTTCAGACGAATATAGCTCCATCTGCAGTAAGTTTTGCGATCATGAGTAGAAAAATCGACTAAATACCGTCATGGTTGACAGCAAGAATGACTTTGACATTTGAAATTGAGAAAAAAAATAAAGAAGCGGAGCAGAGGGAGGTGTGGATTCAGAAGAGTTGAGGGTCTAATTTCAATTTTATGTATTTCTGTAATATATTTAAATAGCAAGTCGTCCCCAAATTTAATGGTAATTTAGTCCTCCTTTACCTTAGATTTGCAGTGCACTTTAAATGGGCGATAATGATGATTATTACGATGGTGACGGGTTAGTACTTCGCATGTTAGATAGTGTTATGGTATTTTTATATGAAACTTCTGTAGATATTATTGATTAATCCAGGTCTTTTGATGAACTGATCAGTGATCAGTGTATGCATATTGGGTTGAGTATTTTCTTCATATTAGTGGCTGTAAGTTGATATTGTGCCGGCTTTTATACTTGTCCTTCTCATATGAGCATCGAACCTTAGAAATGTATTTGAAGTTAAAACTTGTAATCGTTCCTTCCTATTTGTACATCGGTATAAATATCGCCCAGCTTATTATAGTTTTGTGTGCAATAATCAAACCTTAATGAGCTTCAATGACATTGCAGTAGACACTTTGTTTCAAGAGTTAGTTACACCACAAAATCACTGTTTATTAGTTTTGAAAATGGTTTGTATTTGTTGTCATAGTGGTATAATTGTGACACGCAATAAAATTGAATGTGAGTAATGTGGAGCTAACAAACTACAATTCAGTGTGTCTACTAGGCATAAGTACATAAATAATTAACAAGCAGTTTGTGATACTTTGTAGACCTACTAATATACGTATTGAGGAAAGAAGAGTGTAGGTAGATATATTCTGTGGTCAAACCATAATAAAAACCTCAGAATAGTGGTAAAGTAAGTAATCAGGTATGCTCTCTGGTTTCCTTATAAACCATTTGGTACAAGCTACATAGATTCTTATAAGGTCAGGACCTATTACAAAGTTTAAGTTCTTGCTTATTGCTCTCTTATTAACTCTCTTTTGATAAATACCCCTAATGGGTGCGAAGCACGCATTCACATTTATGTTATTCTTGTTGTAAAAGGTTATTTTATCTATTTAATAATATGAATAATGATGGTGAGTGGCACCATTTATCTATAATGAAAACCAAACCATTTTAATTTCTCAATCACCGATTTGACCAGTCGGTGGTAAGCATACGGCTGGTTATGGCTTGGTTATTGTTATAGTTGCATGGTATTACTGAAATTTAGTCTGTTTTTCTACTGTTTACTGTCTTGTTTTATTAGGAGAATGGATTCCCTGGGAGCGACACCTGAAGTCATCTATAATTGGGTTGACATAACATCAGACTTCTTCAGTCACATTCAAGGTAAATCCATTATACTTTTACTATAAACAATTACATATCTACATATTATATTATTATAATTACAATACTACTACAAATAACTTAAAAATTGTGCATTTCAGACCTTCAACTTGGAGAGTTACTTCATGATGGGCACTTGTTTGGCCTCTTCGAGGCCATGTCGGCCATTGAGATGATGGACCCCAAAATGGATGCTGGGATGCTCTGCAACCGTGGCAATCCTAAACCATTGAACTTCCAGCAAGCAGTTGCTGTAAGTATTTTTTTATGTTAATCTGTGAATTTCCTAACTGTATAATTTCTTGTCCTACATTATAAAAGAATGAAGTTCTTTTTTTGCTACATAGTTTAAGAACTGAGCACTTCTTGTTTTACAACATTAGGTTTCCTCACAATACTTATGTAGACAATTAACAATTCATCCCTTTCACAGGCTGGAAAGTTGAAAATAGATGATCTAGAACCATCCGAGCTAATAGGCATCATTGATGCCACAATGGCTTGCATAGTCTCGTGGTTGGAGGGACATTCCCTTGCTCAAACAGTGTTCACCAACCTCTATTTACATCAACCTCATTCTATCAATAACAAGACTTTGAAAGCATACTGTATTGCTGTGTATAAACTGCTGGATTGCATCAGGGATTGTATTAACAAGTGAGTTGGTTCAATTGTTTTTTTATTTTACCTCTTAGCTCTATTGTAATAAAGTACACATTTCCATGATTTATTAGCTAAGGCTTCAGCTCATTATAAGAAAAACTGTTATAGCTTTTAACATGTTCAGCTACCATTGCTGTGATTGTCAACTTTTACTATGGTAGTTGAGTATTTGTCTATGCAATAAATGTGAAAATATTACTGCAGGACTCATTTATTATTTTCACTATAAAGTATTTCAGGTAGCTTTAGTTATTTTCACCAGCTTTTGTATTCAATTTTCTTCCATTTCCAGGGCCCAAGTTTTTGAAGAGGAAGACTTCCAACCCATGGGTTACGGTTATCGTCTGGGCTCGAACCCACAGTCAGGCAACACATATGACGCTCGTCTAGAAGTCAGTGAGCAGAAGTGTGTGCTGATGCTTAGAGAGCAAGAGGAAGAACTCAACAAGAAGGCTAGGAGTTCTGATGATGAGGTATGTTTAAGAAAATTGGGTTGAAAGTATGATTGTTTCTAAAAAATAATAATAAATGGACATGATTGCCTATATACCCCTCCTAATATTGCAGTCTATTCATGTGTTTCTAGTGTAACCGTGTACAGCTTTGGCAAAATTGCATTTTATATATTTACGAATTTTTGTACACACACAATAATGTGGTAATGTTATTTCTAAAGAAATCGCTTCCAGCATACCTGCGAAAATAAAATAAGAATAAAACAGATGTAGACAGTGTGGATAATAAATAAAGAAATGGAAATAGAAATTTAAATGAAAGACTAACTAAGTATATGTATATTATACCTACATAAACAATACATACATAACTAATACTGTAGCACATATACATATATAGGTACTACAAGTTTTGTTTTCAATTAAGTTTAAAAAACCGGTCAAGTGCGAGTCGGAAATGTCCACGAAGGGGCACCACCATTATTTAGAAAATGATTAAAAAAAAACACGTTTGTTGTATGGGAGCCCCCCAAAATATTTATTTTATTCTAGTTTTCAGTATTTGTTGTTATAGCGGCAACAGAAATACACCATCTGTGAAAATTTTAACTTTCTAACTATCACGGTCCATGAGATACAGCCCGGTGACGGACGGACGGACAGAGGAGCGAGAACAATAGGATCCCGTTTTACCCTTTGGGTACGGAACCCTTATAATGATTTTGCACTAAACCTTATTCTAAATATATTTTCTCCTTCAGGACAATCTATGGGCAGCCTTACAAGCCCGCATCAGATTCACCAGGATGTTCTTCCAAGCTCTCCTGATGATCACGAAGAGAGACTCTCAATCAGGAGCCGATTGCGTCGCTCTGCTCAACGGCTGCTCAGAGATGATGAAGGTCATTATCAAGACCTCGGGGAAAGGAACACAGCCTGTGGAGAATTGTGAGTTGTATGGCAATGGTTTTTTTGTTAGTGTGTATATACATAAAGAACGGGTTGATAGAGAGAGAGTTTTTTTTTTAATACTAGTAATACTACTATACAAGCACTAATATCTTTCACCAGCAGCTTTAACCTTGTTCCAAGGGAACTACTTGTGCAATCTGTTTTCTTTTTATTAGTTCTTCTGCTTGAGTTCTTCTGCTACGGACGCTGAGAATCTCCTGCATAATAGTGTCCCTAAGTGTGACGCTATTTTTAGTTTTGAGCAAATAACGCCAATTGATGTTATTAACGTTTTTAATTCGCTGAGCTTAAAAAACAGTGGTGACTATTGGGGTATTTCCATTAAACTATTAAAGAATATTATCGACATTGTTGCCCCCTATCTTGCTATCACATTTAATAAATGTATTGAAACCGGAGTTTTTCCCGACCTAATGAAACTAAGTAAAGTCATTCCTTTATTTAAATCAGGCGATAAGAAGGATGTAAATAATTTTAGACCCATATCCATCTTACCCGCTTTTAGTAAAATATTCGAAAAATTAGTACTCAAGCAGTTACAAAGATATTTCAATGTTAATAGCCTCCTTCATAGTGAACAATATGGCTTTACAAAAGGTCGTTCGACAACAGATGCTGGTGTAGCTCTTTTAAAACACATTTTTAATGCGTGGGAAAACTCTCAGAATGCCATTGGAGTATTCTGTGATCTCTCCAAAGCATTCGATTGTGTGCACCACGATACGCTTCTACGTAAATTACGTTACTACGGAGTCCAAAATGAAGCTCTTAGCGTAATAGAATCCTATTTAAATAACAGAGTGCAATGCGTAGATGTCAATGGCGTCAAATCATCAGGTTTATCAGTCCAATTAGGTGTGCCACAGGGCTCAATATTAGGTCCGTTCTTATTCCTGGTATATATTAATGATCTACCATACCATCTGAAGAATATCTGTGACGTTGTACTGTTTGCAGATGACACTTCACTTATTTTTAAAGTCGACAGAAATAGGGATCAATTTAACGACGTAAACAGTGCACTTTCGTTGGTTACACACTGGTTTAGTACTAATAACTTGGTCTTAAATGCGAAGAAAACAAAATGCCTTAAATTTACTCTACCGAACGTGAAAAACCTAGGCCCGAATATTATATTAAGTAACGAGGTTCTAGAAACTGTCAAATCCACAGTATTTCTTGGTATATCAGTCGATAGCAGACTTCAGTGGGGCTCGCATATAGCTAGCCTCGCGGGAAGGCTTAGCTCAGCTGCGTACGCCGTCAGAAAAGTAAGACAATTCACTGACGTAGAAACAGCTCGAGTAGTCTATTTTAGCTACTTTCACAGCGTTATGTCCTACGGTATTCTTCTGTGGGGCAAAGCTGCTGATATTCAAAACATATTTGTATTACAAAAACGAGCTGTTCGTGCGATATACCGGTTAGGTAGTAGACACTCGCTAAGAGAGCTCTTTAAAGAAATAGGCATTCTTACTGTGGCATCACAATTTATCTTTGCCAATATACTTTACATTAGGCAAAATATTCATTTGTACACCAAAAAAAGCGATGTTCACAGTATTAACACTAGAAACAAGCACAAACTGTGTGTACCCACTCACAGACTTCATAAGGTTCATGGATCATTTTTGGGGCTCGGTATTCGCTTTTATAATAAACTACCTCTAACTTTACTACAATTACCGTTTAACGCATTTAAATTACAAGTAAAGTCAATTCTTTCAAAGAAGGCTTACTATAGCATTAATGATTATTTAAATGATAGGAATAGTTGGTCGCTAAGTTGAACGCGAGGCAGCTCATTCTTGTTATCACTATAACTAAATTATTAACTTATTATTATTGTTTACATTAATTGACATTACTTCGGACATTAATTCTGAATTATAATTGAGTTTATTTTTATTTACTTAGGGAAGTTTTGTTAAACTTTGCTTAGCATTGTTTCTTTATGGCTTGCTAGTGACTGCAGCATTCCTTACATGTTCTACTTTTGTTGAATAGCAGCAAACACGTCATGCTCCCTTAGACGGTATGGCCAGCGGTAGCGTTGGGGGTCGGGTTGTCCCCTTCCCTCAAAAATGTGCGAAGGGGGCGATGGCTGATCCTTGCGTTATACTCGTGAACGGGTGCTGCTGGCGGTACCAGGTCGTGTTGATGGCTATTGACACTTTATCAATTTTAGTATGATTTTCTATTAGCTTTTTTTTTTTTTTTTTTTTTTGAAGAAAATAATAATACTGTAGTCCTAGCAGGTACACCTTGTTTGTGTTGTACAGCTACAACGTAAACATCTATGCGCATGTAGGTGGGCACGCTGATTCTATGCTTATATTAAAATACATTTTTATTTTATTAACAGGAGGCTTTAGATACACTTAATGGACTATAAGAAATGCTTGAGTACTTAGTTTTTATAGGTGTAAATCTGTGTGCTAGCCTACTTGTGTTCAGTTTGTTTTTTTTTTTCCTTTTTTTAATTTTATATAATAGTTATCATGTGATAATGATATTTTTATGACTTTTTGACTTGTTTTGTATACATTCTGGTTCTTCAAACCTTACAGACAGACATGTGTTGCTGGGGAGTTTGTTGCGCCACTTCTTCTCCCCAGCAAAAACACATAGGAAGTGGTGAAGGGCGGGCGTTTTTGGGGGCTGTCTTTTGTTTTTGACGTTCGAAAAGTGCTGATTTATCAGCCTAATTTGAATAAACGATTTTGAGTTTGAAAAAAAAAAAAAAAAAGTATAATTTTGTTAAAAATAAATCTAGTGCTAGTGATCAAAGATTATTATTTATCATACATCATCTCCCTCTAGCTTCACTACTGGCGAAAAGTGAATACAACTTGTGAAATCCAGGGGCTTGCTTGGCCAGCATGTAGCCCAATAAGAACATAAAGCATTATAACTAAAGCAAATATTAGAAACAATCTCATATTTAACGATTTCACGAGACTAATTTAAACCTTAAAACGATTCCAAAGTACTCTTGTTCCCATTGCAGCCGACTCCCCAAACCCGATGGGGTTCGAGCCGATGATCAACCAGCGCCTGTTACCGCCCACGTTCCCTCGCTACACGCGCATCAAGCACCGGGCCGAGGCGCTGCACTACTTCGACGAGCTGGTCGCCAGGCTGAGGCATGCGTGGAAGATCACCTCCTGCACCAACTTCCATACCGCGCTGGTAATATTCAATGGTCTTTACTGGATGCAGCTGAGTACCAGTGTTTTACATGGAGTGACTACCTTTCTGATCCACAACACAATTATCCGGGCAATCCAGCACCATTTGCTAAGACTGTTGTCAGACTTTCCAGTTTCTGTCTACCCATAACGACTGCCAATCAAATCAAATCAAATTGTTTTTATTTCAAATAGGCCTTTGCAGGCTCTTATGAAACGTCAAATTAATTGCACGGTTCCGAAAAGTTGGTCTCATGGAGAAGAGCCGGCAAGAAACTCCATAGACACTCCTTTAAAAGTAAAATTTTCACAAATATTCACACAACAATAAACATAACAATAAACATAACAATAGTAAGCTGATAAAATTATACAATGCAACTGAAAGATAAACAGTGAATCAATACAATCCAAAGAGAAAAGAAAAAGACGTTTAATTGCCAATGGAACGTCGGTTCTGAAACACAGAGGCACTCGTCGTGACAAGCTGGTCCAATCTGGAAGGAGCATTCATGTGGCCATTGTACAAGTTTTACTTGCTGGAAAACATTAGCTAGCTGTATTAGCTGTCTGCTACTAGCCTTTGTCTTTTTACCGACTTCAAAAAGGAGGAGGTTCTCAATTCAACCGGATTTTTGTTAGACTTCAATAATCAAGAGTTCTAATTATGTGATATTTCTTTCCAGGACTTCTTCATGGAGTTCAGCCGTCAGCGTGCGTGCATCTTGTCTCGCTCAGCTCTGCAGCTGCTGTACCTCAGCCCGTCGCCCGCCAACACGGCGGCGATGGCTCAGAGCGCTATGAACGGGCCGGCTGGCCAGCCGCGGCCGCATCATCCCTTCGTGGAAATACTCAGGGAATCTGTTAAGAATTTCGTCAACCCGCCCGCTTTGACCCCCAAATCGCCTATGGTTTCTACGCCGCAGGTTAGTTGGGATAATTATTTAAATCAAAATTACATGTAGTTTGAGATGTTTTTAAATAAGCTGAATCAATGCTTTTGAGGGTTCGTATAATGGCGAAAACGAAACTGAGACTTCGCTGTGATCTAATGAACTTGTAGCATAGTAAGGACATTTAACAAATGTTTTTCTGTTGCCGTTACAACGACAAATACGGGGAACTACTCGTATAAATATTTTAGGGAACTCTCATACAAGAAACGTGATTTTTTGGCCGGTTTATAATAACCAAAGTCAAGTGTAATATATAAATTGATCATATTTAAACTTGATTCCACATAATGTACTAATATTGTATGTAGTGTGTGTATGTACTAGTATTTTTAATTACCAAGATCCGTCATATAATTTCCCCAGGCTCGGGAGTTCGTAGAGAACTTCCTGGCTCGTTGCGTACGTCCGTTCGCGGTGCTGCTACAAGTGTGCGGACACAACCGCGCGAGGCAGCGGGACAAGCTCGCCTTACTGTTGGACGAGTTCGCTGCACTGCAAGAGGAGGTAATTAAATAATTTCTTACAGTTGGTTCACTGGTTAGTATTAGTAGTTAGTTAATTTATTTTCCCTATACTAAATAGAAGTATTCAATATGAATGTCGCCTTAATAATTTCAAATTACTAAAATTTCACTCCGTCAATACTGGAAATGTGAATGATATATCTATTGGTAAAAAAAAACAGACTATACTTTTGATTGATTCGGTTGGCAGGACACAGAAACTTGCGCGGTAAAGCTGCGAATGTTGTGGGCGCCGCGTAGTTTTAAATGATTCAAAACCATTCGAGAAGCTTTTTTAGGAAATTGTACTAAATGATGCAAAGTTAGACTGACTTAATTCCCCAGGCGGAGGGCGTGGACGCGGTGGTGAGCGGCGCGGCGGGCACGGGTCCCCGCGCCTGCTTCGGCACGTGGCTGCTGTACCACGTGCTGCGCGTCATGATCGCCTACCTGCTGTCCGGCCTCGAGCTGGAGCTCTACAGTGTGCACGAGTACCATTATATCTTCTGGTGAGTTGTAGAGGAGGTTGTTGCTCCGTTATAAGTGCTGGATCGATTTAATAAACTATGGAATATACATATTAATGGAACATGAAATATAAAAAAGATATTTTGAATAGGACTCATTTTGTTACCATCACACACAAATTATTTATTAATCGTGTATAAAAAATGACGTACTTAACCAATATCGTCATTACAGGTACCTATACGAGTTCCTATACGGCTGGCTGGTATCAGCGCTGGGCCGGGCTGAGAACTTGGCGGGCGACGCGGCTCGACGCGACGCTCGCGACTCGCGCAAGCAGCGCAAGAGCAAGAAGCGAGTGCGGCCCTACGCCAGGGAGGGGCTGCTGTGCAATGTCATGCAGAACATGTGCGGCGGGTATTATAAGGTAATATGGATGTTTTGAAGGTTCTGAGTGCTGCTATACATAGTGCCTGGAGTAATGTCGTCGGGTTTATGCCGATTGGCATATACGTACGATTGGTATGTACGTTGCATTTATGGCGGCTGGCAATGGCAATTATCCGGACGTCGCAATACTGCCGACGACACCGTGTGTTAGCATATAGTTTAAGTAAAAATATTTCAGCCTTTAGTCTTAGTAAAAATATTTCAGTATTGCTGAAGATCAACCTCCCAAAATATATCCTTGATATTGATAAAAATAGGTCAGGAGCTGGATGTGTGAAGGGGATGTTTCATTTAAGTGTTTTGGTGTGCCTGTCGCACTAATTGCCAATTTGCAAACGAATGATACACATTTTTAATTAGTCACACCTATTCCCGCCCAATGTTTCCACATGTTTTACTAAACGTGTACATAGGCCTTAGTAAATTTCTTACCTGACTTCCCAAAAAGGACGAAGTTATCAATTCGGATGTTTGTTTTCTCCAGGCGCTCGTAGCGTTCAAGCTACAAGGCAAGATCCGTCAGCCGCAGTCGGAGTTCGACAACGAGGCGGTGCGGTACAAGCACCGGTTTGCGCCTCTCTCCGTGCTCACGCCGCCGCAGGTGCACTACCACGAGTTCTGCGAGATGACGCAGCCGCTGCAGTACGTTGGCCATACTAAATTATTAATTTTATTCAAAATAGGTTGACAAACAGTATTTTTCGAGCATCATAATTACATAAGAGCACTCCCACAAACTTGTTTTTGCTGGGAAGAAAAATGGCGCAACAAACTTCCAAGCAACATGAACACACTTCGTTAGAAAGATAGCACAGAAAGTTTTGTCAAAACCGGCAGAATGCTTTCTTGGCCAACTGTACATAATATGGATCTATGTGAAATTAAATATAACATGCTGTTTTCATTTAAGCTATTATTTAATTACTGTCAACATATCTACAACAGTAGCAGAATATTGTTGGCCTGTAATGTTTCTGACCGTCTATCTTGAAGATAGAAACCACTGAAAGAAAGTCTTAAGACTTATATTATAAATATTTATTTTCAGATACGAGAACCCTGTAATACTATATCTCGGTGGATGCAAACACTTCCAGCAGGCTCGCTCTTTACTCGAAACCATCACAACACCCGATCAGGAAGTAAGTAATTGTATACACTATCTGACTCAAAGATAACTTCTATTTTATCTGATGCCTTGATAAGAAATGTTCCAGAACCTTGATTTTGAAATGATAATAATCTTTCGATTATAGAAAGATTATAATCGTTAAGTGATGTAATGCAATGAAAGTAAATATTCTGTCGTATTATAAATTTCCTACCATAACCAACCTCTCGCGAATTACCAGTTCTATTATTTTACCTGCATTTTATTTTTGTTTTTGCTCCGTGAGTCTGTTTTCTTTAATAGCTACTTAAAATACAATAAGTCGTAAATATCTTTTTCTAAAGATAATTTCCCTTTTTCAGGTTCAAGATCTGCTGAAGGTAGCCAAAACAAATTTCGTAGTATTAAAGCTATTAGCCGGAGGACACAAACGGGACTCAACGGTTCCACCAGAATTCGACTTTTCAGTACATAGACATTTTCCTATTATAAAACTAGTGTAGTACATTACTATTATACCAAAATATGACAAACTCCTTTTAATGAACAAAGCAGCTATTTAATGTGGAGCTGTGTAGCTAGTCTTTTCAGTCAGTCAATGATTGACTGGTTCTAGAATTTTCTATCAATGAGAAGGAACCTTTCTTCTCGACTCCTGCAGTTCAAAACTGCACTGAAAAGAAGAGAAGGATTTTTATTTCTCAAATAAATAGCACAAAAGGCACGATGATAAAATATAGGTGTAACATCTTTAAAAATAATACTTTATGTATCTCGAATGTTCCATCCTACTCCAGGGAATTCTTAACTCCTAAGATTCAAGTATCAAGATAGTTCACACTCTAGTTTATTGTAACTGATTATAATTTATCAAAGTACAGATTATACAAGGACTTCTAAATGCAACATTATGTAAATTAAAATGTATTGATTTATTATATTATCGTGTGTATAGACGGAAATTTTAAATATAAATGATTTTTTAAATGTGCAATAAAAATCATTAAAATATAATCTGTAATATTTTTTATTTTCCTGTATTATTTGTTTTTTTTGTCGCCTTTTTGTTTGGTTAGGCAAAGATCTACACGCCACAGAAAATAACTCGTATTTAAAATATCAAAGCATTTACTTATATAATTTCAACGCGATACAATACAGAGATTTGGACAGTATTTGAATGATACAGTTGTTAGTCTATAGTTATATCATTCAGTATATTTTGTTATGTTATTATTTTGTTTAAATTAGTTGCCTTCTTCATCCGTGTCGGCGTCAGAGACATCCGTATAACATTCGGCTTCCATTGCTTTTACCCTCAAGAAGTCTGTAGCCTGCGGACCTGAAATCAGCAATGATAGAGATTGTAGGTATTTGTGTTGTGAAGCTTTATCACAGATTATATAATAGTTACTACGTAATTATTAACATTTATGAAAGTAAAGTAAAAAAAAAATGATTTCTCAGCGTTTACATCAAACGAACGAATCCTCATTTTTTCCATACTCTCTCGAATTGCATTACAAAAACGACAATCCTTTTTTGAAAACAGTTTGATCTAAATGTCCCGCAATATTTAGACTTTGCTATCCATTAACGCGCTCAATGATATGCTCACAACAAGTCGTCGAGTTAGCCAAAACATGAGACAGCCAAAATAAGTTCTTCAAGATCAAAAATTTCAAAATGGCTTGACCGTAGATAATTATCTTCTACCAAGTTTCTGTTATTGTTGTTTACTTTAGTCGAGTTGTCAATAAACTGCGGGGTATCCTAATGACTCATAGCAGAGACAGACCGCGTAATAGGATTACGTTAAACCTAGCCTTGTGTAACATTCAAATTGAATTAGGTTTATTTGACCTTCGAGTGACACGTCCCTAACCTGTATCATTGTCCTAGTTTGGCTCGACGTTACTGAGATTTTTAAAATAAAAATAGGTAATGTGTCCAATGAATGAAACAAAAATATGGTTTTGCTTCACACATTTTGTACTCCAAACTACAATATATAAAAGGGTCGTTGGGAGCAGTCATCTTTCTTATATGGTGCAGTAATGGATGTTTCGTATTGAAGTCAACTATTTAGATTCCTTGGTCCGCCTAACTTTGCACGAAAATCAATGTCCCTGAAAATAAAATAACAATATCTTATTGTGTTTACCTTCCGTATACACGACATTGGCCCCGAAGTCCTGTATGGGCGTTGGTGTGATGGAGCGGTCATCCCCACCTTCAGCATTGTCGTCATCGTCATCTTCACTTTCTATTATTATCTCTTCTTCTTCGCACTCCTCAACCTGAAAATGATAAGAACTTATATGAGACGAGTTAAGCACTATCCACATATTTCCTGGAAATCGTCCCTGCCGTGTTCCGTCAGGGACGGAGAAAAAATCGGCGTGAGTTTCTGGTATAATGTGTGAAATTCTCCTGCAGTTTCTCTATCTTCCCACAGCTCACATACCCAAATACGTTTTTTTGCCTGCTGATAGTCTTCTTGGTCATCTGCTTCTTTTTCATCTAGCGCTATTGCAATCATTGCCAACTCTTCTTGGTTAAACAAAGACATCGTGTTGTGTGCGTATCAGCTAACGAAACAGATTACACTGATACCGATTTCCCTGATATGTGTAAACACGGGTGATGGATGGCACGTCCCTGACGGGAACACTGAAGCGATCTACTCGGAATACGGATAGCCCTGACCCGGAAATGTGTGGATAGCGCTCTTTTGCGTCTTTACTTAAGCATATAATACCCTCTCTTCGTTATGCCAGTGCTCACTGATTAAGATTTATACATCAGGCCATAATCATTGCGTATTTTGTAAATACTTAGTTCGCGGTGTTAGCCCCTGATGCCTGAATATGGACAGCAGCTTAACATACCCAGTTGTTACACTGACATGACTGCATGTCAACAAAAACTTTTACTCAAGAAGAATAATGTTATTTAAAGTTACATGTTTATACGTGTTTGATGGTAACGTGGCCAACGCAAAACTGACCTGAATATCAAAAGACTGCTGCTTATTCTTATAGTCAAGGAGTGCTGAAGACGACGACTTCTGTTTCTGATGAGACAAGCGCCTAACATTGCTAGGTGAGGGCGTGCCCTGGTCGGGGTCGCCGTCGCTGACCAGATACTCCACGTCCAGGTTCAAAGGCAGGTTGGGGTTGCCTGATACCTTTCGCCGGCGCAGTTGACATTCTGGTTCGTCTGCCATTTTGGTATACTGAAAGAAGATAAGATAAAGGTGATACATTCTGAATAACAACAAGAAATAGAAAATACTAAAATCTAAAGATGAATTAGTAACATAAAAGATGTTAACCAGTATGCATTTGATATACCAGTGACCGTTAAATACGTATATGTAGCTGGTTCTGATAGACACGGTTCCGAGTTGTTCAGTAGGTATGGAAGCCACTACAGTTCGCCGTACTTTGTTCCATGGAATGTTGTCTAAACATAAGATCAAAGACTACGTTAGCCACAGTACCAGTCACTCAGTAACAGAGAAGAAGCCTATGTTTGAGGGGCAGAAGATTTGTTACCTGTACATAGAAATCCATTTTGATCTAAAGTAGAGTTTCAAAGATTTTATTGAAGTTATCAAACGTCTTTAAAGTTCTTTCTAATTGCATTAGCAACCTCTTCTATATAACATTGAAGCTACTTTAAAATACGTTCAAATCTACTTACGAGGTGTGAAGAATCCTTGAAAATTCCACCTCCAGGTGTTGTCTTCTAATTAAAAAAGCACGTCTTATTATTGGGAAATGACGAGGTATCCATGAAAATGGTGGGTGGACACTGGGGCGGGTGACGGCTAAGTAGATAGCTTGCGGGTTCTAGAACGAAGCCCCACGTTGCTAATCTGCACGGTTTGGTTTCAGGTGTACGTAACTGTGAGGCACTTTACAAAGAAGTAGGTACCTGAGGTAGTTAGGTACATAATTTAGAAATAGAAAAATTTTGATTGATAGAAGTTACATTTTATGTGTTTAATGGGAAGGGCATATCGTTTACATAAAAATATTAAGTCAGTCTTAATACTTAGTCCTATCCAATTCAGCTCATAAAGATGTTTTCATACTCAGGGAAATATGACGCATCTTTCTTTTATTTCTATGGGCAAGCCGGAACATTTTCAAATTAGTTTTAAGTTTTTGTTTAACTTTTCCTGTTTACTTGATGTTTTCTGTAAAATATTAATGACTCATAAGTTTAAATAAAAATCAAACCTTGCAGCACTTATCAAACCATTTAAGGATTAAATACCATTAACGGATTTACGTGCAGGTAATTTCTACTAGAATAATCAGAAATCTTGATCCATTTTTATGACTGAATTGCTATGTTTTACCCCGCACGGAAATTCTTATCTTTCAAAGAATTTGCTTTTATTTTCATCAAAGGTGACCTCATTTGAAATGTGTTCTGTTCATGTTATCTGTAAATGTAGTATTATAAAATACATAGGTACTCGGTATAGGTACAAATTACCTAATATGGTCTTACGACCGAGTGTTGACTTTCCCTGTCACTTGTGGGGATTCTACGCATCATGATATTTTTGTCGTTAGGTACGCATACTACTTGAAAGGTATTGGAACACGCAAGTCGTATAAACCTAATTTCTTAAATATGACAAAAATATACGATAAAAAATGATGGCATGGCTGTCCCCGATCAAGACTAGATCTAAGTAGGTATATGAGGTTTCAATAAATTAATTATATTAATTATAGGTAAATATTTAGTAAATAGGGAAATATCAATATTCTTAGGTCAGTCAAAAAGAGACAGGTAAGTATTGAATCTGTTTATTTGAATGAGGTAATTTATGGCGGTCGTTGCAATGTGAAACTTGTTACGATCACTATGTTTTAAATGTATTTACAAAAAATACCTATATAATACTGCTGAATATATATCTGTAAGTTTTACTAATTTGAACATTTTGCATAGTAAAATCAGATAGATTGAGGTTCAAGAAAAATAACGCTTACCCAGTCGAACAGAGAGACTAAATTGTATCCTAATTCTTTGTTATCGTACTAAACATATAAAAACTTAACTATCTTTACCATCATAGAGTATAAGCGTATGAAACATACCGATTAACTTAAATAAATAAATTATGAAATGTGAAAAATGTTTTAGTGAGCTTAACTATTCCTTTAAAACCTAAAAATACACTATAAACTTAAAAAATAAATAAAAAATCCTTCGTCAGCAACGTGTATCCTTGATTTCACTTTCTGATGATATGCTGACAACATCTGGGTCTTCCATTGGCGTGGCCGTCCTGCCAGGCTCAGTATCCAAACTGTCGACAGTCCCCTGACTGTCAAACGACATCTTTCTAATATCATACGTGGAGTATCTGTAGATATCAGGACTGATCCTATCGTTGGAACTAGTACTGAACGTGTTGGCTCTCATTAAGAAGTAGCGGCTCCTATCTTCGATTCTGTAGAAGTCCATGCTGTCTTTCTTCTTGATCAGGTTGAAGTTTTCGTCGAGGGGCACGAAGTATGTTTTTATGTAGCCAGCCCCTTTGACAAAGGTTTCGCCTCGGCAGGTCGTTAGTATGCCACATTCGTCCAATATGATTGCTGTATTTTCTGTCACCTGTGCGAAAATTTTATCATATTTTTTAGGTACTGTGGAATAAAATGTTGATGAATCGGTGCAATTGATTTTACTATTATTACCTGTATTTTGCCAGATTCACCAGTGGAGTCCATTCGTGATGCCATGTTGACTGCATGCCCCCAAATGTCGTATAAGGGTTTTTGTGATCCTACTACACCAGCTGCTACTTCTCCATTTGACATACCTGAATAAAGCAAAATAAAGTATATAGGTAATATTAGATAGTGATGCTCAGTCCAATGACGCAATGTCGACAATGAGTTATCAGTAAATTATTTATAGCTTCTTGAAAAACGTCGTTTATCTATTAAGGATATTGGCTGATTTAAAAAAAAATCGTCATATACTGAAAATAGAACACCAAGGAAAATGAAGTCGGAACGTGTATATCTAAATAATTATAGTAGCTTACCAATACGTAAGTTCAAGCCTTCGAAGCTCTGAAACGAGCCTCTATTGAAGTTCTGCAGCTGCATCATCATTGCTGCAGCGAATTCCACCATGGTTAACACCACAGCTCGACTGTATGGGCTGTTCTGGAGACTTTCGTGGTTTGATACGGAGTCTATAGACTCTCGCCTGCTCGGGTCTAATCCACAAGCAGCCATGTATGTCCAACCAGCCATCTTTATCTTTTCCACTTTGTAATCTGAAGTTCCTGTCAGAAGCAACTAAAAAAAAGACAAGTTTAATTTTGATAATCATTGAAATAAACACTAATAATAATTCATTACGTACTCTGTCAAAATCTGATATGATTTCATCCAGGATGCTCAAGAGGAATTTGTCACTCATATCCGCGTCTCCCTCCATGCCAAGCTTGTAATCAGTTAACGATGCAAACATCACTGCTACGTTGTCATACTTTTCATAATACAACTCGTCCAGAGACCTGTTTAGATTCAGGTATACTTGAACTGAAAAAGGACCATAATTATATTATTCCTATATGGATCAGGATATAGATATTGATGAAGAATAGAAGTTCAAAATCAGGATACGAACCTACATGGGCCGGGAGAATATTCTCAAGAAGCATGTTATTTACTTTCAACATAGTTTCTGCTTCACTTTGCTCATCACTTAGTTGTAACTGCCATAAGTGATCTAATCTGTTTCTGTATTCAGTAGTTCTATCAATCCAGTACAGAGTTACGGTTATCACTATCACAGCTAAAGTGTGAGAAATACGTGGATCTAATCCAACATTCCAAGCCACATCGTCGATAAAAAGCGAAGTTTTGATCTCCCAAACGATCCATAAGTAGAAGAAAGTCATTCCACCGGCAACGATCCATTTGAATATGAAGAAAACTCTACTGAACAGAAAGTTCAAGAGCAAGGCCAGGCCCCAACACTGAGTCACATGCTGGAAAGAAAAGCAGTGTAAGACGAAATGAATGACTGCTTATACATAGAACGAAAGTAAAGAAATGTGATTACCCACGAAGATATACAGTTAGAAAGAACAGTCTCAGCGGCCGGCACCTCAACTTCAGTACACGCAATAACGTTGACCACAGAAGTAGCAGCAAGACTTATACTTATCATTAAGTAAATAACAGTTCTTATCTTAGCGGATCTTATGATTTTGGCGGAAATGTCGTAGATCCATCGCAGGTATTTGTTTCTTGGTTCTTCAAAGCCTTTGTATTTGGTCCACAGAAATTGGAACCAAGTGAAGGGTTGCATTAGAATTAAAGCTAGTAAAAGAGCACCAAGTAAAGCCCAAGCATACCATTGAAAACCTTCGAACCTGAGAAGAGGAAAAGTGACAATGAACAAATGTATCAATAAAGAAAACAAAGAAGATAAAATAAGTATGATAGACGACTTACCATCTGGTAGTGAGTCCGTTAATCAGCAACATAAGTGAGAAGATAATGAGGCAGCAGGTAATGTAATATTTAAACAGTGGATCGGGAAGCAAGAGGAACTTCTTTTCCATTTGAAAGTCTTTGAACATCAAAGTAAATCTGTTCAATTTTGATTCGTTTCTAAAGTGTTCTCTGAAAAGTTATAATTTTAAGAAAATGAGACATCGTAATTGAAGCTTTGTAGTTTATTCCCTACCTATTTAATTTTTTAAATATTAAAATTTCAGAATATTGTGTTATCTAAGATAAGTACATCCGCTAAATTAGGCGCCTTTAAATGATAAACCTTATACGCTTCCGTCTGCCGGAAATATTTATCGTCGGATTTGGTTAATAGCAAATTATAAAGTGGAATTTAAACTTACTTTCCGTTCGTCATATCTTCTATTTCCTTTGCCATTTGAGCATCAGCGGCTTTTAACATTTGCTGATATTCCACCAAATTTTCATCCATGAAGGTTGTGGTTCTTCGGAAGTTATTAGCGCTTCTATTTTCCGATCGCTACTAGAAATACATAAATGATATAGCACATTATTGTATGAAAAGGTTTTTAAAATAATTTGTTGGTATTATGTTTTGTACTTACTCTAGTGGACGTGTTAGTCTTCGTTATTATTTTGTTGAAACCAACAGATGCCCTTCTAAATGGTTTGTATTCAAGAGCCTAGAAGCAATGTGTAGTTTACTATCACATATTTAAATCACTTTTCAGAACTA
Organism: Helicoverpa assulta; assembly: GCA_963856015.1. Classification (NCBI taxonomy): domain Eukaryota; kingdom Metazoa; phylum Arthropoda; class Insecta; order Lepidoptera; family Noctuidae; genus Helicoverpa; species Helicoverpa assulta. The sequence continues at coordinate 10,778,768 of CAWLCW010000014.1, read as the reverse complement.
ATTTCTAACTGTCCAAATACTTACACGTGATGGTCTCGATAGCAGATACGTTTCCAATTTGTTTTTCATAATAAAGGGATCATTTTGAGATTCAAAGTTAGGTTCAATGATATATTCCCTTGCGTAATCCAAGAGTAATTCGAGAGTTTGTTTGGTCACGTGCACTTTTCTGAAATAAGAAAAAGTGCATTACAGACTGATACACAAAGATATGTAATCTTTGTGTTATTAATTGAATACACATGTACCTACATATACATAAATGTAATCTATGATTTGTTAATCAATGTAATTGTTATCTGTTTTAGTTTCTGCGTTAATTAGCATTAACGTCATAATAATTTTCACACCATTTTTGAACCCTTAATCTTCCGGATTTGTCTCTTTTCAAGTAAAAGGAAGGTATTATTTGGGAAGAAAGTAAAGTTATTGTATCATACCCAGCTTTTCCAGTGGACTCCATTTTGTTGGCAATTGTAACATCTTTGGACCACACGTCGTATTGCCATTTTCTAATACCAATGAGGCCGCTTAGGATCTTTCCGGAATGAACGCCTATCCTCATATCTATATTAAGTGAACGCTTCTCTCTGCAATCGGTAAAAATTGGAATGAAGTTGGTATTTAAAGCTTTGAGTTTGAAATAAGAACGTCGACTATTGCCTGATTATTATTACAACTTATTGTATCATATCACCAGTGAGACAAAAGAAAAGTGTTTCGTGTCTCAACCATACCGCAACGAAGAATACTGAAAAAGCACCTAAACAAACCGAACAGCAAAACAATTGTTTATCTAGTTAAGTGACAACTGTTTGTAGTAATCCATCAGCGCAAGTGTCAAGTATAGAGAAAGTTGTTTGCATACTTATCGAAATGCATTTTCGAGTGAATTAAGCAAGCCATTCTGGATAAAGAAAATATACTGTCTTTTTACACCAGAAGCACCCAATGCAAAGAAAGAACGAGTAATGAGTTGGTCGTTTGAACAATAATTTTGAGATGAAATGTGGTATTACCCAATCTTTATAACCAAACTGTACCATTTTCTAGATTCATGCTCAACATATTATATCAATGCAGTCATACCTGACATCTTTAATGATGTTGATCATCTCCAGTCCAAGATCGACACAGTTCTTGGCATGTTGCGCACTCGGCTTTGGTATACCACTGACGCAATAGTAGCAGTCTCCCAAAAACTTTATCCTGAGTACATCGTGTTCCTGAAACGTAATATCCTTCCTTGATCAGATACCTTTAAACTAAAAGGTTCCTTCTAGAAAACAACTTTTGGATTCTTTAAAAACCAATGCTCATAACACCGTTTAGGCACAGGAGACAAGACAATAATGTACCTACCTATGACAATAAAATATTAATGTTAAAGGACCATCTTTATCCTAACTAGAATATTGGTAAAAAATATCGCGATATTTCGCATGTTCTACAAAACTATCTAAAATGCCTTACCTCAGAAGCTTCATCAAATCTTCCGAAGAGCTCGTTGAGCAGTTCCACCATCCTCATGGGAGACAAGGTGGTGGATATCATCGTGTAGTTGACCACATCGGCGTACAAGATGCTCACATTGTCATGTTCCGCTACGTACAGTTGGCTATAAAAGTATGGAAGGTACTTAAATTTAAAATCCCAACAACAGGTTTTTAAAAACTGTCATTAGGGGTCAGGGTAACTTTGATGATATCCATCTAAGTAGGTACGGAAATAAAAATTTTGACCTACAAAAAGAACCACCATGAAATTCTATGTTTGGACGTAACTTTTCCTATTGTGTATGTGTAATTTTACTTACAGTTACAGTTACAGCCTTTTTATCGTCCCACTGCTGGGCACAGGCCTCCTCTCACACGGAGAAGGATTGAGCATTAATCACCACGCTTGCTCAATGCGGGTTGGTGATTTCAGACTATATAGTCCAGGTTTCCTCAAGATGTTTCCCTTCACCTTTTTATCAGCCATTGGTGTCTAAGATATACTTAGAAAGTACATACAAACTTAGAAAAGTTGCATTGGTACTTGCCAGACCTGGATTCGAACCCGCGCCCTCATACTCGAGAGGTTGGTTCTTTGCCCACTAGGCCACACACAATTTTACTTAGTGTAGAGTTATATTAGTCTGTAATCGTTTAAAGGAGAAATTGGGGGGAACTTACTTGAATGATTTCATATTGTGGCTTAAAGAACGTGTTTCGAGGCCAAGAAACATGTTTCTGATATCTTGACGTACTTTAGAAACGATGTGTTCAGGCAAGATGCTCATCATCAGACGTTCCTGAAAAATTAATTTATCAAAAAGTGCACTTAGTGTTTTATAGGCGTGAAGGGCGGGAATTTTGGGGGCTGTTCTGATTCCCAGTCTAGTATTATAATGATTATGATTATATTGTTTTAAATTAAAGATTATTTATTTATTATATGAGGTAACTATAATTGGTATTTATAATTTATCTTGTAGGGATTCCGGTTTCTCGGTAAATCTATTATGTAACCACGAAAGGTGCTTGTATGTTATACCTAGTAAATCCGGAATTACTGGATAAATTACCGCTTCATCGAAAGCTATGTATAAAATAATTAAGTAAGAGTTAGTGGAAGTTCTATACGACCGAATTCCGCTGAAATGTGTGTTGTTGTAAGTACTTAATAAGTATAATAAGTATTACCTGTAATTAAAATTTCTGAGTACTGAGATAGTTTCGGCATTTCGCACTATCTATGCTCATTTTAAAGACTGTGTGAGCTTAAACTAAGTTCTCAGTATAACGTCAACTAAAAAAATGACATTAAGTATTTGATCATCTACTTTATCAGTAATTTGTTCACATAGAAGGAAAAAAATAAATAAGGATTATGTCGATGATCTAGCATTATTATCGGTATTATCTATTTATCTAATGTTTAATTAGAATTAAGGAATTTTGCTAAACAGCTCATTGTTTTTCAAACGTTTAAGAATTTAAATTTTACTAGAGAAAAGAAAATGTACTCTCGTTTACTTCTTTCTTATACAATGTCAGAATCGATCATTATTGGATAATCGCTTTAAATATGTACCTACGAGTTTTTATCTAGAGATTAGATAATTCAGCTTTGGTTTATATTAATCTGGGTAAGGGAAAAAACCTTTGCACTAAGTGTAAATCATTTAGGTAAGTACTCTTACAAGGAAGGTCACAAATCATAAGACGAAACTTTTATTTGCAGAGACACGGTATCACAGGTGTTGAGTTAGGTAACATTATGTACAGCATATCTTACCACTCAATCGGTATGCAAATTTTGAGTAGGTAGGAATAGGGACTCAAGTCCGTAATCAGTAAAAACAAAAAAAAAAATGTTAATGTGAAATCTAATCGTCACAAAATCTTATTTTCTACTAGTGGCCCGCCCTTGCTTCGCTTCGGTAACAGGGTTGACACCTCTAAAATTTTTGTGTTTCTCTACCATATTATGCATGTATTATACACATAAACCTTTCTCTTGAAATTCTGTAGGTATCTGATAAAAAACCGCATGTAAATCGGTTGCGTAGTTTTGAAAATAGGGACCGAAAGAGCGACTTTGTTCTATACTATGTAGTGAAGGGTCTGCATAGCTCGCCTTAGGTGAAATGACGTGCCCCTTACTACCGCATTTACACCGCATTTACGCACACAATCTTATGAAGAAGTGCCTCATAAGATCTTGGATGATCTTTACGGGTAAATTCGTGAAAGTAAACACTCAGAATATGCTTACCTCTTGGTCCTTAACAAATTTAAGTCGCAGCGTGCTTTCAACACACGCTCTCCGGTCTAAGAAGGACCGCCTCGTTACAATTTCATTCATCAGTCTGAAGTACACTCCCATCAGATTCACGCCGATTAGATAAATTATATCGGATGATACCTGAAATACACAGATTACTTAAAATATTTGAATACTGTGTCATTAATGTAATCTAATAAGTCTTAATCTTCAATATTGTAACAGTAAGAATCTAACCCAAAACAAAAATGTGAAAGACTGCCAAGTTCGATACTATGGGAATGCTTCGCCTATAAAAGAAGTGAGATCTGAATAAGTACCAAGTTCCATACACATACCTCAGTTAAAAATAGTTACTTTTTAATGATGTTACTTGGCAAGTTTTCATACACCTTGTTATAAACCTACTAAACGCAATGAATCAAGTATTTAATTTTCTATTAAAACTTGCCAAGTAATCATCATTAAAAAGTAACTATTTTTAACTGAGGTATGTGTATGGAACTTGGTACTTATTCAGATCTCACTTCTTTTATAGGCGAAGCATTCCCATAGTATCGAACTTGGCAGTCTTTCACATTTTTGTTTTGGGTGGGATTTCATTTATTTTTGTAAGGTTGTTTATTTTATTTTTTTCTTATGATGAAGTTAGTTAAAGAAATGTCTCATTTATACTATTTTTTAATTTGCACTATGTTTCTTACAAAGAAATGAACTAGATTAACTAAATGGACTAGATTTACCAACTGACTGACATGACATGTTATCATATATTATGTTCGTGAATCAAAGTTACACATTCGTTATTTTCGAAAGTGATTCACACTTGGCCGTTTTCAGATTTTTACTTTACTTTGACTAAATACAAACCTTTGTACCATTCGAAGATATATTATATAAATATAGATAAAGGACAATGCCAGGGTCTGGGCTCAAAGTTTGCCCAGCAGTGGGAGTAGTTCCAGCTGGTTCCATAGTGCACTCTGAACACGAAATCCAAATATTTTTGAAATCGGTCCCAGAGGTCCCGAAAAAAACCGGTTCAAATGTTCTCCATAGATAGTCACTTAACAAAGCCTGAGCCATTTGCCCAGTAGTGGGAATGGTTAGAATAGGTTCTTTACTTCACTGTTATCACGAAATCCAAATATTTTGGAAATCGGTCGCAGAGGTCCCGAGAAAAACCGGTTCTAATGTTAATCTTGAACAGTCACTTTATAAAGTCCAAGCCATTTGCTCAGTAGTGGGAATGGTTAGAATAGGTTCTTTACTTCACTGTTATCACGAAATCCAAATATTTTGGAAATCGGTCGCAGAGGTCCCGAGAAAAACCGGTTCTAATGTTTAAACTTGAACAGTCACTTTATAAAGCCCAAGCCATTTGCCCAGTAGTGGGAATGGTTAGAATAGGTTCTTTACTTCACTGTTATCACGAAATCCAAATATTTTGGAAATCGGTCCCAGAGGTCCCGAGAAAAACCAGTTCTAATGTTCAACTTGAACAGTCACTTTATAAAGCCCAAGCCATTTGCCCAGTAGTGGGAATGGTTAAAATAGGTTCTTTACTTCACTCTTAAGACGGAATCCAAATATTTTTGAAATCGGTCCCAGAGGTCCCGAGAAAAACCGGTTCTCATGTTAGCCAGCCATTGTTAGCTAGCCATTTTAAGCAGCCACAAACCTAACAACCTCTTTTCTTGAAATAACATTCAGATAGTTAGTGGTTTCACTGTTAATAGGATAAAAAAATAGGAATAGACGTTTAAAGGAAATTGTTGTTTCTCTTGCTTTTCAGTCTCTATCTACCACAATCAGTCCTAACTTCGTGTAGCGTCATGCAATTAATATCCGTAATGGCAATGGAAAAATCTTATCAAGACGAATAAAATAAGCTCGAACACGAGGTAGTAAATAGATACCGTTGAGGAGTTCCCTCGTCTCACTGTCGTGTCCATCGTCAGGTCAGGTTTTAACCTCCACTGTTTTGTGGTGTCGGAGACATATACCCGAATGACAAGTTTTTATTCGATATGTGCTTACAATATCCGAGAGTTCCCTATTGTTTTAAGGTTTTTATCACCAGTCCCTGGACCGAATAACAAAGGAACCATTTGGAAAGTAAATCCTTTAAAACAATAAAATGATTGTTTAAATCGGTTGGTAAACGACGGAGTTATGCACGTACAAACGTAAAAAGAATACAAACTAACTGAGAAACTCCTCCATTTTTTGAAGTCGGTAAAAAAAAATCTCGTTCAATACCTCGTATCTGTCGATTAATATTAAAATGCATTTCAATTAAGATAATAAAAGTGGAATAGTTAAGAGTTCGTAAGCATATTTTTCGTAATATTGAATAAGAGTCAAACCAGTTTTTCTCAGGACTCCTGGGATAGATTTCGAAATATTTCGGTCTGGGACCTATTATAAGCCTATGGAACATAATACACTATGCAGTTACCGTGGACAACTCTTGAGCCCAACTTCCATACAAAGAATAGCATTGTCCTTTAGTTCGTTTTAGTTCCTTAGGGGTATAAATTTACACCGGGTATAAAACACCTTCATTATTTTGAAACAGACTCACACTTGGCCATTTTCAGATTTTTCTCTTTACCTTGACATAAAGACCTACCTCCATGCCAAATTTCAAGTCAATACGACCATTGGAAATGGTCTAGGTTTTTGATGAGTGAGTCAGTGAATAAGTGAATAAGTGAATCAGTGAATCAGTGTATAGTAAAAATAGCGATTTTCTGACGTCAATATCTCAAGACCTACAATAGGTATTTTAATGAAATTTTGTATTTTAGATAAGTGAGGGGGTCTCAACAGATACTAGAAATTTGATATGCGTAAATAAAATAGATTTTGAGTTACAGGGGGGTCGAATTTGGCCCGAAATGGTTCGTGTAATATAACCCACGGCCGGTGTGTCGCTTTTTTTGCTCGAACTTGGCGGACACACTGCCGTGTGTCTAGATTGCACTTAGGTATTAACTGTGCATTGATCAGCTAACCTTTTTGGTACATAAATAGTTGTCGGAAATAGCTATAGTATTTTTGATGCATTATTATCATAACATCTATATGAGTCATCATATTTGGCTGGTGGGTGGCGTGACTGATAAATCAGTTGATTAGGATATTACTAAATAGCAATAATAATAAATAAATAGCTCTTATTGTCTTCCCAAAGGAAGTCAATTACGCCAAGAGATAAAAAATAACGACACTTACTTTTACTTAATTACGGTAATTACTTACGTGATTTCCGAGAATATTATCAAACCCAAAATATTTGATTGAAAAGTTTGCTATTATTATCTTTCAAATTGCATGTTATTATGGGGTACACATAATATTTTCAACACAATCGGATGTTTTATCTTTAAACTAAGTTTTCACTTACCACTATACCAATTTGTGGGTCCTGGTCATACGTGAAGAATGCAAAGATAAGAACATAGATGGTACTGACAAAGATGCCGAGGAATATAACCAAGAAGTTGTTCCTCATTGGAAGGAAGATGTAGCTTGATAGTAGGGCCATTGTTGCATAGGCTGGTCTGAGAGCGATGCCTTCGAAGTAACTGTAGATGCTAATGGTAATGTCTGAAACAAATGCCATGGGTTATGTATTACGGCTTATACCATCCTATCATATATCGCCTATACTTAGGACAATGTATGCAAATTATTCTTTAAGTACTTTTCATCCAGTTTCCTGGAGCCAAGATGCCAAGTGGAAAAGAGGATACGGAAAGAGGACCCCGTCACAAGACGGTCTAACGCCGAGAAGAAGATTCTTAAACTACTTTTTATATTATAAAAGCCCGTACACGTATTGTCAAAATGGACGTAGGCTGTTTTATGAGCGACTTATATATACTTGGAAGAAACTCAAGCAGAAAAGAAAGAAAGTTAAGTTTTGACCAAAAATTATTAAAAAGAATATGTCTTACTTACCTGTAAGAGCGAGATCCAAAGTCACGATGAAAGTGACAAGAATTGGCATACAATAGCATTTCTGCTTCATGGGATAATACAAGGGTTTCCATAGAGTTAATATGGGTATGGCTATCCTCAATATGTACATTCCCATGGTTAAATACGTTGATGTCGACTGAATTGACTGGAAGAAAACCGTGATTAATGCAAATATCTCCATTTCGGGGTCCCTTGATACCTGTGAAATAATACGGAAACTAGTGCTTCTACAAGTACTTACGTTACAAACTTAACAAATATTCTTCATACAGTTTAATCTATACTAATATTATAAAGCTGAAGAGTTTGTTTGTTTGTTTGTTTGAACGCGCTAATCTCAGGAACTACTGATCCGATTTGAAAATTTCTTTCAGTGTTAGATAGCCCATTTATCGAGGAAGGCTATAGGCTACTTTTTATCCCGGTACGGGAAGTAGTTCCCACGGGATGCGGGTGAAACCGCTGGCAGAAGCTAGTACTTGATATTAATTTTGAAATTGAGTTTTGCGTAGTTTGCATGATGGGATGGACAGTTAAAACTTAAAAAAATAGGTTAACTTTTTGTCAAATTGAATCTTAGGGTTACGTACTTCTTGAAAACTTACCTCTGAAAATGTGCTAGCTACAACTAAGACTACGTGTACGGTAGAGAAGAATACTAATAACGTTAAGTAAATATAAATAAGCGTTTCTCTCAGTTTGTCGTCATACTTTCTGTACAGTCCTTCTAGATCTTTTTGGTCAAATTGATCCTAAAAGAAAAAAAAACAAAATATATAAGTAACTACTGAACTACTGAACTAACTACTGAAATTCTGATTACATACTCAATCTTGTTCTTGACGATTTTAACATGGCTCGTGGTAAAATATTAGCAGAACGAATAATGTCAAAGTAATCAAGATCAGATGAAATTCGATTTAAGAGGACTTACCCTCAAATACTTCCAATTCCACTGTTTCCCACCAGCTAATTCGACCTCCTGCATTCTGAAGTCATGCAGAGATGACAGAAGGCTGGTAGCTCTGCCAGAGTTCATGGAATACCTCGCCAAAAGCTCTAGGGCCCCCACCTGGAGGACCACTGACCCCATCGTCCGGGATAATGATTGGTCATCCTGCTGACAAAATAAGAAAATAAATGAGGTTGGAGATTTGACTTAAGTTTCCGTTTTAGGTTGGCGGGATTGTTCAGGGGTAGCGACGGTCGTGAAATGTAAAGGAAACACAAAGGTAAAACATTGATAGTGTACGCGTCGGCACGAGTCCACTGTTAGCATGTGTTCACACACCAAGTTTGCAATTTCGCGGACATTTTGGATTTTTACATTCACAGCAAATAAGGATATTGGGTCGATTTTAAATCTCAAATGAGCGATATTTATCAATGAATTACACTTTCAGTACAATTATTCGCGAAATCCAAGATATAAGTAATAATCAGTAATTCCGTGAATGGCGCCATGGAATGTTACCGAATTCTTGGCTACTTATCTGCTCTCTAACATACTAATGTTTATTTATCGCATTTGATTTATTGATACAATCATCAATCAAATAGGTAGTATGTAATCTTTATACATAGATTGTATTAGGAGATGATTGGCCCGACAATGCTAGACGAATTCTTTTAGTCTTAAAATTGACTGAGCATCTAAGAAGAATAAGCAAAGTAGTACCTATCATTTTTGACAAAACTAAGTATCATTAAATAATAATTTTCATGTAGTTTCTTGGAATTGTCGGTATGTAGTGAAGTGCAAATTCTACAAAACATTAAATTTTAGTAATTCATAGAATTCATCGCATAGCACTATTATAATTGGGAAATTCCCTATAATCTGATATATTGCAATATCTAAATGGAAACGGAACATATAACAATAAATACCATTACATTCTTTATTTATAAATATTGTCACGATGATAACATCACTACATAGTATAAAACAAAGTCGGTTCTTCTGTCCCTATGTCCCTTTGTACGCTTAAATCTTCAAAGCTACGCAACCGATATTTATGCGTTTTTTTAATAGATAGAGTGATTAAAGAGGAAGGTTTATATGTATAATAACATACATTAAATATTGCCGAAATACTGTTAACTAGTGCGAAGCCGGAGCGGGTCGCTAGTTTTATTTATAACACAATTCATGGCTCACTCACAGTAAGTACCATGCATCACTGTGAAGTCTGACTATGTAGTTTATTAGTATTATTCGTTAAGATTAGCACAGGGAATGGATTTCAATATTAGCTTACGTCAATAAGCTGTTATTGACAAAGTGGTAGATTCACTATATGACATGTCATCGAGACGAAATGAAGAAGAATAAGCTGTTCATTCAAATTCATAGCAAAAAATTGTATAGGTATTTTTGCACTTGTCACACCTTTGCAATAATGGTGCAAACAGCGACAAACAAATATTGGTATACTTCAAATGTAAATGACAACCTAATTTAGCATTGATCAAACTGGCATTTTTTAAGCCATGCCTGTATGTCAATAAATATTTATTTGTTTAGATACTTACTCAATAAATAAATTCGATTTTTCTAAAACAGTTGTTGGAACTGAAACTAAAAAAATAGACTGCTTTTTTCCAAATTAATTTAATTGAAGGCATGATCGTTTACCATCGAATTACTCGAATTCAGAAGCATGTAGGTAATATAAGTACATATCGATAAAACATGGAAATTTACTACTGGGCTTTTCAAACATGTGTCGCAACTATCAAACAGAACATTAGTTAGATTCAATTTATAACTCGACAATAGAAATAGATCTATATCAGTTTAGACGGTATCACGGCTAACTACCGACCTTATCCGTATCCATAATGAAATATTTTGTTGATAACAGGATTACTGGAAAACTAGACATTAGCGTTAACACATATTTGCAATGACAGGAAATGAATGAGCGTTCAAATCGAAAGAACTGCATCTACTTCTTTCAATCTTTCTATCTTTGGGAGTTTTACTTTCAAACTTTGCTAATGAATTTAATAACGTAGAATTTAAATTTGGTTATATATATATGTTAACGGAAATGTATGTAATCCGTCATTGTATCAAATTGTATGTGTTAACGGAAATGTATGTAATCCATCATTGTATACAATTCCTAGGAAATCTATGAAATTCCTAAAACCGCCCAGAAATGTGTAAAAAATTTTGAAAAAACCCCCGACGGTAAAAATCTTATTGAAAAATAATAAAATAACTCAAAACCCCCGACTTAACCCAATTATATAGGAATATCCGTCGGGAGCTGCCATTAAACCAGCTAAAGGATTCTAGTGTCGTGAATACAATTATTGAAGAATTGTAGATGTTTAACGATGACATAAAATACACTCAATTAATTGTTGAAATTTCATATAGAAAAGGCAGCCCCCGACGGTTATTCCTATATAATTGGGTTAAGTCGGGGGTTTTGAGTTATTTTATTATTTTTCAATAAGATTTTTACCGTCGGGGGTTTTTTCAAAATTTTTAATTTTGCTTAATTTTATTTCAGACTTTTTAGAGAACATATACGAATTATAGTCTATATAATATGTTATTGCAATATTATTTTGCACCGATATTGTAGCGACCTCTAGTGAGTTACAGGCGTAATTTTTATTATTTGGGAACATGCATTAAGCACGTACACATTGCTGATGAAAACAGAATTGTAATCGGACGTTTTGATTATATTGTAACATTGTTTGGCACTAATATTGTGGCGCCCCCTAGTGATTAATAGCCATGACACCTATCTAAGAACATGAACACGTTGAACGCAAATCTGTTATTGAAAACCACATCAAAATCGGATCATTAGTTTAGAAGGTAGGTGGGAACATTACTTTGCTGTTTGCACTAATATTGTGGCGCCCCCTAGTGAGTTACAGCCATGACACCTATCTAAGAACATGAACACGTTGAACGCAAATCTGTTATTGAAAACCACATCAAAATCGGATCATTAGTTTAGAAGGTAGGTGGGAACATTACTTTGCTGTTTGCACTAATATTGTGGCGCCCCCTAGTGAGTTACAGCCATGACACCTATCTAAGAACATGAACACGTTGAACGCAAATCTGTTATTGAAAACCACATCAAAATCGGATCATTAGTTTAGAAGGTAGGTGGGAACATTACTTTGCTGTTTGCACTAATATTGTGGCGCCCCCTAGTGAGTTACAGCCATGACACCTATCTAAGAACATGAACACGTTGAACGCAAATCTGTTATTGAAAACCGCATCAAAATCAGATCATTAGTTTAGAAGGTAGGTGGGAACATTACTTTGCTGTTTGCACTAATATTGTGGCGCCCCCTAGTGAGTTACAGCCATGACACCTATCTAAGAACATGAACACGTTGAACGCAAATCTGTTATTGAAAACCACATCAAAATCGGATCATTAGTTTAGAAGGTAGGTGGGAACATTACTTTGCTGTTTGCACTAATATTGTGGCGCCCCCTAGTGAGTTACAGCCATGACACCTATCTAAGAACATGAACACGTTGAACGCAAATCTGTTATTGAAAACCGCATCAAAATCAGATCATTAGTTTAGAAGATAGGTGGGAACATTACTTTGCACAAACGCACACACAAACACACAAACACACAAACGCACATCTCTCACCCCAAACGCATATACCTGCTCCGTTCCGTCGTGGGTAAAAAATAAATTACATTAGGCACATTTCCTAGGAAATCTATACATTTCCTAAATAGTAATCGGAAATGTATATTTAAGATATCAAGGGGTAAGCGGGGGATAGCGGAGCGAGGGTATTGCGCTCCGGCGCTGCGGGGCTCCGGCGGTTCCATGCGAGCTTATCGTCGCAGATGGTTTTCACGCTCACCACCGCAGCTTCGGCGGCGAGCCTTAAAACTACCTGCGCCTCAGCTCGCAGGCCGCCTCGTCCCTCCGCGCCTACGCGGTTTTGAATTGCACTCCAGGGGTAGAGCAAACAAGACTACGTGGAGTCGGTTTTGCAGCGATTCGTTTTCGTCATTAACTTCATATATCCTAACTAATATTATAAATGTGAAAGTAACTCTGTCTGTCTGTCTGTCTGTCTTTCTGTCTGTCTTTCTGTCTGTCTGTCTGTCTTTTCTTCACGCCTATACTACTGAACCGATTTGTGTGAAATTTGGTACAGACATAGTTTGGAACTTGAGAAAGGACATAGGATAGTTTTTATTACAAAAAAATATAAAAATAAAAATAAAATTTATTTCGGACATATAGCGCCATCTATTGGTCAAACCAAAAATCACTATTCCACGCGAACGAAGTCGCGGGCAAAAGCTAGTGCTTAATAAAATGAAACCAAATGAAATTCTACCATCTTCATAGTACGCCAATTCTGCCAGATAGAAGGAACCCGACAGAAACCATTGTTCTTATACATTTCCTAAAACGATATTGGCATTTTATATAATGCCTAGGAAATGTATACATTTCCCAGGATATGTATGTATAAAATAATTATTGAAAGAATATTTTATACATTTCCTATGAGCTGTATACAATTCCTAGACTTCATACATTTCCGGAAACATATACACGGAATCTATCCAAATAAGGTTGAGGAGTCTGTTCGTTTGTTTCTTTGATTGCGCTAATGGGGGCCACTGGTGTGATTTGAAAAAATCTTTCAGTATTATCGAGAAAGCCTATTTTAATCCTGGTGCGTGAAGTACCTATCTAGTTCCTACGCAATGCGGGTAAAACCGTTGGCCGTTGGTAGTTTTTCCTAAAGTAGGTAGTCTGTGCTTTACGTGGTTATCGCAAAAAAAGTTCTTATTTTCAACCGACTTCAAAAAAAGGAGGAGGTTCTCAATTCGGCTGTATTTTTTTTTTTTTTTTTTTTTTTTTTTTTTATGTTTGTTACTCGATTTCTCAAAGACGCCTGGACCGATTTCAAAAATTCTTTTTTTATTTGAAAGGGTATGCTTGTCATTTGGTCCCATCGTCATCAGGTCAGGATCTGATGGTGGAAACCCTGAGAAATCGAGGGCATCTCTTGAAAATTGTAGGCAAGCATGGGGTAAAAACTTTATATTTATGTGTATATCTGATGAGACTACAATACTATGGAGGTTTAGGGCAGATCTGATGATGGAGACGACAGAGGATCGAGGGAACTCCTAAACGGCACATCTTAACTAGCTCGTGTTTGGGCTTATATTATTTGTATTGACGATACCTTTGCAACAGTGAAGGTTTGGAACTGACCTGATGATGGAGACCAGAGAGGGTCAAGGGAACTCGACAACTGCATATGTAAACTACCTCGTGTTTGGGCTTATATTATTTGTATTGACGAGACCTTTGCAATAGTGAAGGTTTGGAGCTGACCTGATGATGGCGACCAGAGAGGGTCGAGGGAACTCGACAACTGAATATGTAAACTACCTCGTGTTTGGGCTTATATTATTTGTATTGACAAGACCTTTGCAACAGTGAAGGTTTGGAGCTGACCTGATGATGAAGACCAGAGAAGGTCGAGGGAACTCGACAACTGAATATAAAGAATACCTCGTATTTGGGCTTATATTCTTTGTATTGATGAGAACTTTCCACTTATACGGATAGTGACAATTATTCGTATCACTGAAAAGCTGTAAATAAAAAACTTTTTTACAAAAAAATTAAACCGACTTCCAAAAACACTAAAAAGCAAAAAAAAAAAAAAACAAATTTTAGGTGCATCGGCCTAGAAGTCGGTGGCAAAATTAACTTAATAACATCCATTAGACACCGACTTCTAGGCCGATGCACCTAAAATTTGTTTTTTTTTTTTTTGCTTTTTAGTGTTTTTGGAAGTCGGTTTAATTTTTTTGTAAAAAAGTTTTGTTTTATTGTTATACTTTACAAGGCGGCTTATGTGGTCGATTACCTTTCATTGTTCAGAAATTTGATGACCAACTTTTAAAGGATTTTGATAACATCATACATACATTGTACTTACTAGAGGTTTCGGATTAAAATAATGATAGTAGACGTTATGTCCGATATGTGGTTGCTTCAGAAATGAAAGTTAAAGTTACAAAAAAGTGAAAAAAAAAGGATTAATATGTATTGAAGGAGGAAGCATCTATAACTGCTTATGTGTCAATCCAATAGTATAATTTAACAATGTAACATGCATACATCTTAATTTACTTTTGAAGAACAACTAAAGGTATTTGGGATACCCACAATTTACCACAATTCACTTCAATTTGTTAACATAAAACGAATGTTCAATAAATAACAGCAACCCAACTTTGCAAAACTTGCACTCACATAAAAACATAACCTTAGCAAATAAAACATTGATAAACCAATTATATCCGCATAAGATTAGCGGGAAATTACTACATTTATCACTCTGAACCAATCGGTAAGCGCCAAAATAAGCGGTAAAACAAAAGACATGTGAGAATAAATTTGAAAAAAGAAAAGAAAACAAAAGAAAATCTTACCATATTTGTCAACAAGACGTTTCAGTCACAAAAGTTCAAAACAAAACATAACACTGCACTGAGTGACACACCGACTACCGATGACTACTGACTGACTCTGACTGATAAAGTCTCTGACTAAGGACGATTAATTTCGATAAGCGCCACTTTACGGCCACAGATATTAAGCAGATAGTGGCCGCGATTATCGTATTAAATTGTGATTCAATCAGGTGTGTTAGGAATTCAATTATTTGGTATTATTGTTATTAGAAAATTGAGAATGTGAAATCCATGCCCTACAGTGAACAGTTATCAAACTTGTACTATCAGTGTTTAAGAAACACTTTAACTGCAAAATTCATTTAATTAATTCTTAAAATAGAATTGCACTGCACTGCCATTACTGAATGTATATTTGTTGGATGAAAAAATATTTTTTTTAATCTATTATGCATGGGATATTACTAAATGAATCCTTCCGTGGATGTCGGTAGCGTAAATAAACTTAAGTACTAACTTTTTAAATCAAGGTTCCATCTGCATCTTCACCGTTCTATCGTCCTCACTTTTTCGAACAAAAGCCAGGCTCTGAATATTTTTCTTTTAACAGCTACGAGATAAAAAAAAAACTTTTACAAATAAATAACAACAATATTTACCTGTAATCTGAATACAGTTTGCACCATTTTACTTTCTTATTTATTTAACTGTATTCTAATGTTTTCCGCACACTCACAGTTTGTTCAGCACTTAGGAACAACTGACTGATACACGAGAACATAACTGACACCTTTACGTTTACACAATATAACCATTGTCCATACTAAGTGGGTTGCGTTTATATTGCCAATTGTTTATTAGTAAGTCTTTTTAGTTGCTAGTATTCCTTAGTTCGTTTCTCGTTTTCTATTTCTTCCTGACCTGTTCATAATTTGTTTGGGGTCGGTGGACTTAAATTTTACTGTCAGCCAACACATTTATGTTTACCCTCTTATTCAAGTCACCTTTCAAGCAATCTAACCATCTTCGGTCAGCCTATCCCTCTCCGTCAATACACATTCATATTTCACATACCTAGTGATGGCACTCAGTACAAATCAGTTTCTAGGGAGGTTTCTAACTTGCTGTGATAAGATGATTTTTAGAAATGAATCAGTACTGATTAGGTCTAAATCACGATGACAAACACACTAGAGCTATCAAAAGTGACCAGTTATATTAATTACTAGCTTCTGCCAGCCAGGTTTCACCCGCATCCCGTGGGAACTACTTCCCGTACCGGGATAAAAAGTAGCCTATAGCCTTCCTCGATAAATGGGCTATCTAACACTGAAAGAAATTTTCAAATCGGACCAGTAGTTCCTGAGATTAGCGCGTTCAAACAAACAAACAAACAAACTCTTCAGCTTTATAATATTAGTATAGATTGTTTCTGATCATACCTACTTTTCTTTACTTTTTCCTTGCTTCGAGGTACACCCCCCATACCTTCGAGATTATACGCATAGTTTACTATTGCATACACGTTAATGGACATAACATAATAATATAGAAATCTATCACGGTACAGGTACACCCGTGAGAATAGTTTACAGCAAACTAGATGAACACATCTCTCTAATTGAGTGTGAAGTTCGTTTACTTTGTTACCGACAGTTATGAGCCGTACTTGAGGGAAGGTGTGTACTCTGTACATGATAATTGGACATTTAAATAAATATATGATGGTGAAACGGTCGTTGTTTTATTGATAAAATTTTGAGCAGGTAGGTAGTGGGTTATTGTAGAGAGAGAATACTTCAACAGTTATCAGTAATTTGTGTCAATTTCAATTAGTGGAAAGTGGTTATAATTGGTATTTATTAAAGTACCTAGTTCTTTAAAAACGGTCAACGGTTAAGTTGGTCCTAATAATATCATTTGAGATTCAAAAACCTGATAAAACTTACGGCTCACTCATTAATCATTCTCCAAAAAAATCTACGATATCTCTTTCCTTTTTTCCTATAGCATGCAGCTAATTTAATGCACTTTCGAATCTATAAAGTACTTTGATCTACATTGTTCAGAAAGCTATTTTTGTTGGGTCTTAGTGCCCTCTAACGCAGAAGCAAGAAAGCGTCGCCTATTGTGTTAGTTGCTGAAGGTGAGTGCTACGTGAAACGAGTTCCAGATGGCGCAGCTAGTTGCAACGGATCGGAAAATGAACTGATGCTGTGTACGAATTGAAGCTAAAGTAATACTGCGTACTATATTCTAAAGGTATGCATAACTGAAAATTGCTGTAAATGAAAAAACTGTAAGTGTCAATAGAAGATTTAAATTAAAGTTAAAAATTATGAGATAAAAAAATCATAAAATTATGCGTAGTCTAACAACGATTTTACATTAGTACATTTTGGGATCGGTTTGTTATGCGTGACACTTCCGTGCGGTAAAAACCCTGTCTCTCGGCTCCCGTAATTGGACTATCCAGTGTTTCCCTGAGATTAGCGTGTTCAAGAAAAAATCTCTTCAGCTTTATAATATTAAGTATAGATAGGTACTTACCGTTTGCCTCGAGTATAAAGTAAGTCGGTACCAAAGAAAAAAGAATTTGCTTCCTAGCATTGTCACTAACTAAATAATATTCTTTAGCGAAGTTGTAACAAGTTCGTTTCCAATCTAACTTTTCGTTTATCGTGCAATCCATTATTTTTGTTTAAGAATGCGAATATTTTGTAAATTACGTACCTACAGCTACGGACGGAATAATTGCCAAAGTTGTTCCGCTTCATTTGGATGTAAATAATGGAAATTATACTCAGGTACTTACAGGATTGAAACATCAGTACAACAGCAATTCTTTAAACCTTTTGGTTTTGAATCAACTTCTTTGTACATATTTTGTATGTTACCATCCTTCCTGATACAGTCGACTCTCGTTAATTCGAAACTGGAGGGACTCTTAAAATATTACGAATTATCGAGTTTTTGAAATATTAAATGGTTCGAAATTTGTGAGAGAAAATAAATAAAACTTCGAATTATTAAGTGTTGATCAATTATTATTTAATAATGTTATGTTTATTATTGTTATATTCTATAACAATGTCAAAAGTTTCAAGACACATATGTGTCGGTAGGTACATAACTACATGTATTCATAATGTGAATGAATTAATCTTTCGAAACAACTCTGTCATACTGATTTGCGTCAAAGCAGATTGCTGCTACTCAGACTGCTCTCACTTTCCGCCTCTTTCTCTCTGCAACTTTGAATTGTCGAGTGTTGGACGCCTAGGAATTCGAAATAACGCGTCATTTTGTTATATAGCAATGATTTTTTTGTTTGAATTACCAAGAGCATAAAAATGTATTGATTTAGTTCGAAATATTAAGAGATTTTGTAGGGAACTCGTGATAACTTTGAATTAAAGAGAGGTTCGAATTATCGCAGGTTTGAATTAACGAGAGTCGACTGTATTAATAAAAACATTTGGTGAACTATCCATCACTCATTACTTTTGTTTTAAACACGGGGCATTGGGCCTTTGATAAATAAGTTAACATACCGTAAAATACATTATGAAAAAATAAACTTTCAATAGACTCGTTAACGTGACTGGACAGTTTTTACGAGGACCAATGATTAAATCTAAGCAGGTGCATATCAGTAAGCCTACAGGCATACTCACCTGTCCACAGATGTAATCTCAATGCGGTCAGTTTTTACCTGATCAATATTACCGAATAGAATGAGGTTTGTAGTTTATAAGAGATTTATAATAGAGATGTCTATGTAATGTTTATTTTGAAGGCACGCTCCGTGAGTGAAGGCGTTGGCTACTGCACTGTTTGTCGCGTGTTCTGTTCCAGCGTGGAAAAAATAATAATTTGTAAGTAGATAATAGGCATGAATATTTTATCAATTGTATGACAGTTCATATTATGTTATATGAGGTACCTACAGTATTTATATATTAAATGATTAGATAGGCACCCATTTTTTAAATAGTTTCAGATTTCGAATTAGGTCACATGATGTTTAGATAAGCGCTCCTAAAAGAATTGATTGAATTTTTATCTTTACTCTGTTTAGCACATTCTATCGCCTAGTTGAGAGCTCTTACTTTGTCTACTATTTACCTCTACAGTGATAGTCGTAAAGTTACGTCACCGATGTACAAAAGTAGATTACTTAGAACTTTTAGTAAGGAAGGACCTAATAGCGTTTACATAGGTATACTTGAGATTACCATGTTCAGTAAAAGTAGCTCAAATTGTAATGGAATAAGTCTATCACGATCATAATATCATCATCATTCATACTTGGACTTACTAAAGATCACCATTGTGTCTTCATTGTTTCTTCTGTAGCTCTTTGTGTACCAGGACCGTGGTAGCTCCTTCGAACAGTCCCACAACCCATTTCGATATATCATAGAATTAGGTTATGGAAGTCGGGTAGTATTCAACTACCTCTAGTTCGAATCGAAGCAACCGAACAAAAGATATACGTAAGCAAAAATCTTCAGGAATTTTAATCGTATTCCCTTAATTGATTTTAAAAAGGTTAACATACGGATCAGTGAATTCGAACGAGTTTTATTTGTGGTAGCAAATTGGTCTGCATGATTTGCAGAAAAACTTTAGTGAGTTAAAATAAGATCAAGATAGGCTCTTTAACTTTTTTGCTGTCGGCTCGGAGTTATGAAACGCTCGTGTTAAAGGAACAGTTAATTGTTTTGAAGATAATAGAATGTTGCGACTTTTTAAAGCATTTCATATAAAACGAAAAGTTTGATCGTACAAAGTTATGTATGTTTATGAAAATATTGCTTAATTATTCGTATTTTACGTATCTATATTGTGTATCGTTTTATATTGAAAAAAAAAACTATGTTTTTCAATAATTTATGAAAAAATATTAATTGTGAAAAGAAAAGGATGAAAGAGAAAAGAAGAAAGAGAACAAGAAAGTTCTACATTTGATATGAGCAGCAAAATTGCAGTTCATAAAATATTTGTTTACTAAATGTTCTTTAGACATTTGAGAACCACGAAATAAAATATGTCCCTTCTTTATCAGATTGTTTGTCTTAATTAGTAACATGGTACTTACCTTATAAGTTTATCGGCAACTTTTTATAGTTTGTTGTTATTCTCGCCGTGACTATTGGAAGCTCGTAAAAACTATGACCGGCCGAGTCCCACGACCGACAAGGTTTTATTCAGTGTTCGTTTAATTGCAATAACATATACAGGGCGATCGGCGCGGCGGCATATGTGAGAAATAACTGCTGTTTAATATGAATACAGTGTGTTGTTCTTTTGTTTAACTGGGCCGGGGAAATGGTTTGTTTGATATTTTTCTTTTAGTTTGTATGACCTGTTATGAGTATGGGTTAAATGGACTAAAAAGCATAAAATTGATTTTGTCAAAAAAGTAAATACTGTAGATGTTGAGATAGAAATGAAAGACAACCCCAGCATTAAAGGTTACTGGTGGTGAACGCCTTAAAGCAAAAAGTATTATAAATGAAAGCAAGTTTAAGATATCGAACAACCTAGCCATCCACGTCCTATGGACAGCAAACGTTCTGTGAAAAACAGAACAAACACAGATTACGAACAACATTAAATAATACATAAGTACAAAATCATCCTGTAGTTTAAATGGTTTCAGGTTTCGCATTACTGCCTCAATTTAATTTACAGACTGTGTATTATTTTGTAAAATACATCATGTATTATTGTATGACCGATAAACTAAGTGCATATAGTGCATTTATAAATGAAAAATAAGAAAACACATAGATACCCGTATACTGTTAAGATTTTCGTAAATATTTTCGAGCTAGATACGTATGCTCATGTCATTCAACAAAAGACACACTTTTTCGGTAAGAAAGCTTATGTAGTGTAACACAATCAGTACAAAAGTAATTATTATTGATCTATTACCACTTTTATTTGCAGATAAATTCGTAAATAAAATGTAGAAACAATGTGAAGTTTTATCTCAGAGCTTCAGCGGAGTAGGTATGTTGTTCAATTAAAACTTTCACTAAATAAAATGTTGTTTTATTTAGTGAAAACTCCTTCAATCTAAAACAAAGGGCAACTGATCTTTGACGATTTACGTTACATTTCCAGGGCTTGCAGCTAATAACTTATGTCTGACGATTTTTGGTTATTCGCGAAAAAATGCTACGCGGCGACTACGAAAAAACGTAGCGCTACGAGACATGACATTACGTAGAATAACGTAGCAATTTGCATGTAATAAATTAACAATATTATCAAAGAACTTGATTTTAGAAGAAGTTGTAACATTGTAGTTTTTTTGATTTCTCTGAATACGAGGTATACTTTTGAATAAAAGTTCTTATCCCGTATATTTTTTTCAAATAATAAGCATGTGGAATATTAAAGCACTTATCAGGTGCCTACACTTAATTTCCAGACTGAAACGTTAAAAAAAACATAACCGATTACGTTAATGCTGCAGCATCCCACAGGTTTAGTTGAACGTGTGTTATTTTCAATTTACTTTTCAAAAGCCAGCATTACACTTAATTCAATTAAAACGTGCACAACATTTGGGGGCGCGCTTCAGTAAAAACAGCTTTTGACAGCGCGGCTTCGGAGCTTATGCGAAAATTTATAGAAAATTGCATGGTACACGCGTTGCGCCCATAGGGTGCGCGGGAAACGCAAGGGGGGTGTATATTTAGAAATGCTTGTAGCCGCCAGCCGGCAGTCCACGCTTGGCGCGCGATCCGAGCGCGCGCGTCCCCGTCTTCCCTCTCGCTATCGCATCGTACCCGATTCCGTAATTAACATAAATTGAAATTAATTAATAGAGCATTACTGGTGTGTTGTGTGCCCGAACTGGATTTGATCGTGCCCTGTGCTACCCTGTGGACTATTAGAATATTTTGCCGGTTTTCAGTGACTGTATGATTATTTAATAACCGCTCGCATCTTTAACGTGAATGGACTTTTATTGAAAATTAATTCCATTTCTTCGATATAAGGTATGGGAAATAATTGCTATTCATTTTTTTAATTGTAGAGACAAACCCTTTCTGGTTAAGTGTAGGGTATAATTAAGTGATAAGACGTTATTACTGGGTCATCGACACTCACCTCTATGTTTTGAATGGGGAGATTGTACTGTTTTGTTATTAACGGCTTTTTTATCATTTCTTTATTATTTTATAATAGGGCGTGAAATGTGTCTGATGAATGAATGAAATCTATTTTTGAATGTCTTCTTTTATTATTAGAGTGTCGGGTAACTTAACAAAACCCATTTAAAATGTTATTATTTTGATTGTATTATGAAAAACGCGCACCAGACATTGCAATCCAATTAGAATAATAACGCACCAAGTTGAAACTTTTATTGAATAAAAAACATACATTATTTTAAATAGCCTTCACACAGTTCCAACTAAATGAATAAAATGAATAAAAAATAATTTACTTAAAACTATATGCGTGTCACATAAATATGACATGTTTGTAAACACGGAAATATAAAGCTAAAATATGGAAGCGGCACTGAATGGGTTAATAATCGCCGCTATGATAGTTTTCACGATGACATTCATGTGATAAAATAACTTATTTTAATAAAAATAATAACTTACATTTATAGGTTTTTGTATAAATTGGATATTTTATCGCTTTAATAACGGTTTGTTTGGTATCTAGAACGATAACAGTGGGTGCAGATGTATATTTAACATCTCAGTAAGTAGTCCAGCCATCATTTTATTATTAATGAGTTATTGTCAATGATAAGAGGTATCTTCCTACGCTATATATTTTGTTTTATCATGACACCGTGTTATTCCGGTAGCTTTGATTTATTACATGCTATCTAGTTTCTGTTATTGCTTTATTCAATAAAATTAAGTCCGAGTAAAAAGTTTTATTCAGTTATCTTTGAAGAAAAACTTTCATTGAGTTTCAGCTAAGTCCAACTTCAGAATTAGGTTTCATCATTTCTAAATCAGATGCTATAGAAAAGTTTTGATTAGTAATAACACATTTTTTATTACACGAATCTAAAGTTACAGTTATGTTATTGCACTCAATTAATTCAAGGTTTCAAACTTGGAACGTTTTATTTTGGTGTTGCCAGCTCGTTGAGTTTACCTCAACCGGTGTAATATGTTCTCAAAGGGTTGTATTTGTTTAATAGTGAATCTTTAACATGGTGAAACAGCTCTTTGGTCAGTGAGCGAGGTTCAGGTGGCTGAGGAATTTCCACTTTGCAGACGCTACCGTGAATATTCGACATACACAGCTTTGACTAGCAGCTTAGATAACTGCAAGATTAGGGGTTGTACTGGTGTTTACGTTTTTAGAAGGTATTTCACTGATGTTCGATCACGCTGAAGTTTTTACGTAATGAGGTTTTATGTAAGGTAGGTTTGGAAATGTAGACGTATTTTTAACGTGTACATTTTGTGATGTTTTTTTTTATTTAGTATTAACTTTTGTGTATATATTTTGTTGAAATCATAAAAACAATTAATTTAACATTTTTTACCCTTTAAAAAGTTTTATCTCCTTCAAACGGGGTTATTATAGCCTGAGTGCTATAAGATTATTTTATGAATGGGCCATTTTGCGAGTTTAACCTAGCAGTAAGACGAAATAGACAATATGGCCTCTACTTTAGAATGTTTGCATATAAGATTTCGTAAAATAATTTACTCTACGAAGTGGTAATGAGTATATTAATGAGGGGACCGCATTTCTGGGGCAAAAAATATTTGGGAACGCGTAGCACTTTATTTGACGATTTATTATTTCTTCAAGTAGCTTTCATTTTTGCCGCAACCCCAGAAAGTATACAATAAAAGCTTATATGCAATAAAAAAGCAAGACTACTTTTGGATCAACTGTTGAACCGGGGAAACCCCCAAATATATTTTGGATTATGCCAAATGTTCCCATTTTAGAATATATTTTTGGTAACTCAATATATGTGAATCACGAAATTTTATTTATTTATTCATAAATATCTATTAAGTTACGTTATGATGGAAATTAACGTAAATAAGATTTTTTTTTTACACAGTTATGTCAATATATTTTTATTCACACCAATCGAATGAAATAAAAATATATACTTATATAGGTGTAATAAATATATCTGAATAATTTATGTAGCTCGAAGTAATATAAGCATCCAAGTGTGAATTTACAGAGGAACTTTAATATTAATGAAGAACTTAATTAAGTCATGATCATAAATAATTAAGTGAATTTATCATTATCATTACTGAGATCAAACATAAGAGACGTAATTATTTTACATGAGCGAAAAAGATAATAAAAAAACTTATTCCTCGAATTGAAGCTATGTTTACATAATATATCAGGTATTAAAATTACTTTATAGAGGTATCCTGAAAATGGCCTGCTTTCAGCTTAAAGTCAATATACGTCTATGTTAAATAATTCACAACTTAGCGTCCTTTTTCAAACAGTCAGAGTAGGTATGCACTCACTCATACATTAAGATATTATATGAACGTGTGTGCCAATGTACCCTATTAGTGCGTTTGAGTATAATATTTCAATAAACACTATCAACAAACAAGCATTCATTACTAATTGGTAATTGGAAAACTCGTTAAAGTTGACTCAAACGATGCGATCGAATACGAACTTAGTGAAAATACATATGTATTATTTAGTACTTATAGTTATCGGCACGGATATTGAGCCCTGACCTTCACCTGCGCAGAAGCGATTTATTGGTTTATTGCCTTATGTGTACAGTGCGCAAAGCGATCCCCACTCTTCCGCCGAGAGCTCAATATCCGTGCCGATAACTATAACATCCACCCGCGGTTTCATTTGCATTTCCAGAGAACTATATACCCCATATCCTACTTCCTACTAATATTGTAAATGTGAAAGTTTGTGCGAATGTATGGATGTATGTTTGTTATTCTTTCACGCAAAAACGGCTGAACCGATTTGTTTGAAATTCGGCATGTAGATAAGTGATACCCTGGATCAACACTTAGGCTACTTTTTATCAACACACCACGCGGACGAAGCCGCGAGCGTACGCTAGTAATACATAAAAATGAAATCCACATGCTATATTGATTTAAATAAGCTATATTGCTGCTAAGTTTCATAAAAATCCATGTAGCAGTTGTAGCGTGAAATAATAACAAACATACGTACACCTTACAAAATTTCGCATTAATAATAAAAAAGTAGGGTTAATAGGTTTATTGTGTGAAGCGGTAAACTAATGTTTTATTAAAAGGTATGTAGGTATGTAAGAATGCAGCTGCGATTGAGTCTCATTGAATTTTACAGCGCTCATTGTTGATTTTGCGGTTCGTGTTGTACCAACTTCAAATAAGACACGTTTGCTTAGAAACAGATGAACAATTAATATTACTTAACGTTTAAGAGCTCACTTCTAGTGTTTAATCACTTGATTAGGTTAAGTTCATCTTTATGTCATTTTAAATTCAGCCTCGCGGTTTGAGAAATATTTCTAAAACACCTATTAGGACCTATTTACAAACAAGAGCTTCCTATTTTTAATAAATCCTGAGCAAGATTATTACAGTAATGTTTTCTTTCAAAGAAAAATGCTTATTTGCAAAAGACATCATCCACGGTCATTTAAGAATATTTCATTTCCCTTTACTATTTAAAACCCCATCAAATTGCAAACGGCACGTAAAGGACTTCCTTCTGTACCCTGTCATTGTTCGTTCCCAGGTCATTACAACAATAAAATAACGAGAATATTTAAAAACCTTACATTCTTCTTCCAAAGTACCATGTGAATGTTCACGTAACCTAGATGGGAGTCTAATAACTGCAATTTAAAGTAGGTCATAATAATGCGCCTACATTACCTACGTACGGCCGAGGTTTTAAGTATAAAGTATGCATCCGTCATTATCGGTAACTACTGTCACTTTTTTATAGTCACTATTTACGACACTAGAAAAGAACTTTAACAACGGACGCTATAAATTCCACTGCTGACCACCAATATAAAAATAAAATAACATTTCTAATTTAAATACTTACAAAGGGAGCCTTCGTCGCCCTAATTAACTCCAATACTACATATAAAAAGTTGAACGTCCAGCATGTTGGTTGTAAATCGAACTAAGTTAGTTTATAAGTGTACTATTACGGTCAATTAGTATACCGGTCGGTTTTCTTTGATGGTATTGGGTTGTAAACAGAAAATTGATCCGGACCGCCCTGGAGCCGACGTGTAGTTTTATTTGAATGAACAAAGTATTTTGAGAGTGGATCAATGGCCCTCAATCGTGTTCGATTTGGTTTGCTTCAATCTGCTTGTTTATCCGACAGTTTACAATTTAAAGGCGAACTTCACAGTTAAATCCATTTCAAATAGTTACGAACCCGTTCCGTATAAAATCCTGCCAGATTTTATGTTTTCACATGGTAAACGTAAGGTGCAAATTGAAACAAAAATCGATCACAGCAAAATCACTTTGATATCGCGGCAAACAATTTCCAAAAGGATCTTAAAAAAATATAGCGCGAGCACACGCTCCGTATTAAAGTTTAAACCGAACGTCGAACAATATCCGTTCATTATTTACCAGAAGAATGGCTGTTCTGAACAACAGCGCCTGAGCACAGCCCGCCGGCAATGAACACCAGGTGTGGTTAAAATAAATAGCCCCACATATCCCAATACATAGCAACGCTCACTACCAATTATTACGATTAATTGGAAACTAGTCAGAGCCTTTATTTTTGTTTCTGATCGTTATAACTGTAGGAAATACTCTAATATATGAGACGTCGCCCGGGGCAATCTTCCGCCTACGGATTATTTCTATATACCTACGTAATTTTCGTGGAGAAAATTACACGGTGTACCGACTAATAGCGTGGTTTTAAACAGAAGTGTGCTTAACGGTGGCACGGGAGTATCGCAATCTGATGTAGAAATTATCATCTATCAAGTATTTGTATATTATTAGAGGCTTTAAATCAAATCTGTGGAAGAATTTTTGAACTCGAGAGTTAGGTAATAAAATTTTGTGACTGCCTAATTGTGGCCTTCGATAAACCGCACACTTTTTACTTCGATTTCGTTTTTGCGGATGACCAATCTCAGTTTTTTCAGTAAAACAATTTTCGCGAATCGGTGCACACTTTAAAAATTATTCCAATAATCGACAAGCCGATAAATCGTGCTACTCTAGACCACTCGAGAAATTACGTAAATAATAATATGAACGAGTTTACAAAGCCTCAAATCTCTCTATTACTAGTTGAGGTCAAAGGGTATTGACTCACGCGATTATCCTTGGCGTAGAGAATTAATGCGGCATGAAAGTTCACAATTTTATTCCATTATCGGACGGTGAGCGAGTGGATGGTAACGCAGTTCTCGTGTAATCCCAGCTCTACGGAAAGCGTTAAAAGTTCGTCCAACGAACAAAGTTTCTTCGTACATTCATAAACATTTTACTTTTCGAGTTCTGTGTCGAGGTCTGTAACACTTGATATTTTACATTTAAAGCACGTGTTTTGCTGTAATAATGTTCTTACTGAATTGTCGCCGTTTTGAGTGTTTGAATATTAATAATTTATGGTTGTGGAAACTTTTTGGCGGGGTGTTAGAGTTTTCGGAAGTGTTTAAGATGTTCCAAGTTTATGCCCAATCTGTAAAACGGATCTTTTATGAGCTCTTACGTTTTGGGGTCTGTTCATAAATTCTATGTTATTGAAGGGAAGGAGCGCAAGCGTTCCTCAAAATAATCGCCCTTAAATCAAACGGGATATAGTGTTGGGCAATGTTTCGGAAAAAAGTCTTGAAAAAAGCTTGTTCATTCAAGAAACCAGTGTTCGTTGCCTCACATCTGTCAATTAAACTGAAATTGCTATCAAGTTAACCCTACAAAGACGTAACATAAAACACGACATCTTACTTTTACGCCCCTAACCCTCAAATAAAGTATTTATTGCATGAAAAAACAACGAAATTCAGGGGTAGGGTAACACGAAAGTACGGAAAGTTGTCGTATATTATATAATTTGCACACAACTCACGTTCATACGGGGCATACATGAACGATATGAATAAGTTATTTGCATACAGGCCTAGGCGCACTGTGGCCTGTACTTACGGCTTGCTGGATTTTAATAGTTTATTCCACTTTTCAGACCAAAACTATGTGCAACACGTTTGTGGCGCGTTTAGAGATTTATATACAGGATTTGGTGCTTTACTGATTTCGGAGAGGAGCAAATCTCCTTTGCCTACATTTTAGTGGGAGGATTTTTGCAATTCGCTTTGAATATTAGTTATCTGTGGGAAGCAATAGGTATCTTTGATGAAGACTGATTAAATAGTATGCCTATAACCGTAAAGGCGTAACTTATAATATCGAGTTTAACATCATTATATTATATGGGTCAAATAAATTTCTCCACTCGTTAAAATAGTCATAAATTAAACACAGGATGAGCTATTACACTCAAGTTTCGTCGTAAAAATATTAACGATAACATCGTACTACGTGAACGTTCATTTTGCATAGTTGATGGTCATTGGATACCATTTTGTTGAGTTTGCTCGTAAAATTGACCCGGGGCCCGATTCTCCTAAGTTAATAATGTCAAAATCGAATAGAAATCGAATCGCAATATGATCGTAATAGCAGTTTTAACCATATCGGGCATTCTGCTACTAATAAAAGACCAATCGTATTCGATTGACATTTGATTGGTGTGCGATTGGTCTGCTATTTTGGTGATTTTGGTCTATACGGTAGTTTGCTGTACAATCATTTTGCAATCGTAAATCATTTGCAGACAAAATGATTCATTATTGAATGATAGAAAAGGATAAAAACGTTTATTTCAAAGAAAAAATAGCGGAATGCCACATACGCTACAATCGTAATCGAGTAGGGATTGGATCGCAGTTGAACGTGAATCGAATGGCGCTTAAGTAAAATTAGGAGAATCGGGCCCCCGAAGTGTCGACTATCGGCTCCTGTCATCTGATTGACGTAGGAGGGAACAGAAGTTATGGAGTAGTCAATAGCTTGTAGAAATGTGGGTGTAACTATGCATGGACGGAGAAAACGTGTCATTTTATTCGAAATTCAAAATTTGAGCTTTGAGTTTGACATAAAAACTTTTTTCATTTGTTTTTTTTTTTATTGATAAAACTGTCCACTTCTTTTGAAAAAGGAACGTTAAGGTACATGCCTTTAATCGTTGCTTCTGTTTTATGAGTCTTCGTAATTATAGATTGGAGGGACCTACATACGTTAATATATTCTCATACATACATACGTGTAATTATAGCCTCCGTTAGGTTGGCCAGAATCCGTAGGGGCAAGGCTATAAATATATGGCTACCTGCATTTGGCTATGAACCCTTTTTTAGATGCCAAATAATGTCCGTGTAATATTGATAATATTTTATGTTACTAGGTAGAAAAAAAACTACTACATTTTTCACTTTACTGAAGTAAGTGTTTGATGAGTCAATTCAATTGTTTTAGCAAAACCCCATAAAACAAAGACATGGTCTAATAACTCCAACCAAAAGAGATTAGCAAAATACGTCACTACAAAGCTGGCACATATAAAAATGATCAAAGAAGTCATAACAAGCAACCAATGGCTTTATTATGAGGCACTCGTTTTCCTATTATTGTATTTTTTTATCGGGCACAATTGAATAATCGCTGAATATCCTTTTATCGTCCGCGAGGGCCGGTACCGCGATACATCAGGGTTAAGGGTGTACGATCAATATTCAATATCCGGCTAGAATTCGCCTCTTCCGATAGTCGGAAATGCCGGATATACTAACTAGTTACATGGCCGGATTTATCGATGACTTGGCTCGTTAGGATTAAGTGAAAATATTAATACGTTTTCTTGTGTGAAACTCCAAGATATCTCTAATTTTTTATACGGTGTGTGTGTAACTTCTTGAACTTGACTGTCATTTGTTTTACTTTCATCCAACACTCATGATAAAGGGAAAATATTCTCAGAAAATAAAAAAATGGGTCTGCCACAAATAGACAATCCGAAACCATTCGCATTAAACATATAATTTGCCGTACACAAAACTTTACGAAACCCTTAAAAGAACCATAAGGCTAAACACTCGAATACATAGTAACAGCCCAAGAATAACAAATGAACTTCCATGCAGCTGCAACTGCCAGCAATGATAATAGAGGTAGTTGACCAACAACGCCATTAAGTAATCAATTCCCTTCACCTACCCACGATAAACAGTCGACACTTTCTTTTAAATTCTTTCCCAGATTAACTCGGTGACAAATAACTGGAAGGAAAAGATTATGCAAAGTTTCCACGAAGGTTTGAATACGTAATAGTGCTATTTTTAGAAGGAAACTGGGGTGGGTATGCGTTAAGGGTTTTATTGTTTTAGGTTTAGTCTTGTAGGTTAGTATAGAAGTCGGTTACTAGAGGTCGGAGTAATATTGGATTATATTAGACGTTTTAAGTTGAATTACGTGAAGTAATGGCCTGATACTTGCCTGAAAAAATTGGCTTCCTAATATCTCCTCTGAAAGTTGCCGTAAGTTATTATTAAATTAATATTGAATCATTATTTCGAAACCATTTTCTAACACTGTCATATTCTACGAAGAAAGTATAAAAGTTTAGGTTCATATTTAGGTAGATAATATATATACTCTAGAACAAGAATAACACAAGTATTTTTATATTTTGATCTACATAAACAAACACAGTACAAAGCATAATACTTGTATATATTAGACACAGGTTGCCAGTACATTAACCGCGCGCTTCGTAACCCAAATTGCCTACAGTACACAGTAACTTTAGAGATACGCATTAGATATGCAAGATACTTCATATTAGAATAAGAACACAACATGGAAATATTATGGAGTATTTTGTGATATGCAAAACAGGCGAATCTATGGAGATATCACACCTACACGTTCAGCAAATAGCAATTCAAAGATATTTGGATCTTGATACGATATCTAATGTGACAAATATGCTTATTTATGCGTGAAACTAATCTAATTCGAAATATGAATATCATGCGCATTCAGCAATTCTTTTAAAATTTTAATGATTTCTCCACCTTATCTAAATAATAGAAAGAAAATAAACTAAAAGCAGGAATTAAATATAACCATACTTCTGCTAACCTTAGAAGTGTTAAGAATCACAAAAACCAGTAGCCTTTGTCTCAATCCTACTTTAAAAGTACTCATTTCATAAAAGCCTGATAACACCACATAGCGTTATCGCATCGATTATAATCATTTGAAAATTAATCAACGCTTCGCCGAGAGCAACAGAAGCCCAGTTGCGAACTGTAACGGAGAGGGATTAGCTATCTGACCCATTTTTGCTCGATGCAGGAGTCTGTTACAAAAAATCCCCTCTGCTTGCTCAAACTGACCTCCCTGTCTCCTGACTGACGTATCCGTTTGCTATAGGTACCTACGTATGTACGTATCAATCTATACTAATATTATAAAGCTGAAGAGTTTGTTTGTTTGTTTGTTTGTTTGTTTGAACGCGCTAATCTCAGGAACTACTGGTCCGATTTGAAAATTTCTTTCAGTGTTAGATAGCCCATTTATCGAGGAAGGCTATAGGCTACTTTTTATCCCGGTACGGGAAGTAGTTCCCACGGGATGCGGGTGAAACCGCTGGCAGAAGCTAGTTTTAAAATACACGGTTCGATTTTTGCGTCAGTACCTTGAGTTTCGTGATTAGATTTTTTGCGGATCGTATGTGTTTTTGATGATTAAGGTGCACAATTTTGACTTAGACTTTAGGTTCAGAAAACCAATCGTTAACGCGCGATTAAAGGCGTCATACAAAAAAAGTAAAAAATGTCAGATTAGGAACAGAAAAAAATGGGTCTCGGAACAATATTTTGGACCTTACGTTACGACCCTTTACTGAAGGTACAACCTCTAAAATGTAATATTCCTTTACTATTTTTACATGGTTGTAGTCAAAAGCCACGTCCGGCCATAACCAGTAGGGTTTATAGGTATACATTGCACTGGTAGCATGTCGCTTGCCCATAGTCTAAGGACAAAACTATAACCCGTTTCCCTTAGCTGACTTTTATATCTTGCGGATGATAAGCTGCTTCTATGCGGCATATTTTTATTTTATAGAACTCTGGTCCTTGGTTTGTGTTGTTTAAATGGTTGTAAAACATATTTATTTATTAGGGAAAACAAACAGTAGTATATTATTGGTACACAAAATGTTCTTAAAACTAAACTTAAAAAAAAATATACTACCCACTACATTTTCCACAAATTACAAAAAAAAGTTATACTAAATCTGTACGCAGACATTTGCTGTCAAATCGTTATAATATAAAATATATATTATACAATTAGGTATTAACTTACTGACTTATCACCTGGTTTGAGGCATGTTCTGTCTACTTTATTTATTACCATAGAGATAAATGTTAATGAAAAGCAAATAGAAGTAGTCATTCTTCCTAAAACACAAAGGGTTACTTGCTTTATATTCCAGTACGTGATAATATTATTTTAGTACTAAACATCAAAGTCTTATTTGGGATCACTTTTAAGGATTACGCAAAAAATCATATAAAGTAGTACAATGTAAAAAATGGTGACAGCATAAAAAGAATCCAATTAGACTAAATACAAATCTAATAGAATTCATTCATTCAAAATCAAAAGTCCATTCTTGCTATCACACAAATATTTCTTAGCGTATAATACCTGAACTCTCAATTATGAAACACTAGCTGGTGCCCGCGACTTCGTCTGCGCAGGTTTAGTATTTCGAACAATATGTTTACAAATTGTAGCCTATGTGTTATTCTGATGTATAAGCTATATTATTGTAAAGTTTCATTAAAATCCATTCAGTAGTTTTTGCGTGAAAGAGTAACAAACATCCATACATCCATACATACAAACTTTCGCGTTTATAATATTAGTAGGATTCGCTCACCGCCTGGCTCCGTACGTGTTATAATAAACAGAATTCCTAGGAAATGTTCTAAGTTATACAATGTAGCGAAATCCAGCCGGGGTTATTTCCAGTACCTATAGATATGTGGATCGACAGATGCGCTCAAACTGGTTTACTATAGTCGATCATAAGAACAATGCTTCGTATGAAGTTTGATTATACGTAAACAGAAATAAACGATTTAAAACAATAACTTTTATGTCTTGATCAAAAGGCTTTTCTTCAAGAATAATAATAACTAGTTATATTTAATTGTATCCCATCCTTGTATCTGCAAGTAATTACTTCCTTATATAACAAAACATGGTAGCCTTCCTTTGTATATTTTCATATCAAAATATCAAATATTTTTTTGTTTATTTCAGGTAAGCATACTTTTCTTTTCGATGAAGCACCTGTTGGTAAGTTTTGATATCAATTACAACATTTACAACTGGAAAAGGCTTTGAAAATTATTTTAATTTTGACTGTTGAAATAAATACAATTGTTGACAATAAGAGGAGATAATAAATTGTTGTTAAATGATCCGTGTAAATAAAATACATTGTAAAAAATAATAAAATATTAAAAAAAAAAACATTATAATTAGGAATACCTATTGTTCAAAAAGCTAGAGGCGCGAGTAAAGCTTTTAAATATTCTATATTATAATTCTATGTTCATTTTCAACGAAAATATTTCGGTTCTCGTTAATTATAACCTACTGCTAATGTTATTATTAACTTAGTTGTGAAAACGCTTAACAGTTATTTTGTACGTTTATTAAGCTTTTATTTTAACAGTGGCTATATTTTGTTAACGTTTATTTTGTTACAAATATTTTTTTGCGCTTTTAATTATTAGCTAAGTTTTGTTTACTGAAAAATAATATTAACGTCGGTTTTGAGAAACCTATAAAAACGTGTCTATCTTTACTTCAGTTCATTTTATCTTTTATTATCAGTTTCTCACGAGTCCACCTTGTGAAACGACGTCATTTTGTTTTTTATTCGAAACTTCTGAGCAGGTGCTTTCTCATCCCTGCGCCGACCTTTTTCAAACTTTCTGCTCAATAATTACACAAAACTGACCGCAAATGCAGCGTCCAGTTTCAATCCACCTCGGTTGTATTTTCTGTATTGGCACGTGAATTAATCTCGCAATTGCCTTCCTCGGCCTCGCCGGGAATCAACATGGTATCAGTAGATATTAGCTGACAGATACGATTTTGCATCAGTACCTACGCAACGCCGCCGCGAGTACCATTATCTCGACCGCAGATCTAGCGCTGGAAACGTACTTATTCCGCTCTGGTTTCTTCACCACGTATCATTAGTTAATTTATGTTGCTTTCTGTTCAGAATTATGTGGCCAGCGTTATCTATGTTGAGATACTCGTCCGAGTAGCTACGGCGGGTCGACGTCCTTGCGATCGCATCTCGCTCGACCGCGCCGCAGGTGCACCGCGTACACCTGCCCGGCCCGCCAACTTACCATAAAATGCGATTCGAACCAACCCCGTTGAAACAAAGCTTCATCTCACTCACACTCGCAAAGATAAAAGGGACGGCCGCACAATCACGACCGATATTAACTCAATATACGATGGACGGAACGCGACCGAACGGAATATCAGTTTTTACCGGCGCAAAAACTATCGGAATTTCAAGTCTGGGTTAGCTGCCGGCCGTAATCACCCGCCCGGGACTTACTTTTAAAACAATATCTCCGCTTTATATTTCATCGAGGCAGGTGTAATTTATGGGATATTCTCATCCTTTTTTTGTAGGAGTTTTGATTTTTCACTTGCCTTCGCCCTCGGTAGCATTGATCGCGTTCTCAGAGTTTTGTTTTTCTTCTGTCTACGGTTCGTCTCGGCCGTCTTTCGTGGTGTTTACTTCGGAGTTTAGATTGGATTTCGCCGTCTCTTTTTAACATTCTTTCGTGTTGTGCTCGTAGCTAATCGTACAATCAGTTCGACAAATAAAAAATCAATTATAAACAACAATATAGAGTGCGAGATGGAAAACATGGCGCTGCTTGGGGCTTAGTCATTGTTGTGTAGAATTAATAGGCAACCCAACGGGTCGCAATATCACAACATCGAATCAATAAAGAAGCGTGTCTGTACAGTGTGCTTCTCATTCGGAGAATAGCGGTACACTTATTATTTTTAATCTAAGAGATTTATTATTGCGCTCTCAAGCGCTTAACTCGCGATAACTTAGTTCAAGTTAATAGGAAAGTTAAAATGTTATGATGCTTCTTGAATAAAGCAACTATAAAGAAATCCTATTAAGTCAGACGTTGCATAAAATCTAGCTCTTATAGGTTAATTATCTCAGGTTCAGCCAGAAGCTTCGGAAAATAAACAGCGGGCTATAGAAACTAATACTTAAATGTTTTATAAGCTTTTGTTTTATCATTTACGGTTTGTGAGTTAAGAGTAGGTTAGGTATAAGTAAAGAGTGCGTAGTTGTTATGGTCGCAGAATTGTTTCAAGAGCTTTGAAGTGTATTTTAATAAAGCGATTTAGAATCATCGATCATTACATGTGTGTTTTTTAAACAAGAACAAGTTTTTTAACTTCCCAGCCTAATTAGACATTCGATAACGACGTCGAGCAAAAAATTAAGTTAGATGAATTGCTTCTAAAAATGTAACCTAAACATGAACAATAATGAAGCGCTTTATATGGCTTTATTTTCGCCGAGGCTTACAAAACTGAATACAAAAGTAGATAATGTATCTAAGTAACGGAAGGCCGTTCCTTTACCTACGCATGTTTAATGGAGTGATGTGAAACTCGGCGTGGAGTTTTTAAAAGCAAAGTCACGCCTCGGCTCGATGAACAATACATCTTAATTAAATCGTAACTACGGCGTCAGAACTTACGGCCGTACGTACCATATAATTATTTAATTATAAACGTTCCCGCAAGACAATCAATAATTTAAAGCCGAGTACGTTTGCTTTGTGAAGGAAATAGTTGAAATCAAACTTGAGCGCGTGCACTGGCTCATTTCGTGCTAGCGAGGTGAGCAGAATATAAAAAAAAAATAATTCTCTTGTGTCACGAACACGCGCGCGAACGTGATCCTCGCAATTTTGATGTTGATAAAGTCGTATAATTGGCGTTAAAGTTATTAACAATTAATTTAATTCAGCGAGCTTTTTTTATCTTTTAACCATATTAGTGATATTGAAAAACGTTAGTTACGTAAATGTAAACAAAGAAAGATCGCGTGCGGTGTTTTAAGTTCTATCTTCATCTTTACAATCTGAGCTGGCAGGCGAGGGTGTTAAACAGTCACCTATGCACATCTGCAATCTTTAAATCCCACGCTTTAAAATGGTTCGATGAACGTCTTTCTCAAGCTTTTATTTCTCACAACTAGGACCTGAGAACATTAACACAGTTATTCTCTAAGCTAGAACATGATTAAGTACCTATGTGTCAAAGTAAAATTGCCATTTGTTATACAACAGCCAATTTGTATGCCGTTCCCAAAGCCACAAATTAGGATGGATGTACATCTTTAATTTGTTAGCGAAATCCAGAAATATTTATGGCATAATTATATTAAGTAATTATAGTGCAGTGAGATTTGCCAGAGGCGGTGGTTGAGGATTTACAGCGCCACATCACGCTAACAATAGGCCGGACTCAGCTTGCATAGTTTGTATCTCGTATTCGTTTTGCTTTCCTTACGTTCCAACAGTCTAGACGTAATATTTCTAAGCAATATCCAGACATATCGTATAATTTCAAACGAACCATTATCGACTGGTCCTTCCCGCAATTTTAAGGTCTATTTACAATTCTGGACGAAATATATTTAGTCTTATATTATTTTTTCAATCTGCTTTAATGTATTATAAACTGAATTCGATAGTTTTTTGTTCTAATGAATACTAGCAGAGTCGAGTTGACATTGCGTACGGGCGGCCGTCTTTTTTGCGTAACAAAGTTAATGCGATCTCTAATAGTCATAACTGGAACTCGTTCGGTGCGGGAGAACAAATCAAATAAAAGCTCTAACTTTAAAGGGAAATATGTGAGCTTATTAAAACAAAACATGAACCGCACTCATTTCTAATTCCAGCGAGTACGGCGCCGCTCCTTAACATTCACAGGGCGACCGCGCGCGGTAGGTGTATTTAATCTGAATTATTCCAAACTGACTGACAGAATGCCTAAGCGACATTTACAAAAAAGAAAAAACAATAAGTTGGCGACCTAAAGGGGAAAAGTTTCGAATAAAGAGAACTCTTTGTTTGGCGAAGAATATTAAAATGGCAGGATGTCTCCGAGTCGTGCCAAGTCCCTGCCGGATCGCGAATATTAACCGCTCGACTCGCTTCTGATTAAAGAGAAGCGATTTTGGACAGGATGACTGATGCGCACGTGATTTCGAGGAATAATGTTGTTTATTAAAATATGGACGGAAATTTTAAGTTCGTGATAGGAAGGGCCCGCTTATTTCGTGCATACAAATTAGGGTGTACGCGCTTAAAATCGAATAAAGTGAGTGTTTAGCCGAGATTTTATAGCCGGCCACTGATTTATGGAATCATGTTACATGAATGTAAACTGCCTACACCTAGTCGGTTTGAGTAAGTGGAACATGGAAGTTCTGTCGACTAGTCTCGATAAATTTCCGTGGCCCACGTTTGCGTTTGCTGGAAGCGTAATTATCTCGAATTAAGCGAGTCATTACAGGAGCGGCGGCTAACGAAGTCGCTCGTCCCGCGCTCCGCCACCGCCTCATAACCGGAAGGTTCAGTTTCGCCCCCGAATACGGCGACGACTCGCAATCATTAACGCGGTACCGTCGAGCACAGAACATTCGGTGCCTATATTTAATTCCCTTCTTGCCGTAATGACCGTCATTGTACATTTCAGATTATGTACTAATTAAGTTGCGTGTTCGGATTCTACGACTTTTCTTAGAATACGATTGGAGTACATTGTAATTTTGTAGTTTCCAATAAGCGTAATAATATTATAATAGTGTCGCGTGAGACTGGGGACAGACACCTTGCACCGTGTCTGATCCAGTCTTAAGCGATCTTCTAAAGATAGAATGCGTGTCGAGATGAGCGTCGGTACTTACTGCAAACGAGCCTGCGGTCTGCTCGGCTTTTCTGCGGTTGCGCGTTTTTGTTCACACCTGCGGTCAACTCCAGTTATGAGACCTCGGCGCGAAAGGTCCACGCCTCGTACTCGAAATAATTATGTTTGTTGTAGGCAGCACTTTTGGGCAGGCATATTTGTGTTGAAGCTATCCAAATGGATCGTCATCTACCTATTGTGATTTTTTAATGAAAACATTTATTTTTCACAGCTCCACAATGAGGAAACATTTATCTTTCTCAGCATTAACGCGCTAAAATCGTGTCGTGCTACTGTCGCCATAAATCATTATCATCAAACAGTATTCCGGGACGGCGACGACGTCGGCTTTCATCGGACGCTTTCAATCTGGCCCTCCTTTATTTCATTACAATAAGTAATTCACTCGCCTACCATTCAGTCACTTTTCGGTAAACATTTTCTGAAATTGGCAATAAATTCCCCTCTAAAATATCGTCCCGCCGACTGGAACTCAACCTTTCGTAACAATAGACTGAGATGTCGTCTTATGAAGATGTTCACTTGGTTTTGTTTGGCGCAACAATAGTTTTATTTAGCTTCGAGCCCACTGCCCACACGCCTCGGCTAATGGTCAGGATTGTATGAAGATGTAAAAATGAATGGTCTATCTTATAAAGGGCTAATAATAAGTTCTCATGCGGCTGCGATCGACTCTATTGTTGCGTTATTTTTTGTGTGCGTGTGGATCGTGGTGTATAATGGGGTAGGTGTCAATCGCGGCCGAGGTAGGCAGGTGTAGTCCGAGGCGCGCCGGGAAATAAAAATGCTCATAATTTCATTCTGCAGCTGCCCGTCAAGCGAGCATCGATTCGAACCGGCCCGCGGCTCCAGCCTTTTGTAACGTCGAATTCCACTAAAATATTACAGGCAATCATTATTTTTCATTTGTACATTAGATATTGTGAAGAGCTTTACATATTATTAGTACATAATTAAATGGTTTTAGCATGG
Source organism: Helicoverpa assulta (assembly GCA_963856015.1). Classification (NCBI taxonomy): domain Eukaryota; kingdom Metazoa; phylum Arthropoda; class Insecta; order Lepidoptera; family Noctuidae; genus Helicoverpa; species Helicoverpa assulta. Next base: position 10,739,398 of record CAWLCW010000014.1, on the reverse strand, counting down.
CTTCGTTAAACTGATATCTGGGTTGGTGTTACAAACAAACCGCAACAATTTTACGTTCGTGAAACTGTTCCGGATTTTGGATTTATAGTCGATTCGGCGATTGAAATTAACCATGATTTAGAAGCACTCACTGTCTGAGTGTGTCAAAACTTGGATTTCGTTTAGTTGGAAAATATAGAAGTCTACCTACAATCATTCTGGATAATTATAGAATAAAGGATTTATTTGACCTTTTCAGTTTCCATTTCAAACTATCATGTTCCATCAATTTATTTGTTGTTTAAATCATTTTACTAAACTCCGCGGAGTAATTTGAAAACTTCATCAAATTACCTAAAATAATATCAAAAACTAAGTATTTTATAGGTACTGTGATTGTCCTATTAAGCAGAAATTCACAAATAAATTGAAGTTACTAGAGGTGAGCCGAGTGACGGCACCCGAAATCAATTCTACGATTAATTAATCAACATCAGACACTTTAATAATTTTGTTTCAACGGTGGCGGGCGCGGGCGGCATCCCCGCTGCGCTCAATTCGAGCCGATTTTCATATTGAAATACTGTGTTGGATATTAACATTAAGAAAAATCCTAGGAGGCACGCGCGGCCCGGCGCACCCGCCGCTAATCTCTACTGAATAAAACATAAGATGCTCGATAACCTACTATTAGAGTTAAGGCACATTTAATACGGCTTTCTATTATCGTGCAGAACGGAGCGGGTTTGTGTAAATAGCGCGGGATTGTATCAAATCGTACGCACGAGCGACGAACACAGCCGTTAAGGAATGTTTAATTAAATCTTCATAAAAAGACGTGTTCCATATGTACTCTCGACTGAAGGGGGAATACTTTAATGTTTAGATAAAGGGAAATGTGGGTTCTCGTCTTCATATTATGTTTTATGAGAGAAGCAAAGCCGCGGGAGGAACCGCTCGCGGCTACCTCGTGATAGCACTAATGTAGAGGTAAGAACGGGGGAATTACCTCCACTTTCAGTTAGTTAAACATAACTTTGAATATTGATTTTGGTGCTTTACATTTCTCTAACATATTCGAGACAATATTGGATATATTATGATATTGTTTGCCGACGGGTGTCGTAACACCACACATGAACGTATGTGTACACGCGAGCACATAGTCGATTCAAATTAGGCGTTATTATGTATAACTTTTCATTGTGACCGACGCGCTCGAGAGCTTATCTGTATAATTATGCATTAGGCCGCTAAACAGGGACGTTAAATATTAATTTATGTGTGGCGTCGTTCGCACAATCTCATGGTATCAATTAAACCCGCCCACATATCTCGTAAACTCACCAAAACTATACTCTATTCCCCGATCAATTTGCTTTATCTGTGGATAGCTCTTATCGTAGAATAAAATATTTACAGCACAATAAAGGCGTCCTCTCCGCAATAATAAAGCTAATAACCACGATAATGAAATTTATGAACGCCAACGCAAAGGCCACAATATTTTTGGAGAGTGAAGTTATCTATGTTAATACTGTAACTTAATTAAGTATTATCAGGAACTAAGAAATAGTTTTTCCATCAGTATTTCAGCTGACCGCAACTTAATATTGAGTTTCTCAGAAATTCAAACGTAAACAGAGTTTACGATGCAGTATTAGATATTGATAGAGGCAATTTCTTAAAACAACATGGAAACCAAACAATTCGCTTTGTGCGGCATTTCATTTATAGTTTGCGCCTCTTATTGATATTCCTTGCACATCGGACGAGATATCAGCGGGTGGGTATAAAACTTTACGTGAGTGTGAGTCGAGTCGCTAGAGACAGCGATTCGCGACTCGCGAACCGCGATCGCCGCGGGCGAAACTACGTCACTACAGAGGATTGATTGCTAACAAGTGAACCGCGGAGTTGGCAAATGTTTGCTAATCTTAATATTAATTTAGTGTGCCCTCACTATTACATACATATTGTATGTTCTCAAATGTCATTGGTATCGTGGTAGACCAAATTCAAGTTTAACTTTGATATTAAATAGAAATCAATCGTAAATTAAATAGTCTCAATCCAAAAGATGCGCATAATCTGAATAGAAATACGAATGGTAATTAATGTTCATGACATAACATATTGGTATTAAAAGATGCCTCTCCTTGGCCCAGCGTTTGATGTTCCAAATGGGCAATGATAAGTGCCATTAGATATTAGGAAATAAGCACCACTTTTATTACATACTTATTTTTTTATTGGAAACCACTAAGCTAACGATTGAACTTTGATAAGAACATGATCTAATGTAAGATACAGAGCGTTAAATTAATGATTGGGATTTTATTATTAATCAATGATTAGTTTTTGAAGTCACGGTTTTTCATGTAAACGATATTTAAATATTGGACTTTTATGTTTGGTTGACTCAATATTTTTATAGTAGTTTTTATAATTATGTAAATAAGGTATCACTTTACTCTTAACCATATGTGTACAAAGTAGGTTTTAAGTTTTTAACCCTCCAAACACAAATGAAATAGCGGGAAATAACTAGTCTCATATGATTTCATTTAATGCTCCGTCTATGCATCTGTCGTATTCCGTAATTTCATAATCATTCTTGTAAGTACAATGGGCCAAGCGTGGTCGCGGTGGTAGCGTAGCATTCCTTAAGTAATTGCTTTGTATGGAGCATGCAGTTTTGTTTATTTTTAAGTTAACTTTATTGTACTCATAACAATATTGAATTTAACAAAATATTGAGTACATATACGGGGACAAAGTTTTATTGAAATCTATGAAAAGAAAATTGAGAGCTCTAAATAAATTGACACGTTATTGTGAAAGGTTGGCCATTTGCAACATAATCGAAAGTAAAAAAATCAATTTTTCTCATACATTCCCAGTATAAACTAACAATGCATCGTGTTTATTAGTAGGCGTAGCAATAGTTTTTTTGACAAACGTCACAAGTCGCAACCGTATCCCATTTTTTTGGCTAAAACGCCTCCTACCATTGCAACCCTCTCCCCGCTACCCGCTCTCTGTAAAACCTTACCTTACCTCGATGCAGTAGGCAGTTACCGTCACGATCGCTCGCGGGCGGCACCGACTACGTCTGAGGGTGGCCCACAATTCATTCTCCTTTGTTTGTCTATCGTTTCCTGTACGTTCACTTCGACGATTAGTGATGTTCATGCAAATTGACGATCTCGCAGTGCCCAAGTGAAGAGTCAATTTGTTTTGAAATATAGCCAAGGTAAATATTGTGTTTGTGTTATGTTATGTTAATTGAGTTTTAATGTATTTTACAGTTAGAAGTGCGTGTGAAGTAATCGTTTTTATATTTGGAAATTATTATTTTAATTTCGTGTTTCAAATGTTGTCCAAGTGTCTGAGTTCACCTTTTAGACATTTTGTAAGTACACACGTCTTCGTAAGTAGCGTTTACCCGCGAAGAATAAGCCTACTTACGCAAATCTTCTTCAAGTAAATAAGTAAGTCATATTTTAAGCCTACTTATCTTTGAAATACAGTTTTCTGAAAGGAATAAAACATCTTCCGAGTCGTAGTATGCGTGTATTTGATTAAGAGGCACGGAATATAAAATGAACATTTTAGATTTTTCGCGAAAGTAGTCTTAAAATATGCACGTTAATGTATTCGAATACGAATGCCGTCTCCATTTAGGCAATTTATTTAACTACTAGATTCGACTGCCATTGAAACAAGGTTTTATGGAAATGCGTCTTGTTTGTCTTTTTTTACGCTTTATTTATCTACTTATGGGCTTTTTGCCAAATACTTTCATGCCTATACTTTACTTATCTTCTTAAGTTACGAATTTTATCAAATAGTTTCTCCTCTGAAAATATTAGGTGTCTAGTTATGTAGCAAATGTATGGCAAAGGCTATTTGAATACACTCCATTAATAAAGCACATTGCATTTTTTGTTCATCAAACATGGCAACAGAATCATGCAAATATATTCGTGGTGCGCCAGACTCCTCTTGCACTCACATTACAGGTTTACAATCATTATAATAACACAAAGGCCTGCAACCGATCGCACCGGATCTAATGCTAAATACCAACTTATCGTGTGTATGCCTTCGTAAATTGTATGTAAATACGTGAACACCTGCTGAATATATTTGTATAAGCGTTAGTCCGCAAGGCGTGTTTGAGAATGCTCAATAGGGTGCATTTGACTGTGTAAACCTATTAATATGGACAGTCCAGTATGATGCGGTGAGGTGTTATGTAAATTGCCTAGGGATAAACGTGTGACAACTCATGAGAACAGCTCGGGACTTATTATAATGATACCTTGTTTATTTCTAACGTCAGCCCTCCGATTTGTATTGTGGTAGTCGTGTGGGCAGTGATTTTGAAGGATTTGAATGTTAAATTATGTTTTTATTTTTATTTTCCCGATTTGGTGACTATAAGCTTTATTCATAATTCAAGACGTAATGAAGAATGCATTGTTCATAATGGACGATTCAAAGAAGTTTTATTTGGTATCACTCACACCTGCATGCTAATAAACTTAACCGTTTTGTGTTATGAGCTTAATATGATTAGATACTTATTAAAACTTATATTTACTTTGCGTCATTCACAACCCTAGTTTCAAATAGAAAATGGCGGCCACACGTAACACGTCCATCACCATCAATTTTAATTATTCGTTAAAACAACCGCAACCCACCTAATAAGAAACTATTCCAATATTGCTTCTAGTTAACAAAAAGCTGCGAAATACTGCCTCTAGTTTGTTAAAATTTTAAAGTTATATTATTGTATTTGAAATCCCTAAAAGTTTAGTTTAGTAGTTTAGTTTACAATAGAGAGTAATGACTATACATAAATACCAACAATGATCCTTTTTTGCGCACCATTAGGAGATCGGCCCTAACGTTATGTAGTTATTCGAATAGCCCCAATCTCCCAGTACAGTTGGATATCATTATTGGTCCCTATACGACAGTTTGTATTTAATGGTATTTTTAAATGACATCAATAGGGAGTTCTGAGTATTTAGATGTAGGGGCGGATAAAGGACAGCCCTCTATGACGTTTACAACATAAATATTGCGATGACATCTTACTTTATTGGTCAATGACTTGCGGATTGTCGTCTTCATAATTATTTTTGCTTTGTAAAGAAGTTTATTACGAACTTTTTCCGTGAAAACTAAATAGATGGAAGTGCTTAAACAAAGATAAGAAAAATAAGAAAGCTTCAAACTCCACGTATAAGTCACATTATTGGGTACATAATAAATTCAATAGATTCTGATGACGCTATTAAGCAGAACAACAATCTCAGCATCTAATCAATAAGAGACACGAGATACTCATGTAAGACATATAGAACTAATAAAACAAAACCATTATCGTATACGAACCCACAATCTTGTTAAGTAATCCCCGCTTGGTGCACGTATAATGATATTGACAAGATTTTTTATCTCACGCTCCCATCAAGACGCTACTCGCGATAATAGTAATACAAGAAAAAAGTTTCTAACTTATCGTCGCTGTCACTAACACTAATCTGGCATCTCACGGAATGTCCGGATAGTGACGTTTCGAAATCGTCACTAGACGAATTATTAGCCGTTAATGCACTGTCGTAACGTTTTACTGGTTTACTACCTCGCCACTTAGTACCAAAGCTCAAATTACCTCGGCGTTATCCTATTATACCGCTATTTTGTTGTTATCTAAAAGCATAGATGGCTACTTTATCATACTTAGATATTGTATTTTATGTTTAATACGCTTTATTACTGTTTTATTGATAACTATTGAATAGATTACATTGTCTCCCGAATGAGTTACGCGGTAAATTAAAAGTGAAGTAATTTTTTTTTGAGCGTCAGTTCAAAAGAGCTTTGTCGTTAAAATTATCTTTATTAAGAGTAAATTGACGAACGTATAATAAAATTATAGTAATACATATGCTCAAAGATTGGAGTCGTCACATAAAACTATATAGCTTTTTTATTATAAATTCAATTTTAGAAACGTCGGTTTTCCATATCGAATTGCCGCTTGTTTCGAAAAAGCTAGGCACTCGGTAGAAAGTCAATATTGTTATTTGCTGACTACGCACGCAACTCGCTTCACATATGTATGAGTATCAAAGCGAAGCAATGACTAAGAGCAATAATTTGTTACCGATAGTGGCAGCCGACAAAATGACCGGGATTACCGTTACCAGATTCAGTTGATGACCAGATAGAAATCTATTAATAACATTCGGACAGTGCCGACGGACAGATCTATAAATGATGAGTTTCATTTCAGATAAGATCATATCCGATATCTCGAATGATTGATGGAACTCCGCTTGATATTACTTAAGAATTCTATTAAGTGTATGCCCGTTCATTGTTTTCTTGCCCATTATACACGCATTAGCATAGTTCGTTACTTAACTCTATACTGGTTATAGAACATTTTAAATAATAATATGGAGACCCACGATAGCTTTCCAACTCGTGTTGTAACGTGTGCTAATTAATTTTCAATCAGAAAAAGGTTTTTGGATACACAGGGAAATGGAAACGCTTGTGAAGTTTTCTTTGTGTACAAATCCTTTGGAGCATCCAAAACAGTACCTTCAAGAAAAGTTTTCCTGTAGCTTCATAATTCCTCTGAAAAAGGACTTATTACGTAAAAAAATATATTTGAAGGTCTCATTAGTCTCGTCTCGTCAGAAAGTTTGTCATTACGTATTTTACCTTTTAGTGGTAAGGAGAAAGACATTCTTGTATCCACTCAAGGTGTTCAAAAGAGAAAAATAAACAATACACATTGTAATCGTGTAAGGGATCCATTTGATTATGTCGAGTCATCGCCTCACGATGTACTAAGCTTTATTGTTAACATGCTTCAAAGAAAAACAAATGAATTTAAATCACTAGGCAACATCGAGACGAGCGGAAACGCGGAGGCGTACTTACCAACAAAACTTCGAGACATTGAGTGTATTTTGTATCGCCATCTCCTTTACACATAGCCATTAGCCTAGAAGAGAAAGAGATAAAAGTAAGAGAACAAGAAAATTCATGAAAGCTTGATGTAGCTAGTAATTTTTGCTAATTTCCCAACGTTGAAACAGTTTGCAAGATGAATACCGGTTTTATTACTCTTTATTTTTCTTTTGCATAATCTGTTCCGCACTTCAAGATACTTTCGTTAAATGTACCAACTCTATCTAATTATATATTCAAGTAGTAAGCGGGAAGTGTAGCTCGTGCTAAAATGACAAGTTTATACTTCATACAAAGTAATGGCTTTGATCTAAATACACGAACAGTTAAACTAAGATAAATGTTATTACACTAAGTGAATGACGAAACTAATAACTTTGTAGGTTTTAATCGAAATGGTCGTATTATAGCGCCATTGGGTTAGGCTTGCGTCCTCAACAATCTGGATAATAACTATCATTTGGTTAATAGCTATTAATTAATTAAAGGTACCGTACCGAATTTGAAGCCTTCCGCTAACGGCCCTAATGACTTAAATGCTGCACACGCGTTGGATCTTGTAGCCATTGATTTAATAGGAATAAAATGTTTTCGGATGAAAAAGGGAGGAGTGTATGGAATAGTTTAGCGGGACCACACACCGGCGTACATCTTGCTCTCTAATGATATGCACATTTATTTTAAAGTTAATGTAATACATTTTATGTATAGGTGTTGATTCTGTACGTTGTTCATTTAATTGATAGGAAACACAAGCTTTGTTATTTATTAAATACGAACATGTTTGTTGAAAGTTCTCAGAGTTTTCCGGTCTATTGTTAGCGTTTGCTAGTTATGGGAAAAGGGTCTTATCAACTGGTGAGAAAATAGGAACTGCATTGAATTTTATTAGGTACATAAGGGCTGCCTTATATTTTTATTGACTATTAATAATATCAGGTTAAACTTGTTTTAAAATAACTACTTGAGTATTTCCTGCGTCTGAAAATAAGCTGGATGCCGTATTCATATATTAGTTCATTTCTCGGTGGAAATGACTAAAGATAACATTACAGACGTTATACATATTTTAGAAAATTGTGTTTGTTTTTTCAACGCTAAGTGTAGGTACGTACTACGTTCACTTATTTTGCCGTCAGCCAAATCTCTAGCTGTTTAGTTACTGTCGATTGCCATTTGAAAAGTAAACACAACGCTAGTAAATAAAACACACTCTTAAAGCTCTATAAAAAGCCTTTCGTATTAGCATAAACCACTTGTTTGTACACACTCACACATTTATTTGGCACTCACTGTTCAGAGTTAAAAATTTCATTTGAATCTGGCACTTTGCCCGCGATAAGAATCGTGTTCACTTGTTTATACAGTCAAGTTTATTATGCCTACTTAACATAAGTGTACTTACTTAGCATTATTGTGTATATTCTTGTCGACTTATGGCCTTATGGCTATTGCACTTTCTTTCAGCAAAAGCTGGTTCATATTGTCTGTTTTTTTCTTCTTTTCGTAGTATCATCGAACTTTCTTAAGCTTTATTGTGGCTTTAATGATCTTTTTTCTGCAACCTACTTAATTACAAAAGGTATACAAGTGAAGAAAAAAGTTCTTTATGTTCATTTCTGTAGCCAATCGTTTTTGACGCTTGTAAGAAGTTCCATTATGTGTTTGTGGAAAATGAGCGCCAAATAGTCAAGTTTGGGTTCCATGCTTAAAACTGCCAAAGTGAAGAAGATGAGTATTATACTGTGTTTTTTATCTCCAAGTTTCAATCCAATTTTAAGATTGCAGTGAAGTTTAGCGGCAGCAGTTATTTGTTTCATACCCAAGAGAAATATAACAACTCATTACAACTAGCGCCGGAGACTGGCAAAGTTCAGAAAACGAAAAAAATAACAAAAGTTCAAAACTGTTATGAACGCATTGTATAACAAAATAAAAAGTGAACGAAAGTCACGTTCCTGTATAATGGCGATTTACGATAAATTAAATGTGCGGGATTAATTCCAACATCATTTTGAACACTATAAAAGATATTTAAACTGATAAATTTACTGTGTGTTACTTAAATTTATGCGATGTAAATCTTTATGTTAATAAAGTAAATGTTGACTTCGGTTTATCCCTTGTACATTGATCTCGGCGAGTGTACAAGCTAAACAATGATAATTTCAAAGGGCCCACGTGTGTTCCGTGGATCGAAACATAGATAATACACTATAATATAGAGATAGATACGCAACTCATCGTTCAAAACAACTTACTAGCGTGAAAGTTAACGGGCCCCCGTCACAAGATGGCGTGGTTACTTCATGTATGGTTAGGGTAGATGGCGCTTTTCAAGAGTTCTCTTAAATATGTTTTTAAATTTGAAAATTGAAATCACTGTTTTAAATTCAATTTACTGTAAATTGAATTTAAAACAGTGATTTCAATTTCCAGTTCCAGTTTCCAGTTTTCAGTTTCCAACTTCTAGTCTAGTCAATAATATTATGGGAGATAATAAAAAAACAAAAGATAAAGAGTACATTTATCGGCTAAGTATATTTTATTTCCTTTTTTTATGTGTATTACAATATTTAAATGCTTGTAACTTAATTTCATCATTTACATCGAAATTTGTTATTTTTCCGTTAATTATTCTATTAACCCCGGTGCACCAACTGTGAATGATTAAATTAATTGACATATTAATTATAAAATCAATTAATTTATTTTTATGAACTATACAAGTAATTATACTAAAATCACAATGGCAATTGATGTAAAATTTCATTTTTTCTTTCAGATATTTTATTTCAGGTGAATCTCGTAAACATGCAACAATCATATAATATATTTCATTTAATAATTTTATAAAATCATCACATGCATTAAATAAGGATTTTTTCGTATAATCTATTTCATAATTAAATGATTCAAAATCAATTTCCTTTCTTAATATATCATTAGTACATGTTCCACATTTTTTGAACACTTTACATTTCGATTTTTTTACAATGTATCCTGCTACATATTTTTTTGATTCGGCATGCAAAATCGAGTCATTCCATTTAATTTGGTTCATTGTATTAATTAAAGAATCAATAGGAAAATCACCACTAACCAATTCAATTTCATTGTTTTGTTTTTCAGCAAGAAGATCTTTGAAAGATTGCAGTGATTTATTTTCATCTTTTTCACAGTTGGCACTTACAGAATGGGGCGAATTTAAATTATTAAGTAACAAAGTTTTGAACGCATTAATAAATTGTAGGCACGAGGGATTAACATTTCGTATCCCATTACTTCTAATGTTACAAAAAAAATTTTCAAGAGGGTCCTGATTGAAATTTCTGGTTAAAAGGCTAGTAACTTTATATTTGATTTTTAAAAACTCCCACATTTCTTTAAACGTTTTAATATTGTGGATCCAATTTTGAAGGGATGGCACTTTTTCATATCTTACTTCTTCTGTACCATCCCGTTTTTTTTTTATAGTTTTAAAAGTCATTGAATCCAATATAGGAACTACCTCTGTCCATAATCTAAAATGAGGAGAATTATTCATTACACACCCCTTGAAAATTTTTGGATCACCTGTATATGAATGTCCATTGAAAGAATCAAATAGTTTGTCCATAATGAGTAGAAAATCAGCAGTTTCTTCGCACTCCGCCGGAAGAAGGTTGTGTTCTGAAACAATATATTAAATAAGTACTAGAATACAGTTCATATCAATCTTTTTTGCTATTGTGGACCGAAATTAAAGAAAAAAGAAAGAAAATACATTTATTCGACCCAGATTAGGGGACACAATAAAAAAACAAAAATACAAAAATTTAATTAAAAAATTAAACGGTGTGCCTCACGGCTGTGTCGAAAAGGCACAAACTTACAAACTTTAAAGTGGCAGTAACGATTTACTGTGCGTCTTTATCAGTTGGTTCAGTAAATAGTTGTGGGTGTAAATATAATTAGTAAGAAACCAACATTAAACTATATTTTGTAGTTTCATAATGTCTCAAATTTTTATTTCAATATGATAATTTTAATTTATTATTTCATTTCAATTTATAATGTTATTCCAACAATATATCTTATGCATCTTAAATATTGACATAGCCAATTTTAGATAAATTATTAGATATGAATTGTATTTTTATTTTGAATTTTATCGAGAGAAATAGCATCTCAATTGTTTGTTTTTAAATATTTTTGAACTTATAAATGTAGCCAGGACATCTAATATTATTTTAAAGAAAAATAATGAACTTTCTAATTTGTCTGTGGAGAATGAAGATGGTTAAAAACATGTAAATTAAAAATAAAAATCTAATTTAGTAAATTAATAGCAATTTTTTTTAAATATAGAGAAAATAATGAGAACAATAAAAAGCATACTTACTTGCTAAGAATCTCAATGCTGATGATACCCTTTGGCTGAAAACTTGTGCAGCATATTTCACTTTCATTTTTGGAATTTTCTCTTTATTAACATGGTTTTCTGTTAATTTATTAACAAGCCTAATTTCATCATCCCCAACATCTAACTTCAACAGCATCTCCAAATGTTCCCACTTTGCATACTTTGTTTTCCCATCTTGTACAAATTTCAAATGTTTGGCGAGTAAATTATTTCTCATTCCCTTTAAAAGATGTGGAGGATCAAATAATGGGAAGACCTTTTGGTCTTCAAACTCGAAGGCTTGGGTCCTATATTCATTACCCTCTTGTAAATATTTGCGTTTTGTGTCTTCTTGAAGACTTTTTATCACAGAAATATTTGTGGCTGATTGGTCACATATAGTGGCAATAACTATCAATCCAGTATTGGAGATTTCTTTTATTATTGTTTTGATCAGCTTCTTTAAATCGTCCTTTTTCGTGGCACCTTGGCAAAATGAAAAGCATAAAGGTTGTTTCACTTTGCTTTTTATACCCTTGATCATAAAGACCAAGGCATGATCTGCGAGTTTTTTTGTTTGTCTGTGCCCAAAATCTTCAAAACCAGTTATCTGTTTTAGGGCAGGGTTGTAAAAAACACCCGGAGCCAATGATACCTCATCAAACAGTAAATTGACCAACTTTTTTTCTGCCGGCAATTTTGCTACTGTAGCTTTTAAATTTTTAAATATATCAGGATTGAAGCCTGGTTTCAGTTCAAATTTACTCAACATTTTTTGTAGGCTGCGCTTTGATGGCAAGACAAACATTTTTCGCATGAGGTTGTAAGCTTTCTGACTCTGTTTGTAAATGGTCAATGCCATGATTTTTTCGTTAAATGTAAATCGCCTGCCTCGTGGTTTCTTTTTCCATTTCATTTGGAGGGAAGTAAATATTTTTATTGTTGCAGGCATTTTATTTAACTCTTTCAAAAATGATTTTGATGTGGAAATTTTCCTTGCAGAGAGTTTCTTGTTATTTTGTTCCTTATATTTCTTTTTCAGCTTCAATACTTTCTGTTTTAACTTTATTATCTCCTTCTCTTTGGAGGTGACGACTCGTTTTAAATATTGACAAGTCCCTCTTTTCCTAGAACCTGTAATTTAAATTATGTTACACCTCAGATCAAAGAAATAGTGTTACACAAAGTTTTAATAGAATTGTGATAAAAATATGTTACATAATATTGTTCTGTTATTATATTATGACCAGAGATTGGAATAGGTAGGCTTCGAGGAACAGATACAAAAAGTGGAGACTTCCCTACAACAGCAGATACAAGCTTGATAAATATTTTTTATGGGGATTTTATGGGTAAACAAAAATGGATATAAAGAAGATCATTCAGACTCCATACATTTTTGGGCCTTTTCTACCAACGAAAAAAAATGGTATGGATGGTTAGAACTAGCTATTTGGATGAATAATTATTATGACACATAAGTTGTAGGATTATATCAAGTTATTATTATTAATCCATTTAATTCAGGTTTACAAGTTCGGAGATTTGTTATTGTCTTACATTTATTGATTCCTGCAAGTGCGGAAATAATCCTACCTAAAATTATAAACGCGAAAGTTTGTAAGTTTGGATGATGTTTGTTACTCTTTCACGAAAAAACTACTGAACGGCTTTGGATGAAATTTGGTATGTAGATAGCTTATACCCTGGAATTAGACATAGGCTATTTTTTATTCCGGTATACGCGGGTGAAACCGCGGGACGCAGTTAGTATGAAATAATCCTATACTAGTACTAATATTATAAATGTTGTGAGGATGTTTGTTCCTCTTTCCCGCGAAAACTACTAAACGGATTTAGATGAAACTTTACAGTAATATAGCTTATAAAAAATGTAATAACACATAGGCTTCACTACATAGTATAAAACAAAGTCGCTTTCTCTGTCCTTATTTCCCTATGTACGCTTAAATGCCCACTCTCTCTCTCTGCAAGAAGTTTTATGACCCTACAGTGGAAACAAATTGGAATCCTGATGATGGAAAGAAAAACCTAATGTTACAAGTCAAAGGTCAATTGTCAATAAAAATATTTACCTTTAGGGCGTTCAGCTGTCTGTAATGCATTCTGTACATCACTATGATAGTGGGTAGAGCTGGATGGCTCAATGACAGCAAGTTTATCTTGCGAAATGTTTAATAAATTCGACATGTCTGCCTCGACATGTCCCGATGGACCTTCAAGAGTTTGACCAACTGGTAATGTAGATAAATCTGCAAAAGGATGAAATTATTTATAGTTACTGTATAATTATGTAGAATATAGAACAATATTCATTTAATTCTTAGAAGATAGCATGTTGCATCAATTATTTTTGGTATATAATATTCATTTTATTTTCTTCTAATTAGGATTAGATTATTCAGTAGAAAATTTTATTTAATATTTGAGGAACAATTTTGTTATTACAGCGAAGGCAAAGAAATGTGGTTTTGTTTCTATTAAGATTTAAATAACATAAGACATCTAAATAGTAGGTACCTAGAGTTGGTATTGCATTTGGAGTAAGTCGGTGACTGGCTGAACGGTAACACTCTTCAAAATGTCTGTCGCAAAATCGAATTTGGTTATAAATGTAGATGTCGCCTTTCTCTTGTAAAGCTTTATCTAGTACTTTTTTCCACGAGTTAAACTTTTCCAAATGTGGGTATTCAGGTTTAGGAAATCGGTGCAATGGGCCTGAAATCAAGAAGTTTTTATACATGAACAACTCACTCTCATTAAAATACCGTAATAGATATCATCATCATATGTATAAAATTTTAGTAATGTACTGTGATACCATCCTTGAATATTAATCTAACACTAGAAATAATAGCTGAGGTCTAGCAGTACTAGAACAGGAACACCACAGTTGAAGTAAATAAAATCACAGTAGCATAGCATGGGGGTGCCGAGGGGGCCATGGCCCTGGGTGGCGCTACTCTAGGGGCCGGCACCGCCGCCTAGCTGCAGCATCAAGCCAAGTAGAAGCTGATAGCGTTGACAGTAGAGGCAAAGGCATTTTTTGCCGCCTTTACATTGTCAGTTCCTATTTATGCCACCCCATAATACAATTTTCTTGAGAAGAGTCACTATACATTAAAGGTTGTCTGTAAAAGATCGCTTTTAGCGATAAGACCACCCATTGTTACACCCCTTTTAGTTATTAAGTTTTAAATTGTAATTTGTTATGGTGTACATAGTGTGTATAGATACCACCACCACCACCATAACAAATACAACAAGATAGATAGATATCTATCTATACTTCTAGCCTACCTCCCAATAACTTCTTGTCTACTAAAAGAAGATCTAACCTATCAGGCAGGCAGGGTACTAAATTTTTCGACTCGCTCTTGAATTTTTACATCTGCTTGTTTTTCGTTTAATTTGACAATAAATGCTTAGTCCACACAAGGCTTTATGTTTTTTGAGCTTTAAAGGAAAATCTAACATATCCTAGTTTGCAAAAAATATTGTTGCATGCTGTATGAATCGACAAAGTTATACATAGATCATTAGTGTATGAATCAACAAAATCCTAGGTAGGATGCTAAAATTTTCACACTGCTGCACTACATATCAAAGAGAGCCAGTAACAATTTCTGAAAGTATTCCTTCCAGCACCCTAGTGAATCCCAAAATCATGGGCTGAGACCGCACCTGGTCATGAGTCGATATCAATAATAATTCTTTCTTGCCAAAACCATCTTTAGAATTTTATTAAATTGTAGTCATTTGAATTTAAATAAGTACCTAAATAAGGGGGCTCGCCCCTAAGACTACCCACTGACCGGCAGCTAAATATACCTGCGCCCCGGGCGGCGGAATCCCATGCTACGCCACTGTAAAATCATAGTTTTAAAACCTGATGAAGTTATTTGGTCAGAGGGTCGTCTAGAGCGGGCTTTGTCTTATACGTAGATTCCGAGTCTTTTGATTGGATATAAAAGTTAATGTGCAGTTTCAATTGTTTGTGTAGGGTCAGGACAGGAGTGTGTGTGGTAGTGCATCTTAGATTTTTGATGACTCAAGGACTATGATGACCACAGATTGCACGGATGACAATAATGGATATTGTGCAGCCTATCAGCAAAAGATAAATTACGTGCATTATAAAGTTAAAAGTTTTGAACTTACCGTCATTGTCACAATCAAAGTAGCACTTATATCTTGACGTTGATGGCATTCCGCCCCTAAGACGATCCACTGGACGCATTTTCTAGTCCTAAATACGGTGCCGGGTCAATGTAAAAGCAGTCGATCGAGGTTCCAAAATACAAAGCCGGGTCAATGAAAATGCAGTAGATCACAGGTCCAAAATACGAAGCCAGGTCAATCACAGAAGCAGTCAGTATCAGAGTCCAGGAACACGCAACAATCGTAATAAAAAAACCAGAAAATAACACTCAGAATAAACTGGAATAAACCAACACGTTAGAAAACGGAAAACGGTTTAATTTAAAAGTATGGTCGACTGTCAATGTCAATCGTCAGTGTTTCAAGTGGTTTCAAGTAGTGTGATTATTGTGATTAACTAAGACGTCCTCATAGATAAAAAAGAATTAAAAATAAATCATAAAATTATTTAATTACAATATTTGTTAATATTTCTAATCACAAAACTTTTTTTAGATTTGTTATTAAATCGATGAAATATCGGTCTAAGGTGCAGTGACATCTAGTGACTAAAACGAAGTACAAATACCCAAGTTACGGGGCATCCGTCACTAGATGGCGCATTTCTAAAAAAAAACCTCAGAAAATTATTGTACTTCAGTTGCATCCCCATGGATCGAAACGCGGCGCGTTGGGCGGCGCGGACAACTATCCCTCAACTAATCTGCATATTGGACTTCCAAACATAATATGCACACGTCCAAATTATACCATTCAATTTTCAACCTTACCCGTACGGGATAAAACTCACTAGCTTCAATTTCCAAAATATACTGTAAAATTTTCGGCGTTGCATGTTGATTTTGAAGCAGCAATGAGTCAGTAGACTTTATGGCAATGAAAAATGTGTTTTATTCATGGTCATGTGAATCTGAAAAAGATGTTACGATGTATCTATATAAACTTTAAATAAATAAATATATTACCTTGTCAGCTTACAGAAAAAGCTGACAAGTCAATTCCATTAATTTATCTTTACAATGTTTGCAAATAAAGACTCCAGCCTCCGTTTCGCAGCGAGGCGCATCTTCCTAGAAGGATAATAAAACGGACAATATTTCTCGTTATATCGCGTGATGGATGATCAGCCAGGTAGACGTTATGATTACTATGAGTTTTTTTTTCGGGCCAAAAAAATTCTACCCAAACATAAACACTTCTATTATTCGGAACACAATGGCGAACCAAAACTGGCGCGCCGAATTCCGATCGGTTACGCTAGTTTAACACAGTTAATCGTTATTTTTTACTTTATGCCCACAGTCGTTATTAACAATTTGATCTCATTAATAAGCACTGGAGCGAAAGAGAATACATTTGAGCGCGGCGGACTCGTATTACACTCGATGGTAACGCTCACATTAATAATAATGTTTAATGTTTTATTCAGATCATATGCCGCTATTGCATCAGTCCAATATTACACTTCTAATTGATATGATGTTCTTCATTATAAAGGTGATCAACCTCGCCCGCCTTTGTCTGATGCCTCTTTCTCAATTCTTCTTATTGCTATCATTAAAGTGAATAGTCATTTTCACGGTAGAGTGCCCAATTTATCTGATTTATACTTAGAGCGTTTTGGTTATTAACAAATGTTTGCCGAAATAATAATACCACCCTGTGTTCACGAACCGTATAACCACTCAAATCCAATTCACAGCATAGCTTCCTTTATAGCGTACAACAATGGATAACGCTAATTTATTTCGACATCGAGTATCGTTGGGCACAGACCCAATATAGAAAAATTAAGTAATTCATTCGGGTTGAAAGGGTAGAATGTTTGTATCTGACGTAGAAAAAAGCGGTATCTATTATATAGACAGCAGTTGGAATGGGTGCGCTTGGCTGGTCCCCACGGGCGGGCATCGCTCACTCTCCCGTCCGACGCATTCGTATTCTGATGTTTAGATAAACATTAATAAGTCCCAAAGACGCTCCCTATTCTATATGTACCTATCTAAAATGGCAGTTAGCAAGTTAAATTATTTCCGGAAAACGAGTTATGCGCCATACACTCGAACTCAAACGATGTGAAAGAATGTTAAATTCATTATGCGTATGTTTTGTTAAGATACACATCAAATTAGTGCGCATATGTATGCATGATCCGCTGTTTGTGTAATTTAATGGTGATAAGGTAATTTATTCACATAGAGAGTCATCAATTGTACGGCGTCATCAAAATTCGAGTGGTTGGCGTTTAGGAATGAAAGAATCATAATGAGAGTTCCCAGGTAGAAGTCGGTTGGAAGTCGGTCGAGCGGACGAGTGTTGAGCAAGCAGGCGCACGGAGTTACAGCAGCTAATGAAGATATGCAAGTACACTCGACCGTGTAAACAAGCGAACCCGGAGGCGCTTTTTCTGTTTGCCCTCGCGGGATTAGTAATTTAAAAGTCAATGCCGACACTCGAAAGGGTCAATCGCATCGCTCGGCCAGTGTATTGAAAACAGATACCCTTTTCTGTATTCCGGTGGTGGTCCATGAAAGTTATAAGGGCTGAGTTGTTGAACTATGTAATTGACTTGGTTCTGCGGTCGCAGGCTTTGTTCTCCGGAGGGCGGATAATCGAAAACGCCTCTGGTTAGCCCCGAATGATGGGAGAGAAACAATGCGAAGTTGATATGTGGATTCGCCAGACGGTCCCTTGTTTGATTTGCAAAGAGCTATTTGCTCGTCGAAGACTGCGGCTGGAGCAGGAAATTGGACCTCGCCGCCCGGTTTCGACTACGCTAACACTTGTCCAATTACTTCCTTTTCAACAGTTTAACAGTTAAATACGAGCACTCGTTTTAATAAAGGACAGCGCCCGTCCCATCGCAAACATGTGTGACATAACAATTTCCGTGAGACACGAATAGTCGTCGGAAAAACTAATACGTTACACGAAAATAAAAGGAAAATTGAGAGATGCGATGCCGGTCATAAAATAGACAAAAGCGTTTAGCTGAAGCACGAATGGTGATCTATTTAGGTCTGTGCGCCATCATTTTTATTTTCTCGCACAAAACATGTCGGCTGTCGCTTCACATTATGCCACACGTAACATTTGACGGTGTTTTATTTTGGGTAAATGTGGACGTTCCAATGATTGACTTATCCGGGGGTAACTTGAGAGGCTCTCGCGACGCGGCCGCTAGCCGGCCGGCCTGCGCGCCACCGGCTCTGCCGCTGTAACTCTATACCAGCTCGCCGACGACAAACACAACTCAAACACTGACAGGTATCTTAAAGTGAAAGGTCGTTTAAATATCTCTGATACATATATCACAGATTTCATAATCCAGTTAGATGTGCGTACCAGGCGTAAAATTACTTAAACAGATATGATTCCCAAAGCGCATCTCTGTGGCAGTAATTTAAAGATCATGACGCTTAATTTATTCAATGTGTTTTTAGAAAATATGATATTTCACAAGCTTGAATTGACTTAAGTTGACTTTAGTAGTTGAAAGCAAGTAAACAGAATAAATCTCCGACATGGTCCGAGTCGGTCGTGTTGTGTCGCGTCGTCCGCAGCGACTAACACTAATCTATCTTAGTTTAGAGCGGACCGCCTCAGATAAATGCCTTTGTTTTACTAAGGGAAGAAGATATCGACGGTCTCATGTGATTTAAATGTCTTCTGTTTTAAGAGAAAGCTAATACGGATGTAGGTACCATCTGTATGTTGTCTTTTTCAAATGGTCGGGAGTAGTAACTTGATCCGAGACTCCATACAGGATGAGTGAGTGTGTAGCAAAATAAACTTATTGTATTGACTGAACAAAGAAAAGACTTCGAGGAATATGAATGTAATGACACGAATGCAGCGAGCAGGGCTTAGCGCCAAATGTAAAGGAAATAAAAACGTGGAATTCAAGCCGAGTTTGCTGGCTTAACGCATCACCATAATTCAATCGTGGCCCGTTCCTTTGCTACCAAAAAGAGCATCGAATTTATTACAAAGCTCTTTGGTGCGGGAACCCCTACCTATTATTTATGGCACTCGGTTGGTCTGTCACAAAAAACGGACGGGTGCTTCGAATATCTCAGCGGGCGACTACGAAACTTAAGCTGCAATAACACGCACTTCCTACGAGCTGAAAGCACGGTACCGGAGGACGGTTGCACATTTGTTGCCAGCCTTTAAAGTATTGTGAACCTTGTCACATTGTAATATAAAACATTTTTAAAGTCCATTAGGCGGTGTTCGTGCCTGGGTATGCTTAAATAAATGATAATCCGGATTTATTGAAAGTAGGCTGCAGTGTAGGAGATATGTTTCAATGCGAGCCATGTGGTGGCAAATGTGGGAACCCCGCCAAGACGTTGTCCTACTAACGAGTTTGTTACTTCATTGTTGTGTTATAAATGTGTTTGTTTCAGAACTAAACTTTTTATAAGCTTCTTTATTTTTTATTGGCTACCGACTCCATTGTTTTTCACAAACTGTGCCAGTAATTCTATTTGACATTTCGGTATTCTAGTGAGACACGTGTTTCCTGTCAGAAAGATTTAACTTGGGATAAACACTACGATCAAGTGCACTTACAGTATGTTTTATAATAAAACACACGTGCAGTTTCTTCTAAACATTTTTTGCGTTAATCTTTTAGAGCTTTAAGTAGGACCGGAAACGAATTTAAAAGGCATTACCTTCCAAAAACGTAGTGCCGTTTGAGATGTCATTGAACCGTCTTCAGAATTAGGCAGAGATCCCTTCTATACAGGCTGTTATAAGTCCTCTTTTGTCATTGGAGAACACTCGAAGAGCAAAGCCATTTAGAACCATCTCTAATTATAGGAGATGTTCGCACGAAAGACGCGCGTAAACCAACCCCCGATGTTTATTGTAAAGACAGATTGAACAAACAGAAGCACTGCCGTTCAACAACGATCACTTTTAATCCCCGAAATGAGACAAATATCACGAACCGGGTCAACGGCTATCTTCTCACGTTTGTTGACGACTTAAAGTGTGATAATATTTATTAAACGGTTCACTCGAAACGACCGACGACGATAAATAAACTCCATAAGACCATTACGCGTCACGCAAGATTTACAATGTATGGTAACGACTGCTTTTTTTACTGATGCCGCATTATAATGTTAAAAATTTCGGTCGCGATGTTATCGTTTGTTATTTTACTAGTAATTAGTATTTATTACCGAGTTGCTTCGTGCGTCTTGTCGGAGCGATCTTTTAGTGTGAAAGCGGTTTAATGTGAATTATGTGTTTACGGGACGGCTGAGTTAAGCAATTAAACCTTTTTATGTGTACTCCGTAGATCAAGATCTGGCAGGTGATAATCATGAAATTTATAACCTCATAGGTGTTGAAGATTAGTATCAAAATGTCCAAGTAACCTCGAAAACGTTACTATCCTAGATATCTTTCATAATTTCAGGGCATCGTTATTAGTCTAAATATTTTGCATCTTTAAAATACCTTCGCGTTGGTCCCGGCCCACACAAATAGTTAGCGTGTCAACGAATTTGTATACAAGAAAAAATCTGCTACCGTCTTGATTTTGCTCACCATCTGTTACAGGAATGCGATCCTTCGAAATTAATGCGATAGTTAACGCTTAAATAAACAGACGAGACAGCGAACCTGCGAGCATCGCGAGTCGCGACCCTTCGCTCCGTATAAATCATATGATAATTGAATCATATGCTGCGTGTCAAAAGTAATTAACAGACGCTGCGATACGCATCTCGGGCCACATGTGCTTTTTTAATAACGTCGCATCTCGGTTTCCTCTCGCACACGCGACTCACGCTCGAGATAACATCGACATAGAATTTCTTTAATACTCGCATGAAAATTATTATTCTCCATTCATTGCGCCGCGATGACTTTATATTAAGGTCATTGTGAGAGTAAATTGATCTGTGAGCCTCCGCTCGGAGCGGGCGCGGTCGCAATTATACAAATCTAATTGAACCACGCACGGTATATTTTTTCCGCTGATACGTTAGTCTAATGGCTGAAATGATTGATAGTTTTAAATATTGGTTTAGCTTAAGGCCAATTAAAATAACGCAAATACCATAAAATAAACGTGACAATGGGTTGTAAATTGTCGGTTTAAATTTAAATCCACACGTTCGACCGTTTGTTGTTCTATAAATCTTGAGAAGCAATTTATCTAGCTGATACTTAAATTCGTTCCATTAGCATCGTATCCCGTATTAAATTCAGCCGGAGGCAAAGATTGACAATGATTGGGCTAGCGCAGCCCCAAACGACCGATGCGATGGGCTATAAAAATGTTTCGCAACCGTACACCAATTACCTTAATGTAACTACCATCAAAACAACCTTTTTTAGCGAATCGTTCCTCGCTTTTTTCCCACGGAACGTTTGCTCCTAATGAAATTAAGAGCAAATGTACGAAAAGCTACACACCAAACAACATCACTATGAGCGTTTTATGAAAATGAGAAAAGTCTCAGGTACATTCGCGTATCGTTTTAGTAAAAGCTGTTTCGTGGAGTAGCGTCGTCGCGGCCCTTGCTAAGGATGAAATATTAGAGGTGTCGGCCCCGCCCCGGCCTGTAATGAGACCCGCAGGAATACCAAGCAATATCTTAATACCCACCTTCGCCCGGGGTGACAAATACACGGCGTTCGCGTGGAAACTGTTCATAATTTATAACCGCCCTGTTTTACGGGATGTTTTCAGCACAGCGATGACAGGACGAGGCCAGGCCAAAGATATTACCCAAAATACATTGCCGTTAAGGGGAATTATTGCTGACGACCTGCTGAAACGTTCCCGATTCCCGGGCTCTATAATTCCGCTATCGTTTTCACAGGACTAACCGGAGGAGGACTGCCGCCTAAACAAACTTATGCGTGAGTCGACAATGTGGATATGATTTATGAAATATCTGACTTGAAGCTTTATTAGATAGTCAACACTATCGGAACATCAAAGGTGTCGAACGATGGAGCTCTCGCCTGACTTCAAAGAACAATAACCAAGGATATCGCGAGCCGACGCGGAAAATAAACACGTTTACGAGTCGCCCGCATTAATTTATTTTGTCGTAGAAACAATCGCACTTCATCCTCACTTAAGAACGTTGCGACTGAAAGTTGAATATGAAAGGGCTCATAAAACAGTCGTAAACTCTATGAAGAGTGACGATCGTGCTGTTCGAGTGTTCGGGTGTAGGCACTTTGATTTGTGTGAAGCAGCTGGCAGCGTTAATAACTTAATTCGTCAGAGTCTACGAGACGGGAAGAGGGCTTTAAAAGATGACTGCATGTGCAGGCGCCGAGGAAGCGTTATGCGCGGGAGCAGGGTTGAAGCTGTCACGGCGCGCTTTGGAAGTGCGCCTGTTGAACGATTTGTGTATATCGGCAACTTCTACAGTTGAGTGCGAGTCTAATTGACTGCTAACCGCGATACACATTAATCAAGTCGTCCAAATGATTATCAAGATGACCGTCAACTTTTAAAACGGGACTATATCGCAGTAGTTGTAAAAATATACGTTTATTTGTAGTCGTTATTAAGCTTGAGGAGTATTTAAGTTATTGTAAGTTTAGTGCAGGTTATAAACTTTCTAGTCCAATAAAAGTTTTCACACTTTAATGAAAATTTCCCTCTCATAGCTGATGAGGCGCGGTCATCAAGAACACATTAATAAAGTAATATTATAAATTCTTATAGTCGCGTCTCATTATGAAGTCTATAAATTCCTGAGGCTCTCGACAGGTGCTTGAAGCGCCATTCCTATGAGAACTGTCATAATTATTTGTACACACTCGTCGGTAGGGCGACGAGATGTGCTTCGGAACTACTTGAAGTTTAGATAGTCGCCTCCTCATAATAATTCATGTACCGTCGCGTCGGTGGAAGCCACTTCACTACTAGTCAAGAGCCATGGAGACTTACCTTATTTTTATAAGGCACTCTATAATTCAATTGTCACACACAAGTTATTTTATGAAAACGATTTTGTGTTAAGTTGTTCTTCTGTGATTTTGTTGCGACAGTTCTTAAAACTTATCAGAATAGTTATTGAATATCATTTTTATATATCTACATCAAAAAGGGGTAACTATAATATTAACGACATTTTTGATGCGTAAAATTCGAACATGGCAGAATGTGTTATGTAGATTTCAGTAAGCGTAACACAGGCTTATTTTTTGGCCGTAAAATTGATCATTAACGAATTCTTATTTTTATGTTATCAGAGAAATGTTATCGCAATATTTACTTCAGAAAATCCCGCTTGTATATCGAAAATAATATATATGCTATACTGTGATCTTACATATTCCTTTAGCATGTATAATTGGCGACACAGTTACAGTTTTAGCTCTGAGATCGATAAGTCGTGTTTGATTGCACGCCGAGGGAATATTCATCGAGTCGACTATTTTGTACCACCATACACCGCAATATACTTAGGTAACATTGCATTAATTAATGGAATTTGCATTGTGTGTAATTCTACGTAGTTTGGACGTCCTCGACGCGCTGGCGTCTACCAAGATAATTATGTCCTGATAGGTGTACTAACTGCCTTCTCGGTAGTAATTAGATATGAGATGCTCAATGATTAATTTAATGCAAGGTCCTTGATTTTAGTTCATGGAGGTGAAATGATGAATAAAGGATTATCCACAAAGAAAATGTGTTCCGTACATTATTCTTAGGTCGTTTCTGATGGGAAAACTTCGAGTTATGTAATCTTATGAATAAATGAAAAGGTGATAGTCTTGTTTAAACGTGCTTCATCAAAGCGGTGTCACAAGTCGGAACTTACTTCCAGAAACCGAGTTTGAGGGTCAACGAATTGTAACTCCATTAAAAGTTTCCTTGTTTTCGAAGTAAACACGGCGCCACTCAAAGGAAGTCCTTAAAAATTAATGGAGACATCCTGATTACTCCAAAGATCCAAGGTATGTATTTAGACAGAGTCTATTTCTGTAAACACGAACATCTTTACGATTTAATCTCCCTTATAACTTTGCATTTCCTTTCAGTGGTTAAGTCGATTTCTTGTTGATATTCTCTTAATCCAACAGCACATAAATTTCCGCGCTAGAGAGCGTGACAGCCACTAAAGAATTGGATAAAGAACCTGCATGCGGGTAATATTGTGACTGTCGCCGGCACAGCGCAGTTAATATCTGAATCCCACAAAAGAAATAAAGTCCCGATACGTAAAACGAATGAGACTCGAACAGAGTGCACCGCGCGTCAGATTATAGGCATAAATTATTAGGCACTTTTGTTCATGTCAAAGAGCTACTCGCAGTCCATTCAATTACGGATCAACCGTACAAGGAGTGCCGAGTCTTTTTCAGATGTTTGTGTAAGGGATTAGCTGGGCTATCTGTGCCGGTATCTCCGTGAGATAAGTACGAATATACGTCAACGTCGGACGGCTAAGCCGATTATTTTAAATGTATTCACTTCCTTAATGGACGTCGTTTTTCACGGCGCGCACCGCGACTCGCTCACTGACTTACTGAAGATTTTCGGTTATGATCCGGTCATTGACTGTCGGATATTAATGCTCACTTATCCGACATTTATTAAATTGTCGGAATAAGGGCACGAAGGCAAGTGGATGAAAATATCAACTTTTTCTAATTGACATGTCCACTTGTCTCGTCTGTCGTCTCATGACCCTTTTGAATTCTTGATTTAATGAAATATGGCTTTTTAATTGGTAAAAGTAGTCAATACGTCTGTAGTACAATACAATATGAGAGCATTCAAATTTTGTTGAGAAGGTCCTGGAAATAAATATAATTATACGTAGGCCACTTCGATGTCCGAGAGACCACACGCGAGTCAATAAAAGGGAATTCCTTTAGAAACGTGGGCATTTATAAGAAGCTGCGTAGGTTATTGAAATGGACCAAAAAATAAAGTAATAACAGGATCAGGGCTGGCCCACCTGGGCGGCATTGACAAATGCTGCTGTTAGACCGCGCTCCCTCGGCGCCCGCGCTCAGGCCCAAATAATATACATATCATTATTTCGCCTCGTGCCCTCATAAATATTACTTACAAATTCGCCCATCCAGCGAGTAGCGAGCAACGCCGGCGGCAATTTTTCAACGAAATATCGCCCGAGACCCGACAACCGCTTGGGAATAGGCGACAACATGCAATGATGCATTGTTTTATTTGTGTACCGGAGCTCCTACTTGAGTGAATTGGAACTCAATATTTTTTATTACCCTTGTTGCTTCGCTTCTAGCTTAAGCTTTTAAGTTACAAGTATAAAGTTTGGAACCACCTACTAGTTATGAATAATATTTGTGGGTTCTAAAACGCATTATAGTAAATTCGATTATCATATATCAATCAATGAACTTTCAAAATACTCAACACCTAAACGAATTTCAAATAACACGTGTTTAAAGTTTATTGTACACAAACGGCAATTAATCCAATAACGGTCGGCAATCATAGATATTTATTTAAACACGAACTCACCACAATACAGGGTGCTTTACGGCAGGTGGGCATCTAATTAATTAGTAGGTGGCCCCCTAGCCACGAGGGTCGAAATTAAATGTATATTTTGCATTTTTTCACCCGCCATAACGCCGCATGCCGTCAGTCTCCGCGTAATTAATAATAAAATTTACCAGTAGAGTAATGGTGGGCACATATTTATTTGTGCAACGTTTTAATATTTTTTATGCAAAACAGGGGTTGGGTCGGATTACTTATGGTAAAACTGAAAAATATTTCCGCGAGAGCCTTTTTGCAGGTGAATTAAAAACATTTTTCAGAGGCAGTATCGTTGAATTTTTATGTTACTGTATCTACTACCATCGAAAATGGGTGTTAAGTTCCTGAGTTTACTTCTTACACGTGTCGACGTCTGTCAATCTGGTTATTAAACAATCAGAAGCCGCACTTCCTTTGAGCACTTCCATTTATAAAATAAATTGTATCCAGGCGTCGAATACATAAATGGAATGTGTAAAAATAACTTGTGCACTCGTCAGTACCCGGTGTCACCCCGCGTCGCGTGTAGACCGAGGGGGAGTGAGTATAACGCTTGTCTACATAATATTACTGCGTTATTACAAGTCACCGCGGCTGCATGTCAGCTCACCGGTTCAGGGTGACTAACGCTGATAAGCGTCGCGACGTCTACATACGTGTTCGCATGCATTTCTTTCTTAAGCTTGCTTACCTATAAAAATGACAATGACACTAAACATAGCTTAGTTCTTAAACAAAGTCATGTATAGGAAAACTAAATAATTTAACGGAACAACCACTTAATTGTGCAAATAAACAAAATAAAAAAGTGTCGAGAGGTTGAAAAATTACACAAAATCAATTTCAGCACCCAGCCTGTAGGTGGTACTACAGCTAATTAATAAATGTGTACAAAATGGTAAGCAGTACAAAATTATAAATTGTTTGCACTTTCCCGCCAGACTGTGCGGTAATAAAATTAAATGGCGGCGAGTATGTCTGTCTCGATCATTACGTGATTGTTTTAATGCTCGTTTGTAGCCCGTGCTCCCATGTTTGTTGTATTAGACACTGAACTGACGTTTATTATGTTGACGGGAAAGATCTAGTGTTGATTAAAATAGTTTGCAGACGTTAATTTATTATAATACAAATATAATAACTGCTACAATTTATCTCAGTGACTATTATTACAAACTTAAAAGCATATTATTCTGACAGGTTGTTTCATTTGAATTCCTTGAAATTGAAACTCCTGACAACATTTAGACTTGTCCGTTTTCTTTGTGGATGGCACAGACTATTAAAATGTAACAATACGAGTAATAAATAATTTTGTACAAATGTACAATTACGTTTGTGCTCGCAAATTGAAACAGAATCATTGATTTATCATTTGCATTTAATTATAGTACCGATGCTTTGATGAGTAATTGAATTAAATGTAACATTAATTTGTGTATGCGTACTTATTTAATTTAATGGCAATAATTTCCGAAGTCGCTTTTAATTTCATTCTACGAAACCCGTAACTATTAAAATAATGTATTTAATGTAGCACATAATTTGGCTAAGGGTTTGTTACAAGTCCAAACACGTTGTTAGAAATATAGTTCGTATAATAATAAAAAAACACAAGTACACAACAGTAGGTACAACAAGAGTGACTTAATCAGAATTTACAATAAAAAACTCAACGCGGAGCACCGCGGAGGAAAAATCAATATCACGCGTCCGAATCACGCGGCGGTCGGGCGGCTCTCTTGCGCGTCACGGGCTGCGCCGCTGCGCGGGACCGGCGGGGCGAGGGTCGCGGGAGTCGCGGTAGTAGCGGGCGCGGGGATGCGGCCGCGTTTCGTTAGCTGCGCGGCGCGAGACGTATGGCTTTCAAAAACCCCGCGCTACAGTCTCCCCCTCTAGTCCAGCTAACGTGCCCCCACAGCTGGACTAGTCTAAGTACCTGCGCGGCCTACCACGCTTACGTTTTTCGCGGACCGGCGGTTCTACTTCACCGTTGTAAGGCGTCAGGTTCGAGACGTGGATCCTCCCAACGCTCCCCCCGGTCTGGATATGCTCTAATCTGTACGTAGTGGGGCTTACGATCGTCCCGATCCTATATGGGCCGTCACGGCGCGGGATGAACTTCGCGGACTGTCCGCGGCCCGCATCGTTCGGCCCTTGTGTCTTTAGCAAGACGAGTTCACCTACCTTATAGTCCGGCGGTGGCCTCCGCTTCTTGTCGGCATACTCCTTCTGCGCGGCTTGAGCCTCCTCGTGAGTGTCCCTGGCCTGATCCAGGGTGGCTGCCATCTGTTTTAGGTAAGGAGTAATGCTGGGTACAAAATTATCACTCTCCACGACAGCCCTCATGTCTGCCGCAGAGTCCGAGGGAGCTCGAAGTTCCCTCCCGAAAGTCAGGTATGCTGGCGAAAATCCTGTGCTGCTGGTGACGGCGGAGTTCATCGCGAACCTGACAGCGGCCAGATGCAGGTCCCAGGTCGCATGGTCCACGCCGACAAGTATTGCCAGCTGAGACTTGAGGTCCCGGTTCTTGCGCTCTATTGGGTTAGCCTCAGGGTGGTAGTATGGTGTGAGTGCCTGGCTAATTCCCAGAACATGACATACTTGCTGCATTACCTCGCTCACGAACTGCACGCCGTTGTCGCTAATGAGGCGGCGTGGGACTCCATACCGTAAAAACACCTCGTTAGCCAACGTCTGTGCGCACTCGACGCTGGTGGCGCTCTCTAGCGGGAACAGCTCGACCCATCGTGAGCAAACGTCTTCCACGATTAGCACCCACCTGTTCCTGCGAGGTGTCTCGACTAGGGGACCAAACAGGTCCACCGACACTACCTCGAATCTCCTTGCCATGGCAGGGGTTTGGAGCAACCCTGCCGGTTTGCGGTTGTCGACCCTGTACCGTTGGCATGGTACACACTCTTTAATGTAACTGGTCACGAATGCCCTCATCCCCGGCCAATAGTACCTGGCCCGGACACGGCTCAACGTGCGCTCTACTCCGAAGTGACCGGCTGTAGGCGCGTCGTGAAGGTCAACCAATACTTGCCTGCGCTCCTGCTCTGGAACAACCAAACAGCAGTCTTCTCCGTCGTCTGATTCCAGACTGTACCTATAAAGGATCCCATCAGACATCACATAGCCCCGATCTGACCATGGTCTCCCCCTAGAGGGTTCGTCGGACTCCATGTCCTCGATGATTTTACGAACCTCTGGATCCAGGAGCTGATTGCTGCGGACATCAGCGCCGCTTCTTTTCGGCATGTCCACAATAGTCGTGCGTAGTTCGCAGTCATCCGGGTCTTCCGGACAAACGGGTCGCGATAGCGTATCCGCCACCACGTTCGAACGACCGGGAGTGTACTCGATAACGAGGTCGAACTCTTGTAACGTTAGGGCCCACCTTGCCAGTCGGCCGCTGGGCGACCTTTGGCTCATCAGCCACCGTAGGGGTTGGTGGTCTGTCCTAACTACAATCCTCGCGGTCTCAACATAACCGCGGAACTTACCAAGTGCCCATACGACAGCGAGGGCCTCGCGCTCGGTCGTGGAGTAATTTCTCTCGGCGCTGGTGAGAAGTCGGCTCGCATATTCAATCGGCCTCTCGTCTTGGCCCTCCCCCTGCATAAGAACTGCTCCAAGGCAATACGCACTACTATCAGTGCAGAGTACGTACGGCTTCGATTCATCAGCTTGACGCAGTATGGGAGCGGTCACAAGAAGAGACTTGATGCGCTCGAAGGCCTCCTGTTGCTCAGCGTCCCATCGCCAGACACTGGACTTCTTCAGCAGGTTCGTGAGAGGTCTCGCGACTTCTGCATAATTATTAATAAAACGTCGGTACCAACTCGACGTCTGCAAGAAACATTTCAACTGCTTAACGTTCCTAGGGGCAGCCATGTTATCGATAGCTGCCGTTTTATCCGGATCTACCTGGATACCACCTGGCACGATAATGTGCCCCAGAAACTGAACAGATTCCTTGGCAAAGAAACTCTTGTCTCTATTTACCCTTAACTTAAACATTGCTAGACGATCGAAGACGACCTCCAGGTCCGCCAGGTGCCTCTCGAAGGGTCCAGGAGACAGCAGGATCAGATCGTCTAAATAACACAACAGCTCAACCCCCTTTAGGTTGGAGCGGAAACGGTCCATCAACCTTTGAAAAGTTGCCCCGGAATTCCGTAGG
Organism: Helicoverpa assulta; assembly: GCA_963856015.1. Taxonomy (NCBI): domain Eukaryota; kingdom Metazoa; phylum Arthropoda; class Insecta; order Lepidoptera; family Noctuidae; genus Helicoverpa; species Helicoverpa assulta. Next base: position 10,709,131 of record CAWLCW010000014.1, on the reverse strand, counting down.
CCCATTGGCATTCGTTTAAATCTGTATGTTCCAAGCGGAGTCGTGAAGGCCGTTTTGTCCTGGTCTTCTGCGCAGACGCTCACTTGGTGATATCCGGAACGAAGGTCTAACGTGGTCATATACTCACTGGTCTTGGCAGCATGCAAGACATCCTCAATGCGTGGGAGCGGGTATCGATCTGGCTCTGTTACTGCATTGAGCTTACGATAATCAATGCATAACCTCAGACTCCCGTCCTTCTTACCTACCAGTACAACGTTGGATGCCCAGGGTGACTCGCACTCTTCGATGACGTCGTCTTGCAGCAGTTTATCCAACTCCTTCTGCAAGGCATCTCTCTTGGTCTGGGACATCCTATACGGTGGACACGCAATGGGTTCTTGGTGTGGACTCACCTTTATCCGATGCGTCGCGAACTCGGTGGGCGGTCCGTTGCGCGCGAACTGCGGCGCACGACCGTCAATAAACGAGTCGAGCGAACGTCGCTGCTCGGGGGTTAACTTGCAACCTTCATCCGGGCGCAGCGACAACTCCGACGGTGCGGCGTACATCAGCCCCGTGTCAGACGAGGCGGGCCGCTGCGTATCTACATCGCTTGCACTAAGTACATACGAGTAAACGAAATTGTAAACGACACCGGGATCATCCGCGAATGTCCAGACGCGGCGGGCGACGTCAATTATTATTCCCGCCCGGGTCAAAAAATCGACCCCTAGTAATGTCTTGGTGTTTGCCCCTGGCAACACTAACATTGGGCAAACAATTTCACGACCTTCAATGACAATACTTACCTCGGCCGACAACAAGTGCCTCCACCCTTGTGTTCCGTCAGCAAGGTGAACGTACCTTTTCGTGTTGCTAAAACTTACTCCGGAGTCAACTAAAACTCGGTACAATAAAGGGCTCGCAAGACTATGTGTTGCACCCGTATCCACCACGGCCACGCCGTGACGGCCCATAACATTTATATCTACCATCGGGTATAATTCCCGTGATGTGACGTTATTGATGCGTACGTAACTCGAATCGTTATCACTAAAATTATTAAACGACGCTTCGACCGGTTTTGTACTATTATTATTACATACGTCACATCGGGACTTCACGACGTCCGGCTTACCACAGCCGTAACACCGCAACCTACTCGCGAAGGGCGGCCCGCTACTTGGCCCCGTACCTGACGCCTTATCACCAGTCGTCTTATCACGGTGACGACAGTCATCACTAAGATGCCCGAAAGAACGACAATGCCTACAACGCGATCTCGATTTATTATGGTTGCGCGTCGCGGTCTCGGTCTCGGTCCCCGTGTTATCGGTAGGTATCTTAGATAACGAATGTTTGTTTTGATTTTTCTTCAATTTAAAATAACTTTCCTCCGCGATTCTGGCGCTATACAATAACTTATCTAAGCTTACTATACTATCGCGGGGTACACGCTTAATTACACGTCTATGTAGTAAACCGTAACACATATCTATTTGCAATTGTTCGTCTAGCTTATATGGTAGCTTTGCGATTAATGCACGCACTTTGCATATGAAAGAATCAACACGCTCGTCGTCACGTTGCTCGGCGGCGTAGATCTCGCGAAGTACCTGATGCGCGGGCTGCGCCACGCCGTAGGTATCGCGCAGGCGCGCGAGCGCGTCGGACCATTTGCTCACCGACGCCTTCACGCCGCGCCACCACACCGCTGCCTCGCCCTCCAACAACATAGGAAGACCTCGAAGGGCGTGAGCGTCGCTGATGGCCGTGCATTCTTTATATATCTGCACGGAATCCAGGAACGCCTCCAGGACCTCGGCGTCCTTGGAGGCTCCGGTGAACCTCGCCGTGCATTTGGCGAAGTTGATGCCGGCGGCGGCGGCTCCGCTCGCGCCGGCGTCGGCGCGGCACGCGCTCGTGTCGGCGCGGCCCGCGCGCGCTGCGGCGTGTCCCGCATGCGCGTCGGCGCGGCTCGCGCCGGCGTCGCCGCTGCTCGCGGCCGCGGCACCCCCGTTGCTCGCGCCGGTGTCGCCGCTGCACGCGTTCGGTTGAAGAGAGGCCCCGATGGGAGTGGATGTCCTAAACTCGCCGGTGGACGTCAACGCTGTGATGAGGCTTTTGTTCGCCTCCATCTGCGCACGCGTAATCGCCTCGATTAGCGTGGATAAAAATTGATCCGTGGGCTGCATTGTGGGGTGCGGCGCTGTCGGTGCCGTTCTGCTGGATCTCGCGGCGTCCCCGCGACCAAGCTCCACGACGCTGTCCTCGTCCTCCGTGAGCGTGGCGTCGTCATCACGGCTTCGCTGCCGGAGTGCTTCCTGCCTCGTTAACGGCATTTTGGATAGGATAACGCGTAGTTGCACACTTCAACAGTTCGCACAAATCACACAATGTTCACAGCTTGCACGTGTTACTCACTCAGTCAGTAGGTAAGTTCGTGCCACGAGTAGGGCGCCATTATAACACAGGGTTTGTTATAAGTCCAAACACGTTGTTAGAAATATAGTTCGTATAATAATAAAAAAACACAAGTACACAACAGTAGGTACAACAAGAGTGACTTAATCAGAATTTACAATAAAAAACTCAACGCGGAGCACCGCGGAGGAAAAATCAATATCACGCGTCCGAATCACGCGGCGGTCGGGCGGCTCTCTTGCGCGTCACGGGCTGCGCCGCTGCGCGGGACCGGCGGGGCGAGGGTCGCGGGAGTCGCGGTAGTAGCGGGCGCGGGGATGCGGCCGCGTTTCGTTAGCTGCGCGGCGCGAGACGTATGGCTTTCAAAAACCCCGCGCTACACTTCGTAATATTTTGTAATATTTCGGTGTTTTTTCTGGGTACATTGGAAATTAAATCCATGTTTTTTTTTTATTAAAACATATTTGATGCACTATTAATATATACAGACAGGTGTTCATATCAGTTCAAAGCCTGGGCACTCTATAAACATTGCACAATTAACAATATATTATCACATAAACCAGTCACATAAAAAGTAGGTCTAGTTGCCTGCGGGTTTATAATAAAAGAACCAGCGTATCCAGAGCTTTTCTTAAGTCAAACTTAGAATCATGCGAAGTATATTCAAAGATAAATTTTAAAAAATATACAAAATTAGTCCTTATTTCAACGAGAATTCTAAATTTCGATCTGTCAAGTTGCTGTTTCAAATTAAAAACATAACACTGGCCGGTTAGACGTATAATGGCGTATTTACCATAGACATGTACTTGAGTACACCTGTCAAATAGTTGGAACGAGTTATGGTGGACGCAATCACATTACATGAGACGCAGCTGCCATTACATCTTTGATACAGGTTTTAAAAAGTTGCCCAGCATTTATGGTGATACAGGTGCCTACATAATTGCAAGAGATTCAATGGTGTTAATAAGATAGAGTTATTCTTAGAACTCGGATTGCGTTATGACTTCGTAGAAGACATGTGGCTGCTTTTTTGAGTTTTTTTATTTTATTTGGATGAGTCATTGCAAAAATATTTAACAAGTAGTCAAGTTCTGCGAAGTTGTTACAAAAGTCGGATTTAAAACAAAATTGACCGCAAAATGTAAGTATGTTCATCTTACGGCCAGTTTCTTCATCAAAAGTTAAAGTTAAAGTAATGTCTAAAGTAAAAGTAACGGTCAAATTCGTTTTTTCAAGGCTAAACTGACAGCAAAATTCATAGAAAAATTGAATTTAACCGTTACTTTTACTTTAGACATTACTTTAGCCATAACTTTAACTTTAACTTTTGATGAAGAAACTGGCCGTTAAGGTACAATAAGAGTAAGGTAAAAAGATGAAAATAAAAATATTGTAATAAGTTTATTAAATATTTCGGTCCGCTCATTTTACCTATTGCCGATAAAATATTTTCATTTCACATAAAATCTTCACACACACTCCACAATAATCGAAGAACGAAGCAATACAATGTAGCAAGTACGAGTCATATTACAAAAAAATACAGTTTCTTCCTACTGGATAATATTCATAATAGACACAACAGCAATAACGAACGAATGGATATTTATATTAACATTACGCCAAGGAATGTAAGCCAGACGTTACAAATGGCCGGTATCAACGATATAATCATTGAAAAACTAAGTACCTGTTCTACATAGGAAATTGTATGCTAGGGTATCACAAAGGCCCTGGACACAAAAGCATGTGAATAAATAAACTGCCCACGCCAACTTAACAGCATCCCACGCATAACAAAACACTTAATACACTCGGGATAAATCTATAAAAATATAACCCAATAAAAATGTTTGCCTACAATCAATGGACAATGAGATAACTGACTATAAACATGCACTAAAATTTAACCACGATATAAAGTATAAGAACTTCTTTTTGAAGGAACGTTTGCGTGTGAGAATGTTGAGGGTTCGGTAAACTTCAAATAATACTCTTACGTTGCCCATAATCAGATTATTCTAAATATTGGGCATCTTATGTAGGGTACGGACGTTCCACAACTTGCTAATATTTGGTTATTGTTGGGGTCTGATGCTTATAATAATCTTGATAGTTTATTGGCAGGTTATTATAAATTGTATACCGAATTAGACTATGAATATTTCGTAACACTATGAATATTAAAATATCTAGGATACACTAATTAAAGACTGAGCATGAATAATAAAATCTGATTTGTTAGTATGTACTTAAGGTAAAAGAAAATATTAATATTAATTCAACGGCTCAAAAGTAAAATCCGTACAAATTGAACCTTTGCCGGCATATAAAAGCTTAATTAAAAACATAATTAATAAATTCATCTGGCGAGATGTCAGAACCATCGACATAGTTTCTCGGAGACTCGAGTCGCGAATCTTAAAAGCAGTGTAAAATTTAAAAAGTTTCGGAGGAAAATTAAGGATCGCGACGAAGGAGGGTTTTGAAGTTCCGAAGAGTTGCATCATGTAACTTTGTTAGGCACGGTGAGTTACCTCGTTAACTGGCGCGACGAAATATTACAGAAGTAAAACTCAAATTAATCTAGGGTTTTTTTTCCTAAAAGGATATTCCTCTGCTAATGAGCTAGATTGTTAGCCCGCCCTCGACGTTCGCCTTTGTGGCAACTGACTCTGTTTAGCTTTCTGCAAACTTCATTAATGTGCATTATTGTTTGGCGTTTTTGCGTTATTTATGTTGTGTCTACTCACGTTCTCTTAAATTAAGTAAAAAAATAAAACTACTCCTGTCGACCTCTATTTTCACATCGATTACTCAACATTACGTACTATAATTCTATGCTTAAAAGGTCGTGTAATTTATGGCAACGATATTTCAATTTCAGTCCGCGTCTATCAGTGAGAGTAGCCCTGCAGTGCGATTTATACCGCTGTTATTGGGTAATAAAGACATAAAGGCTCGTAGCTGGTCCCCTAAACAAGGTGTGCTTATCTCACTATCGATTGGAGCAGCTGTAACGGGTGGGACATAGTGGCCTGATCTATTTATTAACTGTTCGAATACGGGTGGTCTCGGAAAATTACGACCTTTCTATTCAATCGAAACTTTTTCCAAACCCACTTTATTATTCATCCATTCAAATGTCTACATAAACAATCCGAAGTAGGTATCTCTATCTGCTTAACTTCACGCTTGTAATAATAAACGACAAAATAACATAATTTATGCATCTACAACTTTGCTACAGCGTTCTGCATGACAATGGCGTCGCAGAACAAAGTCAGTTGGGAAATGTATCCGAACGCGTTCGAGGGATGAAATTGAAACGTTCACTTTTTGGATTTCGAACTTTCTTACGAATTTTTTCTTCAGAGAGGTTATAGTGGTAAATGCTGGCGCCATTTTATTAAAATCATATCTTTTTAAAACTGGTCGCCATAATGAGATGGTGTGTGTCCATTATTTTTTATCTTCAGAGTTAATGAGGTGAATTCCTGTGTTGTATAATAAGCTGTAGTGTTATAATTAACGTCAAATAAACGGTGATAGTCTATTATTCAAGTTATTCTTATCTCGGTGAGGAAACCACATATACAACGAAGCAGAACCTGATTGTAGGTAATTACCCTACTTAAGCATTTAATACGAGTTCCCGGAATGTAAAATTCGTATAGTAAATAAGCGGTATAGATGTACGGGATGATAAAACCAATCGACACCGCAAACAGCACCAAAACTATTTGTAACCACTCACCCATCAATTTAGCGGTCCTATTTATTTGTTCAATCGCGTTTGATAGATTTACAGTCACAAAAACTGGGTTACTATTTTTAAAGAGACTCGTGTTAAACATGTACATATATATTCTGACCGGTCTGCACGTGCCTGATAAATTCCCACAATTTCTCTCATCTCGCTTCCGTAACCGTGCAAACATTGTTGTCTTTTTGTTCTCAGCCAATGGAATTACAGTATTAATCAGCGAAAATGAACCTTTTAGCGAAATGTCAAAAGGTTTACAAAGATCTTAGTAACGAGGCACGGTTAGCAGAAACAAAAGAATGTTCTGTCTGCGCGGCCAGCGAGGCGGGGAATGAAATAGCTGTGGCAAGCGCCCGATATGAAATCACAGGTCAATTTTACAGAGTACCTAGTTATAAAATACAATTGATATCTTTGCTGAAACTTAAAATAAAATAGGTAGGTATTCTACCAGATTACAAAGTTTCTGGTCAATTTGATCTTAAACTCAATGTTTTTTTAGGAAAATATTTTATGTCGGAAACTCGATACTTTAAGTAAGTGCCTACATCCGTGAAGATTGATGCACGATGCAGTCGGACGCACCGATAACCGACAACCGGCTTTCTTTCGGATAAGCGGCAAGTCCGCTCTTTGTCTGACCACATTAATTTAAATCTATGATATAAACCCGTTTTGAATTGTTAAATTGATTGTGCTTACTGGGTTATCGTAGGGTTTCTTATTGCCGTGCAGTGCTACATTAATAATAGTAGGTAACTTCATATTGATATAAAAGCGACTGAAAGCACGTCAAGCGAATAAACAGAAAGATAGCTCAAAACGGAATCTAAATTTCCTGTTAGAATTGACCGAATGTGAACCCGATTCAAATTCCGGCGGGTGCGGGATTGTAGCGCTCAGGTGTAGCGTGGCGCCGGGCGCGACCGGTCCGGCGGGCGCGCGGCCCGGTCCGGTCGTCCGGCTGCCGGCCGTCCAAGCACACATTTCCGCTTGATTAGAGGACGTGCGAGTCGCCGAGGACACCTGCGCCATCTGTGTGCCGACTTTTCACTGCGCTTTGTTTTGGAATTCTGAATGTAACCCCGACGAAGTTTTATCGCTGAGGACCGACGCGATGCGGGTACCGTTTGACTTTTGCCCGACAGAAACGAAATTTTACTGCGATATATTTCGTTTTATTTCATCAGCGATTTCCTCTGAAAATTCGGAGTACGTGAACTAATTTTCGTCATGTATTTTCGTCTAGCCGCCCTTCTGTAAAACATGATTTATGAAAAAGAAATAATGTTACTTATGAAAATAATTTACTTGACCTTTTCTATCATATTCAGAGAAATGGGAAAGAAAACGAATTATGGCGGCGTATAAAAGTTATTGCTTGTTTATGAAGGTCTGTTTTATAGAGCTCTAAGGCAGGAACTTCTTTATCGATGCTTTATAATGTAATGATATCCGGAAAGATAATAAAGTTTGCGGGTTAAGTAGAAACATTACAGATGTAAATGAATGTTTTTATTAATATTATTGTTTCTTTTGTTTCAGGATTTATCTTCTTTACTTTGAGCTCATGATCTCAAGTATCACCACGTTATAACATCAAGCTGCCCTGCCCACCATTAGGTAAGCAGAATACTCTAAATAAAGTAGGTAATTGGAACAATCTCTTCTGTAAATAAAAGATAAATGACGACATCTTAGACACAACTGCAGGAAAATAAATTGTCAGTATAAAAGGAAATCTCATTGCTAACAAACGTTTTCAGTAAACAGAACAAAATGATTATTTATGCAAGCAACCCAAAGACTTTCAAGAAAAACGTGGAAAAGACAAAACAAGAAACAATCTGCGGACCGTTTACCCAAGTTCTCGTTGTGAAGGCATCAATCCTCCATCAAATTGCGTAGAAAGGGGTAATTTGTATCTTTTTTTCAATAAAGCAACACCTGTGCCCAGCTATTTGTGTTCTCTCTAAGCTTAAAGCTTTGTAAATGTTGCACCATTTGTAGCGGAATTGAAAAACTGTTTCGTTTCTCAGTCGCAACAGTTTGTCGTGTGGTGTGGAGTTGGCCTTATTTGTCTCGGTGTTCTTTTGTTTTTAGTTGTGTACTTGCCGTCTTGTTGTTGTTTTATAATAAGCCTTAGACTTTGTAACTGCAGGACTAATACTAGTGTTCGAGTTGGTAATTAGATGTTTTCTTATAGCTATCCTATATTTAATTTTGTTGTTCGTCCCCCTTCTTTTCCAACCTCGACCAGGCTTTTGGTTTCGTTTTACATTTAGCTACAACTTTTGCTATTATATTCTTTACAAATCATTTAAAAAGGTTAAAGGTGATCGATCCTCATTATGTCTTAAATAATGATGAGCATTCCTAACTCTCACTGTACACGCATCACAATACAACAAAACCATCAAAACTTCTTGTCGCTGTCAAAAATTAATGCCGTCTTTATAATACTTCGTTTAACAATAGAACGCATCACTGAGCAATGACAAACCCAGTCAATTGGCCATAATAAATTACTATTACTATTATAATAAAGATACAGCGTACATTTTTCCTTTTATTTCTTTATGGGCATTTAACGCGCCGTGTTCCGTACACTGCCGTTCAAAATATATGACCAATCATTTTTCAACGACACTCGCTTTCAGACAGATTTAAAGCATGGTTTGAATGACGCGTATTTCGAATGTGTCAATCACACGTATGGCCGCCCCCAAATGTACAGTGGCCAGGCACGCCTGGGACTCGTCTGAAATTGTCGGCTGTTCGTAGCTAGTGCTGATTAAAGAGAGTTTAGTTTGGCATTTGGACACTTAATTAGGTAAATGTTTGTGGAAGGCCAACAAGGCAATCTAATTTTGCGATGTTTCTTTGCATTTTGAGTTGAACATTATTTCTCTTCGTCATTCTATAAGTAGGTGATTTATACCAAGCAATATTCTTGGCTTGGTGTAGGATGCATACGCAGTAGTGACAGGCGGCAGTACGACAAATAGGACTATCGGGTGCTGCACAATGAATATTTATGTGCACCTCAATGTTGTTTAAGATGAGGTAGGTTCATTTTAATTGTACATCGTTTCATGACCATCTTTGGAAGGAGATTTCATGATGTTGGTTCAGCTATTTATACGATCAGTTTGTATACTTTAAAGAAATGGTTTACCTTTAAACCCACCCTTATTGTAAGTCATGATGGGTGTGTATCAATCCGAAGAAGACTTGCGAAACAGAACGTGTCAGCTTGTAATAAGTTAATTACTTTCCCTCTCTCATTAAGGAAAGAACGGCTGAAATTAAAACTACTTTTACAAAATTAGCTCACGATTTATTTAACTTGACCGCTAGCTTTGCTGTCGTAAAAAGTTGTCGGACAACGTAATTACTTAATTAAATCTGGAAATTTAATCTTGACTGTAGCATAATTTCATTTGTTTTATTTGCAAAGGGACATTGCTTCTTGAACTAGTTGGTCATGTCCTTAGGCCATTATTATAATGACGGACAAGATTATTTTTCGTCGTCACATTTTCTCAGCCTTGTTTATTTTCCTGTGGTGATGAAGCAGAATTTTAATTAAAGCTATGTGGGTCAAGGTGTTGTTTGCAGCGCTTTTACGCAAAGGTTACCCATTTTCACAGTCATTTAGGTGCACGGGAGCGCCAGTATATTTTGTTCTAAATTAGGTAAACCGACCGGCTAAGTCAATGTTTGGAAGCAGTTATGTTCAAAGTTATAGGCAACAATTCAACTTTGTTAGGCTTTTGTTTTCAATTAAAATCTTACAATATCATACCAGATATAATGAACCGAGGCAATGCCACGTAATTTAATTATGAAACTGCTAAAATAAAATATAGCATAACTTTATAAAGTAATTATTTGTAACTTGAAAACAAATCTTAATCTCAAGTTCCATTGAACTTCTAAAGGTTATTGTATCTCAAAGCGGCAAATTATCTATCTCGAATTTCTCGCAATTTACTAACTTGTAGTAACAAAGGTTAATAGCAGTTACCTATTTCGAATCAGAGCTTCGTGATAAAATTTAATGGTTCGTTTCCACTATCGTTTGCAGTAATAGCTTCAACATTTACCTCGTCGGTGATACTTGATTCGATAGCTGTTACCTTTAGTATGTAGATTTCAGGGCTTGCTTCGCCGTTCTACGTGATCTCTAGATAGGTCCATGCGGGCTCTAAATTGAGGCTCGACGGCCGGTCCGACATAATGTTCTTGCAGCGACATGCTTTTGTCAGGCCGATTCAAAGGTGGTTGTCCGTAAGTGGGTCAGTTGGGATTTGCGTTCGATATATTCAGTTATATGTGCCTTGCAGCTATTGTGGCCTGCTCTTTGTTAGACCTTTTAGCTTTGCGATAGTTATTTAGTGTACGTGTTCGCATACACGAAACTAAAAACCCATACGAATACATGCTCCCCGTTTTATAACAAACTTTTTTATATTTTTGTGCAAATACGACCACTTTTTGCAACAATACGTTCACATGAACGGTTTTTTTATCATTGTTATACTCAAACACAATGCGTCTTCAATGTTTGGGCGCGTTGGAAACGATTGTTTTACGTATATCCGATTGGTCAGGGTAGGTAACAATAAAAAGCGCTCGTGAAAAATCAAAAGTGCCCGCTGTGGCTGTCGTAAAGTATTTTCGGGGTTTCAAAACCTTCATGTTTTAGAAATGGGCCGTCAAAACAAATGGCGGGTGAAAAATACAAGGGAATATAAACAAAGGCTTGTTTGGTCGTAGGTTGTTCGGCGTGGGGTGGTAAGCGCCTCATTTCGACAGGCGGATAAGTGCGGCCGTAATCTGTGCCGGAGCTCGTGTAAATGCAAATTGTCCCATAAAGCCATCGCAGCCCCGCCGCCCCGCCCCTCTCTCTTAATGAAGAGGAGCATCTCGGACGGAAGCCCACGTCCGTCATCTCCACAGCGGTTTACGTGGCCTGTAGATACATGACGAAATTAGATTCGCCCGAAATTGGTTTGCATACATGTTGCAATTAGGAGCGAGATTCGAGACTAATACGTTTTTGGGTCTGTTTTCTCTTTGATGACGATAATTCGTTTACGTGTACACCGATGCCTGATTAACCCTTTTCAAATCGATGTTACTTCTTTAATACTCATTTTGTTATTGAACTTGCTTAGTAAATAAAGAAGGGCTGCGAAAACTCGAACGATTTGAAGAGAAAGAAATTAACCTCAAATGAATAAACTTTGATTAAGTTCATCAGGTGAAAGCGGCGAATTTTTATAACAATAATAACATAAAGTTTATGAGTATTGTAGTTTCGTTTGCAGTAGTAAAGGGAAAATGAGTAATTTGTACTGCTTGAGACCAAATCTCCTTTGGGCTAGTAGAAGGGAGCTGAGGTTATAGAATATTTCTAAGATTCACAATTTTGTTTTACATTCTCAGGCCTTATTAATCTTATAACAAAAACTGTTACCCAAGTATGAAAAGTTCAAACGCATAACTTTTCTCTATTCACTGTTCGTCGGAACGGTGCTTATGTTCCATTTTATTGCTGTCTAGTTAAGTCTAGGGCTGTCCGAAGCCATCCAATTTATGTTATACCAAATTAACAGTTCTATACTGTTATTGGAAACCGACGGTGTCTGTACCCTGTAATCAGTTTCACTGACTTACTGCGGCTCGCCCTATTACCGGCCATTATCCTAACGATTACGTTTATTTTAATTACTCTGATTGGATCCGATAACGAACGATGTGAGTCGGTTATGATTCTTTTATATTATTGTTTTACTGTCCGTGTTTGTGTGTTGTGCTCAAAATATGGCAGTTGAAGTTTTTTGTGTTGCGTGGAATTTTATAGGGCGTTTTACATTGTCATGTTTTTTTGTTTAAACGGTCTCGTTTAGCAACCTCAATAAAACATTGTGTGTGTAGATTGAGATCTGTTGAATTAATTAACCAGGTCAAAAAACTTCAAAGAAACGACGCTAACTTCGACCTAAATCTAGACACTAACACCCACAGGATAACTAACATGAATACGATTCGATAAACACAACATAATGACCACAAATTAATTCGTAACTACCGCCCGTTCAGTCTGAATGCCCATTCTGATTATCAATAAACGTTTGGAGCTGAACAACTGAACATTGCCTTAAGAAGCAGTCGGTGAAACAATACGTACTGCCGGGGTCCCGCCTTGAATTACAAGTATGTCGACTTGACGTGAATTCGAATAGGGACACGACTGAGCCAACGATATGTTTTATGTTATATACCTATAACAGTTTCGCTGATGCCTTATAAAGTAAACGTACCGTTGAATTTTCGAGGCACGTAATTGCTTGCCTATCGTGTTTACACCGAAACAAGTGTTCTAACTGATAAGGAAATCTTTAATCTTTTTTGCTATTGTAGTTCTGAAGTTTATTTTCTGTGTTGGTTCAGGAAGAAAATTGTACGTAGTTAACTTTTCACCGTTTCTAGCGAAGTGATTACTTCTTGCGGTGTTGTTGATCTAATAGTTTTTGCCTCTGGTTCCGCCTGTGTTGGTACTATTTTATGCGCGTAACGGGATTTTTTGTGCTAAAATAAATACTTACTAAAAACCCGTTTTATTACTTGCAGTAAATTGAATATTCAATATGGGATACTATAATAAAAAATGATAAAATGTCAGACATAAACCATAGTAGCCTATGGAGCTGTAACAATCTAAGTACTATTTAAGATCTGCCCAACAATTGAAAAAGTGTTCTGCTTCTACATCAGGCCAAAGGAGTTACAAAATTTCAAATCAATCATGGATCACTCCGTACAGGTACCCAATCTGTTAATAGTGCTATAAAACTTTATACTTCAAATAGCCTGCACTTCACAAGTGCACATAATAATTAATAGCGGGCCACAATTAAACGCAAATTGTCGGCCACGCATCAGTTTCCAAAACATTTTGTTTTCACTTCACGCCGATTCGAGTCATAAAAACTGCTTTAACAATTATAAAGAACTCGTAATAGTTTTTACAGCTCGTAATATATAGGATCAAATCACAGAGAACGTATCGAATTGTGTAATTGTTGTATTGGTTCACTTGGAAAATAATTATGGAAGTTTTGAAGATTTTATATTGATGGGCAGTGGAGCGCGTCGGTGAGAACTTTGTTAATCTACATTTGATACTGGTTGGAACGGAATACGCTTGTTTTTTTTTCACCACAACTTTGGGTTGGTTTACTGTCTTCGAATATTTTAGGACGTTGTACTACGTGGGTCTTCCACGCTTTTGGTTTTGATGCTATAGATACAGCTCTTGTACTTCTACATTACTGAAAGTAAAGTGCATAATATAAACAAGAGATTGGATCTTTTTACTTGCCATATACTTTTAATCAAGAAAGAATTCTGCTCTAGTTAAGCATGAATACTTAAAGGAAACTACCAATTCATTCCCTGCACTAAAGTTTTTAATTAACGGTATTTAAACATTCTTCACTCTGAATACTTTGATTTGAAAAAATGAGGTCAATAAGTTTTATAGCACAGAGTACTTTAAAAATTAATTAGTTTACTGAGTCTTTCATATTTTCCGTTCAATTAAAAGTTGCATAAAGTTACTAGGAAAAGCTGACATTTTAAACTAAAAGTACTTCGTGTTAAACGTCGTGTTTATACTTGTTTTTGTTTTTTTTTTTTACGTTCTCTATTTTCGGGTATCTTCACACGGTCCGAAAAACCGCGGTTTCACGGTCCATAAGCCCACGTCAATCTACATTTTTGAGTACGCGAGTTGGTCACAGCGATATTCGATACACTATATTGTGTAACAGAGCATAGATATCCTCAACTAACGGCCGACTCCGCCACTGAGGTAGGCCATAACGTTTCGTGGGAGACCGTTCAGAATCGCCTATATGCATGTAGTTTTGACGTCTAATATCGTATCATGGGAACCAAGTTCCGATTTCACACGTGAACCGACTCTGGTTTAAAACTTTTACTGCATAAAGTCACGTAACCTTGTTAGTGCGACAACAGTAAAGTTCGAATTATCTAAATATAAACATTATCAAGTTTGTTTATTAATGTTGTTTGTTAGTGGAGGTCGCGAGGTGACTCTCATTTTATAGTGCTTTAAATTCTGATATCTTAATCTGATCATTAGCGTCCTTTACCTGTACTTTATGAATGCTCAAGCGATATCTATCTCATGGCTGTGCACTGTATCGGATAATATTGTGCCCCATTATAGAGGTAAGATATTTTGTATGGACCAAGACTATCGTTCCCGGAATTAGTTTTTGAATCGTCGAATGCGTTGTATATTATATTATTTTATTATGTTGTGACTTTCGAAATATAATCTGAGCAATTTAATCTGCCTTCCGATTTCTTTGAATTCATAAGATGATTCAACGCTGCTAACTACGGAATTTTAGTAGGTTGTTATGGCTCTTATATGGGTTGTAAGTAATCTTAATTGCTACCATCTTAAGTTAACGTCGCTGACTTTTGAACTAAATATTTAAGTTAGTATCATATTTTGTGAAGTTCCTGCTTATACTTGCCTACCATCTGTTGTACTAGAGTAGGTACCGTTTATTTTTCTATAAAAAAATTGTTATAGTTAACCTATCTAATCGATGAGAATATTAGGTACTAGCTTTTGCCCGCGACTTCGTTCGCGTGGAATAGTGATTTTTGGTTTGACCAATAGATGGCGCTATATGTCCGAAATAAATTTTATTTTTATATTTTTTTGTAATAAAAACTATCCTATGTCCTTTCTCAAGTTCCAAACTATGTCTGTACCAAATTTCACACAAATCGGTTCAGTAGTAGGTATAGGCGTGAAGAAAAGACAGACAGACAGACAGACAGACAGACAGACAGAAAGACAGACAGACAGACAGACAGACAGAGTTACTTTCACATTTATAATATTAGTTAGGATGGGACCTACATAGGTACTTTATACTCCCAAACATTTTAAATCTCAACTCGTCCTCATTTCCAATTTGTGAATAAATGATTTTAGGACATTTTCTCATATTTTTTTCTTATTTTTCAAGAACAATCTTACAAGACTAATAACACAATCAACCGCCTACTATCAAATAATCATCCCACTAACAGTGACGTTATTTTTGTTCGCGCGCACGTTTGTTACATTTCGCTCGTCAGTCAGAAGTAAATGGAAAGGAAGCAGCTGTCAGACAGGTTGTAAAACGGCCTAGCCGTGTTACCATAGTTACCATAGGGCTGCCAAGCCACCACAGGGCTGCCATCTAACCAATCGTGAGTTATCGCCACTCATAGTAAAATATTATGTCCGCTGTACGCTGTAGTTTTTGAACATTGTTAGCACGCTGTTTTATGTTTCCTTCTTCAGTGGAGATATTTGCATTGGATTGATGGACGTATCCTTGTGTTTTCTTAGCTGTGTTTGTGTTAAAATATCCAATTTTAAATATTCTGTAGCAACCACACAGCAGGTAGTATGAAAAGTTACCACACAGTATAAAGTGAAAATATTTATCAAATGTGGCATTACTCAAACAAAATTGTTGACACTCAGAGAATTTGTAATTTGACTTTCTTAATCAAAATTGGGACATCGCAAACATTATCTCATATTAGTTACACTTTTCAAACTAAAGAATTTGAAGAATGTCACATAATAACGTGATACCCCTGGTAACGGTGTATGTGCTTGCGCAGTCAATGTTTTTATAATCGCCACTTGCAGGACGCATGCGCGGCTCAGGAATTTAGATGTGTTGTTAGAATTTTTCATAGAAAATAGAAACGAGTTCAGGTTTTTTTTACCATAAAATGCTAAAGTTAAGTTCTTATGCAAATTGTTTATGACTAACAAGAAATTTTTGCTTAAATATTATTCGTTTTAAGATTTTAGATAAGATCGAGTGTTATTTTGAAAGCGGCGTTAATATTCTATGTAATACCTCTAAAATCAATGAATTACGCATAGAGAATTCAGAAAGGCTGAACTTATTAGACTTAAAGGGCTAGGATGTTATTGAAAGTAAAAAATTCAGCGCTCAGTCCCGTGAAAATCTTTGCCGATTTGCATGAAAAACTCGTCAATGAAATTACCAGCTTTCTATTCTTTAAAAGTTATTACTTAAAAGGCTTTCAACGTTGGTGTTAAGGTTGAGCAGACAATAAAAATTATAATGCGTTTTTAGTTTGAATAATTCGACAGTTAGGGTATAACAATAAGATATTATTTTTTACTACATACTTATGCAGAAAACCTTGCCTAGGTGTAGGGCATAAAATCTAATGTAGTTATATAGGTTTTGTACTGGTCCTAATCGCACGTGCGTCGTTATAAATGGCTTAATATTATCACACTTCATTTAAGGTACCATTTGGAGATTGGTACATTAGGTTATTGTGTTATTCGTCATTATGTCTAGAAGTATATTTATTTAGATAAAAAAAGGTAAACTAAAGCTTAAAATGATTTGTCTATTTTATCTTAGACGAATTATCACTAGACTAGTTTACCTGATAGTGACCGGGAAAGTAGAAGGAAGGAGACCGAGAGGCCGAAGTCCCATACGGTGGTCTGACCAAATAACTAAAGAGCTGGAGATGCCTATGAATGTTGCAATGCATCAAGCAACAGAACGCAATAAATGGCGACATCTAGTGGACAAGATCAGAAGGAGTCACGATCCTCAGCAGTGAGGGAAACGACTAAGAAGAGAAGAGAGAGTTTACCTACTCTTATGTTGATTATGTCCTACTCTGACACCAAAACTGTCAAGATACGTAAGTATCGTATATAAGAGTTTTTGATAAAACAGTTTGCAAAAGACAGAAAGAAACAAATCACGTAAAATCAGAAGTCACATCTCCGTTCCTAGTATCTGTGACACTTATTTCTTTTTGTAAGGCCAACGACACACAAAGTAGGTTGATAGAAAACAGTTTCGGTCTTGTTGCACTCGCAATCAAAGCGTCCACACGGAAAATGGAATTAATCGAATCATCTGTCCTTTGAGTGTCGCCGACCGTTTGCAGGCGCATTCATTAATAAATATCTAGCCTAGTTAAGGCTAGCCTCACTGGGTAGGTCGATTTCACACTTCTTTGAAGCAATGATAGCGATGCACCTCAACACTTCTGCTGTTAAGGCTCATAATGTGGCATTTAATACAAAAGCGCAATAATGAATTATTGTAATAAAGATAAAAGTGAAAAAAATGCAAGTTGGAAGACCTATTTAGTTCTTAAATATATGAGTCATGAATCATGATTTTAGAGCCTTTGTCTATAGCACAAGTCCAATAACATTGAAGCGTCCATTGTGCCGAAGGGTTTTATTACATGTGTCAATTTTGAGTGACGTGTAGAGGGTTAACAAAATTTATATGTGCTAGTCATTTAATCCAAGAATGCCATCCTCGAGACATGCTCACTAAATCACCTCGTCCTCTTTATGCTGTCTCAACTGAAGTGTCGTGTTCCCTCACTCGAACTTTATGCACCGTAATAAACTGCAACGGTACTCACTACGACACGTCGACTATGAAATTGAGCCAATATTTGTGTTACAGCAATTTTCCGTGCGACAACATTACAGCAAAACTATTCAAAATTTATCGTTGCAAACCAAATGCGGAAGCTCTAGTCAAAGCCGTAAAAATCTTACCGGTGCGTCGACTGCGCTTTTGCTCAAACCAACGGTTAGTTGGAAGTGAAATCCTCCCATTCATTCGTTCATTCATTCATAAAACGCATTACCGTCACCGCGCGCCCTAACCCCGCCGTCTCGGTTGCAACGCGGAATACGTTAAAGGAGATCCTCGGTACACTGCAATACGGGATGGAAACGTGAACGCGGGATTTTGTTGCAAGTTACGCTTGCGGAGTCCCGGGTAAGCTTAGCTCCTGGGTGTGCATCGGGCTTTGTGCCCGCTCGGGCGAGGCCCGCCGCGTTTTGTATTCGCCTTTAATAAAACCAGAGGAAAGGAATGAATATGTCAGTTTGCGAAGATTGGGAGATGATATTCGGTGTACGCTGTATTTTTTTTTTGTTTTGTTTGAACTACTTTTTTCGTAGCTTTTTAATTATTCTCTGGTACCTAGTTAGTTTTTGGAGTAGTAGTAGTAAAAGACAAATGATTAAAATGGCCTGTGAGATTGTTCTCAAAAGATCTTGTATCAAAAACTATAACAAAAATATCTACAGCTTTACGTTATAAACAATGTAACAACGAACAAACTTGTTGTCGGTATGTGTTAAGAATCGACACCACATACCTACTTCGTATCCATTGTAGATATTCGCTAAAATATTAATTAAAAATATTATCCGTCGGGAAACACAATTCCCCGTAGCGATGTCCGCAGTCGTGCTCCGCTCTATCTCAGCACGTTGCCCCATTGTATCAGAAATCCAATTTTTATTTACAATCACAATATTATCATCCAACTTCCTTTCGTATAAACGAAGAACAACGGTTTTATCAACGATAACTGTTCTGCTTCCATTCTCCTTATTGGCAATCGGGCCATACGAGCATGGATTTTTATCTGTCAGGATTCTTCCACTGAAGCAATGAAGACAATATATATGAGCCTGTCTAATTTATTTCATGGGCATTCCTTATTTAGGGAGAACACAGATTTTTCCATTTCAAGGGAGAGTAGATTTATTCGTCGGATCATTTCCCTAAAACCCACTTCACTTAATAACCCTAAAAGAGGAGCCAGATATCTCACACGGAATCCGTAGGATTTTCGCTTGTGCTCGGCCGCCCGATCGCGTTCCAATGGGCCACAGTGTCGATACTGTCTATCCGCCGTCTCAACGAGCTATTTCATTATTCAGCCTCACCGACTCCGTTAAAGATGCCTGCGATAGGATTGACTAATTTCGCAGTATGCTTTAGATGAGATGAGCGTCTCGTCTTCATTTAGGCTGAGACCGTTTTGCGGGCTTACTGAACGATCGCTCGATATCTGTCACGTAAGCACGTCATTTGCAACTTCCACTCAAACCTGGAGCGCCTAACCTTCTCTTTCAAAACTTATAATGCAAACAGTAACTTTTAATGTTTATGTAGAATACGTACTTATATTTTTTCAAAGGAAAAGTTTTAATAACAGTCAAACAATTCATAGCTGTTTTTTTATTCTTGTCTACACCAGTCGAAGTTGGAGTTTCAAACGTGTACCGCGATCCGCAGACTTGCGGCGAGTACTGCGGAAATCCTGTACCTTCAGATGCAAACTCCTATTCTTGAAAGCTCTCGGGAATAAAAGCAAGCTTTATTGCTACACACTGAATGAAAGCAGTGAAAACACGTTGAGTTCACTAGAATTAAATGTTTTATAGAACAACGGTTTAATTTAGACAGTCCAGTTTACGATGCAAGTCACGCCACGACGCATTCACTTTTCCCAGCACGAATCAGCGCAGACACTTTTTTGAAATAGAGTTAAATGTAAACAAGTACGCTTTTAATTTGCGTCGCCCGCCGTTGCTTGGCCTAAATTCATTGACTATTCATCCGTGGGCCGCATCCAATCGCGCCAGGGCACGCCTAATCCTCGCTCAGCGATGAAAGTCAAAGCGAAAGCAAGTTGGTGCTCGCTAAAAGCCCTTTGGCGAGGCGTCGAGTCGGTGTCGAGGCGGCGGCGAGGCGGCGGCGTGGAGGCGCGTGTGGCGGCCATCGCCCGCTCACCATTACCGCCCCAAGTGGCAAGTTTTGTGCTCGGCTCATGGACGATTCATCGGCACCTCTCGTTAGGGGCGCACGCCTGAATACCGCCTTAGCACTCCTCATTATTGCGTTTATAAAGGCGCCCATACAGGAGCCTGATTCACTAAGACTCGCTCTGTTGCTGAAAGAGAAAATGGAATTGTGTAGACGTTTTGTTCGCTAAAGTTCCTTTTTTATTCTTTACCGCAAGCCGTCGTCGCGGGGGCGTATCTGAACGTAAGATATTTTGTGGCAACATTCTGCATTGTAAACGTAACGACGTGACGTTTCTCCTGTTCTTTAGTTAACGTTAGACATTAAAGTAATAGGGGGACATAAAATAGACTCGTCGTTTTCCACATAGGTGACTTTATTTTGTGCTTTAATGAACTAGCTTACTTTTTATTTGCACTGGACTGAGTTGCGGTGGCTCTAGTTTTTATAGGACAGGAAATCCTAGTTAGGAATCTGTTAGAAACTTGAACTACCTACATAAAAATGTGGTAGTGGATGCAGCAATGTGGGCAATGTGCACTCAAAAAATGTATTTCCTGTGTTGGGAAGAGTGTTCCGGTAATAAATTAATAAATCTGGTTATAATCGCGGGGAAGTGGCGTGGCTCTCTAACGGGGCTTTGATTGCAAAATCAATAGTGCCGGGGCGTGCAACTATCGGCAGGTGTGGAACCCGGTGATATTAAAATTTGTTAGCAGCGGCGATTAGGGCGCGAGCACGCTGCTCATCGGCAACGCTTAAACCTGCTCTAAGTCGATAGCCCTTTGATTAAATTGAGCATCGATTTGCAGCATCGATTAGCGGCAACTCACTTTGATACTGATGTTACGTTATAATCGTAATTATGAGCCGTTGATATCATAGAAAATAATTATACATAGAGATAAATTCATAAATTTTATCTTCAAATTAATGAAAATAAGTAGTCCTGTTTATATTAATATGTTACGAAATATATTTTGCAGTGATGATGTTTCTACACGCTCAGTAGACTTACCATCGATAACATGGATTACCGGTTCTAAGAAATTTAATTGTTGCTGATGAAGTAAATTTCTTAAGTTCTTGTTTAGCAATTTAGTTTTCGTGCTAGTACATAGTATTTTAGCTTACAGGTAGCAGATTGTTAAGGCGAGGACTCTAGACAGGAGTGCGCCGGAGCGTGCTAACTTAGGCACTTTCGAGTCAAGGACGTTTGAATTCCCGGGATCAAATTAAAAGTTTCTTTCACAGTTTAACACTTTACCAGGCACTAGCGACATTTTCATTTAAATAGCCATTAATGAGAATATATTTGTTAAACTTTTTTGTTTACCTTCTTGCTTAGTTTAATTAGTGGCTCTAATGAGACTGCATTTTAGCCAAATGTGATTATATTAACTTAGTTTGACTTGACTCAGTTTTTTACTTCTTTGTGTGAAAACTGCCAATTTGCTCTGAACTATGAAAGTTAGAATACTAAAATATTAAAGGCTCTTCGTTCTTAGGTTCATAACGTATGTAGACGCAGGCATTCATTCTAATAGAACTCATTGTGCGAGTAGTGAAAGACGAACGTACCTACGCCGCTCCGCTCCGGCCGGCGAGTAACTCCCGGGCCGCATTCTCCTCAGCCGGCCAAGTTTTCTCATTATAGCCGTTAGTGCCGCCCGCCACTCACACTACTACTTACGAGCGTCAAATACGACACGTACGCACCCCGAATGCATCAAAACACATTTATCGCAGAATTCCCCTAACTACCCGTATGCTCACAATAAAACATATTCTATTTCAATATGTTGAGCACAAAAGTTTTCGGCTTAACTCCAGAAGACTATTTTAAAAACGGCAGAGCACGACTTAAGCAACTCATAAAAGTGGAGAGGGCTAAGATATTTTCTGTGGGAGGGCGAGAGGAGCGGTTAGCCGACTTTTACACTGGTTTTATTGTCTCAGCCCCTCGTAAAGCTTCCTTTGTGTTAGTAACGTCTCAAGTTGTATTAACACCGTGATAACTTTAGTAAAGACCGTTTGGTTCGGTGAGTCCGATTGGCTCGTCGACGCAATTAGGCCGAAAGGACGAGAGGCAGAGGTAAGCCGATAGTTTTGATAATAATTTAAATGGTGCCGATGACGTTCAGTCCTATTAATACCCCAGGGAGATACGAAACCCTTGATATTGAATTTCGTAAGCGAAACTGTAGGTATAATAAATTACGGGCATCCCTTAGCGTCGCGGCCTAAACGGTGTTTAGATGTTATGGTGTAATTAGGAAGGTCGCCAGTTCCGCCGGGTCGAGTGTAACCGCTATACAAAGCGGTCGTCGGGTTAATATTCCATAAATGTGAAACTAATACTAAGCACGCGTTATGGAAATGGATCAGGAAACGACGGGGTACAATGAATTTTAACTAAAAAAACGAGTTCATTAGAACGTGGCGACACACGAATAGGAAAACGGTAATGAGCGCTGATCCGTGACGTAAATGAACAATCCTCGCCTCAGTTGTTGAGAAAAACGTCAATCTTACGAACTTTGTAATACAGTTTTAAAAAGAAAATAACTGAATAAACTTCACCTAAAATCCTTGTTTGCATTCAGTTAGAAACGGAAGAAAGTCTCTTACAATTATTAAAATCCGCATCTAAATGTTATAACTCTGAAACTTTTCAATAAGGAAATATTTAATTTCCATTTCAAGAGCTTCATCGGAACGAAAACAAAACAAAAACTTGAAAACATACTCGATTTATAAAAGGAAAACGGGAATCGAGCCGTTGTTCATATTGTTTTTAGAGGGGGGCGTCGATTTCTGCGACGAGAATTTTCCAACGAATTTAGCGGTTTCAATTGATGACGTCGGTAATGGAAAAGTTCAATAGGCAACAACAAAGGCCGATATAAGTTAACGAAGCTCACGAAAGCAAAATTCACGATGGGAGCGCACTCTGGTGGACAGGAAATTAAAAGACAAAAGAGTGGCGGCCAGGGCAGTTTAGGTTCGGAAATGGAGGGCGTGCCCTACCCTCTGCGTTTTTCCATCGGCGCCAAACCGCGACCACCTCCGTATGAATATTAAAAAAGCGCTCTCCGACGTCCGCTATTTTGCCATTATTCGGTTATACCGCTTCACTTCGACAGCAACAACAACTATGGCGTTTCTCTGCAGGGTCTGGTACGATCATTTCATGCGATTGTGGACAATGTCGATGGTAGGTATCTTTTTATCGTTATAGTTTCTTGATAAATGTTCTTAATGTAATAAATTCGTATATAAAAATAAAGAAGAAAGAAGGGTTAAGTAAATCTGTTCTACTTTCTCGAACCCGTACTAAAAGTAATCATCCTCCTCAACGCGAATATCAAAATGATTAAACATGCAATCTTTCACGTTGACGTAATGCCGAATACATTTGGAATGTAACCGAATTAATCCTTCCTAATACGGGGGCCTCAATGTATCAAGACTACGTATGGTTTCTGTAATTCAGGCGGGCCGGTGTAATCCATTCGCGTCGAGCGATATCGAGTTTCTGGGGGAGGCTAGATGCCGTTTTCTCGCATCTTTATATGGACTCGCTCGTGCTACCTATCCGATGGAACAATGTGGTTCGAGACGCGGGATTCCGTGGAGATGCTGCCTGTTTATCCTCCCCTTTGTGTGGATCTGAATATGTTTGGTTTGCAAAGTGTCGTCCATAATGATAGGATCCAATGCATTCAAACTGCAAATAGATTGCGTGTTGTGACTGTAGTTCCATTGTCAATGGAGAAGTTTGTAGTTCGGACAGTACCTATTGAAATAAAGATTAGAAGTTGGTTTGTGTTGGTGGTTTCTATGTTAATAGCTAACAAAATTGGTGTTAATCGCGATACAGCCGATAATGACAAAGCGAAAGTTCAACACTCACAACTTTGTTTCCTAATTCAATTTGCATTTGGAATCGAAAACTTTCCGTGACACTGTTTTGCATTATTAATACTTCAGCGTGGCGTGATCTCCCTGGAGGCGCACTAGAAACCATAAATTGAATTCCAACCTTCGCAATTAGTTATTCCCGCGCGTGAAAACTTTCTAGATCGTTCGCCTTCGTTAACAGATGTTACGGTGCTATTCATTATACATTCCGTCGAATTGTAAAGCCGAACATTTAATTTAAAGTACCTACCGAAGGCTCCTTTGTTAAATCGCCGAGCATTTTGGGCGGTATTGTTGAGGACGCGCTCGAGCGGCGGAGGATTAGCGGCAGAGTGCTGCCCGCTAGTTTCCCGTTTACGGAGAACATTCGTCTTGCGGGGAAATGCGGGACGATAAATAAAGGTGCGCAATATGGGTTGCTGGCTCGCCGGGTGTGCGCTAGTGGGCGCGCGCCGTGAAACGCATTAACCCTGTGGCACGTGCCGCCGCGTGGCGCCGCTCACCGCCCGCGCCCAAATGACAAGTCGTTCTCAATATGCTATATTGAATAACAAATCAACGACGTAAACAGCGTTTGTGCAATATGCCTCGATGAAACATCCTCCTGTCTACGCGATGCCGCAGCAGGATAATAAAAAAGTTTTTGCGGCGAGCCTACTATTCCGCCGGCGCGGCACGTCTCTTATCGGCCTAATTTGGATCAAACAATTCCACTCCCCCATACAAATTGCGGAGAGGCACATTTGTTATCTGCAGTTTTGGGAGAAATTATATTAAGATTTTGTATTACGATAATGTTGTATACTTTTACTCTCTTCGTGGTCTAGGGCGATATATCCTGAGGGAGCCGGATTTTATGGTAACAATAAATTACACGAAAAATAAATTAGATACCGTCTAAGGCAATGAGATTTTCTTTTTATGTAGATAAATAATTAAAATATTACTTTTGCTGATAAGACTGAAAAACAAGTCCCTTGAGTAAGCACTTAGTTTAAGTAACTACAACAAAATTATCATTCTTTTGATGATTAAGCTCGAACCCTTGGGAAATAATAAAAAATATATTATGTTAGTAAAATCGTACTGTACCTACTTGTTAAGCGCTAGTTGAGTTGTTTTCTTACAAAGGTTAATTTGATTGTTTCAGATCTCCCGTGGCGTATACATGAGATGTTATGGGCTCCTGCGTAGCGAAGTGGCGCTGGTGGGTGGTGGTGGCGGCATGGGCGTGGGGCGCGGCCGCTCGCACGCTCTGCCCCGCGCGCTGCGCCTGCGACGACGCACTGCGCGCCGCCTCCTGCGCCAACGCCAGCCTAGAGATCGTGCCTATTCAGCTCAACCCAGAAGCCACACACATCAACCTCACTCACAATGCCATCGACAACCTTCTCTACACCTTCGGCTTCTACACGCAACTCACTGTCCTCGACATCTCCTACAACAAAATTTCAGACTTAGGTAGTAGAAACTTTGAAAACAACAACGAGATGACTCATCTCAATTTAAGCCATAATCGCCTAAGACGATTAGATAAGGAAACATTTATTGGACTGAAAAGTCTTGTAGACTTAAATCTAGCCAATAACGTGATAACAAACATTCACGTGCAGACATTTAAAGACTTATCAGCGCTTGAGAGGCTGGACTTGTCTAGCAATAAGTTAGTCAAGTTTGAGTCAGAAACCTTCAAGCCATTGACTTCGCTGAAGATAATATCTTTGAAAAATAATTCCATATTGGATATACCTTCTGATAACATTGCTTTCATAATGCATCTAGAAGTTTTAGATCTGTCAGACAACTTAATCGAGCAGGTACCAAAGCACGGTATACCATACCTACAGGAATTGAAGCATTTAGACCTGAATAATAACTTAATTGAAAGCGTGGATCAATTAGGATTCCACAATCTGCCGTCATTGCGGCACCTGGATTTAAGCGATAACAATATGACATCAATCCCAACGTCGGCTCTGTCGAAACTATCAAACTTGTCCCATTTATACCTAAGTGGAAACTTTTTTCAAAATGTTACGGCGCTTTCATTTCAAAGTCTCTTCCATTTAAAACATTTACACTTGAGCAGACTTTACGAGCTGGAAAGAATTGACTCAAGAGCCTTTGTGGACAATATAAACTTGCAAAAAATATGGATGAATGAGAATGTCAAAGTTGGCGATGTTCCTCCAAGACTGTTCCATGGAAATCCAAAATTGACACACATTTATATGAGGAACAACGCATTAGTGGCGCTTGAAGCATCGCACTTCCCTATTGATAGACTGCAGGAGTTACAAATTTCTGGAAACCCATTCGCTTGCAATTGTTCTCTGTTATGGCTGTGGAAACTTGGAAGGGAAAGCGAGATTAGCAGCAGAAAATCTGGGAACGCCAGTACCATTCTTAAAATAGACTATGAGGATGTGAAGTGTGCTGCTCCGGCACACTTGAAAGGTGTCCTCTTTGTGCAGATTCCGGAGTCGGAATTTGGGTGCTCAAGCGGATGGGTGATAGTTGCGGTTGTGGTGCTGACTGTGAGTATTGTAATAAGCGTGGTTGGTGGTGTTTTATACTTCATGGGACCCTTGAAGAAGTGTAAGGGAGATAAGTCAAAACAAGTTATGACGAGTGTCATGATGAACGGTGACGTGTCAAAGTTAGGGAATGGATTAGGGTATTCTACTCGTGGTAGGGAGCAGGACACCAAGAGAGACGTAGACAGGTATCTTATGATTGGTTCTTCAGTGAGTAATAACTTTCATTCGTTGAATCCTCCCTGGCATAGTGTGGACAAGAATCCATACTACCAGGAGGATAGCGAAGAACACATCTACCAGCAGTTCGCCTATGAGACGATCCCTCACCACAGGACGCCAGAGAAACCACACATAGTGTACGTCTAACATAAGTTGTGCGCAAAGGACAATATCGCGGGTATATTTTCTTTGCTAAGTTATACGAACGAAGTTGTGTACTGTCGTCAAAATGACGAGGAACATTGAATTTGCAATAATGTATATAGTGATATGAATAAAATGTAATATGTGATAGCTTTGTATATAGACGTGTAAATATTATTACTCAGTGCAGATAAAGACATTACTTTATAGACATTTTCTATTTTGTACTTACTCATTTAGTCATGTTTATACCTTATATTGATTGTCACATTCGCCTGTATGTAGTGTGGACGTTCAGTTGGTTTATTTACTAGTTCCTCGATTATATGGGTACTCGAATATTGTTATAAGTGCTTTGTAAAATTCTCTAAGATGTTCAATACTAAATGAATATTATATTCATGTGTAATAATATAGTAAACATTATATATTTTTCAGAATTGAAAACACCAATACTTGATGAAAACTTTGTACAAATATGAGCAATATAGAATAATTTTAAATGTTATGTCGTTAATTTAATTCGGTACATTGTTATAGCATACTCATTAGTTGTATTTAGAGATGAAACTTTTTGACAGTAAATGCTAAGAACATTAATTACCTATCTACATAAATAAATAGATTATACAATAAACCAGTTGCTCTGATGGTAAGGGGTACAAAATACAGTTTTATTGGCTTTACAAAATGATTTCAATGGAAAATTATTTTAATAATATTCTGTTAATAGATATTCTGAAATTAATATTTTTATACTTAGTGAATACGTGAATGTTGGGTCTAAAAGTTTTCGGCAAATGTATTCGGATTGAATGCAGCTTTTCGCATACAAATTAAAAAAGCTGAGATTTCATACAAAAATATTGTTTGTATTAAAATATAGTTTATATATATAATTTGCCTTTTCTTGACTATGTTAGTTTTATTATGTGTGTCTGATTAAATTGTAAAAATATTAGTCTTATTACTTTTTAAATTATTTTGGAATGTAAAGAAAATCTTTGTTTGTAGGGACAATGCACTGTAACATAAAGTTACAGTTACGCATTTTAAAAACGATAGTACCCAAAAAAATAAAACAGCAATTCCAAGATGATGACTCGGGTTTATTTAAGCACTGTCAAATTGTTAATGTATTTGATAAGGTACGTTTACGCGTTATAAGTGAAAATTGTCACAATATTCTCAATATCCGTAAATACGAAAGGCTAAAGTCGTTGCGTTGTTTAACATATTTACCTACATTTATCATACCTAAATCTAATAATATCTATGGAGCAAGGACGTGGGAATGTATGCTACCATCATATTTAAATGACCTGCCCATTGAACTCTGCAGTAAAATAAATCCTAAAAACTGTCAAAAGATACTAAAGAAGTACTTTCTAGACTGCAGTGAGATCTAGAAAGTAACTCCTTATGTATATATAATGTATACCTATGTATAAATGTGTCACCGAGTTGCCGTGGCTGACATACCACTGTTAAACCCGCGATGGTTTGTGTCGGTATATTTACTGTTATGTAACCAAATTGTAAATCTGATATTTTGAATAATAAATAATAAAAAAAAAAAAAAAAAAAAACATAAAAGATGATTATTTTATTATAGGTATTTGTATGCAAACATTTTTGAGGCAGAAAATACGTAAGCAAACAGAAATGCAGACAAAAAGTTGGTTTATGTTGAAGATGGATCTAGAAAAATTTTTAATAGTTTGTTATTTTTTTTTGTTAGCTATTGCATTTTCTGGCTCAAATTGTAACAGGCTGTGCTGGAAGTTTTAGTTTGTGCATTTATTTAGAAAGCTGATATTCGGTCAATAAGTTGTCATAGTATAAAAGAAATAAAAACACAAGCTGAAATGACTCGTATAGCGTACAGTTTAGAGTTCAGATTACTTCACAAAGGAGAGATGTGACTGTTAGTATTGTCGTGATTCTAAACAAGAACCGAAAACTTTTAGTGCCCACGCTTTAAATTGTTCTAGCTGAAGTAATCACTGCAATTATAATAATTTTTATACATACATATAAAGAATATCTAATACGAATTACATAAAGATATATCTGCTTCATAACCAAACCTATTCAGTCGGTACCTACAGTCTTAAAGATAGAGTAAGGCTATTTATACATACTACTTAAAGAAAAACTTTTTGTTATGGAACTTATTTAAATATATAATGCATTAAAACAAACGACAAATAAACAATTAAAAATATAAATTGCATTTTAATTGAAGTACTCGGGACGCTCATTCCAAATAATTATTGTGAGGCAATTCATAATTGGGGTGAAAAATAAAATTTCGATAGCTACTAGTCTGCTTGGCCACTCGTATTACATCCAATTAGTTCATGGTCGTTATGGTTTTTTATAATTAGATTCGTACACGATACATTGGTTTTTGCCACATCAATTTTTTTTTTTTTATCAAAGGATATTAAAGTGAACTAAATGACATTAATTTAAATAGAATATTTCAACAGTAGTGGCAGAGTAAACCATCTGTTTATTTGCAAGTCAAAGACAAGAAGCTCTCATAGAATTATACTCAATTTTCCTTCTCCAACAAAACATTTTCCTTAAATGAAATATTTTCTATTTTCCGTCATCTAAAGGAACGCTGGATCTCTGGAAGTCACGCGGAAAGTGACTCAAGAAACATATTTCACCCATTTTTAAAATGTTAAGTAAGTATTTATTGAATAGGTGGTACCTATTATAATTGCACCCTTTTCAATATAGGTACGACTTGATACAGAGAATACTACTTCCAGTACTAATACAATAAGGACTTCATATAGGGAATTCATTCATACCTATATAGGAATCATAATATTTATAAAGGCATAGTTACCGGCACGGATATTGAGCTCTCGGCGGAAGAGTGGGGATCGCTTTGCGCACTGTACACATAAGGCAATAAACCAATAAATCGCTTCTGCGCAGGTGAAGGTCAGGGCTCAATATCCCTGCCGATAAATATACAATACCTACCATATTCTTTAAAAAAAAAAGTAAAAGAAAATTGTTTCACCACCATGACATTAGATACTTTTATATTATTAATGCTCAATCCTTCTCCGCCTGTGCCCAGCAGTGGGACGATAAAAAGGCTGTAACATATTATTTACAAACAGGCCAGTAACTGCTACTTTAATCACGAAAACAGTCCGTAGTCCATCAAGTACAAATTCAGTTTATAAAACTAACATAACTATGTAAATTGCTGGATTTTATTACTGTATTAATTAGGCATTTAAATACATGGATAAAAGCTAATTTATGTTCACCGATACCGTAAAACATTGGAAATAAAACTTTCACTAAAAGCAAATACGGGAATCATAAAATTAATCGGAGTTCTTGAGTAAAAGTTTTGAACAACAAGTTGGAAACGTCTTGTTTCTTTAATTAACTCGATAAGTAGTTTTATATATTTGTTTTCGTTTTATTCGTGACCATTGTTTCAGGTGTACCTCCTTGAATTCGGAATAAGTATAACAAGTTATAGTTTTTTAACTTGCAAAGGTCTCTATCTACATGTTAAATACCAAGGTTGATTCTAACTCTATACAGTGTGAAAATTCAAAGATTGTTACAGATTACCCATTTAATATCAACATTAAAACTTTACCTCTTTAGTCTAGATTTATTTTAAGGAATAAAAGGAATATTTTCCAAATCATTTCAATTCAGCTGTAACATTTATACAACAGCTGTTTTCGCTAGCCTATATTTCACAATAGTAATTTCTTCGCAAAGTTTGGGGGTATAACAAATATTTTTTAGAAAAATGGTGATGATATTCTTTTACGATGCAAAGGATAGTAAGCCCGAAGGGGTGAAATCTCATTGTCCGGTGAAGCAATAAAAGCCATGCGCCTAACATCCAACATCCATCCAAATTGAGGGGTGAGATGATAGTATATCTTTAAAATAAACAATGGGATGGCTAAATATACAAGTTAGGGTATTCGAAGATTCACAGAAAGGTGACTTGGTAAGACCATTAGGATTTGACATGATAATATTATTATTTTATGTTCACTTAACACAAACTATAACATTAATATACAATAAGCTCATTAGTACAGTTCTACGTTTAAACTAAGATATTTTAGAATGGGGTAGTTAAATAAGATGCTAAGAGATTACCGTCGAGAAAGCTTTAAATAGCTAGTGCAGTTCCGACCGGCGAATCATAAAAACCCCAGACACAATATCATTGAAAGTGCAAATTAAGCCATAAATATGTGGTTGCTAATGAATTTCGGTTCGTTCGCAACAAGTTGATTATGATAAAGTAATTTCACTGGCCAGTATCGATGGATGACAGTCATTTGACGGTTAACAAGGGTGCGCGAAAAATACCAGCGGGTGCCTTTTTACCATGCACAATTACATATCAGTTGGACGTTAAACGATTGGATGCGTGGAATTTTCACGTAAATTATCGGAAAGTGTCCACGATTCGTGTGATATAAAAGGGTGAACAACGGATATTGGCTGTCGAGTTCATTGTTTTACATTGACATCAAATAAAATACTTATTGAATTTTGTGACGAAAGTGTTTGTATAACTTAAATGGCAGTGTGTTAAATGGAAATGAAACAGCTTGTGTTACTCCCAAAAATCATTTATATTGCGTAGTTCTGCGTTTTTTGAAGTAATATAATCCAAGAGTTTGACATTTCAAGCTCAACACAATACCACAGTCGGTAGAGTGAAGAAAACTAACGTTTCATCATCTGGTTAGCCTTTTCCCAACTACATTGGAATCGGCTTCCAGTCTAACCGGATGCAACTGAGCGTTTTAACGTTTTAGGACCAGATTCCTAAATAAATAAAATATTGCCTTTAGACGTAGCCTCTAAAATTATTATTTATGTTGTGTCATGTCAACATAAATTTGTCTTGATAAGTTCTAAATTAGGTGTCACACCCGTAAAGCAAATACCCCAGTCAATATAATGTTGATGAAAATTTGTTACGTACTTAGAAGAAAAGGGTAACGTGACGACATTAGGTTCAGGTAAAACGAACTACCTTCACGGCCATTACAGCAAGGCCGCTGTCCGCTGCCTCATCCAGGGTAGTGAGGGTATTACCCACCGGGGACTCATTTCCCTGCTGTTACCTCCACAGATCTATAATGGAGATAAATGAATGTCAAAGCACTCAAATTGCCGCCCAGCCGCCCTCAAAAGTAAAATAGCACCGGTTACTCTGGTAATGGAGGAAGCGTGTAGGACATTTGTTTCTCAATTAGACCACGTTTAAATTTACCCCCATTTGGGCTTATTAAATGGCTCGGCACGGAAAAGTGTGTATTTTTGTGTCGGCTAATTAGTTTGGGCTCAGATATGAAGGCATTAATTGGACGTCGGATGTGTATTGTTTAGAGGATTGCCTTTAAAGGTTCGGTCAGACGGGCTCGCTGGCCACGCGGGGCAATTGCCGTCAAAATGGAACACGAAAACGGAAATTTTCATGCTGATTATGCATTTCCATGGAAAATGTAGGAAGTTTCTGTTTATCAAATGTTGGAATTGGTCATTATTTAATGTTTGCTGTATGTGAAAATGGGTTTCGTTTTCATTTTTCATTCAGGCTACATTCACAAACAATTACTGCAAATAAATCTTTCAAGAGTCCATTAAAATTAAAATCGAAGTAATATGTTCGATTGAATTAAATATTAACTGTTAAATAAAAGTCTCTGAACTGATTTTTAATTCTGTCAAGTTTATCACGATATATCATACAACAAAGTAACGCCTTAAAAGTCTCTTCAGTGTACATGAAACTTCACTAAACGAGAGTTCAATAATATGCTGAATTTTTAGAACAATGCTAACGTCAACTAATTAGTAGCCGTTTAACTTGGGCCTGACAAGTTGACACCTGCTCTCACGGGAATAGAATGCTAAAACGGGCCTAACCTAATTTTATTTCAGAACTACATCCATTGTCACTTATAAAGTGGTAGACGATTTAATATTCAATTTGGAACATCTTTTGGTTCTGTTTTTAAATTGTGGTTACAATGAATGAGTTCTAGTGATAAGCTTATTTTAATTTTTTTTAGGGTTTCGTACCCAAAGGGTAATAAAAGGGGCCCTATTGTTTTCGCTCCTGTGTCCGTCCGTCCGTCCGTCCGTCCGTCTGTCACCAGGCTGTATCTCATGATCCGTGATAGTTAGAGAGTTGAAATTTTCACAGATGATGTATTTCTGTTGCCGCTATAACAACAAATACTGAAAACTAGAATAAATTAAATATTTTGGGGGCTCCCATACAACAAACGTGATTTTTTTGCTCATTTTCTAAACAATGGTACGGAACCCTTTTTGCATGAGTCCGAGTCGCACTTGGCCGGTTTTTTTGTAGTTGCTGCTTTTTAATAAAGAAGTTTGGTGGTTTGACGTTATGATAACGTTACTGATTCGATTTTTGACCCAGCTTGTGTAATTTTATTTTGTTCTCTTTAGAAAATAATAGTGAACTTTATTTTTAGAGTTTAAAAATCACAATGTAGCTACAGTCGCCGCGTTTACATTTATTTTTCCATAATAATATATATGTAGCATATACAATATACATGCCAACTTACAAAATGGATTACTGTAAAGCAAAATGTTATTCATAGCAACATTTTCATGGAATATTGCCAGATTTTTCTTAAAAGGCTTTGCGCTCGATCTTCATCAAGTGCTCGACAATTTCCCATCGATCTTGATGAAGTGATTTTTGCGTCTGCGTTAAACGATTGCTACAGCAATATTAGTTTCTCAAGTTTAGTTTAATATTAACTACACTTGAATGCTTCTAAGTAAGTGGTAAAATGCTGTTGACCTGTCTACGTATCTAGCTACACAGGTATAGGCAGGTACCTAGTGGTTAACATCTTAAACCTGATGTTTCCATTTCTGTATGTTACTGATATGTTAGATAGAAAAATGCCATAACTTGAAATATTGTTACACAGCATTAGAGTAAAGAGAACAAAAAAAAATCTTTAAAAACAAGCTTTTATTTAAATGCGCTAAAAAATAAACTTTTACTGTCAACTTATAACGACATTTCAAATTTAACATATTTGACACAATTTATATGTTTTAAAAGCTTGTCGCGAGATTTAAGTACTCGTATTTACTTTCTTAGTAAAATCGCATAACATGCATTGTCATCCAAACTAAACATGCATGCAAAATTTCAGCTCAATCGGTTGAGGGCAAGTACCTTAAAATTGAGTTGTAAAATTCCACCCGAACACACATAGTTACATACATACATTGCAAGTTAAATAAAAGCTTGTAAATAACATAACATTAGGAGACCTAACATTGACGACACATTCATTGACCGCACTTCATTAATTACTCTGTCAATTTTACTTCTTCGGGAGCTTTTTCCTAGAGGGTTTGCTAATTCCAAAACACCACACAGTCTTCAAAACAGTAGCTATACATACCCATTACCCATCTCCTACGATTTATCCAGGTTGGCACAACAGTACCACGGGAGTAGACAACACTACACTATACTACAGTCCACACTTATTAAAATCTAGCGTGTTAGCGGTACACTGCGGCGTGCTAGTAATTAAGAGATTGTGTCCACGTCGCAACTGTGTCGTGTCGCTGTCGTACCGCGCGTCACGTACCAAATTTGACTGCGTTCCAGAGATGCAACTGTTGATTAGGATTAGATTAGTTGCAGATCCTGGAATGAAGGTAAAGAAAATTATTTGCGCGAGTAATATTTACTCTTGAGTTCTAGAAGAAGAGTGTGATTTACCGTTTGGTAGATGTAGAATAAATATTGGTGACAACTGAAAACAGATCTGGTCTAAAATTGTAATAGATATGTCGACTTTTTGTCATTCACAGGCCATGTTATTGCGGGATGACACGTAGAAAATTATAAGGTCGTCGCAAAGTTCTGCAATGACTAAACAATAAAAGTATCACCTTGAATAATTATATACGGCATTCAGTTATGTAATTTCCATGTAATCTATCTATTCCACTCAAACTAATTATTTCAGGCCATGAAACATATCATTTCATACCTATTAGTCACCATGAAATCACACGCAAAAATGAATCAACCATGATTAACACGTATTGTGCCACTGAATTGTGACTCATAAAAATACGGCATAAATATCACTGGCAGCATAAATACTTATCCAACGAAGCGTAGTATCTATTAAAGCATAAATTCTTATCCGCATTACAGTACTGTGAGCCATAAAGTTGGCTCGTTCAGGGCTTCTCGACAACATTCAATGAAAAATACACAGACTACACGCTCCTTGCCCACGGCCAGCCGGAAAATCGAGAGTGATAAATGTTTTTTAGATTCGTGACACCCGAACGTTTGGTTTAAATCTGCGAACGGATGAACTGACAGTTTTAATGGGCTCTGTAAGGGAGTGTAGGTAGGGCATAAATTTTTGGGCCCAGGTACCGTCTGCGTTGCGTTAGGCCATTCCAATTTTTCGAAATGTTTCCCGGCCGGCGCAGTCTATTGGCTTTTAATTTATTTGTCTGTATCTGTATTGTGAATACGCTCTGCTTGTTGTTTAATTAATATGAATTCGATAATAGGATGGCTTGGTCATTCGAAACAAGCTGGGTTTTCCTATAATTTATTTTCTACCACAATTTTTGCGTCCATTTATTCGTTAAATAAAGAACCGCATAATTTTGTTTTGTTTATATTATGGGGTAAAAGTAGCTTTCCAGCAATTTATTTACACTTTGATGTGAACATTTCAGGATCAAACACAATTATTTTCTTTTTATATAGAAGAATCCAAATATAATTTTAATATTAACGACGTTGTTAAAAGGCCTTGTAACAAATTCCATTTCCCTGTTACGTGACTCCCATTCAGTATCCATCCAATCATATCTTTGTTCGGGATCAACAATTAAAATCCTGGAAACTTAGCCAATATAATTTCCCATACTCGTAAATCACAGTTCCCGAATCGGACAATAAATCGGAAGTAACAAGTAAATTAGATGGCTTGATAGGAATATTGTTAAAGAGGAAAATTGGTACGCCATTTTCACATAAAAATAGAACCAATCAAAACATGTCACATAAAGGGGCATCAATGAGAAAAAATAAAGAGCTTTTATCCCCGTCCTGAAAGGCAGCTGAAACGACACCGTTACAGCTGGGGTGGCAAGATTTATTTCACGACAGTACTCGTTATGGCACCAAAGGGACGATAGTCGGAGAATGCAGCCTGCAACATACGCTACAGGGCCGAATCTCTTTTAATTTTCTTGACAATGTCTTGATTGTGTTATTACGAGTTTCGAAACGACACTTTTGTCGTCATCCGTGCCCGTGGGCCGGGAGGTCTGTTTTACTTACCGCTGTCTGTTGTCTGTGCTAGGTTTTATGTTCAGCGTGTGTTTATTGCTTTTTACAAATTGCCATATAATGTGCAATTACTAACTTCTAGATTTTATGGTCTGCTCTTACCCCTGCTTTTCTTTCGGAATCTCTATTTTATCGCATGTATGCGTATGTTTATTTAAGCATTCGCGTATAATGAGTATTTTTTATTTAGCTCGGCATTTTGTCTGTTTCAATGAAATTACAGGTGTAATTCACGTATCGATGTGAATTCCGGATACTTTGGCTTGTAGTACAACTTTGTGAATTCGTATTGTTTTCAGGTATGTTTCTACATCACTGCTGAAGCAAAGCTTTCGCAGAACTCCATTTGAAATTGGGATTTTTCCGAAACCACACCAGTTCGCCCCTGAAAAGGGGACAGTACCATTTCCGTATTATATGACCACAGATCGGGAGATCAGAGGCGTATTCTGTGGATTGTGTGTGGGAATTGGGACGTTCACGTTTCGTTCTCTTCTTGTTAATTAAATTTCGAGCTGTAAAGTTGTGAAGCAACTGTTGTTTGATTGCGAAAACCATTGTTCTCGTTGTCGATTAACAAATACGATAGATTGATTGTGTCGTCGATATGAATTGATACCAATTAGTAGGAGCTGTATTGTGTGATGTTTTGTTTTGTACATAATGCGTATTTGGCCTTGTGTTTGGCTTTCTGGGGATCTTGCGTGTGATAGGAAAAATAACTTAGATTTTTTTTAAAATGCGGTTTAGGGAGTACGCTCACTTCTTAATTTATCGGTTAAAATAAAATGTGAAATTAGAGATTGGGAAAAAAAAATTCTTACACCTAAAAACTGTATTTTTTTAATATTTATATTTTTAGTTTAGTTTGCACGTTGAGTTATGTTTTTGTTAATTTCGTCGTTTTCTCATTTCCAATGAAAAACAACGTCGATGGTCGTCTACCTCTATATTACTTTTCCCGTAGCCTCCACCATGATAAATAAGATTTTTCAGTACATCACCGTCCCGATACAGCCTTCGATGTGTAAATAACTTTTATAGTTCAAGATAAAACCCATCGTGAGTGCTTTACGAGTGGCACTCCCCTAATGATGCAACGTTATGCAAGGGACGTTTATGACTACCCTACAGGATGTTCTAAAAGCCAAGATGTTATGGTTGAGAATTTAAAGGACATTACCCTCCATTTAAGGTCTGTTGTGTAGCCATAATTTGTAATATATGTTAAACGGCACATTTAGTTTAATAAAAAAATACCTACTTGGGTGTATTTCGCGATTTGGACTGCCTGTGGCCAGTGGGGTTGCCAGAATTAACACAATTCCTTTTAAATAACTTTGAAATAGATAATTGAGCTTTCATTTTAACATCATTTTCTTTTTCAACTTTCTACTTGGTTCACAATAAGTACATCCTGTATACAAATAGCAGATAGTAAGGTAAACAGAACTGGGGTTACGGTATTTAAAATAATAGTACCTTAGTAATGTGTTACGTGTGTGTAGTGTTATTACGCTTACTGCAATTACAGTAGACGGCTCATGCTGTTACCGTAAAATAATAATAGAAAGGATTATTAGGGAGCATTATAATGTCCTTAATTAATTTTAAAGAAAGAGATTGATGTGTAAAATATATATGCGTATTTTTTTAACAATATCTGAACAACCATAATATTGCGCCATTTTGTTTGATGTTAAAAGGTTTGGGAGGAACTGATTAAAATGTACGCAGTTTTGTAACTATATGGTGGCTTAAAATGTGGAGGTAGCAAGGGCTAGATAAACGTGCAGAGTTCATAAAAAAAAGAGATTACTCATAATTTACTATTTTTAAACTTCTGTCGTTCTTCAAGATCCTTCCACACATTGCCCCCACAGTACAAATAATATTGCAAAACTGTATCTGTTTATTCCCTGTATTCCCACAATGTTTGCAAAATTTTCCGTACTATCTACCTCCGTCAAATTGAGAGCACAAAGAAATATATTCATAGGATTCCTTCCATATATAGTCTTATGTAAGTGGAGGGCCCATTTACGTTTGGTTAGCAACGGTAAACAAACGGGTAAGTCTATGTAATTTTATGGTTTATGAATAAATTTGCTCCCTAGGGCGCGTGGTAATTGAGACTCGGACGGCGAGTTAAACGGTCAGTCCGTCTGTTTGAACGGTTATATGGACCAATGTGGTGTTATGAGGGATTATTTTTGAGCGTCTATGCGGTAGTGAAACTCGTTTTGTAGAATTTGTAGTGCAATTGGTAATTGTGAGTGGTGACGATTGTGTTTGATGTAACAGACGTATGTCTTACAACGACAAAACAACTTTAAGTTTTTATTTTCTTTAATGATTTAGACTACGAGATATGTATAACAATAATTTATGAACTTCAACCACAGCCATATTATTAGAACATATGCTTCTGCCAGCAGTTCCACCCGTTTTGCGTAGCAACTCTCTGTGCACCCTGATATAATAAGGCTTCTTCAGTAAATGGGCATAAACATGGCAATCATTTTTCAAATCGGTTCAATAATTCCTGAGCGTTCAAGAAAATATACAAACTCTTCAGCTTATTAATATTAAGTGTAGACGAACTTCAACCTGAGGCTTACACAAGAAGATAAACTTAAATTATCAGCTTTGTAAATAAATATTAATCAAATAAGCTTAAAAACTTCGGAGCAACAGTAAAGCAAACCAATATAAGATTACATTAAAAAACATCGCTTCAATATAAACTTGATTTTAAAGTTAAGGGAAGGGAACAAAGGATATTTTCAAGCTCCCGTTGTTTTAAAAGCATAAAGAAAAATGCGGGCGTGTTTTAAACTTTCAGCGTCGGATCTAAGGGTTTCAGACAGTCTTGGCTTTGAATGATAGAGCTTGCAAGAGCTATAGGATTTCACCATAAGCGCTACACTTTATAGATAAAACATATTTGCTTTGGCCGGCTTCAGTCTGCCGCGGCCACTAAAGGAACCTCGTTGAAAAGTAGCATTCGCTTTATTGCTTACTGTTGTTAAACCTGTTTTTATATAGGATCATAAAATTGTGGAACCTCATGCGTTTTATTAATATTTCATATTTACTGACTGCTTAGAAAATATTTAAAAGATTCAGCTGATGGCAAAGTCATCGCACTAAATATTCCAACACAATCTGATCAGTAAGTTGATCCTTTTCATCGCGAGAAAAGGTCTGTACCCCGAAGTTCAGCAAATTGGTAAAACAATCAAATTAATTTATTAAAATTACGAAGGCTTTTATACAGGCATAAACAGACCGAAATACATCACATTAATAATAAAGGCCCATATGCAAATTTCAGCACTTTATTAAAAACAGAAGCTGCATGATATTGTAGTCAGATAAATTAAGTACCCGATTAAAATTGTGATAATTAGCGCAACTTATCTCTGTTGTTTGTTTAGGATTTGAAATAACTATTGAAGGGATAAAACCGTTTTGTGTTTATGTAGTTATGTAATGGGTTGTTTTAAGTTAAACTTGTATTTATACCATGTTTTGATAGTAAAATACTACTTCGTTTTTCAATAAGACATTTTATACTGAAGTATACATATAGCATACTCGTAAATCTTGCTCCTTTTTGACTAAAATTTAAGTAGGTAATATTAATTCTCCAGTTTTTTAATCTTTCCCGAATTGTACACATATTTTTAAAATAATAATCGAGGCTTGACTATCCACTTGTCGGGAAATTGTGACGACCAAATGAGGGTAGTTCGAAAACTCTGTGCTTCACGGAGACGCCGCTAGCTGTCCTCAGTCTACCCGTGACCACGGTCGGTGCGATTCGGCCAAAAAAAAAAAAGGCATCGGACCTTTATATACAGTATCGCATTTAAGTGCCAATTATTTGTAAATATAATGATTCAGGACCTATAATTGTAAGTATGAATTCTTCGCTAGTTTATCCGCTGATAAAATTATGCAGTTAACACTACTAATATACATAATATACCTTATTAAGTATACAAAATACATCTCAAGTCATGCATAATACTAAGTGCCTCCCCATCTCCCACTACTTCAGACAAGGGTAACTACCCTAGAAAAATATATTTACAGAACACCGTTTCTCCCCGCAAAATCGCATAAATTAAATGTTCCGCCAACAAATTTATCTTTTTCCACCATCGGCATACTAATATTGGGGTCCTCGGTCTATCCTTGGCGCTCGCATCAATAAAATTAACATTGTAATCCACTTAAAGTTGCGAAAAAATTACAAGTAAATGGAACGCTTCATTTTTTGGAGATTTTGTGGGTACATAGTGATTATGGCTAATACTTTAGGGGTGACACAAATCTAGTTATTATCGTGTTTTTTATTGTTGTTGAGGTAGGTTAGTTATTCTTGTACAAATGTAGTTTGTTCACACTTAAGTAGGTGAAGGAAAGTGCTCATGCTTAATTCAAAATTGGAATGCTTTAAATTTGATTAAGTATACTCCAACGCCCTCTCTTATCCAATGACGTAAAACTATTTTCCTTCATTTGTTTTTTTTAGATTACAATACCATGAAGTTTTGAAGCGTCTCTCCAGCCAGTTCAGATTGAAGTCATAAAAAGACAGCTGCTCACCTGGTAAAATCTGTAAGTACAGTTTTATGACACCTAAGTAGTTAGGGTTGGAAACTTCGGATAGTGGGTAGATAAAATATTATGGTCAGATTAGAGATTTTCGTGTTCATGGCGGTTACAAATATTCAAAAAGGACATAACATATAACGTAAACATATAAATGTTCTGATTCTGACGGATTTCATACATAACTTAAAGTAAATAATACTTATCATAATAATACAATAGTAGTTCTATCACAAATACACATTTTCTAGACTGGAGACTGTCAATGGTTACTATTCGTGGATTCATCTATGAAACCCCATGCGAGATGTTAGGGGAGATTAAGCATATCAAGATCTGATACATAATGAGATTTTGACTCATACCATGATGCTCAAATCTCAAATTCACGGTATTCAAGCTTACACACGATGCTCAAGAACTACAACTAACAACAGAATGTAGAATATACAAATATAAGGCGATACAAAGGTGATAACGTTGAAGTCATAATTCAGTTCTATGCTAGGAGACAGCAAAATAAGGCTTTCTATCATCAAAATATGTTATGTATGTAGTTAAGCTTGCTAAACAGTTACCTTTAGCGACACATGTTGTTTGTGACCTATTTCACCGGAAACCCATACCAACATACCTACAAACGACACAACAATATTATTAATTAATTAAACATTAGCACTGTTTATTATATTTAGTAAATTGTGAAAGCTATTACACACATGCTTTGCCCGGAGCATTGAAAACATATTAATTATGTACTGGGATTAAAATTTGACGAGATATGGTTCATTGTAATATTGTAGTTTACTTAAATGGTGGCATAGTGGGTAAAGAACCAACCTCTCAAGTATGGGTGATGGGATTTGACTCCAAGTCAGGCAAGTACCAATGCAACTTTTCGAAGTTTGTATGTACTTTCCATGTATATCTTAGACACCAATGACTGTGTTTCGGGGGGCACGTTAAACTGTAAGTCTGATACCAGGTCTTACCAAGGGGTATCGGGTTGCCCGGGGAACTGGGTTGAGGAGGTCAGATAGGCAGTCGCTCCTTGTAAAACACTGGTACTCGGCTTCATCCGGTAAGACTGGAAGACCCCAACGTAGCTGGGAAAAGGCTCGGGAGATGATGATTAAAATTTGACGAGACACGGTACATTGTAATATTGTAGTTCAGTGGCTGTGCACTAGAAATGTAGGTTAATAGTCGAATTGATTAAATGTTTGAAGAGTTAACGTTTGCGGGTTATGCAGAAATGGTTTTAGAACGTAATCGTCTTTTGATATTAATAAAGCGGGTTCCTGGAATTCTAGTTTCAGCTTATCATACTATTTAACATTCAATTTTCCAAAACACTTTAAGAAGAAAACAAAATAGGTATTTTATCTATACTTACGCATACTCTTCTTATTTTTAATCAGATTATAAAATGAATATGCTAACAGCTAAAGTAATAAGTTTGTATGTCAAACATCATTTCGAAAGTCAGCAATAAAATTATCATACGTTCATCAAAATAAAAAATTAAAATATCACAATAATCATGTGTGTTGATCAATACATAAGTTTTACTAATAATTTAAAGACGCTCACATCTTACCTACTTTAACAAGACAGGTGTTAAATATGAAATTAAATACATATTTTGATACACGTGTGAATTTACTTATGTAAATTAGCATTATGGTAAGCCGTTTAGGGTCATGGGATTCAATGGGATTATAATTTTTGTACAAATTATAATGTTTCTTAAAAAAAACTATATCTTTCATGCAATAAGACATAAACTGATAAATTTTTGCAGTAAAAAAACTAAGGTTACGTCGGATTTTAAGAGACAATTGAGAAGGTAACATCTGTTTTATATATTTATGAAAATTTAGTTATTTTCTCATTTTAGTCTTGATTGATGTGGAGTAGGTATATATTCTCAGATTATATTAACTTATTAGGCATTTTTAAGCAATGAATTTTCTATACATTCCAGACTTATAACTACTTGGTTCTTAACAAATCCTAACAAAGCTTACTCGATAGCAAAAAAGCGGGATAACGTACAATTTGCACAAGTTAATTTTATCTTCTAGCCGACCTAGCGAGAGACTTAAGTTGCCGTAAAAAGGCTGGCTCAGAACATTTTACCGTAATTCGCTCCGTTCGCGAGTGCGGGCTGTTATAACCCGAAGACCTGAGAATTTTATAAAGCATTACGAAAACTGTGAGAAAAAATTTGGTAATGCTCGCAATTTTGTTATTGTACCTACTTCATCATACATATTCAACGTTTATTTCTTTACTTAAAATTTCAATTGAAAAACTTATTCAATTTAGGTGTGACAGTAATAGAAAGCAGGAAATCTTATTACCCATCCCCAGCGATTTGGAGCCGTTTAATTGACGTCTGGGTGATATAAAATGCATTGCAGAGACAGAAATTAGACGTTCCGTGAATCTAACGTTAGATGCAATAATGCAAGAACTTCGTTAATGAGTTTCACCTCGCTCCGTGCCGCAAATTGGATTATAATGTTAATATCATGATTTGGGGTGCTCTCTCTACGGGGAACAATTTGAGTACTTCTTAGGGCGGCTGAGCGTCTATTATCCTCATTTCAATAAGAAATAAATTGCGATTTCTTATTACATTTTCCATTATAGAGGGAATTTATCAACTCCATTCAACGGCGCGTGATGTAAGTTTTATTGAATATTTTTAATGTATATTTCAGACTTGACGGGTTAAATTATACGTTATATAATTTAATTGTATGGCCTTATATGGTTTAATGTTAAGCTGTAAGAATATTTTTTTATGCTAAGTACAGCCTAACTTTTCTATGGCCGCATTGAATTGAAGCCAAAATATTCGTTGCCTACAATTTAGGGGCATTATTTTATCATATACATTATCGTTTCTTAAGCACCTGTAGTAGGTCTATATGAAATAAATACCTTTGACTTTGACTTTTAAATCTTTTCTTAGTTAATAGTTAGAATTCTTTAAAAATGGTTTCAAGTGGTGATAGGCTTCGAAAGCCCAAGCTCTTATTTTCCTATTCATGAGGATACTAAAACTTCCACAAAATAGCTACAATGCTTTAATTCTACGTTACGTTAAAATGTTGCTACCAAATCATTTTGATTTATTCCCAACATGAAACTAAAAACAGAGCAGTGTGAAAATCCGCAAACGAATTCACAGACGATATCGGCCACATCGCCACATGCTGGCCGCGGCCCGTGCGTCCAGGCCCAGGACACCGGGAGATTTACAATCTGTACTTAATGTCTCCCAACAATGAGATACAATTTAACTTCTCCGCAACCAAGCGATATTTACAAAGCAACAGTACACTCCCGACAATATATTTCGCTAATGTTTTTTGGCCAGTGTTTACAAACTTGTGCGCAGCTATAAACTCGTTTTTTCTGTCGACTACAGCTCTACTTAATAACTTTATTGCTGGTAGTTGCAGCTCGTGTTTTTAATTTATAAATGGACCACGTCGGCCCAATTTTAAGAGCAATATCCGAACGGAATTCTAGACGGTAAAATGTAGGTACTGTCTGGATTTTTTCATCGGGATTACAATGTTAATTAAATTGACTTCACCGAGGTCTGTCGTGTCTCTT
Organism: Helicoverpa assulta; assembly: GCA_963856015.1. Classification (NCBI taxonomy): domain Eukaryota; kingdom Metazoa; phylum Arthropoda; class Insecta; order Lepidoptera; family Noctuidae; genus Helicoverpa; species Helicoverpa assulta. The sequence continues at coordinate 10,664,701 of CAWLCW010000014.1, read as the reverse complement.
GAGGTTTTGTCAATTTTTCGGACTGAATATTTTTTTTAATCCTTTTCGCAAATATTGTAGGTTTAGTGCCCGGATTACTGTAATAGGGCAATTTAGGTTGTCATATTCATTTTGACAGTTAAAAATAAGAATATAGCTTGTTTTTTTTTTCTCAATTTCAGTATGGTGAAAAACATATTCAGCAATATACAGCCAAAAAGCGATGCGCACATGTCAAAGTATCATAATTGAGCCGCAGCGGGTTTGACAATGAGTAACAAAATTCGTTATATTTTTCCTGTGCAGGCGGGTATTCTTTTATCTTTGTTCAAAATGGTGCTATTAAAAAAAAACAACTGTCAGATAAGCTGTCAAATGTATTGCAAAACAAAAAGTGCGATGTGGATGTTGCACGCTGATATTTAACATCGACAGATATTTTTACAGGTAGGATAGAATGTGTGCATTTATTTCTATACGTACATTTTTGTAAATAAAAGCTAGTTTTTTCTGAAGTTCGAATTACTATCGAGAAATAGGGCACTATGTTTATAGGCCGGTAGACTTTTATGTTAGCACTGTAATATAAACCGCTGTAATATTATGAATGGCTTGGCATAATATTTTATACGACATTTATGGCTCTATTAATTCTCATTATTTTATCGCTTTTCTCGGTACTTAGCTGGCGATCATGTCTTGTTCAATTCGCATGATAAAGATGGAAGGTTGTAAATACCTACAATAAAGGCACATGCCGCAGGTTTTCTCCGAAACGTGATAGCCAATGTGTGCCTTACTAAAAGGCTTCGTAAAAGAACTATTCATTTGGTTTATTTAATTATGGATTTGTAAAAGAATTATGGACTGTAAATAAAATATATAGTAATCTCCGTCACACTTTATCCCAATAAATACTGCTAGCTATTTCTTACCTAGGAAAGAAAAAGAAAATTTGGTAAAATGTATCCGTACTATAGGTCTTCTATTAGTAATTCATCTCCACAGATACAAAACGTATACCTATACACCTATACAGATGTAAAAACGGTATCTATTCAAATATTTTTTCATGTAGGTACTAATAAGCTTCACATACACTTTTACTAAAACAAACGACAGCCCAACCACATCATCCACCAAAAAAAGCAGCAAGGAAAATCTCAAACATGCAAAACTTCCCTCATTATCGTCCAACTATGCCAACACAGTCATATTAGCTCACAATTAATTTATTACTGAAAACTGAAACTCCTAACTTTGGCAGGTACCACCAAAAACCGGCCAGAGGTCCGTGACAGCGAAATTCCATCAGCATTACGCTTTAATAAGCCAACGCTGAAATTAGCCGTACTGCCGGCTATTTCATTATGTGGGAATAACCTTTACAGGCGCCTAATAACGGCCAGTTTGCAGGTCGCTGTAAAACTTTATAGTGAAATTGACGCTGTGTTTCGGTTAGTATATTAGTTGTTCAGATTTTGTTTTTAAACTAAAAATAAGGCCTGAAAATGTGTCAAGTACCACTCAATTTGTCACACAGAATCACGTTGAATAGGTAGCTATACTTTCGTTTGTATGTTGCCCTTAAAAGTAAAAATGGGGTCAAGTGTGTGTCGGAGCACGCACAAGGATTTCGGAGTCGCAACGAAGTACGGTCACAACGTTTATTTTAGACGTAGTAACATACCTACTTATTTTAAACAACGTCATCTTGAAAATAGAACTTTATTTTTCAGATCAAACGTTTTAATTAATCCATTATCTTATTCAATTCATTTTCCGCTACACATAAAATGGACGAACTTACAAAATCTCAGTCAAAACGGCACATGTATTAAAAAAAAGTTACTTAGGCCTTTCACACAAGTGTAGTGTAGTTAGGTTAATACAAGATTGAGCTAGGTTGTGCCAAAATTGTTGTGTCGGCAGTTTAATAGAAATAATTCCAAGACCGCTTACTGGCTTTAACTATTTCTGTTCCGTACACATAACTAAAATATTATGAACACTCTAACTCGCGCCTGCAGTGGTAGGTATTTTGTTTAATGGCTGAAATACTGGAAGTTAAATTGATATTAAGCAACTTTAAAAAGGTAATTGAGCGTGTATTTTTATTATAATGAACTGATGTTATTAACTCTTGGGCTGTGGGGTCCGAGCGCCCACCTTCTTGCCAGGGATATTTCCCAGCGCCTGGTTGACACTTCCCCGGACCCAAAGGCTGGCTTTTATTTCGCACAGAGGTTGAGCATTGCCATCCAACGTGGCAATGCTGCCAGTCTTTTGGGTACATTACCCAGTGACAGCGATGAGGAGCAATTTTTTGATGCACTGTATTAGCTTTAAGTTGTATATATATATATAAGTTTATTTTTATTTTTTTTCAATTAATGTAAATATTTGACTGATGTTATTACGTCTAACTTAGATAGGAGAGCAGGAAAATATAGAATTTTCAATAAGATTCCCTTTTTGACCTTGCCGCACGGAATCCTGAAGATGCCACCGTGTTATGAGAGTGACCTTTAACAGAATGAAGACAATGCAATAAAATATTCCTGATATTAACGCTGGAAAATCAACTGAACTGCCTTTATTAAGATTTAAGATTATTAAGATATTGTAAAAAGTTATTTGTTAATTGTTAAACCCAAATAAATATATTTTGTCAATGGTTTTACTGAACTGCCTTAAAGCAAAACAAAGAACTTGTACTAAATAATAAACATGAGCCTATCATCAAGATTTCATAATTAAATCTACTAAATACTATCGACTTCATGGAAACTCTTTGTGTTTTCTATGTTCTACAAAGTTAGCGCGAACAAAATTATATTCCTAAATGTCAGCCTTTCACAGAAGGCGTCAAAGAGAATAGGTGTTTAAAACAGAGATTTTGACGCCGAAATTATCTAAGTTGCTGTTTCTAGCCGAGTTTTCAGTGATAGTAAAACTTTCATCATTGAATATAATTTATGTACCTACTGCTGACGAACAGTAAAAGTTTGCTAAGGAAGTCGTCAAAATGTGTGCAAAACGTCAGTAAAATATTTAGTACCGGCAAAAGTACCTGGTTATAACATAGGATACCTACTGTTTTAACTTAAAGCTACCACAAAGATGCCACTCAAGCTAGCGTTAATAGTTTCAGAGAGACAGATTCATATCACTATATTGAACCTGAACTGAAATAGTAAAATTGGTAACGCTTGAGAGTAACCAAGGACTGACATTCCTGTCAGCAGCCACCATCCCACGCTCACCTGTAGTCACCTAGACTGCCTACGTCCCCTGTTACCCGCACATTATAGTATTTGAATACGAATGTGATAAACTTATAAGTCTCTCTCTATACGGTGTATTCCATAAAACATTCACAAAAAACAATGTAACAAAATCCAAGTGGAAACGGCTGCGCTTTATAATTTCCTTAACAAATTCAGTGTAGTGGGTAAGTTTATACAGAGGTCTCTCTCGACTGTCGCGATGTCTGAGAGATATCAATTTGCATGCACTCCACTAAAGGACTTTCCAAGGGTTGTCCCTTTGAAACAATCGTTTTTGCCTATTGCCTTCATTTTGTGTATTTGGGTAAGGTTTAATGGAGTGCCTGTCTGACTCGCGACAGGTTCAAATGAAAAATATATTTTTAGAACAATCAGTTTTGTGATGCCGTTAGACGGGATGAAACATTCTTTGTTTTATATTGTAGGTAAATCATTTTTTGTTATTTTATTAAAAACTGTAGTGTAATCAAACACGTTTAATTTAGTTTTAAAGTACCTAAGTAAGTACAGTTATAAAGTAAGTTTTTACCTGAACTATATGATAACAACTTTTCTGTGTTTCAATATTTGGAAATCTAAGTCACAGACATAAATACGCAGATCTATTACGAATCTCATTAGCAAAACACGCGAATCCGTAATGAAATCAAAATATTTTATAATTGCATAGGGTTGTGCTGTATCCCTCCAAGGAATGTTACAAAATATTCATTCACAAGTACAGAGCCAGAGCTGGGAACGGATCACGAATTACAGTGCGCGTCAAAATATTTAGGGTGGTGCCTTAACGCGGGCGTGTAGCGGGCACCAAGCAATTATTATTTTAATCAAGCCACGTGTAAACCCAAATACCTGAGTTAAGTATGTACAGTATTAGTAATAGAGAAATTCTCTTACTTTATTGTTTGTTCATTCATGCGTTGAGGTCGTACAGAATTCTGGGCACGAGAAAGTTTAATTGTCTTCAAAAGTTTGTGTTTGGGGACACATTTCAGAAATAAAAGAATATATAAAACGGTATTAAATTGAATTGAGTACATCAGCATTAGCATTGAAATATCTTAAATTATAACATAGTTTCAAGCCTATAAAATCCACTAAGTTCATAGTATTTTTCAACCATGTTCTTGGGATCACTAGATATATTTTGGATTCCAAGTTAGTAAGAACTTTGGTGCGAGTTTATTCTTTGTCCCAAGTGGGGTTATGTAGCTTGTTATAATAAAACCGGCCTATACTTGACAACTGAGTATTTTGAGAGATATCGGTGTGTGATAATAATGTACTTATAAAATTGTATAAAAGTAAGTTCAACACCGGATAAGAACTTTTCATTGCAAATTATTTGAAAATTGTTAGGACATATTCAAAAGTGCCTTTAGACATTTTATCTAGAAAGTAGAAACTTAGTAGGTATATCTGGTGGATCAAATAAAACTAATGTCAAAGGAATAGGTTCCTTATATTTTACGTACCTAATTGCATTTTATAGAACATCAGAAATTAAAATGCAATAAACTGAAAAATCCCGGTCTTCATCTTCAATATCTGCCTTTTTAATATCCTGTGATATGGAATCCATATAATCTTAATTATATTATGAGCTAAACCATTAAACTTTATTATACCTGTAAGATCTGAAGTTAAAAGGCGCAATAAAAGTCAGTCAGGTGCTAGTTTCCCCGTGATAGCCTCACTTCGATAATATTTTATGACGGGAAGTGCATCGTCAAAGCCTTCTATTTAACTTGAATATACGCGTATGAAGGCAGCATTTAAATTTTCTTTATTATCTTAAACTAGTGAAATAAACTTGAGTGATAAATTAATGTACATACGTACTCAATGATTCATAAGACCTCATCAAGTCTATTATGAAAAAAACACCAAATTGTGTCCATGCACATATAACAATCTTTCAAGCACCGGCTAACAGGCGCAGGTACACACAATAGCTAGTACAATGTGTGTTTATAACAGAATAATAAACCTAAGTCAACCATTATATTTCTTGGCTACGAATTTCTAACTTCATAAAAATGTAATTATATGTATTTTTTATTTTATTTTTTATTTATTTTGTTTATTATAGTATTGACAAACTACCAATAACTAAATGAACACAATCCAGCTATTACTAGAGCCATAACAAACGCTGTACGTATGTATGTTCGTATTCACACAACGCAGAGAGTCGACGATATCAAAGAATGTGTCACGTGGACATGGCATTAGTTCGGCTAATTTCGTGACATTAGTGCGCTAATGCTATGATCAGAATTTTACTCATCGCCCCTTGATTGCTTTCATTACTCTGTGGGAATGAGATTAAAACAGACGGGCTGTTTGATTTTATGGTGAGGTTAATGATTGAAATATAAAATATTTGAATCGATTGTTTAATTGGATGTAGGCCAATGTTAATGAATTATGTTTTAAGAAAGTTGATTTCATATTTCCGGGCACGAAAGTATAAGGAGGGTTTATAATATGTTAAATATATCCTTGAGTAGGTCTCGTTGATGAACATAGCATGGAATCAAAGTGCATATTTAAATTCTTGTTTTTAATATTTTAATTCCGGACTTAATTCAAAATATTACTTTGTATAACCAAAATAATGACTAGACTAAGAAGTCGTTAAACAAAAATGAAATTACTATCGTCTACGTGTATGAACACTTAAAGTTCCATCAGGGGTCGTCAAGTGCGAGCGGTGCCACAGCCGGCAAAGGAATGCAATCTGCGGCGGAATTCTCCCCACTAGAATTAAATTTTAGCTATCCACGCTCGGTAGTGCATCAGTCAAGTTCTTTTATGGTCCCAAGGTATTTGGAAATATGACTTTTATTATAATTGAAACTTTAATAACAGAAATATTAGCTTAATTTTAAGTAGCTGCTGTTTCAGTCATGTTTATGCAATTTGCCGGACCTTCAGTAAGTTTAATTTATTTTTCTTTTAATATAGATTGGGTGATAAAATTATCAATTAGGTAATGAAATTAAGAACTAACGAGACAAATACTTTTTTTTACTGTTTTTCTGTTAGGATAAAATAAACCAATTATTATCTGAACTGTAACAAAAGACTACAATTGTTATTATTCTCTGTGTATAAGTAACAGAAAACTGTATTGTAGGTATTTCTACGTGGTCATTTTGTGCTAAGATTAAATAAATGCAAGTCATGTTTATAATTACGTTCAGGCATTTGTAATCTCTGTCCCTTGCGTTTACTTAGAAAATGTTAACGTTCTTATGAACCAACCTTTGTCCCGTGTATTGTCGCTAAAAGCTTCGTGATTTGACTAAAAACAAACTAGAAATAAATTGCCAAAACAAACGCAGAATACCTAATATTTACTTAATTAGATTAGTCCTGTAGACAATTCGACAGGGCACAAAAATACTTTATTTGAATAATTCATTCTATTTGTAAAAGCTCCAAACAGAATTTTAGCTAATTATGTTGCGCTGACTTTATTGTGGCACAAAAGTTCTGAAATTAGAAAAGATGATTAAGCTAAGCAATCACCCTTAAACCCTACAGGTACATGTGAGTTCTACCTCCTTCGAATTAGCTCCTAGCTTTGATCACTACATAAATTCATTAAAGTGCTCCACTGTTATTAACGATGATTATAACGCCGGAAGAGGTCTGAGGGTGGCGGCAGTCGACCAAGGCGGCGGCGGTTTCATTTCCCCCATTTGCAATTCAAAAATTCACTCTGCCTTCCAGCTCATTCGTCTGTCTTTAACAAACCCCTCTCTTTCACACTCACATTAAAATGTATATCGACCCTGTTCTTGCAGCAGTGCTTTTTAGCCAGCGATGGCACTAGACACTTTCTTGCAACGGCCATGCGTAAAACTAAAACGGACAACGGTTCGTGCAGTTTGTTTCGAAAGGATTAGCCATAAATACTTCTTCCTCATTACATTTTCATGAAGGCTCCCTCTAGTTGTGGAATTTATGCTGAGAAAAGTTTGAGCTTTACTGAATAAAAGATATCTATTTGGCAGTAATACTGGCGGGGTGCCAGGCGACACTTCACGCTCGAGTTAAACTTATTAGATGGGAGATGGGTCAACTGAAATCTACCGCAATACTTTTGTACGTTCAACTTTGTAAAGTCAAACACCATTGAAAGCATTTTATAAACGCATTTTATTTGTAGGGCACGGATGAAGAAGATTTAATTTAGCTCAGAATAGCCATTTCACCATCAATTAATCACTGCTACCAGAAGGAAAACAGCGTGAGAAAATCCACACGTCTTACAAATGAATAATGTGTTAAAATTTTGTGGAAACGTCTGTCACACGGAATATGTGAACAAGATTTTTTTTGTGGTTTAAAATATTATTATTTAAACCTTCTCCGTGTGAGAGGAGGCCTGTGCCCAGCAGTGGGACGATAAAAAAAGGCTTTTTAATAACTGCCAAACAAGAATCTAACTGAAGAGACAAGTTTGAATACTGATTTTTGTAGTTGAATAATTTTTAAAATTCACAATAATTCCGCTGATATTTTTTTCGCCCAGTGGGATTTTTGGATTAAAAAGACTTATTGTTGCAGTTGAAATATGACATCCGTAAAACTTATCTGCAGAAGGCTTTCACGTTGTGTTCCTACCTGAAAATAAATGTATATATGGGTAAAGATTTTTAGTAAAGCTAGTTCATAGACAGTACTTTTCTATACGCTCTTTAAATTATGTTCGCCGAATTTTGGAATAATATTGATGAAAGACCCAGCAAGACCCCATTTGAGAGTTATCAGGAACGTTGTCAAACCATTTCATATTTTTATTTGTTTTAGGAGATTGCCATTGCTTTTACCGCTTGTAACTTTCTCACACACAATATACGAACATATTTTCACAACAAAAAAAATAAACGCTTAATTTAATATTATCTTAAAAATATAATAAATAGAGATGAATTACGATCATAAATCCGTCATACATATGGAACATATGAAATAACATAATATATGGGGTATATCGCGACTCGGACCCTGCCTCGGGCCTTTTACCCTACTCGGGTTTTTGACAACAGTTTCGGTAGGTCTCCATAAATACAAGAGCTTATCTTATTTACGATAATATTGTTAGTAACATGGTCTTTCGGGAGAACTTTGGTCATTTGTTATCAGCACACCACGCATACAATTTTAGATATACGACCTCTGTTCTGAGGTATAGGCTAAATTGGCTATCGAGTAATTGCTAGGTATTACTACTTACATAATATACCGTAAAATTGTATTTGATCATAAGCTAAAGTATCCAGCCCAGATGTTGTATCGTTCATTTAGGTACTTTAAAAAAATAATCATTTACCTACTTAAACCTAATTTCGAAATATTTTGATTGATCAGTGAAATTATTATAACACCTATAGCTAAGCAACCTTTTTTAATTCGAATTCAGTAGGTTCCAACTAAGTAAATACTTTTACAGTTTATTACAAATATCTTGGGATTCAAACTTTTACTTACAGGTTTCCAACCAGCATCCTAAATCCTAATCCTAACTAATATTATAAATGTGAAAGTAACTCTGTCTGTCTGTCTTTCTGTCTGTCTGTCTGTCTGTCTGTCTTTTCTTCACGCCTAAACTACTGAACCGATTTGTGTGAAATTTGGTACAGACATAGTTTGGGACTTGAGAAAGGATATAGGATAGTTTTTATTACAAAGAAAAAAAAAATTTATTCCGGACATATAGCGCCATCTATTGGTCAAACCAAAAATCTGCTGGAAGTCACTATTCCACGCGAACGAAGTCGCGGGCAAAAGCTAGTATTAAATAAAAGGCTAACCTCCATAATATCCAAAAATATAAATTTCAAAATCCTCTTCCATATTTGGATACGTACTTTCATCTACTCTATCTACCCATCATTATGTTGTTCAAAGTGAGCTTCGCAAAGTGCAGTACGGTATGTAAATTGAGTGTAATGTGTTATAACATGTAAATCTATACACGTTTGATAGATACGGCTATAAGGGGCGCGTTACCCCGGGGAATGGTCCCCATGCCACAAAACGCGGAGTTGTATCATGCCTATCGTTTCCAGCAATGGGATGTATATTTTCGTTTTGTGTCTGTCATATTGTTTCGTTGGGAAACTTGTTGACTTATTCAGGTGCGTTTGTCTGTCTGTCTACTGAAAGAGGTTTTCTTTTTATGAAATATATTATTGTTGTACGAGGAAATATAGAGAAATAAAAAAAAATTGAGAACAACCTCTTTTTTGGAAAGTCGGTTAATTCCACAGTTTTTCAAGCATAAAATGTTCTTGTTTCATTTTGGGAAAGAGAGGTGTTTCTTATAAAAAAAAAAACCTTTTGGTTCAACACAGTTTTCCATTATCTCAATGAAGATGCGATGTGTTAGGTGTACGCCAAAATGAAAGTAGGTACATCTCTTGCATACTGTCGGTATAATATTCACCTCACTGTATTCATATAGGAAGGCAGGTATTCCGAAATAGGCTATTTTTGTCGAATAAAGAGCATATCGTTACGCTTGTGTGCGTAAGGGTAGCTACGTGACAAGCCAAGAGAAAGGGTCGTGACATCCACATGAATTCAAAATGGACAATTTATGAGAAATGTTTCAATTTTAGCAAAAAGTTCTAGTTTCTAATTGTAGATTGTGGGTGGATAAATTGAAATAAATAAATTAAAAGTTTGGAACAACTGAAAATAATATGAGAGTAGCAATTTGATTATAATAATGGTTGTAGGGGAAAAAAAAGTTATGTTATTTTCTGGGGCATCAGTTATTATATTATTTAGCTTTATTTTTCAGTTATTACAATCACAATTAAAATATTCTCTTACGTTTAATTTTAAGTCTACCCAACTTTTAAACAATTAAAGTAAGATTGTAATTGTTCTTAGCGAGGTTGCGTCTTATCCCCATAGCTCTGGCGCTGGGATAAAAGAAAAGATAGCAAACTTTATTCAGTCTTAATTTAATTAATTGTCCCCCTCTTCCTGTATCTATCGACAGCCATCTTTTATTTATGTACCCGCGAGCTGTGTGCTGTTCCGCCTGTTAAATTATACAGTCTGGTTGCACTGTATGCGTTTGGATTTGAAATCTTTGAAAAAGGTTTTAGTCCTTTGTTCTATGGCTGTTTTTAGCGGCCAGTTGTATTTGTACCTATAGTTCTAATCGGTTTAAAAATAGAATGTATCGTTCGCATGTTGACTGAAATAATTATAATTATGTAAAGTACTGATATTCATAAGTAACTACGTTAATTGCTAGGGACTACAAAGGGTGGATCAATTAAGAGTCATTATAGTAAGCTTTAGTTTTTTAAGCGTTACTTATCTTATAGTGAAACCATTAAAAGGGGGAAAGAACCTATGTAAAAAGTAAAGGTTCCTTTTTCAAAATTGCCATTTGATTAGCTCAATTTACCAGTTCCCTTCCACCAAACTCGCAAAACAATTGACAAATATTTTTGCGCTGAGATTGAACAGGTGCAAATGATATTATTTCTTTACCAAGTGGTTTCTTAAAAACACGCGGTGATGTGAAAATGTAAGTAATTTATTTCTAAGCGACGACATCAATAAAAAACCCTTCAATTTTATAATTTTAATAAGACTCGAGGGATGTTATTGAAAGGCCTTTATTGAAAAAAATGCCAAGAAAATCGGGCCAAACGCTTTACGAAAGAAAAATATCAACCTACCTGCATATTCATAATTTCTTTTTCGCCTACCCACCGCTACGTAATCGGTTTATATTGAGAAAACCTTTCACGGATAAATAATAGGTGCTTTATAATTGGCCAAGTGGAAGCCTGTATTTAAGGTTTTATATGTTGTATAAATATGTAATGACAGGCATTTTAATTGGTCTTTCTTTAGGTAGTATTAAGTATGAATATAGGTCGTCTAGGTTCTTGTTAGGCGTTGTATGATGAGGAGTTATTAGGGTCATGCACAGAAAAACATTTTAATTAGAAAGCCTATAATATCTACATGACATGACAGAGTTATGATGACTGAATTGTATGAAACTTGGAATAATTTTCACCGTTACATTTAATGTAGGGTAATCAGAAGTAGCGATTTCTTTTATTATCAAGAACAGAGTAGACAAGTTGATATTGTTTTTCATAGCTCTTACTTAAGTAGATACCTTAATCTGTATTTCTTATTTTAGTGACAAATTAAGGCATCTGCTTTAACATTTCTTTAAAGTCATTAAATAATAGAATTGAAAAATGATACAGAAGTCATGATTCCGGGCATTCTAGCAAACATAAAAATAATGCCTATATTTTTCACTCTATCTATCCTACAATCAACTGTGTCCCAGTTTAACTAGCAATCGCGGTCGCCAATATTATCGGCAAATATCTACGTAAAATATTGACTGTACCTTTACGTATTTATCTTACGTCCCACGGTTGTAAAGTAAACGTACGACGGCCAATAACAACAGAACCGCGATTCCACATATAAACAATCAACCCATCGCCGCCTGAGTAATGCGAACATTAGCGGGTACTCCACGCGGGTTCATCAGGCCCCCGTGAATTAACGCCGTCTTAAGTACAAACGCACGCCGATGTTTTATACGTCGCTTTTAATTAAATTACATTGCGTGCTTCGAAAGCCGCAAACGCCCGCCGTACGTGTAACGTGCGCTGTTCATGTTTTTATGAGTAGTAAAATTTATTAAAATATAGCGGATTATGTCCTTAATGCCGTGTGGAAATTAAAATGATTTATTTTGACGGCGTTTTTTTTGCCTTTTACGTCTGTATTTTTGGAAACAACGCTTGAAATATTAAAAATGGAATTTGAGCTTTGCGTATAAGTTTTGAATTGCATTTGCAATTCGTTTTTCCTGCAAAAATGTTTTAAAAGCATATAGTGTGCGCTTTTCAGTGGAAGCAGTCGAGATTTGTTTACAATTTGCTATCGAATGTTGAAACGAAAGTTTATTGCAGTTGGTTAAAAAACGAAATATTGCCAACGACAGTAAAATTGCAATTTTTCTTTCAAATTATGGTCTAAATTGAGCTGTCCTTGCCGTAAGGAACATGCCTCCCCTTTCAACTTTTCGTATAAAAAGCGAAACTGTAAAGACGGAATGTAACAAGACCGTTTAGTGCGGTGACCGAGCAGAATCAACCCCTACTATCGAGGCTCCCCTCGACCCAAATCGTGAAATAATGGACACCACAGCAAGCGATCACGTCGCAAATAGCTCACGCACAATCGAATTAATTAATCATGAGAAGCGAGTTCCACTGAAGTTAAAAAACTTATCGAAGTCGCCGGCGAAGTTTTAAGGAGAAGCTAACGAGGAATAGGACCGTAGATGAGAGATGAAAGTTCAGCCGGAGCTGCGAGGGAGAGGAACGGCAGCGCCAGACAAGAATAGCTGCAATTTAAAACTCGATTAGAATTCGAACATTGAGCGGGCGAGGTTATTAAAAACGGTGTCGTGGTACCGCGTCGAGGACTTCGATTTCATGAAACCGCAGTAAAAGTTCTGCTGCAGTCGTTTGTTTTTTATGTTACCAAACTTCACCAAATCTAATTATTTGCGAAAACAAGGCGCAGCTCGCAGCGATTACGGCGGTTATGTTATTGCCTGCACAAACACATCGCAAAAGATTACATCGGGCCGATTTGCACGCTGTGGAATAGCAACATTCGCAGAAATCAACATTTATATTGTCTGTAAGGCAATTGTAGTTCAAGTACAATGCTCTTTATGTTTACTGTCATTTGCATGTAGAGAGAAAATGCTATAGAAAAGGAGGTATTGGAAATTCGCGTTACCGTAAAATCTTATTTACCATAAAGTGTCAAACGAGAGTGGCAGAAGTTGGCAGCTTTGTTTACGAGCTATAAAATAAATCGAATGAGACTGTGACTTCGGTGGCGCAGCCTGGCCCTGTACTTAAATACTCGTACGTGCTTATGTACATAACTGCTCGGAACTGTTCATGCTATGCAGAGTTACTACTGAAGATAAAGTTATTGAAAATAAGAGCTTGACTTGTGGTAAACGTAGCGCATTTTTTGTGGAGTCAATTTATACATTATAAACATGAATCGTTAATATTTTGCATACTTATTTTAATGATATAGATAAACGGTTAATTCTTTTGTATCATTTTGTTTTGTTTTAAATTAAATCTTATGATTCTATTTATTTTTATCCTAGGAATAATATATCGAAATTATTCTTTTTACACATGAGAACTTCCCTTTCAAAACATCATAAAGATAAAAGCGTACGTAACGCGAAATTTCAATTATAAATTAACCTAATTTTAATTATAAATTATTCAACACATTAGCTTAGCCCTATTTACTCCCACGAGAATCGGTAGCGTGCTGTACATTACAAATTCCTATCGCGAACACACAAACATAATAATTTAAAATGAACGAAAACATTTTTTACTCGATCCCAAAGGCAATGTCGCGGGCAAAAAGTAAGTTTGTTCCAGCACGAACATAGCTATTCCATCGCGGGCACTAATTACTTTATCGGGCAAACCGTGTCAATGGAATGCAGTGTTTTCATTGAAATACACGTCGATTAAATTATAATTTGCCAATCAGGTCTAACAGTTGGGTAAAATACGGACAGTGTTGTAGCGCCAATCAAAATTGCAAATTTGAGCGGTGCTTCGTTAACTATGCGAACTGGCATTAACAAGATTGTCCTTACATTGCATTCGTAAAAATGTAAACTGGTGTTTCGATATTCCGTGGAAGTTCAGTGAGGCGTTAAATGCCCGTTGTGTGGACAATAGCGAAGCTCCCGAGATAAAATGAGAAATATCACCGTCCGACATCTTGTGCTGTTTTTATTCGAGTCTTTATTTTGTATTTCGCATCTTTATGCAGTCTCGGTGGAACCCTATTCAAGACAATTGTTAAGTTAAGTATAGTTTAGTTTAGATGAAGAATATTTTCAGCAGCCTAAATTATGTTGCCTAAGAGCTCCGCATAAATACATTCGGGACCATTTTTTCTACAACACATTGCTGGCATACCGCGAAACTTTTGAATGCAGGATTTTTAATTTAGTTTTCACTTTTGAGTTACCAAGAAAAAAGTCGTGGTGGCCTAGTGGGCAAAGAACCAGCCTCTCGAGTATGAGGGCGCAGGTTCGATTCCAGGTCAGGCAAGTACCAATGCAACTTTTCTAAAGTTTGTATGTACTTTCTAAGTATATCTTAGACACTAACGACTGTGTTTCGGATGGCACGTTAAACTGTAGGTCCCGGCTGTCATTGAACATCCTTGGCAGTCGTTACGGGTAGTCAGAAGCCAGTAAGTCTGACACCAGTCTAACCAAGGGGTATTGGGTTGCCCGGGTAACTGGGTTGAGGAGGTCAGGCAGGGCAGTCGCTTCTTGTAAAGCACTGGTACTCAGCTACACCCGGTTAGACGGGAAGCCGACCCCAACATAGTTGGGAAAAAGGCTCGGAGGATGATTTTGAGTTACCAAGAATAAGAACTAAAAAAATATAACTTATTTTCCAGCCTATTTCGTCCAACAACTTTTACGTTTAAATAAGAAATTAAGTTTTATATTACCCTAACGTCTATAAACTAAAGGAAATGCAAAGATGGAACCCATGAATTACCTGAACATAAGATTTTCGTTTAGAAACTCTTAACCTTTTGAGTAAACCTAGATTTTATGGTTTACGGCCCGTAATAACTGCCAGTAAAAATATTTACTACTATAGCACTAAAGTTTATAAAATAAACATAGCTATAGGTATGATAACAAAATGCAAAATAGAATCATTGATATTGAATTACACCTGTGTACTAGGTATTTTTACCTGCGTTTCAATGGATCTACTTCACGCACCTACTTATGAAAAGGAGCTTATAGTTTTGATTGAGCAATTTTAAAGTAAAAAGAAAACAAACAAACTGAATTTTGCACCTACGATATTCATATTATTTTCAATTTTAAACTTTTAAAGATAATTTTTCTCTCTTTCTTTATAGATATTAATTTAAAGTTCTTATAATTATGTTCATGTGTGTTTCAGTACCATTGAAGTCTGATTTAATGATTATTTCATGCTCTTGACATGATCTGCTTTTCCCATTAAGCGCACTCGATGTAAAACGAAAAAGTATAATTTTTCAAGCCATAAACCCTTTTAACAACTTAATACAACACGCAGCGGCCAGTTACGTCGGCGTTTATAATGAATAATGATCAATAAAATCCTACCAAACGCGACCGCGTATAATCCCAAAGAGCTTTTATACCGCGCCTACAAAACATACGATATAATTACATTTTGCTTTCTTCGTTAAAACATCACAAACGTGACTTATGTCCGCGTGTTCGTTTGATCTTAGTTATAGTCCTCTTAACTTGAAAATAATATTTAGCGAAATGGACTACGATGTGAGGGTACGTAATTAATTAAATTAAGTTCGGTATACGTTAGGAACAAAGTTGGATGTGGCTACCGGCGACTTGTTAATAGCTAAGGGAGATGATCCCTCGGTCCGAGCCGTATGCGGTCCCCCGGTCCCCAGAGTGCCAGGACTGGAGGCCTCGACACCCCGCATGCTAATAGCCAATCATATTCTGTTTACATTCCATCACCGAGTATGAATAATTTGTTATTGTCTGCGCAAACATGGCGCGTGCCGCGTCACGACTGTCATTGTCTACTGGATTAATTTGCTGTCCAGTGTCGACACAATCGAGCTGCCGATTCAATGCCAACGATATCAAAGAACAATTGGGCCCACTCCGATTGTAGCCGATTAATAGAAATCGAAAATTGGATTTTATTATCCGAATGCACGCTGTTACTTTATTCTCTTGTTTTAAATGCTCTGTTAAATTAAATGTTATTGGTATTCAATTAAACTGACTTGCAGTGCGTATAAGATTCATGAGATGTTTTCCTCACTGTTTTTCATTCGATGATGTTTTCCAAGCAGGAGTCAGCATGTAAAGGCATCGACATAACAATTGAAAATTTGCATTTGTTACTCCACTTTATTTTAGCATTCTCCGTCAGCCGCAAACTTTATGAGACGGAATATATTTTATCTTCTCTACGAAAATTTCAGCAATGTAACATGTCCCACCTACATTTCAAACTAGATATTAGACGTCAAACTAAGAAGGCTCTTGTTAGACCTAAATCCAATAGTTACCTTACCTTACCTGTCCCACAATTACAAAGCTACATCTCCCTGATACAGAGCGACCAATGAAACAGTGCCTCATTGAATTCAGTACGGTACTTCATATAAATCCCGTTCAATACATGTTTAAGTATCTCGCATGCTGTGAGCCGGGTTCACATTGTAAGTAAGCCTTGAGGGCTTCTCAGTAAACCATGTTACGCCGTAAATCTCGCAAGGTGCCTGTATCCTGCCTGTATGGAGCTCGAGCGCTTGCAAATTGCCGACTATCGATGGATGGGAGGTGGTCAACTTTTATTGTATGGACGTTCTTGGGGTTAATGTTGATTCTTTTGTTTTTGAGGCCAGTGGGTGGATCCAGATGCAAAATGCGTAGCACCTAGATGGTATGACCAACTCGCGTCCTTAGATTCTTAAAAAGTCTAACCGATAACTTGACATGGTTGATGTTCAAAAAGCAAAGAAGGTTTTAGACGCTGCTTCTATTTATCTAAGTTAACTTAACAAGTGAAACTTATAATAACAGATACAGAATCACTAAAAATTATTGCAAAATAAAAACGCTAAAACCTCGGCGCGGGCCATAAAATCTCGACAAAATTGGGACATAATTCCAAATATTTGCAGTTCATAATTTCGTTCCTCCACCTTGTTACTTCACAATAAACGGTAGATTAAGCTGGTGTACTATCGAGCGTGGTTTCTGGCAATCAATTTTGGTTAGACAATATTGGATTTTAATTAACAGTATCGCAGGTCGCACTCGCTTCGGCTAATCGATGAACTATGCCGTCGTTGTCAATGGTTATTGTGGTAACCGCCATTAGATTTATTATTATCGTCTCTGGCGATGATACTTTGTTATTACATTAGGCAGCGTTCAGGAATTCTTTCGGGCCTGCCAATTTTCGTAATGACAGTTTATTAGGGACCCTGTTTAGCAGTTTGTCTTTATGGGACATTATTTTGCTGCTATGACTTATATTATGTGTGCTATGACTTATGTGCGGGTTCTTTCAACGAAGCTGTAATTTCATTTTTGACTCGAAGAAATATTTTATAGTATTTTAATATTCATGCTATCTTTTTTAAATTAATGGTTTAGTTTTCAGCAAAAGTCGATTTTTGCTCTATTGTGTTTGTATTTCAAAGCTCTCGATGAGTTCTTTTGCAAATAGTTTTCCAAAAAAATGTGTTAACATTTTTCAAATCTGCAAATTACACTGTGAGACAAAAAACCAAGACACGCTACCATTAAATAATTTAAGCAGATTTACTGTAAGTCTGAGTGGGTGAGCCAGGGGATTTTATTTATTCCATAGATGTGAACCTGCATGAATATATGCAAGGCCGCGGTCTCTGGCGGCCTTATACATCAACATGCACTTAGCACTAAGCATGTAAGTGTTATGCTAATACTGCGGTATTTTTTGAGATCTAAGTTGCTGTGAAGGTATGTAGTAAAATGTTTTAGGCTGATGTTATGTATATTTCTTCATTAACATCAGAAATGACTACAATGCAAAAGAGTGCACTTTGATGACTATTGTTCCGCACACTGCAAACTTAACAGTCGACCGACAGAAGACCAGATGGTTGGAAAATGAAATATCGCAATTTCAATTAAAATATAGAGTTTTTTTTTAAATTAAAATATTTAGTTGGGCTGATACCGGCTAAATACCTAATCTTGCGTAGGTCCTTATCTAGCACAAGATCAAACTATCAGGCGACTAAAGAGCCTGCACTATGCGAGTAATCTATGAAAAATGTTAAAGATATCCGTATAGTTAAAAAAAAACAATTCTGTAGGAATTTTACGAGTTATTAGACGGATTTCCACGGAAATATTGGTACGCATAACGAAAACCCGGGCAACAAAAAACTGACAGTCGATCGTGCTCCGACAGTAAAATAAAACTGGCTTGTTCGTATGACGGCCAACTGAAATATTGTTAAACTTGCAAAACGAGTGGTTAGCGTAGCCTGTTGTCATGTAGTCAAATATCGATTTTATGAATATTTTTTTTGTTTAAATCACGAGGTCCATTCAGGTTACTTTTTAGCTTAGCTAAAAAAACTGTTTTGCCAGGCGAACTCTTACTATGAGATCTACCTCTATTGCTTTGTGACTGTGTTCTAAATGTTAAAAATAAACAAATGCGCGTAAAGTAGTAGTAACATTAAACCTGAACCCTGAAAATGTGCGACAAGTATCCAAAAAACAATCAAGATAACTTTTTTGTACTCCTTTGCTGCATCAATCAATCACATTTTTTCAACTAATTCTAGATAATATATATTTTTCCAAATTGTTTCTAACATCTTAAGAGTTAGAACAGAACTGCAGTGAAGAGATATAGGCATGGTTACTAAGACGCAGCTGCGAGCAGTCTGCTGGCAGATTTGGGCAGGTTCAATGTGCTCCCGGGGACAAATTATTGTACCATTATGAACATCTGTTTCTGGTGGTAAAAGGTATCATCCATTATTATGTGCCTCATCCCTTATCTGCAATTAAAGGAATTTCCTTTTTGTTACTTTTGAATGTGAACGCAAAAAGTGTTGTTTGAAAAAATAATATTTTTTTAATTGTTTATTTTTTGTGGTCTTTTGTCGATGACTGTTATGTACTAACAAGTGCAGTATTTCAAGATCTAAAATGTAGGAAATTAATTTATTTTAGATTTATACATATATTACAGCTGTTTGTAGTTTACATTTATAAGATTCTTTGTCACAGTGACAAATAGATTTCTCACTTCTACAATATTCACAGTATTGATACTGTCCCCGAAGGAATAAGTATCACAAATGTGGTTACACTACTCATACTAAGTTTGATATTACGTGTAAGTCCGTCTGTCCCCTGTGACGGAATTAGTCTCAGACTGTTGAGGCGTGGCGACTGTATTCATGGCCAGTTCTTAGGGTAGGGTTGGTTCAGTATATGATTAATATATTTATATAATACCTAATATATATAATCACGATATCACTTTTGAGCTGTCGTAGTGACATGCATGTTAAAAATTAAAATGGGAATTTACTTCATGTATTTGGAATATAAGCATGTTTATGAAGATTTACGGCTTATTATATCAAGGTAGCAAACCTTTTCTTGTATAAAATCAAATGTTGAAACTGTTTGAGACCTTTAAGTCAATTCTTACTGAATATTCGATCGTTATTAACTTCCCATAAAAAGATTTACTTATTTTCTACGTACCAAGTTCGATAGACATTCATAAAATCGTTTTATGGCTGTCTACATCTTTTTAACCCAATTCTTAGAATAGCTTGGCACACCTCGCCGCGATTTTACATTCAAATCGTAAAGACAACATTGTGACAAAAATCCTATGGGAGCAGACATGTTTCACGTCCATGGAGTAAGGAAATATAAGCAGAGATGCCATATTGCAGATAGGTCAGGCGCCTTCTTCTAGGTCAAGTACGTACGGTGGTTATCACCAAAACGATCAGTTACAAGTGAACCAACAAGGCGTTCGGGTTCTTTAAGAAATCTGTCAACGATTTTTGTTCCAAAGTAGGCGAATAAGGGCGGAGACAATAATGTTCTTCGTACACCCGCATTTTAGCGCGCTACTTTCTCAGGAGATTTTCTGTTATGGAATCTCCGTTAGTGATTTTGTTCTCCATGTTCAGATCACATAAAAATGATTTTACGATTCTATCAGAGCGTCCCACTCTGCTCTCCGGTTTATGAATAAAATGTACATAAAAACTGTTTGTAAAGTGGTTCCTAGTGCATTTCACTGATTTATACAATATAGATAGAATGTACATAGTTCCGATTATGTGCTGTCGGTAGCGAATTTTGCATTGTCATTTTTTGTTCTGTGATATTGCATTTGAAAACGAACATTCACATTTTTGATAGCTGATCATTTGTATGGTGTCAGATAAAATTGCTTATCGAAGAGGAAATTTTGGGCATTTTTCGTCAACTTTTTTGCTGTTATTTTTTTGGACCTACGGCTTAGGTGTGAATATATAATCTGGATAGTAAATTATTCGGTAATAAAATTAATGAAAACTCAATTAAAAGTTGTTCAATCTATAAAAAAACCCGCATAGTGTAAATTTTATACCAAGAAAATATTGTTTGTTCCAATTAGCCAGGTTCTAAGCTTTTACTTAGCCTTATTTTCCAGTACAATAAAAGTTCGCGACACATGCAAATCTACGCTTTTATCCAATTACATAATTCAACAGGCTTTGAAAAATTACTGCGGGTTTGTTTGCCTTTCTAGAGCCACACGTTCAGAACATTAGTAGGACACGCGACAACTGGAACAGAAATCATTTGTGCACTGTATTGTTGATAAAAGTGTGATATAAAAAATTTTGAAAAATGCTTGGATATGTTATGGCTAGATTAATTTTAAAATTCGACTAATTGACGTGATATCTGGCAGTGAGTAATAATTGAATGTATAAAAAAATTTCCGTCTTTTGTTACCATCAGAATATTGCTTAAACAAAAGAAGGTTTCACTTACGCAATAAACTATCCTTTGCTTCAAACGCACCAGTAACCGTTGTTCAAGGCTCGCCACATCTATGGCCCTTCTGAATCGGTTGTTTCCTTCGAATTTTTCCGCACACACGCAGGGTTGCCAGGTAGATGCAAACAGCAGCAATCGAAATTGCAAATTTGTGCAGGGGGCCCGTTCGGTTCGTTAGAGAGCTGTGTTTACGCGCGAACAACAACTAGGGCTGTCCACCGCTAATTGTTCCAAGTTTACATTTAGTTTGATTTGATAAGCTCCTAGTAATGTATGCAATTTGATTAAATGCTTCCCGCGTGGCTGCCATTTTGTTAGGTGGTGAAAATAAAACTGTGATAAATTTTTTGGTAGCTGCAAAAAATAAAGTTAAGTATGAATGAAAAGTTCGACAACAGCTGAAGTTAGAACGCTTTATAAAGGAAAATACTTATTTGTAGTTAGCTAATTTAAAATGCATAATAATTTTAAAATAATCCTGTGTGAATAAGCAGGAAAGTAACTACAGATTATAACGAAATACCTCCCTCAATTTTTCAACCCTACAATCAAAACACTATGGAATAATGATCTTTCTTTTGCGGAACGTTTTAATAATGGCGAAATTGTACAATTTGCATATTTGTGGACCAATCCATTACCTGTGCCGTATGCCCCACGATTGCCCATTTGTGGCCCGTATGCCCGACGGTTCTGCTGTCCGTACTTTATACGCGACGATTGCTTATTTGCATAAAAACTTAACTTTACGATAACCTCTATATCAATTTACAGAGAAAAAAAAATGTTTGTACCCGTTTGTTTGTTGAAGGCTCCGGAACTACTGAACGAATTTGAAAAAATCACTGTTGGAAAGCTACACTCTTCCCGAGTAACATAGGCTATATTTTATCCCGGTACGGGCAGTAGTTGCCACGGAAACGGGTGGAACCGCGGGAAAACTGCTGGTTATACAAATACAAACCATATATTACATAATATTATTTTTGCAGTCAAACGAATAAATAAAGGTAAGTACAAAATGTTCTCGGACTCAGCATGTAGTTGGCAACGCTGAACATACTCAATTGTTGTATTCTGGCAAAGCGAAGGAAATAAAGAACACAATACAATGTAATTTATTTAGAAAGCAGTCACGAGTTAAACCGGAAAATATGAAATGTTAGGTACACTTTATTTAATTCTAATCGTACTTACATATAATCTGCGAAAACTTCTGCAACAAAAAAATATTAACTGTAAGAAAAAAAAAATGTAGTATAATTATTGGGTAGCTGTTATAGGTCCCGTCTATCCTTGAACATCTTTGGCACTCGTCACGGGTAACCAGAAGCCAGCAAGTCTGACAAGGCGCTCCTTGTAAAGCACTGGTAGTCAGCCGCATCAGGTTAGAAGTCGGAAGCCGATCCCAACATAGTTAAGAAAAAACTAGGCAAGATGATGATGATACCTTTTGGCTATTCATACAGCTCACTATGAAGAGATGAAGAAAAAATAAAAGAATTGAATTCAAATTGTTGAATACTTAAAATAAAAAAGTACCGTCCTAAATTAATTTCCATTTCTTATATATGCGATTTCGTGGTGGCCTAGTGGGTAAAGGACCAGCCTCTCAAGTATGAGGGCGCGGGTTCGATCCCAGGTCAGGCAAGTACCAATGCAACTTTTCTAAGATTGTATGTACTTTCTAAGTATATCTAGACACCATTTACTGTGTTTCGGATGGCACGTTAAACTGTAGATCCCGGCTGTCATTGAACATCCTTGACAGTCGTTACGGGTAGTCAGAAGCCAGTAAGTCTGACACCAGTCTAACCAAGGGGTATCGGGTTGCCCGGGTAACTGGGTTGAGGAGGTCAGATAGGCAGTCGCTTCTTGTAAAGCACTGGTACTCAGCTGAATCCGGTTAGACTGGAAGCCGACCCCAACATAGTTTGGAAAAAGGCTCGGAGGAGGATGAGGATGATATATGCGATTTGTTGAACCCTTTTTTTGGCTCAATTTAAATCGGGTCGCAAAGTTAAATTGCCCGTTATAATGAAGCCTAGGTTACGAAAACTAAAAGATTTTCAATCTAGAAAAATTTCAATAGCATGCTCCAAATATTGCAAATACCTTTTTAAACCTTGCTTGCTCTTCAAGCTCTTTCGTATATTTTCATATACTCATATTTTTTCAAATTGAAGTAACATTTGTAAAATAAAAAGAAAAATATAGATAGATTGGATTGGCACAAAAAGTAATGAATAAATGACTGAATGTCTATCTTCACAAAAAGTACATTTTAATGTAAAATACTTTTTTGCTCTCAGTAAAACTTCAAAATACTCTAAGGCATTATATTTAAGGTTTTAAAAAACACCTACTCTTATTTAGTAAGTAATTACTTTAATTAACATTGTTTATGCATTTAAAGCAGTTTTAATAATATATGAACTAATTAGTTAATCCTAATTACTGCAGGATTATAACAGCATATTGTACTGTGAATAATTTCAAAATTTGACTCTTTAAATAACAAAATACATACTTTACTTTGTCTATTTAAATTAATGCTAACTTTCGCCCGCGGCTTCGACCGTGTAGAGTTCGGTTATGTCGCGTTTCCAAGAGAATTTTTCAAAAGTCCGGGATAAAAACCATCCTATGTTCTTTCTCAAGGTCAACTCTATCTCTGTACCAAATTTTATTAAAATCAGTTCAGTGGTTTAGACGTGAAAGCGTAACAGACAGACAGACAGACAGACAGACAGACAGAGTTACTTTCGCATTTATAATATTAGTAGGGATTACATTAGGCGTTTATATGTATGTCCTCTAAATGAAAAAACAAATCGAAGCGGCCATAGCATTAGCAATCAAATTAAGCTCTGTGTTAATTGGCTATGTCTAGCAATCACTTGCCATTGTAATTAACTCTCTATTAGCGTATAATCAGCGTTATTACAATAGATGTCGGCAGTACCCGTGTAATTAGTTAAAATTAACTCATCTTAAGTTTTAATAGATCGTGATGTTGAATGTGACATAAGCGGAGGAGGTGGGTTGATGATGACGATAAGAGAAAATAAAGTCATCATCATTTTTTTGTCTGCATCAGGACCGCCGTCACAAATCACCGATCCTCTCGAAATACATATAGAGAGTTGCTACCTAATTGCTACCAACTACCATTAGTTGCTACCAATTGCTATCCTCGTGGTTTTGAAGATATTCAGCATCCTAAGGTGACAGCCATTCTGATATCAGGATGGCTGTCACTTTTCCCAGTGTGAAGAAACGGCGCAAACGTATTGAGTTTTTTTTATCACCCAGAGTTGCTACATAATTGCTACCCTCCAGAATTAAATTTTAGACCAAATCGATTCCGTGGGTAAAAAGATATTTAAAAAATGAGTTTTTGCGCCTAACAAAAATAGATTTTATAAAATAGTTTATAAAATAGTAAAAAATATCAAAAGAATTTATAAAATAGTAAAAAATATATAAACAAAACATAATTATTCAGAAATGCAAAGTTAATAAACCGGCGCAGACAGTATTTTCATAATTTTCTCGTAAAAACATTGATGTCAAATTCTATGATTTATTTCTAATCCTATGCAGACTTAGTAATTTTATGACGTTTACAGTGTAACTCAGCCAAGAATAGCCGTCCCTATATCATTACTAGAATGTCGTAACCGGAGATAAAAGGATTATGTCAGGTGAATGGACAGCGGCATCAATTTGAAAATATAGAACTGGATTCAGACTCGCTTTCCTTATAATAATAATCCCTTCACCATCGCATTTAAAGGCGTAAGTCATGGGACTTAAGACAGAAACATTTTAGGTTGAATTTATAATATGAACTACGTTTAGAGTAGCTGCTCACTGCCGACTAAACAGTCGGCCAATAGTTGAGCCGATGTTCGGGATGTTTTTTTTAAGAAATCTTGATGTCGATCAAAGTTTTCAGTCTGTCTAATACCGGCTAAATACCTGATCTTTTTAATGTGCCATTCAACTTCATGCTGATTTATGAGCAAACAAACTATCGTCTGACCAAAAGTTTGTACCCTCTAAGTCATGGGATTTAAAACAATGGAACATTTTAGGTTGAATTTGTACTATTATTGTATGAATTACGTTTAAGCCTATTCTCTCTGAAGGTAGGTTTACTTTAGTTCAAGCACACCCACATTTCGCCAGTTATCTTTTAAGTCTATTGTGGTAAAGGCTACCTACTAATCAAATGTCAAATGAAAAGCTAAGGATTAGCTAAGTTTTATTGCTATTTATTAAAACTACCATACAACGAAATGCACACCATGTAACTTCGCAACTAACTAAATCAAGGAAGTTTTGGCCTTTTGAAACTATAAATATTTACTTTCACGAAACTTGTAAATACACGAACCGTGTCCATTGATCCAAGCAGTTGAAAATGCCAGTCAGTTGTGTCTGTAGTAGTTGGTACTAAGTTAGGCTGCGGACTAACTTTGACACAAAGCGAACGGTCTACACTTACGTTGAATAAATTTAACACAGCATGTGTGACTCGAATGCGTTTATGTTGACTGTTTTGTAGTGGCCAAGACGTGGAGTAGTTAGTTAATGGAGAGATAATGCTCGACCCAGTGTAACTCTTTGCATTTAATATGTTTGCAAAACATGAAGTGCGAAATAATTATCAATCCCACTAACAAAAGGGACAATTATTTGTTAAATAAAATCAATTATAAATAGTTTATTATACTTATACCGTCTATACACTTTGTTAGGACCAGTGTGAAAGTGGCAACTCTGTCCTTCCTGGTATGTGTCCCAACTATGGTGGGGATACTATTGGTGGTAATGACAACTATTGCTATTAATTAAAAATGGGAGAAAACTCCTAGTGAATTTCCAGTGAACTCCTTCTTAAGATTCTTTATGACAAACACTTACAGTCTTCAATTATCATCCCTGTTGTATCATGAGTATTCCAGTGACTACCTAAGCCGTGGCCACACCAACTGCTTTATACTGCCCACATGATACTGATACTGAACTTATTGTTCGCCAACAGTTTTCTTGTTTATAGCTTTGAGGTTTCGCTATAAACTGCACAGTTGTCATAGTCTGGAAGCCTATTTTGTTGCACTGCACTGTTTTGGTTAGCAACGCAAATCGCAAAGTTATTGCAAGTTCATTTTGTTCCTGACTTTCAGACGATATGATGGTAGATGGAAAGAAAATGTGTATAAGTAAACACGAGGTGATTAAGCCGAAGTCGAGCTTGAGTCGAATATTTTAAATAAAACAAAATTATAGGCACCTTTATTTTTTTCCAAATTATTTACTGAATTATTTTCTATTCACTCAGTATACTAGTAATTATGATAAGATGCTTTGTTTACCGCATATTATTTAGACCTACGTAAATATATGCGTTTATTAGCTTTCTATTCAATCGGGCTTTTCTGTGAAATTCTCTGTAATCAACCGCTTTTAAATAAACACAGAAATTGACAATATTGTACAAAATGTTCACATACAAAACAATTTCACGTTAAACGATGACATTAATGTCCAAAACCTGAAATAATAACTAATCGTGTAACATACGGTTCATTAAAGCATTACAAGTTAATTATTGAAAATGTAAAATTATCATACAGTTTCAATATTGTACAAATTATATTTTTAATATTTCTCTGCAAAGAAAAAGTCTGGCATAATAATATTTACAAGTCAGAGAACGACTTCTCCCACCCGGGGAAAAATGTAACCTCTGTCTTGTCTCAGACTCTAGCTAGACTATGTGGGAACCATATTTCATTTCCATTTTAGTGTGAAGCCCAACCGACAGACAGAGTATCTAACTTTTGCATATGCATATAACATTAGTATAGTAAGTTCAACTCAGTCGTGCGCGCGGCCCTATGTGTGGGTAACCCTTGTACATATATAGTGACTTTGTGTGCGTGACAAGAGGTACAGTCGGGTACAATACAGTTATTTAGGGGTTGTACACGGGTGTTTAAAGAAAAACAGTTATTACGTAATTTAATGTTTATTTATTTATAATGATTATGAATCGCTACTTGAAAAATCAAATGATGAATTTTCGGATTCGCTACTCTCCAAGGTGAATGATAAATTCTGACTCCATGTCAAAATGTCTATAGTATTCTTCTTTTTTCTTTTGTACAAGTCGACAAGTATTACCCCACATCCCTTCATCAATTTGAATTAAACGTTCATTTATGAGTTTCACTATTTCCGTCTTATTTTGGTCGACATTATGCGAAGCAATATAATTTTTTTTAATTCCCCACACATTTCGTTTACATTAATAAACTAGATTATACCTCTTTTTACATTCTTAGTCCACACTTTTACTTATTGTCCCCGTACCCCGAGCTAGAAAATATGTAAGGAGTATTTAATTCTTAGATACTGTCAATGTCAATTTGAAAAGACGTATGAGAAAATAATGAAAAACTATTATTTAATAATAAAAAGCTTTGAATGTTGTTTAATTTCTTGAAACGCTTTACCTGACTCCTTAATAATTTCTCCGTAAATAACTAGTATTTTCGTAAACGACTGTACCCATAAGAAAAAGCGATAAGAACACGTCATACTCGGACGACGTCACTGTCACACGAATGAAAGTTGTATATTTACAGGCCGACGCACACATAGGGCCGCGCGCAAATCTAAGTTGAACTATCTATAAGTATTTTTAAAATATTGACAGCACACTACGAAATCAATTAACAAATAGCTTATACAAAACTGTTGGTGACATGGAGCACCATACAAATATTCGGTTACTAAACTACAGTGAAAATTACTTTGTGCATTTATTTGTATCGGAAAATTTAAAATGTATGAATATAAGTGAACATTTTTAGCAGGCATAGTTTTAGCAAGGTTTCAAATATAATATGTAGGTATTAGTTAGTTGCTTCAAACTACTCCACATTTTTAACAAGTTTTTTATGCAGATTGATAATGGAAATACCTATATGATATACCTATAAATACTAGTTTCATTCCCAGTTTTGTCCATGCTTTGTGATACAGAACCATCGCTTACCCACTTTCTGCTTGACGTACTGTGCATTACTATTCAACGGCTTGTTAGCTTTATCATTACTCTAGAGACTGCAACATAAATTACTGTATTGTTCCGCGAACCAGATATCAGGTAGATGTAAGGCTGGTTGTACATAGACAGCTAAGAGTATTACGAAAATGTCCAAAGCAGGTATGAGCATCTTACAAAAACTATATACTTAAAAATAATAGGCGATTCATTGCTAATTTTATTTTTTATGAATATTTACTTGATTGAAACAGAAACTTGTCTTCAAAATAATACCAAAAGTAGCGTCGTTAATAAATAGGTAAGATCTTTCAATAACGAGGTAATAAGTAGGTTCTTCATAGAAGACTTTTTTGGACGTAACTAAACGTGACCCATCATTTGACCGAAGTCCGTGAGCTACGAAACGAAACTAAACTCTTTTGCAAAAAAAGCGGGCACCTACGAGAAATCTTGGTTTTAAGGATTTTACGTGAATTTCAAAGGGTTTTAATGACTGTAGGATGTTACTAGCATCTAAAGGGCTAGCCAAGCATGCGTGAGAGTGTATTCTAAATTTGAATTTCTGGAGAAATGCTAAGATACTGGTTAAACCTTGCTTTGGACTAATTCCAGGTAGAAAGTTCGTCGGCGTTCTGAAAAGTTTTTCACGTGATTTTCAGAAAACTGATAATGCAGTTTTAATTAATGATTAATGGACCTTTCTTTTACATCAAAACATTTTTGAAGAACTATGCGTTTTTGATAAAATTTTCACCTGCCCTAAATGGTCTTTTTTTTTTTTTTTTTAGCGACGTAAAATCATCAAATGACCCCTCCCGCTGTGGGTTAGCAGCGGTGAGGGAGTGTCAGACTCTTACTGACTGACTAAAATCGTCGTGTTCCGTCATAGGCCTTTTATGTACCAGGGCCGCGGTATCTCTTTCGAACAACCCGCAGCCCCGGCAGGCCTTGGCCCTGCTGGGCCCCGCTGGGGTTGCTGACATCTCTTTGAGGAGCGCGTGGAACAACGCGCGCCGTCGACACGGGTCTGTCGTCTAGAAAGACAGAGGGACGATGAGCCACCCGAACTCACCGCCCACAGACCCACGCCTACGGTGGCCGGGAGTCATCTCGCGACACCCGGCGCCCATGGTGTCTACCTGGTCCAGCGCGGCGGCCGGGATGAGAGGTGCGAACCCTCTGGCGTTCCGCCTCCTCCTTCTCGAGCATGACCGCTTCGCAGAAGGAGGCGACGGCATCCCATTCCCTCTCGCCCCGGACCATGGCCTGAACCAAGGCCGGACGCGAGAGGTCGCCGCCGCCCAAAGCCTCGACGAGGACCCGGCGGTGCCCCTCCCATGCGGGGCACACCTGGACTGTGTGGTCCGCCGTGTCCTCGGGGCTGTCCGCACAATGGTGACACCCGGGCGCCTCCTCACGACCGATGCGGTGCAGGTACCTCCCGAAACAACCGTGTCCGGTGAGGACCTGCGTCATGCGGTACGTGAGGGCGCCGTGACTCCTCCCGAGCCACTCCTCAAAGAGGGGACTTACCGCCACGATGGTGGCGTGCCCTGCACTGAGTTGCGACAGTCGCTCCCTCCAGGCCACCATGAGATCGCGCCGGAGCTCCGCCCGCTGCGCGACAACTTGCCGCGGCAACGGGGTTTCTCCCCGGCGCTGAGCCTCCTCGCGCCAGTCGTACAGGCGCAAGAAGACCCTCGCCTCCAGATCCCACGGTGGCAGTCCAGCAAGTAGGCCAGCTGCTTCGCGGGAGATCGTGCGGTACCCCCGGATTAGCCTGATGGCTATCACCCTTTGGGGCACGTTCAGGTATTGTACAGCCCGCGGCCGTACCGAACGTGCCCATACCGGGGCCCCGTAAAGGGCCATGGACCGCATGACCCCCGCATAGAGTCTGCGGCAGGGGGCGTTTGGGCCCCCGAGGACACGGTGGACCACACAGTCCAGGTGTGCCCCGCATGGGAGGGGCACCGCCGGGTCCTCGTCGAGGCTTTGGGCGGCGGCGACCTCTCGCGTCCGGCCTTGGTTCAGGCCATGGTCCGGGGCGAGAGGGAATGGGATGCCGTCGCCTCCTTCTGCGAAGCGGTCATGCTCGAGAAGGAGGAGGCGGAACGCCAGAGAGTTCGCACCTCTCATCCCGGCCGCCGCGCTGGACCAGGTAGACACCATGGGCGCCGGGTGTCGCGAGATGACTCCCGGCCACCGTAGGCGTGGGTCTGTGGGCGGTGAGTTCGGGTGGCTCATCGTCCCTCTGTCTTTCTAGACGACAGACCCGTGTCGACGGCGCGCGTTGTTCCACGCGCTCCTCAAAGAGATGTCAGCAACCCCAGCGGGGCCCAGCAGGGCCAAGGCCTGCCGGGGCTGCGGGTTGTTCGAAAGAGATACCGCGGCCCTGGTACATAAAAGGCCTATGACGGAACACGACGATTTTAGTCAGTAAGAGTCTGACACTCCCTCACCGCTGCTAACCCACAGCGGGAGGGGTCATTTGATGATTTTACGTCGCTAAAAAAAAAAAAAAAAAAAAAAAAAAAAAGGGGGCGTTTGGGCCGCCCAGGTTGGGCAGGAGCCGCTTGAATGCAGCACCTGCCTTCTCCAGTTTGGGGCCCAAACGTCGGAAATGCTCGACGAAGTTCCACCGGCCGTCGAGGACGAGTCCCAGGTACTTCATCGCCCTCTCGACGCCGATGGTAACCCCCCCCACCGTGACTTGGGAGCCTGAAGGTGGCGCGTTCCGAAGCCCATGAAAGCACATGGCCTCGGATTTGTGCAAGGCCACCTCCAGTCCCAGCAGCTGGATCCTCTCGATGACTATCGCAACCCCGCGCGTCATTAAGTCGGTCGCCTCCTGGTGCGACCTCCCTTGTGCCAGAACCAGCGTGTCGTCAGCGTAGCAGACCACGCTGACGCCGCTAGGGAGGTCGGCGCGCAGCACCCAGTCGTAGCCGATGTTCCACAAGAGCGGCCCCAGTACCGACCCCTGCGGAACACCGCACGACATCTCTCGCCGGTTCCATTCCCCATTGTGACCGGGGTAAATGATGGACCTATCCGACAGATAGGCCTCGACCACGCGACGAAGGTAGGTCGGCACCCGGTGGTACCGGAGTGCCTCCCTAATGCAACTCCAGGGAAGGGTGTTGAAGGCAACTAAATGAGACCTGTAACAAGGTTTCAGCTCGTAGTAGTCGTAGCAGCCTGTAAAATCTGATAGGAGACGAGTTGTGATCGGCACTGCTAACTAAAAATTGGTTTTGTCGCAGCCCAAAGTACTGAAACTCCTCTAAATTGTGGTTATTTATGAGAAAGGGATATTTCAAACCGCGTGGGTACAATATCTAAACAATAGAACACTTTACACAAAAATACCGAAACTCTTAACATTGCCATTAATCATCACTACAGACCATTTAGGGCAGGTGAAAATTTTATCAAAAACGCATAGTTCTTCAAAAATGTTTTGATGTAAAAGAAAGGTCCATTAATCATTAATTAAAACTGCATTATCAGTTTTCTGATAATCACGTCAAAAACTTTTCAGAACGCCGACGAACTTTCTACCTGGAATTAGTCCAAAGCAAGGTTTAACCAGTTTCTTAGCATTTCTCCAAAATTCAAATTTGGAATACACTCTCACGCATGCTTGGCTAGCCCTTTAGATGCTAGTAACATCCTACAGTCATTAAAACCCTTTGAAATTCACGTAAAATCCTTAAAACAAAGATTTCGCGTAGGTGCCCGCTTTTTTTGCAAAAGAGTGTATATTATTATTTACCTACTAAAACTTTTGCTATTCAAACGACATTATTAGTCGAAACCTATCTAAAATATGCATCTAATCAAGAATGTCGAGATAATCTATGTACGGCTACACGTTTTCTAAGCAACTCTCTTTAGCAATTCAAAAGCTCTGTTTAGAATACATGTATAAGCGATTAACCAATTCAGACTGGTCGGGGACATTTAATCGCCAGTTAGTTGTCTTGCATCACAATCAATGAGCATTCACCCTAACAAACTAGTTCAATTTGCACAATAGAAAGGGCGGGTGCAAGACAAGACTGCAGAAGGCGCCCAGGGGCTCTGATCTCATAACAAACACAAATAAGCCGACGTGATCCGCTTACCACCATAGATTAAGAACGTAGAAAATATTTCTACACTTCAACGGAATAATTCATGATTTTCTGCGAACAATATTATCTTATCGGCATGAGAAATTGTTTACATGCAGACTCGGTGGACGACGTTCGATGTGTTTCGCTGATTCTATGTAAAGTTACTCGCTCAGTAAACTGGAACGTTGTCTCGGCTCCTCGTGTTGAGTTTTGTAGCTTTATTTGCAAGTCCAATAGTTATTTCAGGTTGGAATTGTCGCCTATTTGATGTATTGTCTCGCTCAAGGGAATAGGGTATTCTGAGTTTAAACGCTTTGTAAACTGGCTTGCTTATTCTAAGGGCTTTAGCTTGTGTTAAGAATAAACAAGGTAATATTCAATTTCCTACGGAAACAGTTTGGAAGATCAAATGAATAAATTAATTAATTTTGATCGGTATGTGTCCTAATAAGATTTTATTTTATTAATTGAACCTTCAATCCAAATTTCATTGATTATGCGCGCCTCTTATCAACAAAATTTGGGTTGCCTGTATCTCGTTTCTTATTTTACGGTCTGTGGAAAGTATCTATGGCAAATAAATGTCTTTCTTTCCCCCAGCTCATCAATAAAACGTAAAATGACCCTTTTTCCTGTCCCTCCATTATTTTGTCAAGGATTAGCATAGGAAAACATTTGAATGTCGGTCACCGGCTTAGATCCCGAACGATTGTTGGTTTAAGCCCACTTAAACACTTGGATAGATACTTGACAATGGCATTTGCATTTAGCTCATTTGTTTCTCGTCCCAGCCAGTTCCTTTGACATGTTGATTACAATGTAAATTCATAGTGCCAACTATTTGAAGTACACATTGTGCTCCAGAATTTTAAATGAAATCCTTGACAATACCCCGTTATTATCATGAATATAAAGCCAAGCATTCAATCGTGAATAACAGTTTTTTAAATAAAATTCAGCAAGCCTGAAAAATGTTCAGAAAATTTTAACTATCAAGTTTTTCATAAATAATCACGTAAAGTATGTTGACATCATTAATTTGATTTAAAGAATACTGTACTTACCTACTCTTAATTAATGATATTACAACAAAACTGAAAAATACAGGAATTAATAAACGAACTTTAAAATTAATGAGAGTGAAACGTTTATTTTATTTCACGTGAGTTGTTATAACCGGCCATAACGATTACTCACACATCATTTACCTCTACATTCGTTTAAAGCATAATGTATCGTTCGGAAGTCCAATTTCACATCGTCCGTACTGAAAAACCTATACAAAAGGCCCAGAATTTACAGCTTCCGACGTTCAACAATAAAAATGATTGGTTTTTATCTATGAATAACTGCGTACCTTCTAGCCAATAGCCGTCATTGAAATTCAGTTCGCCGGTTGAAAATAACAGATTATCGAAATGTAATAAATTTTGTAAAATGAATTCGTTGACCACAGACTGGTGCGGCGCGATGGTTGTTTTTCATTTGGTTTCGTTGTACAGTTTTATAGGATTTTGTACGGTGTTCCCGGTACTTGAATTTTTTTTTTTTTTTTTTGTTATAGGTATTTGCGTTTGAGGACTTTATGTTGAGCTGAGTGATGACTGAGGATTATTCGTCCATTGTGATTTGGTTGCTATGGAATTACCATTGATCTCGTGATGATGCTTTAATTTAGTACCTATAAGAACTTTATAATAAGTTTGTACTAAAATCGTTACAAGTTTCAAATTCTATTTTTAATTATACATACTTATAAATGAATCAGACGTGACCTACTTTTTGGAAAATCTTTAAACGTTTTTAGATCTCAACAGTATTATTTATTTCATAAAACCTTTGACAAGCGAACTATTACGTAATCGAATTAAAATGGGAAAATCCAATAAGTAAAAATAAACTTGAACAAAAATAAAATTCCATTTTTAGACCCTTAAGATTTTATTTAATGTGTTTTATTGACACTGATACGTACACATTTTGGTTATCTATGTCTAACAAGTTGGTTGTTTCTATGTAGGTTTATACTACCATGTTATTTTAAAATTACTGTTTATTATAATTAAGTACAAATTTAAAAGTATGTATATCCCTATGACAGTTATATTTGTAACCAAACATGCAGAACAATAAAGCCTAGTTCAAACCGCAGCTTAACTGATTACAAACGAAAACTTCGCCGGTAATTTGGAATTGCGAATCTGAATGCGAACCAATGTGACAGGCAAGGGACGGGCCTGATTTCCCAATACTAATCACGTCACTATGGCGACGCGTTAGAGTTCAAAATCGTTTAGCATAATTTGTTGTCAAGCTAGCAGACAAAACCTAGTTAGTACGCGTTCCGCATACAGTAAAAAGGTAACGTTTAGACAACACAACGGTTTTGCTAGCACTTTAGTTTACTTATTCCATCGATAGGGGCCTGTTTACCATAACTTCGTTTGCATGACACGTGAGATTCAGATGGATGTCGAAGAATCTGATAGTGTCAACTACTCCTAATATAACATTTCGGGGAAATTTTATTACGTTGCTAGTAGAAATGTGACGGATATTTGAGGAATATTTCCAAATTGAATTTGTTGATGTTCTTTTGTTATCGGTTGTGGTCAAGTTTCGGTAGATTTTAGTTTTTTTGTAGCTTAAAGTAGGCTACTAGTATTAGGTAAATTATTTTACAAAAATCATAATTTTCACAAGAATAAGTTCAAAGTTATTAGTGCCTGAAAATATTTATAAATACAAAGTATATTTCTTGCAATTAACCGGCACTTTAAGCGTGAAAGCATGACAAACAAACACGTTTTCTCATTTCAATTACTATAACTATTTACTATTATTGTAGTACTAAGGTTTGTCTTATAATCACATTAGTGTTTCAAATGTAATGTATTCTACTACAATTAATAAGATATATTTATGTATTCAGCCTAAATAATTATCTGAATTACGTCTACCTAAGCGTACCTTGAATAAATCATGTCTCGTTCTGAAATGTCTGTTCAAGAAAGCCTAGATATTATGTATTCTACTGACTTTTAGGAATAATTATTTACATTACCTTTGTAATTAAGGTGCCTAAGCTAACTGTAATCACTATGAATTATAGGTATATTTATTTTTGAGGTACTTAAGAGGTATTTTTTGCATCAGATGTACCTACTTTGGCTGTAATTTAATATTCATCTTTGCAAAACCTTTCATTGGATTTTTAGAAGCTGTTTCGCGAGTAAAAAGACATATTTTTTAATCATCATTGAGATACTTACCCATACCTACTAAGTAAACCAGATCTTAGGTTCAGCCTAATTTTTAAAAACAATCATCAATTATTTCCGCAGAACCCTGTACCTACCCTCTTTTAGCGTCTAAGTATTCATTCCTCTCTCCCAGACCAACTGACCCGAGCGATATTTTCATTTTTAAAAGTACACCGTCACTTAATTGCTTTTAAATCTAATTTTCTGCTTCCATATTTCGTGCTTTATCACTCCACAATTTGTTTTTCGACGAACAAAATGGCGGCACTTCAGCCATTACGAAGATTGTAGGTGACTTGTAGATATTTTATCGAGATTTAGCTTAATAAATATTTTATGTTATTAATGGAATAATCTGGAAAAATATGTAAGTAATCTCATTCAAGGTCGAGTGAACTTTAGTATTATTTGACAGTATAAATAAGTTTCAGGCTTACTTTTTTGTTATAAAAAATAATATTGGTACCTAGCCGTGTATTAGCGGCTACGTCACTGAACAAAATAGAAACATTGCATTGAAAGCATTTTCATAATACAGTTCACCCTTTCATGGAATACATTATAACCGCACGCATATCCTGAACAGAAGTAATGTTCCTATAAACAAAGCATTAACGTTGCAAGACACATAGGTACGTAACCAACATGTTATTTACACTCATTGTCACGGAAATGAACAAAGATGTTACGATAGGCGGTACAGTCGATTTAACAGCTCATTATGCTCCAATGCATAGGTGAATCGCGTGAGAATGGGCTCTAAGTCACCAACTATCGTTCCTGAACTTGCACAATAGGGCCCTTAAGCTCTAGGGAGACAGGAACGCAATACAGTAGTGCGGGTAAATAAAATTGACCGTGAAAGTCTAATTAAGGAATGCATTAGCTGATGGGCTGGTGATTTCGTTAGCGACAATAGTATGCAATGCTATAAATAAAAGTGATTGACCTAAAAGAAATTGAAAATAAACAAAAGGTCAGAAATCAAAACACCATAGCGCAACAAATAAGCAATCAGCACACCCTTTCAAAGAACACATTGATACGAAAACAAAACACAAAAAAAATCGCTTGATACAAACGAAGTGTGAGATAACAGGAAAATGTAAAATGTGACTCGTGATAAAAATGTAATTTCCTCGTATAGGTACAGAAAGGACCGGTTTTATTCGGTAAAAATATTTTGCTTCGGGCAAGCCTCCCCATTGTGCAAGTGTCACGAAATCCGACAATCGTCTGAGGGCACATTCAAATGATAATCTCGCCATACGCTTTGCGAATTAAGCTGCAAACACATTTAGTATACGCTACGTAAGTAATGACGTCACTGATGTCACTTGCTTTAGTTTTAATGCATTTATATGACAGCGTTGAGATGTAGTCTAAGATAAACGTGATGTAAGTTCAGTTTAATGCAGTTGGTATGTGTTTAACAGATGTTGGAAAAGTTTTATGATACTGTTACGCTTAAGACTCAGAATGTGCGGCACACATTTAGTACTGCAACTTAATACGCCTTTCTGGGATTACATTCATGTCTTTTGATTTATTACCGAGCTATAGTGGTAATGTGACTATCATAATTAAAACGTTTAATTATTTCAAGAATACTCTGACAAGTTATGTCATTCATTACACGGTCATGTGTTCAACATTTTTATTTTTTTAAACCATATTCACTTATATGGTTTTGTTGTATTTTTTATAACAAATGGTTAATTTGTCCTCGTCGTTTAAAGGGCTTATAAAGTTTTCGCTTGATCTAAGAAAGCCAGTACAGGATATTTTTCGGTTGAAAAGTTTTTTTCAGTATATAATATTTTAATAAAAATAACACAATATCTTTAGACACACATACCTACTTATTTTATTTGTTAAAAATGATAAAGGTAGTGGAAAAGTTACACAAACGATGAAAATGTAATAAAATCGAAATGACTCCCAAATGAAGTATCAAACGTCATATAACGTAACATAAGTATGTTACCATTTTCATTCGTAATACGTGGCGGGCACGGGCAATGCCAGAAACGTCACATTAGGCTGATTTACACGTGTTACCTGCCGTCGCGTTTATAGGATGTGCACATTTAATCGCTCTGTCTGAACACTTCCTTATTCTCGCATCAACGACGTTAAAGTGACGGGTTAACTGAATTTCGTGTTTAGATTTGACTTTGAGTTCATGACTTATTTTTATGTTTTTTTTATATGATGTACTTAACTATGTTTCCGGATACCTTTTGTTAAAAATGATACAATAGTAGTGATTTTTCAGCACGTGTATTGTACTCATTACATATATACCTTTTAACTGTTCTGAAAAATTTCGTACATACCTGGAATTAATTGGTGTTTATTAACAGTTTTTATGAAGTATTTCGTAGAACTTTTCGAATTTATTTCTGACAATAGCAATATTATTTCAGGTGTGATTTAAACAAAGTTTATATCAAGTAATATTTTTATTCATGTGTTGATATAATCATTCATCTAAAACACAAAACACTGTTTGCAGTTCAGATCTGTTAAGTATAGTACGTGGTATATAGTACATTGCCGTTCATTGCTTTCTAAATATTGTGGATTCTTTAAGGTTCAAGCACTTCTACGAAATTCAATCAAAAGTCAAGAAGAGCGCTCGATTTATCGTTAACAAACATAGCTATCTAAAACTCAAACACTTCCAAATCCACCATACATATTCCCATCATATTTTCAAAGCAAACAAACAAGCAAATTGTTCTCCCCTTATCTCATTTTTGTTGCACACAAGAATCACACACATTGAAAAATAATTTTCGTACCGCTGCGGCTTCAGATACGCGCAGCCGCGGATCCCCATTAGAGCCATCTATGGGCACGCCATTAAATAAACATCTCTGGCAGGTTCGTTCCTAGTTATTAGCACACCCCAGCCACTCGAGCCGTGGTGATACGGCACGAAGACGGAAGCCCAAGGAAAATCAATTTCATTTTTCGACACAAGCATTACGTTTATGGCGATTGAAACCGCACTTTTCTTAGTAGTTAGTGGGGTGGCTTTTATTGTTGCTCGAATGTGTATTAAAATTTTATTTTATACAAAATAAAACACGATCGCCAGAATTCCCGAATTCAAAAACATGCATTTCCCAATCGTGTGCCTAAAGATTGATGTGTATAGTTATCGGCACGGATAATGAGCTCTCGGCGGAAGAGTGGGGATTGCTTTGCGCACTGTACACTTAAGGCAATAAACCAATAAATCACTTCTGCGCAGGTGAAGGTCAGGGCTCAATATCTTTGCCGATGATTATATTTGGTGAAAATTTGGTTTCCATATCGTGCATTTTCTTTCGTCTTTTACTTATTTTGCCGCCCAGATCGATAAGCAAGGTCATTTTCTGATAAGTAACATCAATTTATCAGTCTAGAATAACTACTCTTTACTATTTACTTTTCGGAAAGTAATTTTGCTTGCAACTGGCTCTACGTTTATGTTTCGCAATTAATTCGAGGTACTGAGAAACTCAAATATTTGATGCAATCGCATGTAATTTCTAACAAGGCAGTAATTTACAACTAAAGATGTAAATCTCAAACCGCATTCCCCGTATTGCAATCACACTGTTTAATCGGGTAAATTGTTTCGCATTACGTTAATTGCAATTAGTGATTATAATCTTTCACATTTAGTAATATTATCCTGTAATTCTATAAATAAACGAAAT
Organism: Helicoverpa assulta; assembly: GCA_963856015.1. Lineage (NCBI taxonomy): Eukaryota > Metazoa > Arthropoda > Insecta > Lepidoptera > Noctuidae > Helicoverpa > Helicoverpa assulta. The sequence goes on along the minus strand of CAWLCW010000014.1, from coordinate 10,625,517 downwards.
GAAAAAGTACTTCGTAGAACTAAAAACAGTCTCCTGGAAAATTGTATCGTTTGCCCGAAAAAGCATCGTTTAAAATTCCAACGAAAACGCAGCACTTTCAAGCGTCCGGTGCATTTTTCGACTCCACGATTCACAGGGAGATTTCTGTAATCCATTCTGATATCCCCGTTTCGTTCAAAGTCCACTCGTTTCGTGTCATTACAGAAAAGCGGACTGATATACACATCGGCAAACTGCTTTTTGCTGCCGAATTTTGAGAGATTATTTCTTATTGCGAGGATATAAGGTTGATAATGCAATGCGTTGTTCTTGTTTAAACTGTAACGTAATTGGTTCCTCTATACCATGTTTTACTGCGATTGATTCCGTCCGCAAGACGGACCGGACGGGATCGGGGCTATCCTGTACTTATCTAATTTTATTGTCACTCGTCGACGACCGTCGAACCCTCTGCCACTGAGAACGTTTCGAAGAAAGCTAGAAAATTCTTTCCCCCATCGGATATTTTTATCTAAGAAGGACATCTTTATTCGCAAGCAGTTAAACTTAATTCAACGTCTTGGTAGAGAGATAAACGTTTTGCCTAGGCTCAGGCCTCGAGGATATCTAAAAATTCGAGGTTTTACGAGATTGGATCTTCACGCTTGGAACTTTGTTTGTAGCTATTTATGAATAAGCACTTTAGGCCTTTAATTAAGCACTAGCTGTTCCCAATATTTCACACACTTTTCGGGAGGAATACCTCCTGCAACCGAGTAAAAGTGCCAGTAACGTTATATTTTCAACCGACTTCAAAAAAAGGAGGAGGTTCTCAATTCGGCTGTATTTTTTTTTTTTTTTTTTTGTTTAACTACATTAACGATGTAAATAATATAATAGAAAGAAAAAAAACTTAGGTAAATAACTATTTTCCCTAGGCTTAGCTCATTGTCTACCTCCTTCTTTTAATACAGGTGATATTTCCTGATCATTTATATTTTTATTAAATGTCTGAATTTATTAGCACATTCAAAACAAGGTTATGTAGCAAACAAGGTGCTTTTGCCTTGTATGTTAACTTCTAAACATTGTGTTGGAACTAATTAAACAATGCAATTTATGAGCATTTCATTAATCCATCTCATGTTAATGCATTGTCATAATGATACCAATGATACAATAAATCCCAGCTCCCATTCCAAAGTTCCATATTTAAATTTGAATTCCCTAATTGATACCATTCTAACCTCATTCCATGCGTAATTTCGTCACAAAACACAAGAGAACGTATCAACAAAAACTGCCAGTAATATGTTAAAGACGGGCTGTTTCCTTACGGACCGTGCGCCTCTCTTCGGCACATTAGCTATGATAATTGGAACATTTGGTTTGCGAATAGGATGACGTCAGGACACAGTAATAATGCGAATACAGAGCGGTTTACGCCACTACGTGGTTCTGAATGTAATTTTACGCGAAGGATGTATGATTTTCTGCTTTGTTTTGTTTAATTTGTGGATTAAGATGAGTTGGTTAGTGTTTGTATAGAAATCTGTTAAACGAATTCAAAATTAATTAGGTATAAGAATACCTACTGTACTGTCAGGTCAATAATTATAAACCTAATTGTTACTGTTGTTACTGTTACTGTTACAGCCTTTTTATCGTCCCACTGCTGGGCACAGGCCTCCTCTCACACAGAGAAGGATTGAGCATTAATCAGTAAACCTAATTGTTAGAAGTGACATAATTTTAAGCATCTAATCTCCTTTATAATTTGAGTTAAATACATACAAAACTATTTTTACCCTCAAAACTAAAGGACCAACTTAAACCATTTTATTTTATTCCAACAAAACGTTTTACCCCAGTCTTAAAGTATCATTCCGCGCTATTAAACCATAATAAACTGTAGAAGAACTTCAAATGAAACAGTGTAGTGCAATAAAGAAAATCATATCTCACAAGAACTCGCGGGACTGTACTGAAATGAATTTCACCATCTCTTTGTCAACGCGATGGAGCGTGGCCACTCGCGGTGACTGATGACCACTGCTTCTTTGCACTGCGAGAGACGCGGTCAGGATTCTACTGTCTTAGGATACGCTGTTTATTTGATTTAGAACTGGTTGGATGGGTGCAGTTTTTCGAAGTATTCATAGCTTTAGTTTATTTAAATGGGGTTTTAGAAAGTTGGTTTTAAATAAATTTGGACTATTGTTAGCATATAGAAGGGTTATTTTCGCAATGTAGTTCGTCCCAAAAATTACACTTCATCCAAGGAATTTTAATACAAAATATCTTTGTCATCACATTTCTCTGGAATATTGGATAAAAATTGGCCAGCTTTAGGCTTCATAAAATGCCAACTAAGATCCATCAAATTAAAGGTCACTCGTATTGACGGCTCATCAATGGACTTAGCGAATAAGCCTTTAAGCTCATTGATGAACCTTGAAGAATCTGACCTTACTAAAGCTTCGTAAAAGTAATAAAACCTGGTAGACACAATACTCTATAGAAATAAATACAGCGGCTATATTGGCTTAAAAGTAATCCTTTCAGCTGTCGAATTAATATTATAGAAACAGTGTCAGCTTTAAATCTGAAAATAAACTCGATGTCTGCTTTACGTGGTTCTCTGAAAGGGGTTTTCAACAAAGTGCTTTAAATGTAGAATAAAATATAGGTATATTATCGATATGTAGCTACATCATTCACTGGAAAGATTACATTAATGATTATAAAACTGCAAAAAGTATACATTGCATCCTGTATTTTCCATAAATTACAATCCTACATTAAGTTGGTAGAATTTAAATATGTTATTCCAAATTCGTTTTGCCAATGCAGTATGACAAACGACGGTGTTAGCGAATAGTGTCGGACTATAAATTCATAAAGTAAAAGTGCATAGAGAGCCACAATCCTCTTGTCTGTGCAGTCTAGTGGCCACTTCGTGTGACTGATGACCGGTGGAACGCCGAGGAACGCGATTGTTCTCGCGCGACAAAATAAAAAGTTCACTAACGTCGCTATTCGAGGGAGTCGGAACTTTTTACAAGATTTTTAAAACGACATGATTTTATTTGAATTTGGAATGTTTCATTTTCATTGAAGAATAAAAGTGTTACGTTGAGATTAGTTTTCGTTGATTGCAATTTGAAGTGGTCTAAGGAATTGTGGACTAGAATAAGAGCTTCATTTAACGCGTATCTTGGGAAATCTGGGAAATTAACTTGTTCTTTAAATGAGTGAGGGGAAAAACGCGGAAATGTATATGTTTCCATCTTGCCTTCTCTTCATAATGAGTTATTCCGAAACCGAATATCTAACTTCACACATCTGATTGCTTTTTTTGAGTAAAATACGTAATTAGGAAAAATATTGGTCCAAAATTCTGTTATAAATTTCAAAAGACTCATTCTCATAATTTCATGTGATGTAACAATTTTTTTGTGACAAATTGTGAGTTTCTTCTTCTTCCCTCGTGAATAGCGTTTCCAAAATAAAATAATACACAACAATAATGTCTTTATATAAAACAGCAAATACCTCTTGCAATACAATAGTTAAACAAACAAACTCAATAAAATAAAGCAATGGAAAGCAATAGTATTCATAAAATTCAATGACTACGCGACAATATTACTATTGGATATTCCCTAGACGTTAAAAGTAATGCTGTACCAAATAATAATTATTATTACTAGAACTTATGAAAAGGGCGCCAGCATTATTAAAAGTTAGGTCTTAGGAAAATAGAATATTCTAGGAGTACCTACCTACTCACATTTGTGTGTACTAACAAAGATCATTTGAATATCTTTGTCAGTCGTTACGGGTAATCAGAAGCCGGAAAGTCCGACAGCCAGTCTTTCCAAGGGGTATCTTGTTACCCAGGTAACTGGGTTGAGGAGGTAAGATAGGCAGTAACATTCGCTACATGTAAAATACTGGTAGTCAGCTGTGTCCATTCAGATCAGAAGCCATCCTTAACATAGTAGGGAAGAGGCTAAGCAGATGATGATTGAAAATGGTGCTTGTAGCATAACTATTATGTAGTTACATATTTATTTTGGATTTATTTTATCTTATTCAAAACAAAACTTGCAAATATAAATACTACGCCATTACATTTTCAGACCTTTACACTTCTCCAAAGAGTGAAGAAATTTCACTATAAGTGCATAGTGGCATTGGTTTTTGTTATTTTCAAAAACAAAACATACATTCAATCATCTGGCGCCTACACAGTAACACCTACAAGCTGTGCGTCGCTCGTCACTCGTACAGTGCATGTTTATTCACCACGAATATATTATTAGAATAACATAATAAACAAAAGAACATCGAAACAATAAATCAAAAGTACAATTTTATTTACTCTTCATACAGTCGAAGGCGTACATTGAACTCCCAAACTGTCCCTTTTTCAGTTGAAAACTTCCATAACAACACAATAGAAAAACACGTTTTTATTACTTGTTCGGTACTTCATTCATGCCAAAAATGCGTAAATAAAGTAAACAGCAATAAAAGCCAGTGCTTACCTACATTCTTTATCGCTTCGACACTTTCTCGGTAAAACTTTGGTTCGCGACACAAACTTGAAGATTCAAGAATAAAGTTGGTGTACATTTCAGTGGTGGGAGCCCCCGTTGCCGATGCAAATGTTGTGAGGACTTATTAAGAAGTTGCCACACACAGTCTGTAATCATTCCTGTCAACTAAGCGAAGACGGGGCTTGTATTATAGCAACTCAAAAGGACGACTTTGAGTGAACCTAGTTTGTAGTTACGCCGTTCTTGTTCGGAGGTGTGGCGGGAAGGTTGCGTCTAGTTATTTGGGTATCTGTAGGAGTTTTTGGTAGTGATGTGGGAGTCTGACGTAGCGCCGCAACATGGTAATAATTTGATCAGGCCGGGCATGCGCAACTTTATGCCAATTGAAAAGTTTCGCTGCACTGAAATATGTTGCTACAACTGGTTGAGTGACATGCTCGCTGTACTTTTCAGAAGCATTTTAATTGATGTTTACTTTTGTAAATGCTTTTTGCAAATAAGTTTCATGCATTAGTTGATTAAATTTGTTTTGGTGTTCGCTTAGTTCACGTATTTTGCAAACAACACGTGATCCAATTTTATTTAAATTCTCGGTAAATTAAATAGGTAATCGGGAAAATTGCTTTTTGTACAAACTAAATATTGCAAAAAGGCAAAATGATTCAAGTGACATTCCTAGAAACCTTTCACCGAAGGATGGCAATTCTACGAATTAGTTTGTGCCTCTTTCAGTGCGAGACGAGGTAATCACACAAAATTGAGAAACCTCTAACTGCAAATTACTTATTTGATTGAAATAAGTCACAATACGTGCTCTTGAATTTCAGTATTGGTTGAATTTGATGTAACCTGATAGCCTTAAGATATAATTATTGAACCGATTTATTTAGTAGGTATGGTTAAACGCCTAAATGGGTTAGTTGTCGCCTCACCAGAATATGAGCTTCTTTATTTACTAGACCATAATCCAATAAAATACAAATTCTGCTACTAACTTTTTATTTAAGTAAAACATAATAATATGTATGTCAAATGCCAACAGCCTATCCAGTTCAAAGGCTAGCAGTTGGCAACGATCTCAGGTCTATAAACTGTGAGCTGAATTTTTAACTAAACTATTTAAAGCTGGCTAGGTTAGCGGAAGTCCAGATGTTTCATACTTTGTTACAATAATATTCTAAATTGTATAGCTCCGGGATAGTAAGCTCGAACTTCGAAGAAAAACAGACGCCATTTGCTTTTTCATTTGTTTCGCACTGTTTTAAAAACAGTGTAAGAAAGCGGTTTATAGACATGTAAACGTTTATATTTCTGTTTTTTTGTAGCTGCCCAATACTTAAAATTGTTAAATTAAAAGTAATAACTTGACATCTATCAAAAGCGCTCCTATTAACTTAACGTATAATAAAAATAGAGCTGGTAAGTGCAAAATAAAAAGCTACCAAAAGAAAATCTTCCCACGTACGGTATGAAAAATTACTTCATAAGTATTTTGTTCTATTCTTTTATTAAACATGCTAAATAATGCCTTCCATGTTTATTTCACTGCAATATAAACAGTTCCACCAAGCAGGTACGCTTAGTCCCACATTGTTCCAAGCACTGACGATATTTTACTTCGTGCGTCATAAAAAGGTTTTAATAAAGTTCTCGTACTGTAGCTACTTACCGTGACTGTATGAAAACATTCGTTGTATTCAAATGAAGTGGGTAGTAGACTGCCCCCGGCTGAATGAGGAGTAGGTACCGTCTCGTTGTCGCCCCGCAGGCGTTTCGTCTGCCTACGTTATTACAAAAGTACCATTGTACGGGTACGGCTTTTTAGTACAACGGTTTTGGCACATTATTTTTGAATTTGGAACATTGTGTTATGCAACAATATTTGTTCCAGTATTTAAAAGTGTACTGCCTGTTCCATATTCAAAATGTTTCGATGACAACTACAATTTTTATATTTAAAACAACTTTCTTGCCTGCTAGGAATGTTTTATTATTTGGCTGTCATTTTTATTTTTGTTAGTTTTAATTTTTGTCTCGTATTTATTTTAACAACCCTTAATTGGAAGAGTTGTACTGGAGAACTTTATTTTATCGTACAAGAACTGTGAAAAAACGTAAGCTTAATAATTAAACACAATAACATAGGTAAACTATTTTGAGTGTCTGTCAAATTACCGACGCGACGGTAATTTTATCAAACTTTAAAAACAAACACAACATTTTAAAATTGGTCTTTGAAAACATTTCATACGTAGAAAAACAGCTTAAAATTCCGTATGCATTTACTACACGGCTAATGTAGAAAAACTCGATCTCCTAGTTTGAACTTTTGGGTTTATGCCAGTTTTCTTTTGACACCTGCACATTGAGAGCCAACCGAGTTATCTCCGATCTTAGCCGTGTTCCGTGCAAGCGTATATTTTTGTTATACGAGTGTATTTACTTTAAATTGCATGCACTAGCAATCTATTAGGTACTGCATTAAAGTAAAGACTGAAATATAGTGTAATGAACTCGTTTATTTACGCCTAATTTTCTTAGTGTAACGCTGTGTTATGGCTGCATCTCATCATGATCACACATATAAGTTCACGTTGACATCAAGGAACGAAGTATAGTTATCGGCACGGATATTGAGCTCTCGGCGGAAGAGTGGGAATCGCTTTGCGCACTGTACACATAAGGCAATAAAACAATAAATCGCTTCTGCGCAGGTGAAGGTCAGGGCTCAATATCCGTGCCGATAACTATATTTCCATTTTGATTGCTGTATAGAAATAGGCATTTAGGGAGCCTGAAAACAAATGTCAAATCCTTTATCTAAAAATAATTAAAAAAAACAATCACGAGTCATATAGGTAGGTACTAAATTGCGGTAGGTACTATCTTACAACTACATAACTTTATCATATAACACAGCCATTGTAACCGACAACTTAGTACCTAACAAATCTTTGATTCACATTCCCGAGATCCAGGTACACATTTGACGTAGAAACTTGCTTTGTAAGTAAAGGGGATTGCCTTAACTTCGCCACGAGAGCCCTTACCGAGCACGTTGTTAGCTAACAAGATTACATCTCTGCTAGTCTTGTTTAAACTATTAACTGGTAGGTGTAGTAACGCGGCTTGCCACTCTATTGTCGTCTTGACCCATTTAAAAAAGTTTTCGTTCAGTGTTCAGAGTACTGATTCTGAGTTTTGACAGCATTCGCAACTCGATACGTAATTAGTCTATTGAAAAGTCTATTGAAATAAAGAGTCGTATGCTACGTCACATGATTTAGGTATTACTTCTTCTTTCATTTTGCCGGTTAATAATGATTACACTCGCAAAAGTGAGCTCAAGTGTAATACGACCAAGTACTGATGACAGTCTTTATTAAATACACAATTCTAAGATAAGTGCTACGTGATTCAATGGTATGATAATCTTCGCATCGAAAAAATTAACTTGCAAAACTCGCACTAGGCACTCAGATCTATGTATCCTATTTTTGGTGTTTTTGGTCGGATTGTGGACTGTCATTTGTTTTACTACAGCAATACCCTTATAATATATGCCTTTGTTACTCGGGACGAGTTAAGCTTGCCAACAGTGAAATAATTTTGTAAAATCGGTTTAGTAGATTCTGATCCTTTAGGGAACAAACAAATTTTCTTTATTATATTGTTAGTATAGATAAGACACGAATATTGCTTATTTTCTGCATAATGAAACCAATAGAAAAAAAACGTTCCTATTACTGGACTTCCAAGCTTCCGAGGTACCATGTTTTGTGTATGTTATTGCAACAAAAAAATGCAATTCAACACAAATCAAGTTGAGTATGTATAAAGCACTTTCGCGTTCCTTAACCTGCTTAAACTAAAGTTAAAGAGCTTTATACGTTTGCATAGCATTCAACAAACTGTGTATTAATTTTCCGCTGGCAAATATTTACTATTTACTTCCCTTACTATCTCATGAACCCTTTAAACTAATTCAACATTCACTTCATTAACTATGGCAAAATAGCTTAATCGTAAATAAATTTGTTTCTAAGAAAGCTGCTAGTTATCGTTTATATTTAACTACCGTAACTATAATAAATCAAAGAAGAAGGAATATATATTTGACCTTTCATAGAATTCCATTTTCAAAAAGTAAATAGCTACTTAAATACTAAAAATGGATAAGAATATCACAAGTCTTATTTTAGCTAAGAAAAGTGCTATGTTTTAGTCAGTGTTGGCGGTTGTGACGTCATCGAATATGCCATCTAAGGAAGAGTTAATTCTAACTCCACCGATATCGTAACATCAAACAAGACTATAACTGTAAACAAAGAACTGCGTACTAATGATCAAAATTCTGATGAAGTAAGCGAAACATCTGTATACACAGTATTAATTTGATCAGAGCAATGCCATCAAACTTCGCACTGAATAGAAATGGATCGCTGTACAAAATTATAGGCAGAAAATTTAGTTTGGGAAAACACTCTATAATTGAGGTTGGACCTGATAAATGTAGTAAGAATGCAAAACAAATTAGCCTTAACCCACAGTCGACTTGTCTCATCACACATTCATCACCTTTATACACTTCTTACAATTCTGACCTTGTACACTGCAACATAGGCACTGCTGTAACAATTGAAAGGACGAAACTTAGGTACAACAATTAGCTGATTACAATCAACATATCTAAATAATAGTTACAGAGAATGATCATAGTGGGCTAAAACTTCATATTCTCACTTCAGCAAGAACACACAAAGTCCACACTACTCCCACGTCAGCCGAAAAAACTATCCAAACGCTACCCCGAAAAATATCAAAATCACAAAAATAGCTAACATGGACGACATTGACTCAATTTGGCTGTGATATATTCGGAAAATGGAATATTCGGCGGCCCCAGTTAGATTTATTGATAGATATGAAAACCCGTTATTTAGTACCTGCAATATGAGTACATTGTGTTTGACTATCCTATCATATAGATCTGTGTTTTGGTTTGATTCATGACTTTTATTTGTATTGTTGCATCTGGGTTTTTGTGTGCTTCTAAAATTGAAGCTGCTACCCATATTACCTATTTTAATTGAAAACATGAAGGCCAAGGTTATGGTGTGTTAAGTATATATTGCGTTAGTCATGGCGTAAAAACGCAGGAGCTCAATAATAAGTTCAGTCAACAAAAGGTACTCGATAGTTGATATTTCGCCATCATTCCAGTCTGAATCAAGTTCGATTATACATACTTATGACAGATATATTTCGAATTATTGTTTACTTGAAAATTTAAAATTAAACACTCATAAATTGTTTTTGAAAAAAATAAATAATAAACTGAAACTGCTGTTACCTCCCTGTACAATGCACCGCCGCACAGTGGTCCGGATTTTCAAAAAGGTGGACATAGGATCGAAAATGCATATTTAACTCAACTAAAAATTGTTTCGTATAGGCAATTTAACACTGATTAATACTTATTACTACAACTTTTCAAAAAAACTGCTCCTTCACATAAAAAAAAAATATCGAAAATAAAAATGTATGGGAGAAAATCTATTTTATTTTTTTTCTCCGTTCAGTATCAAAGTATAGCAACCAAATCTTATATTCTGGTAAGTACCTATTGTTCTTAATACGACAACATATAAATTGCTTGCGTATCCCTGCGGCCTTGGCGCCTACGATGCTTCAAAGTTCAAAATTTTAAAGTTGAATTATCTTAACATTATTAACGAGTTTTTCTGAGTTTTTCTATTGGAATTAATACAAAATATCATTTTTAATAAAAAAAGCCCCCCGCGCGCACCAACCATGTATTAGGTTCGCCCCCTACTACTTGAGACTTAAATATACTACTGGCGAAATGACAGTATACTTTTGTGTAGTATACAACTTTGCCGAACCCTTCGGGGAATATAAAGCGTGGTGTTATGACAAAATAGGCATATTTGTTATATTACAAGAAATATATTACATTTTTTATATAACAATCACCATCTTTCGAGCCTTTTTCCAAACTATGTTGGGGTCGGTTTCCAGTCTAACCGGATGTAGCAGTGTAGTGTGTGTTTGTTTTACAAGGAGCGTGACCTCCTCAACCCAGTTACCCGGGCAACACAATACCCCTTGGTAAGACTGGTGTCAGAATTACTGGCTTCTGACTACCCGTAACGACTGCCAAAGATGTTCAATGACAGCCGGGACCTACAGTTTAACGTGCCATCCGAAACACAGTCATTGGTGTCTAAGATATACTTAGAAAGTACATACAAACTTAGAAAAGTTGCATTGGTACTTGCCTGGCCTGGAATCGAATCAACACCCTCATACTCGAAAGGCTGGTTCTCTACCCACAAGGCCACCACGACCCTAATATTTTTTACGTAACAAGAAACAGATTAAAAAATATATAATTTTTTACTAACTAACAAACTCAATTCGGACAATAACAAAATTACTAAATCTGACACGTTTACATTAATGGATCATGTTCAGGCTGCAACTCCTGTAGATCCATATTCTCTGTTTCTTCTGTTACTACCTCAGGCAACAACAAAAGCTCTTTAACATCTGGAAAAAAATCGAATTGTTTAGAGTTGCTGTATTTTGGGCGAATATGGGATAAATATGGGTCTGAACTAATCAAAAAATTATGGAGTAAGTCCTCGTTGGTCTTCATCCTGTTAAATTTCCTTGTATGATATTCACGAACTCTTCGAAATTCTTTATTTCTTGCTTCTCCCGCTTCTTCGGAAAGAATGCCAATTGGTAGGAGGCCAAAGTGATGACAAATGTCTGCACCGTGTATGAGTAGCTTGTGTACACTTGCGGGCATATAAAACCATGGGTATAAATGCACAAAGATCTCAGCTGTTTCTCTGCAATAAGTCCTGAATTTTTCAATATCTATGGCACATCCTGATGAAATCGTTTGAAGAATAACCGCAAAATGCTTTAGTAGGCCTTTGTCAATTTTGGTTATTTCGGCAGATTTCTCATAATCTCTAAAAAACCTTCTGGCTGTGTTTCCGTCGTTTGTGGTTCCAAAGCCTTGCTTCACAAAATCTACAAGTATTCCCATTTGCTGTTTGAATTCTTCTTGTGTCAAATGTTTCTTCGCAGCTTTTAGTTGCTTGTTAGCACCTCGTGCAGTCCACAACTCAAAGTCCATATTGTAAGATATGTGTAGAATACACTCCATACAACGAATCCACATATGAAGAGTAGAAAGTCCATATTTATAAACATCTTCTCGAACAGGTCTTGAAAATACTTCTGACAGCTTGTTCATCTCGGTCGGCTTTGCAAGGCAAATATTGCAGGCAGATGCAGACGAAGTATCCGTTATAATAGTGGCCACTTTTCCGTCGATCATTGTCATATGAAGCTCGTGACTAATCTCTAGCCCTGCCCATTTTGTAGAATCGATGTTTTTTATTTCTTCCTTCAATGCAGCTTCTTCTTGCTTGATGTATTCTGCTGTCTCTTTACAAAACTCGAACTTAATGGGCCTGCAATAATGTGTTGAAGAAGGTGCTGGGTTTTCCCATATGGTGCTATTATTAGAAACTAATTTAAGAGGGACAAGACTTGACATAAAAACCGATGAATCATTTTCAGTCCTTTGCTTGTAGGTGCTTTGTGAAGAAGCTCCATCGAAACCCCATTTGCTGATTAACTTCAATCCTTCAGTTGACGAATCAATCTGGGTACCGGTAATTTGAAGTATCTTCTGGACTGTCAGATCCAATAGGGCTTGAAGCTTCACTCTGGCTCCTCTCTCACTAATTTCTAAATCATGTGGATAGCATTTCTTTTTAGCTTCAAGGAGTTTGTGATACGATGGCAACACTGGAACTTCACAATCTAACAGCACTTTCCTTAAACACAAGTATTTCCATTTTGACAGGTTCAACGATGTATAAAGACCAAGAGCATGATCTTCGTCAAAAGTTTTTTTCCTATTTTTCTTAAACAATGTGGCTTGAACAATAGGAACACTATCAGGGTTCTTCGTTATATGGTCAATAACACAAGCTAAGTCATTCTTCTGGTCTATCTTAAGTCTTTCGACTAATGCAAAAGTAAGTTCTTCCGGCGAATAGTCCAAAAGAGACTCTGAACGTCTTTTCTTCTGTTTGTTGCTGAGGTCAACAAAAGGCTTCCTAATCTGAACTTCGGTAGATGTGCCCACAGTAATACTAGATGTCGACGGAATCACAGCTGCTGTAGTATCGATGTCAAAAGAAGTGTTGTCTGACGAAATGGTTTCGATACCTTCATCTTGGCCTTGAAAAATCTCGGTTAAATTAACAGTCGTGCAATTTGGCCAACTAATATTTGATTGTAACCACGCAGCATGTCTATTTATGAAAGTCTTCTGATTTCTATAAGCACTTGCCCATCTGCGATTGATATTGCTGATGTAGTTCTTCAAAAAAGTCTTGATTATTTCTAAATCTTCTGAACATGTTTCAACTGGGATATGTAGAATAATAGTTTCATAGAGTCGTTCCCAATTTTTCAAGTCTCCAGCAACACGAAGGAACATAAAAATGTCCAAGTTTGTAACAAATGCAGCCATAACGAAACTCACTAAACTTCACTTCAACTCACACAGCACGGATAATTAGGTATGTTGCTTCCTCAAGGGTTGAGAAACAATTACCTTTAATTGTTTCATGCACAGGTATTTATAACAAACACACGCGCGCAAGTAGTGACGGACAAAATTAGAACCGCAGCCAATCAGCGTCGTCGATATCTCCGGTGGTGGGGGTAAATTACTATTTTATCACAGGAGTCGTTTTAGTCAGTTACAAATAGGCAACGAATCAGCACGTGTCTTTAATTACATAACTAAAGTTGAAGACTTTTATTTCTATTTTTTTAATACCTCTAAAATAAAAAAATACTTGCCAAATGCTTGAATGCGGACCGTTTTAATTCTTATATAATAAAAAAAAATGATATTTTAAACTACACACACTCTACACAAAAGTATACTGTCATTTCGCCAGTAGTATATTTAAGTCCCAAGTAGTAGGGGGCGAACCTAATACATGGTTGGTGCGCGCGGGGGGCTTTTTTATTAAAAATGATATTTTGTATTAATTCCAATAGAAAAACTCATTAATAATGTTAAGATAATTCAACTTTAAAATTTTGAACTTTGAAGCATCGTAGGCGCCAAGGCCGCAGGGATACGCAAGCAATTTATATGTTGTCGTATTAAGAACAATAGGTACTTACCAGAATATAAGATTTGGTTGCTATACTTTGATACTGAACGGAGAAAAAAAATAAAATAGATTTTCTCCCATACATTTTTATTTTCGATATTTTTTTTTTATGTGAAGGAGCAGTTTTTTTGAAAAGTTGTAGTAATAAGTATTAATCAGTGTTAAATTGCCTATACGAAACAATTTTTAGTTGAGTTAAATATGCATTTTCGATCCTATGTCCACCTTTTTGAAAATCCGGACCACTGTGCGCCGTACCCAGCCGATACGGCCGAGTTATCAAGAAGTGATGCTGTCAAACATTCGCGCTAACAAGCTGCTGTTAAGTTCGATAACTAAAAACATTTTAATGGAACTCAAGCTTTGATTTCGATAAAACAAAGAGGACAACAGTATTCTCGATTTATCTTTATAAAATGTTCATTTGTGGGGTAAAAGTTAAGTGACGTTGGCGACAAAAAAACAAATGACGGTTTCAGGATAATGACTTTTAAAACAGAGGAGTTTCGATAGTGAAGAACTTGACTGCCTAAATGTACCTATGATTAATGTTAATAATAGGCTATTGCAATTGCTTAAGCAGACTGCTTCAAATATAACCATTATGTTACCAAGTCGTCTGTTCTAGAGTAATAAAGAGACTCTAAAATGAGAACACAATGAGAACCTGATTATATGACGAAGGATGAAGCACAGAATTCTATTTGTTGGTTCACTGAACTTTATACAGCACATGTAACATTTAAATTAAAACAATTACGTTTTCTCTTAATAATGTTTCTTCAAAGGAAATGCTTTTTCTTGGAAAACCATATTTGCTTTAGGCTTCCTGTTAAAGTGAATATTTTAAAAGCAGCTATTAATACCATTTTAATTGTTATCAATTTATTTACTATGCAGGGGATCAGTTAAATGCGTGGTCGAAATCTATTTATAGCTTTTTTTTCTTATAGTAATTTAAATATTCGTATCCGTACATGCACAGGTACACCGCATCTATTACCTCTTCTTAACTACTTCCAAGGGTTACTCAGAGTCGTCAAAATAATAACAACAAAACAATATTTACTTTCAAATATTTTTTTATATAATAAATAGGGATGATACACTCAATCATGTTTCCAAAAATAAAGTGTTTGCGTGCAGCTTCAAGGCGCCAAGCCTTCTTGCTCTAATAATAGGCGCTTAAAGTCGAGCCTACACAAACAAAGCCTAAGTAAATTTCATATATGCCTTATTTTGTTGTTCTAGGATTTACGGCTCATGTGTTGTGTTAAGTATTAGGTTTATATTATATTATACTATCAGCGTTTAGGTCATAAGTTGCTACACTTCATCAGTGTTTAGCGTTTAATGAGGCAAACAGTTTAAGCGTCGATGTAAAGTTGTGGGAGTAAGTAGATGGATGAGGTTGAATCATTGGTAAATATCTTGTGGGTATAACAAAACCACAGCCTATATATAGGCTTACAAAGTCTAGACATGAGTGTTTTTCTCATAAAATTCCAAGTAGGAGCATTGATCATCACACTGTTGATGCTAAATTAGGTTCTTTACTTTTACATTAAGATAGGTAGGTATGTACTTTATTTCAAATTTAACATTTGCGAGTGACAACCAAAAGTATCATGAGCTACTCCTCATCGTTATGGTACCTCGTGGGTTTTGCCACATTTGTTACCAGCACTGTGTTCCCCACAAAATTAAATAATGACTTCTTCGATAGCGCGCTGGCTGTGGTTAATTGGGAACTTATAAGAAAAAGGCTTTCCAGTAGTATAATAGGTAAAAATTACTTTTATTTTAGAAGAATATAAAATCAATGCTCACAGGAAAAAATTATATCAAGAGTCACATTCTTTTGTTTGTTCTTGACAGTTTAGAAAAATTAAAAATAAAATACTATACATCCTGCGAATCAGGTTTTATATGTCATGAACACATTGCAAACCATTTTAAAGAAAAGCTTCAGCAAATCTCCACCACGTTAAGAAGATAAGGAATCCACAAACTTAGGCAGAGTAATACATTAGTTTGTTAAAACATTGTGAGTCAGCGTGACCGACGATCTAATTTGACACGGTTGGAGTAGAAGCTGAGTCGTCTTAGATTGCCGATCGGAACAAATTGTTTGGTCGAATTCGAAGAATTAGTAAGCACTAATTAAGAGGTTTTTCGGACAAAATTGCTAACTATGGAAAATACAGAGCATCCTTTAGAAGTTATGGTTTTATACTTGGTCTTTATTTCAATGTGTTGTTACTAAATTAAAAGACGTTTTCGTTGAAGTGTAGATATTGGGCCTTTCCTGTACATTTGTGTTATTAAAATAAATAAGGTTTTTAATCTATCTGCACTTTATACATACTCTTTAAAAACTATATTATCCTGATAGTTAATAATAGCCCTAAGTCCGAAAAATAATAAAAAAAGCCTAAAATAATTTACACGCTCACCATTCAGCTACAACTACATACTTACACAACTAAAAGCGCTACAAAAAAAATCCTCCGACAGATAAAACACGTTCGGAACACCCACATTAATTAATAAAGGGGCTTGTTCACTTGTCAATCGGCATCAGTGCGAAGCTGGGAAGCAGAAAACTCAATTTGCACGCGTCGGGAACCTCGGCACTGTATCGCTAAATGTCACAAACAGGACTCGTACCACACGCATCGAAGCAGCTATGATCTTTTGACAGTTGACACCAAGATATTGCTTCGATATAGTGTAGATAAGGCCTTATTTATTTCATATTTTAGGTCAGCTACAAACATTGCTGTCAATCAAGCTGTATTAGTAATATCCTGTTTAGATATCAGACTACAACTATGCAAAGCTAAAATGTAACGAGAACAATAATATTATTATTGTGGTCAATGTTTAAACCTAGGTACAAAATCACCGTTGTTTTGAATGTTATTTCTGTCTGATTTAGGCTGCTTTGCTATTTATTGCGACCAACTAAAGTTAGTTTTCATGTTGTGTCCAACCTACGCCTACTTAACTTCTAAAAATATTTAATCCGTTTATTTTATACCTATACTATTTAGCTTTAAATAAATCACCGAGACTAACGAAACAAATTATTAAACTTCAATTAAAAATGGTTGTTGATAAGTTAAATTAAAACCCACAACAAAATTTTGCGTTAATGAGAATGCAATCGAGAAACGATCGAATTGTAATTATGGGAACACTTTGACCGCAGTCTGTCTGGTCTAGTTTGCGTATTTTATACAGGGATATCAGTATGATCAGTAATAACAATCTTTATTGATATACACTGGGCGCCACAGACCTGACAATAAGCAGAACGTGGACAAAATATATGGAGCTATAAACAGTGGATGTGGGGACACATGGCAATAATATGAATAATCGCGTAAGCCGGCCCCTCACAATCCATTAGCCGCGTAAGGAAATTGTCCGTCCCCGCCAAATATCAGATTTCACGTTGATCTGTCTAACGCTGATCCGCTCTGACCGGCGACAATTGAATTAATGTCGTCTGGTCTCAACGCGATTTTTGTCATATTTTCGCCTCATTCCGTTTCACCCACCCCATTGTGGAGACGAATTATAGCCAGATATACGCTTAATTGGTTTGGCGTTGCGGTCGCGTGACATTTTCGGTGCATTGCCTTTGTCATCGGTTTAAAATTTCAGTGGGACCATTTTTGCGAATTTAATAACGAATAAATAAAATTGGTAACGAGTTAACAGGGGTGCTCGGCAAATATGAATTGCAAACGAGAAGAATGAAGTGACGTGTTTGTTCGAAGCAGTGAGTCGAGGAGGTTGTGGCTGAAAAAGTCACGTTGTTGTTCCACAATGAATATTAACAGAGGAATAACGTGGCGCGTCGCAATAGTCTACGGGAAGATAAATTTATCCTCGCGTCGGGAAATGGACCATTTTTCACGGCACCTAACGCTAGGTGTCACATGCTCGGTGCGAAGACGCCGTTACTTACGTACTACGTGAGAGGAATACACCACGTGCGCCTGTATTAACCCGGCGTGTATTCTTTTAGTGGGCTGTTGTTTGCACTTTCATTACATTAGCGCTATATCGAATCAACGCGCGATTCGGTACAGGTGTAAATGGGTTAAGCGTGCGGAGCTGGCACCATTTGTCAACCTGTTGGGGTTTTGGTGAAATGTAAGGCAAACACTTTGAGGTTTATTGAAGTTACAAATTGTATTCAATTGTATTTACTTCGAAATTAAAGTGAGCGTAAAACTTTTTTGTGGAATAATGTTTGCGTACTCTAAACCTACAAATGTAATTGATATTTTTAGGTATTCGTAGCTCAAGTTAGAGCCTTCTAAACGACATTTAAGATGTTTTAAGAGACTTTGTTTTTCGACAAAACTGATAATAACACCACAAAACAAGTCACACTTCACACAGAAAATAAAAATTGAAACGACCCACTCGACAATTTCAGACGTCTGACCATAAAACATAACCGAACATAATTGCACTAAAACCCACATTATCTTGCACCTGCACGGTACAACACATTCAGCATTTTCCACTTGTGTAACAGGACAAAGGTAACAAAACGCGTGGTACCGCTAGATACCGCTAAACTGTTGTTTCAGGTACCTCTTGAAATAATATGCATTATACCGCAATGACACACGAGCCGTGTTTTCGTTCCGCCACGAATTTTACGGCTGTTAAGGGATCATTCGGTATTAATTTATAGACTTGTTGTGGATGATGAAATTTATTATAAACTGATATTATTTCAGGTCGCTGTTAAATATCGTGATTTAATGAAGGTTTTATTATGGGTAGCAAATATTTTGCATGTGGAAAATAATTGTTAAATTGTGTTTTTGTGTGGGCTTGATAATTTTTAATCGACTGTGAAGTTAACTTTTATGTACCTACTTTCTAAAAAAACATCGTGGACTTGATCACTAATAAATAGGACAAGGTACAATTTTAAAACATTGTCGAAACAGCACAACTGTATTTTTTCTTCGCCTAGTAATTATCAATCAACAACAAAAGTTCTTAGATTCAAAATGTTCATCCACGCTTAAGCTCTCACTACACACATTCCTTAGTGACCACGTCATCCATACGGTCTAGAAAATACCTATCTCCTACATACGTAGGTATGAAGATATGTTATAGGAAATACTTTCAGAAAATTCCGAAATTCGCCGAAGCTTCTTGCGGTGCACCGTCGATTTGACTATTCCTTCAACGTGAAGGAATTTAATTTATCCGAAACGTTCCGTGGAAACGTCTGTAAAGTTTTATCTCACGACAAACTGATAACAGAGGCAATGTGATTCGTTCTAGAAGAAAATTTATGTGTGTTAAAAATGGCTGTACTGTTTCAGTTTCTGAACGTTCTTTTTGAAAACGTAAAGTTTAGGATTTTTAGGTTTTTAGTTTTACTTATCTTAATCCTGGCCACTTATCTTAACCTTGAGGTTTTAGTCCTACAACTTAAATCCTTACTTGGATGTACATACATACATATATCGCTGTAAAATTTAATAACGAATTTCTGAGGATGTCCAAAATATTATTTATTATGTATTATTATTATTTCAGCAATGCACAATTTTGATCATAATCATTTTCCCACAAAACCGGTTCAGCGGTTTGACTGTGGGTGAGGAGTATGTATTTTGTTAAAATAAGCTTTATTACAAGGTCATTATCATAAGGTGTGCTAAATCATCATCATCATCTTCCTGCCCTGTTCCCTAGTCATTTGGGGTCGGCGCAACATGTCTTTTTCTTCCATTCCATAAAGTGTGCTAAATATTGTGCTAAAAACCCAGATGCCCTCACCATGTATCTGCTATTTGTGTAACTACTATCATCGTGGTGGGCCCTGCCAACTGAATGAAATATGACATTAAATATGGACGTGTTGAACACCAAATAACGTGGTTCGCTCGCTGATGGTAATTGTGGCATCATCGCGACAGGTTCGACATTGAGCAAACCATGTTTTCATTTTCACAGACAGCCAACGTGTAAGCTTATTGAATTATAACAGAATTGACTACAGCTCGTATATCTATACTAATATTATAAAGCTGAAGAGTTTGTTTGTTTGTTTGAACGCGCTAATCTCAGGAACTACTGGTCCGATTTGAACGATTCTTTCAGTGTTAGATAGCCCATTTATCGAGGAAGGTTTTTTATTCCGGTACGGGAAGTAGTTCCCAAGGGATGCGGGTGAAACCGCTGGCAGAAGCTAGTGTAGATATACTGTTCAGGTTTCGAAAGGCAGCTGCACTAGTGCACATAGTATCTTTGCAGATACACTCCTAAAATTTTCCCCTCACATTCTAACAACATGACTTAAATTCAAAGCTTCATTAAAACTATGTAGATGACGACACTTATAATAAAACAACCTAACTTCGAAGCACCCAAAACAAACCAAATATTTCAAACATACACAGGACTAACGGTAAAATCCAGTCTAATTTTAATAGAAACAAGCTCCAGAAATAAGTGTAACTGTTACTGTTACTGTTACAGCCTTTTTATCGTCCCACTGCTGGGCACAGGCCTCCTCTCACAAGGAGAAGGATTGAGCATTAATCACCACGCTTGCTCAATGCGGGTTGGTGATTTCAGACTAATAGTCCAGGTTTCCTCAAGATGTTTTCCTTCACCTTTTTATCAGCCATTGGTGTCTAAGATATACTTAGAAAGTACATACAAACTTAGAAAAGTTGCATTGGTACTTGCCTGACCTGGAATCGAACCCGCGCCCTCTTACTCGAGAGGATGGTTCTTTACCCACTAGGCCACCACGACTATCCTAGGCCACCACGACTATCCTAGGCCACCACGACTATCCTAGGCCACCACGACTATCCTAGGCCACCACGACTATCCTAGGCCACCACGACTATCCTAGGCCACCACGACTATCCTAGGCCACCACGACTATCCTAGGCCACCACGACTATAAGTGTAACCCCAACCTGAATTATGCTCAGATAACTGTCGCAATAACAATTACATAACACCATCAGTGTCGCAACAAATCACGCTTACACGTTGTAAGGTTTCAACAAACTAGTTTGCAAAGAAGTGAGCTTTTGTGCAGTGCGTTTTCACTGTACTTGTGCATTTTGGAGTGATGAGAACTCATTATCATTATGATGGACATAATCAGTTATGGGTTTCGATATTTATTTAATGAGTTGGTGCTTGTCTGTTTTGGCACTGCGGTTACCCAATCAAAGCGTGACATGGTGTTAAGTTACATCTTTTCCATATACCGCTAATGGCATCTCAATTTAAGTGTCATTAATTTTTTCCAATTACAAATTCTTGTTGTAAGTATATAATGTCGCAATATTTTGCAATAAGCAAACTATTTATTTATAAGATTCAATTGTTAATGAAACGTATATTTGTGAGATTATGGTGTATGATTACCTATAATAAAGTGAATAATATAATTTTAACTGAGTCTGTGACACCGAATCCTGATTCCAACATTATTCCATCCACAGCGGATAAGCCACAATAATAACAACATTACCAGCAACTTATCTAAACCGGTCCTGTCACGTCACACTGTCACGGCAAATCGCATTTACACAATGTTAATTCTCATTCAGTCAGGTTTGCAAACAAGGAGGCTTTAAGCTATACTTACTGCTTTATTTCAGCACACTGATAACGTACTTGACGTTTTGTAAAGTCGCGACCGCATGACATTTGTCACGCTCCCTCGCGGCGTTTGAAACTACGCTATCTTAGGATTGACGTATCTGATTTACTCGCGGAGTAACTAAGAATTGGGAATCTGATATGTTAATGATTTATGGGCTTCGTTTGAATTTCGGTGGTTTATCTAATTGTAAGTTTCGTAAGTGATAAGCTGTAAATCAAGCAAGTTGATCGTAAGTTTTCACCTAAAATTGAACATACTTATTACATGTTTTATACGGAAAAGACTACTCATATTGTGAATTAATGGTAGGTGAAAATTTTCGTGCCGTAAAAATTTTACGGCAATTTTTTCTTTAATCATAGCACATTCACTAACGCGCTCCGCAGCGTGCCGCAGCTGCGACGCACAGATAATACGTGCGTGTCACCTGCCGTCATTAGTCACGTCACACTCCTTGATATTCCTTCTCTCCTAATTGATCCCAAAAACCAAAGTTATCCAATTTAACTCTCTCTTTTCCCCAGAGATTTAGGCGTGTTCTAGTCTACGGTGTTTAATCATAGTGTATTCACAATCACGGCGTCTCGCGGCTGCGGCGTGCCGATAACACGGCCGTGACACCTGCACGTCATTTGTCACGTCACACTCCCTATTGTTCTTTCACTACGATATTGAACTTGTTTGCTTTTGTCCCGTCTAACCTGTCGACTCCTTCGCTGTTTCACGCTAAATTGGTTTGCGATTTCGTGAAGGGGGTATGCAAAGGGCTCGAACGATGCACTTTTCAATGCTTCAAGATTAATGTTCTGAGTAATCTATTGTGTGACGTTGAAAGCTGCTTCGACTGTAATTATAGTACAGCCGATGATTCCAATTCAGTGTAACAAAAGAGAGATTGTTGAAGGGGTTAATAGCTTCTTCGCGGATCGTCTAGGGATTTATTTCTTTTATGCCCATTCAATAGTAATGTTACTTAATGATATTTTATTTTTGATATTTAATTTCACAAGATATTAGTAGATATATCTTCATGTTGAGTCTATACATATAGTTTGACTAACAGAAGAAATTATATCAAAAACTGTTTGAGTATTCTATAAATAGAATAAAAGCTCTTCTAATTTGAGAAATATTTTTAAAATTGTTCTAAAATAATAGGCGATTATTAAAATCTTCTTCTCAGTTTTCAAAGCGGCTAGTTAACGTACTCAATAAAACTTTGTAAGTAGTTCAAAAAAGTTACACTGTCCAAAATCTTCAAAACGAAAAACGAAACGTGAGCGAAAAACTCAAATGAAATCTATCAAACGTGACAGGTTTGATTTTCGAACATAATAATTCCGAACAAAAACAAGTCGACGCGATCACGTTACCGAGTTATTGTGATTGTAGCGATATAACAAATGAATTGCTATAAACAGAATTGACTGGGATGCTAGTGACGTACCCCTCGTCACGCCACTATCCGCCGTCCGTCTGTCTGTCCCCGACGGACGATATGTTATGCCCGCCTGAACTCTGACAGTGCTCTCCGCTTAAATTGATTGAAGGTTGCATAGAATGGTCACGTGTTTTGTTTTTGATATTGACGTCTGGACGAAATTCTATTATGCTATCAGAACCCCAATAAATTGGATTGATTTTTCAATATTTCATATATTGAAAGTAAATATAAAGTCATGTTAACGAAAATGGGTTTAAGGGTCAATGGGATCAAAAATGACATTAGTTTTATATTCAAAGGCTTGCAAGTAAATTATTGCCTTCGCTTTTAGTCTATACGTTTTATTCTGCATGCCCAAAATTGCTTTGAATAGAATATACAGCTTTAGAATTTCAATGACACCGATCCAAAATTATGATTAATTTTCGCAAAGCGCATTCAAAACAATAAGCAAGCGAACAATGCGCTTGGCAGTTCCAATACTCGGAATATATTATCTTTGACTCTCAATTGGAAGACATTAAGTTTGGTACGACTCTCTGGTTTGGTACGACTATCTCACAACTTTGCCTCGCAAGTTTGTCGGGAACTAGGCTATCGGCAGTGCACCCGATCCAACTATCTACAAAGGAACGCCTAGAACTTCTCTAATGAGATGAATAATTAAACAGGCCAGTATAGGAGCTAAATTAAGGTATGTGATCAATGTTATATTCTTTTACTGGGACATTCTCTTTGTTCTGGCCTTTTGATCGAATTGATTGAAGAAATATAGGGTGTTAATTAACAAGTGTGGATTAGGTTTCTTTATCAGCTACATGGCCCGCTCAATATGGCCATACGGCACATCTAAGTGTAACAAAGAGGTTGTAGTTAAAAAAAAACTTTTGAAACCAATACATATATATAGAGGTATATACTTCCCTGCCGATTTCGGCTATGGTGACTGCTTTCAGTTATCATTGAGAGAAGAACTAGGATGATCAGCTCTTCTATGCGCCCTTTGATGGCTGCAGTACCCTATTTTATGTGTAAACGTGCGCGAGCATTGGCTGCACGTTAGGATACCGTCCACGTAGTTATAATGAATGGCTACTGGTGTTTTAGCCTTAAGAGCATCACGCTTCGCATCCAGTGCGGATTTCCTTTGCTCTTCGAAATCTTTGATCGCATTTTTAAGTAGGCCTCTCCATTCAGGGCGGCAAATGGCTTTTGTCTCCCAGTTCTGAGGATCAATGTTGCACCTTTTCATGTGTCTTTTCTGAACATCCTTGAAGCGTAAGAACTGGCCACCTTGTTTCCGTCTGCCGTTCTGGAGTTCAGAAAAGAAGATGCGTTTGGCCACCCTATCATCATCCATGCGTAAAACATGACCGCACTATCTGAGCTGTCGCCGCATCAGGTACGGTTCTATGCCGCAGACATTCGCGCGTCGTAGCACTTCGGTATTTCTAATCCGATCCGACCATTTGATTTTCAGAATGTTTCTTATGCACTTTAGATGAAATCGGTCCAGCGCCCGTATATGTTTCCGATAGAGGACCCATGTTTCAGCAGAGTATAAAAGATTTGGGAGGACTATGGCCTTGTAAACGGAGATTTTTGTCGAAAGCTTCAAATCATGTGTGTGTAAGATCTTGGCTCGTAATTTACCGAAAACAGCTGATGCAGCGCCAATGCGATGGTTTATTTCGGTATCAAGGTCACACTTGGATGTAATTGTGCTGCCCAGATATTTGAAGGTATTCACTTGCTTCAGCTCAGTATCGCCAATGTTTACCTTGATAGGTTCTGTAGCTCCTTGAGAGTCGCTTGCCATTACCTCAGTTTTCTTAACACTGATTTTTAGACCGAAACGACAACAGACTTCCTGAAGGTTAGTCATCAGGTTCTGGAGCTCTTGTGCAGAGTTGGTAACAAAACACAGATCATCAGCGTACATGATCTCCGTTATAAGAGCATGAGATACTTTAGTATATGCTTTTAATCTGGCCAGGTTGAAAAGTCCCCCATCAGTCCTGAAACGTATTTTGATTCCAGCAGAAGTTTGTTTGAGTGCTTCACTGACAACGACAGAAAAGTAGAGAGCAAACAGTGTTGGCGCAAGCACACAACCTTGTTTGACCCCACAGGTGACAGGAAAGAACTCTGACTGGTCACCATTATAGGTAACACAGCAGGTCATCTCGTCGTGCAGAAGGCGAATCATTCTCACAAACTTCTCAGGACAACCTAATTTTGCCAGTAAAGTCCAGAGGGCTTCCCTCGGCACGCAGTCAAAAGCTTTTTCTAAGTCCACGAAGCACATACACAAAGGTTGGCCTTGTTCTCGGCTTTTTTCCTGGAGTTGCCTGATGGAAAAAATGGCTTCGCCGGTGCCCCTGTTAGGTCGAAACCCAAACTGAGTTTCTGGCAATATGGCTTCGGAGACTGGTAAAAGCCGGTTGAGAAGAACTCTGGCAAATATCTTCCCAGGGACAGAAAGGAGCAATATACCCCGGTAGGAGTTGCAGTCGGAACGGTTTCCTTTGTTTTTATACAGTGTCTGTATACGGGATATTTTAAATTCAGGTGGTATTGTTTCCTCGTTCCAAATGCGATCAAAAATTTGCCAGATGTAAGTATGAAGTTGCTCCCCTCCGTATTTCAGCAGTTCTCCGGCGATGTTGTCAACGCCAACTGCTTTTTTATTTTTCTGCTCTTTGATGGCTTGAACAACTTCAGCAAAAGTTAGTGGTTCAGCAAGCGACTCATTCGGCGGCAGAGGATGGATACGCCTTATATGCTCAAGATCTGCTGATCGATCTACATTGAGCAGGTGGTTAAAGTGCTCTGCCCAACGATCAAGTATATCCTGCTTAGCAGTGAGCTTTTGGGAACCATCTAGGGATCTTAACGGAGTGCAGTTTTTTATGGAAACGCCAATCAACTTACGCATTTCTTCATAGAAAGCGCCTAGTTGGTGGGTATCTGCAAGCCACTGTATCTTTTTTGCCTTTTCAAGCCACCATCTATCTTTCATCTTCCTCGTTAATTTCCTTAAGGAATCACCACTACTTCGGACTTCTTGACTGGATTTATGATTTCCTTCATTACGCTTTATGAGTACACGATGCTGTTTGAATGCTTCAGTTAGGGCCCTATCATTCTGGTCAAACCAGTCCTCGTTGTTTCGTTTTTTGTATCCTATGGTTTCCGTAGCCACAGTCAGTACGGTGAATGAGATCTGTTTCCATTTTGATATTAAGTCACCTTGCTGGGCATCAAACACATCTAGCGCATCTGTTAGGCCTTTCTGGTATTTTTCTTGAAGATCTTTACAATCCAGTCGATCTAAGTTGAGAGATATTGGTTTAGCCCTGCAGGGTCTTCGTGGTTCACGAAGGCGGAGGTTCAACTTAGTTACCAAAAGCCTGTGGTCTGTCCAGCAGTGCGCGCCGCGCATAACGCGTGTGATATGCACCTGGGAGATGTCCCTTCGTCGCGTTATTGCGTAATCGAGGAGGTGCCAGTGTTTAGAACGCGGGTGCATCCAGGTGGTTTTGAATTTGTCGCGAAGCCTAAACAGAGTGTTTGTGATGGTGAGGTCGAATTGGGCACAGAGTATGAGTAGTAATTGTCCATTACTATTCATATTGCCCACACCATTATTTCCAATCACGCCCGGCCACGACTCAGAATCTCTGCCAACCCTCGCGTTGAAATCGCCTAGCAGCAGTATTTGTTCGCTTGAACGTATGCTGGTAAGGCATTGGCCAAGTTCTTCATAAAACTGATCTTTGACACTGTCCTCGTTACTCTTTGTTGGTGCGTATACGCTTATCACATTCAGGTAGTTGTCGTTTGGTAGGTGAAGGCGTAATGTGATAATGCGGTCCGAGATGTATTGTGGACATTCTGGCAGCTTTTTTACGATGGTGGATTTGATGGCAAACCCTACGCCAGCTAACCTTCGTTCACTTTGGGGTCTTCCTTTCCAGAAGAATGTATAACCACCGCCGATTTCCTCAAGTTCGCCTTGGTCAGTTAAGCGTGTTTCGCTTAAAGCTGCCACGTCTACATTGTATCGAGCAAGTTCACGTGCTACGACAGCAGTTTTACGCTCCGGGCAAAGGTTTTCGTCATTATCGATTAATGTACGCACGTTCCATGCGCCAAATGTCATAAATGATGTTTTTATCTTATTTTTCTTGTTACGTCGACCGCGAGTAATGGGGTGCCTAAGCAGCCGCGGTTGCTACTCCCCCAATTTGACGGGACAAGCATTTTTTTAGGACACCTTTTCTAGCCCCCTCCCCGGCTGAGCGGGGGAAGCAGTGCCTCCCTAAATAGGGCTGCTTCATCACCTAAGGTGCTGCCCAATCCACACTGTTGTCCCAAGTGCAGTGCAGAAACGACCACTCTCCTTAGGCTGCCATACGTGCAGGCTTCAGACAAAGCCGGGTGTGCACCACCACCCAACCTCTCTACTTCAGCCCATCGCCGCAGGTCTTTTATCAGGATCCAGTAACCAGAAGTAGTCAGTTGCGCGTGAAATATTTAAGTGCGTAAGTGTTTGCGCAGACACAGACGCACTCTCTCGTCCTCCACCCTCTATTCCCAGTGGAACGGAGAGCCGCCACGACTGGAGAAGGTTTCGGATGCAGTGAATGGCCGACGAGCACTTTTGACCTCTGTCGTCGCCCTAAGCCTATCACAAGACTTCACTGCCCCGCCGAATCCGCCACTACCGGTTGCCTATCAGCGTTGGTGTGCCATCTTCGCCGGGGCAGATTCTACGTATAAAGCGGGAGGTATCCGCAGCACTACTACTACCGACCGCCGCGCTACCGACGGCGCTCGCCGCCGTGCTCGACACTGTGGCGCCCTCCAGCGGACACGCCAGATACTGTGGAGAGCCTGCTGGCGCACACGTCCGGCGCCGGCGGTGACCGCCGCGCTACTACAATACGAAACCAATACATATTCATACATTAACACAGCTGTAAACAACAGGTGAAGGAAAACATCTCAGACACTAGCTTTTCTTGGAACAACAAAATCTATGACTTGTAAGAACAGACTCCAAAATCGCACGAGGCTGGCGTGATGGATTACTTACTTCCCTATACCGAATAGTTACCCGTGGCAACAATATAGATTTGAATATGTATGTATGTAAGTTGAGCTTCAGTAAGGTTTAGAGACAGATATAGGTATGTCTTCCTTAAGGTTCACTTGCTTAAATGCACCATATTTTATGAATTTATATAGAATATTATTACTTTAACAAACCATAACCATCCATATAGGTACTTGCCGCCAATTGATAAAATCGGCGATTTGACAACTGACAATGGTTCGGTTATCGTTAAAGTTTAATAGTGCAACTCAATAAGAGATTCAAGGGATATATCATAGAAGAGCAATTAACCAAATATTCCGATGTTAGCTCCCAACAGCACTAATATAAATATAATTCAATGAAATTCAAACACAACTGCGGTCCGCTGACCGCTAACGAGGGCTTAAGAAGAAAAATCACAGGAGTTTGGAACATAAACAGTAGTTGAAATATATCAGAACAAAATAATAATGGAAAGTTTTTTTTCTACTTCGCAAAGAAAATAGAATGATGTTACTTACCTTTTATTTTTTTATTGAATCGAGACTTCTAAAATAAATTGATTTCTAAATACATTCCAATGGGTTACAATTGGTCCACAATATTTACCGTACACAATTTATCAAATTGATTTCGAAATCCAATAGTCCAATAGTCTTATTCTAAATTCCCAGAAGTCCGTTTCCTTTAAACCACCTATTTTATATTCAGATATCAAATTCTCCGTTATTCCCACCAAGAATAACAGAAAATAGAATTTCGGCAATACCCCAGGCAACTCCAATATGTTTGTCTGTTCAGACAAGTATATACGATCTGACCTATCTATATTTGAACAATTTCCTTGTACAAATCTGCTGTACATGTATGTATACTCGTACTGCTAACGGTATTTGCATACGAATGAAAATCCAATATAGTTAACCCACTTATTAGGTACATGCTCAAGAAACCTTGTGAAACAAAGACGTGTTTATGCAGATATGTCTCCGTATCAAGATTTCCTCTCGTATGGGACAATTACATATCCAGCGCTATCCAAAGCGAATAAAAATAAGACTCGATATCGCTCGAACAGATACTGCAATCTGCGACAGAAAGAATGGCAGTTCACAATATTTCCTTTAAATTATTCTGAGTTTTCCTTTCGGACTCGAAAGAGTTTTATTTGATTTCATTCTATAACTGTGCCGTGTCCTCATATAGGGAAATGTACATTTCGTTATTTGGAAAAAACTCTGCGATATTATCCGTGCGCATATTCACCACTTTACGTATCGTAAGAACGTCACTAAAATATTCATGAGTAGTGCAAGCGAGGGTCCAGGAATTTCACCTTTGTGTGTGAGACACCTTTTTAGGGTGGGACATCTAATGCATTCACTTTTTTCCATTGCCACAAACAAACATCACAGAGATTTCAAATTCGTATAGTAATTCAATTTTTCTCTTTTCATCTTTCTTTTTTTTTACGAGAATTTGGAATTTTTGGGCAGGTCAAAGAAATTCCATGTTTTTTTTGGGGGGATTCTTTAAACATCTTTGTTCAAACTATTCAAGTCAAGCGAACATTTTTAAAGTAAAATAATACGAGAAAAAAGCTCAGAAATATGGCCACCGAAAGAAAAGATTCAGAATTGAATGCCTATTGTTATTATCTTTGTAACATTGATTTTGTCATAATGACAGAGGCTTGGAAATTAACATCTGGGTCTTTTTTTAACAGACATATAGCTTCAAAATTACCATTTCTCCATGACTGTACAAAAATAACATTTTTGAGTATTTAAAGTCAATGTTTAGAGAATTCTTTAAGATTATAGACTCCCATCAACATCAGCCGGCATTAATTCAAAGTATTATAAAAACCACTGCAATTTTCACACTAAGAGGACATTGCTAATGAAAGTATACGTAGATGTACTAAGTCAGCACACTATGTAGGAAGGAATAATCCACCACAGAATTTAGTATGCTATCGTCGTCTTATAGCCAGATATTTGTGGCGAGTTCACGCCGCTGCCATGCTGCTTCGTTTTAATCCCAGAACAGTCTCAGGTGTTAGATTATCGCATCTCCAGCCAATATTGAGGATAAGGGACTCCATGGTAAATGCACTATTTATATACCAAGCTAGCCTTTTTTAATAAAGGTAAAAACTGCAACACTTAAATATTGGTAGATTAAAATTGAAATGACTTGTAGTTCAAACAGCTTTATTATATTTGTCGTTGGCATTTTACTTTTTATTTTCTCATTTTGCATGTCTCTACTTTTATGAATTTTAATATTTTTTTCATTAGTAGTAGGTACTTATTTGCGAGAAGCAAATAAATGTAAAAAGGTACGAGTACTTTGACTCTATAATATTCTTGTTTGCTATTTTATCTTATCTACAACTTTTAGCTTCTTTTAAGATGAATCTGAATACTAAAATAGCATTTGCACTAAGTCGTATAAATAATGCGCTATTTTTACATGGTTTCTACTATATCTTTAGCTATAATTTCCTACCATCGAAATACCAATTTTGGATTCAAATTTTAGGAGCACGGCATTTATCTTCTAGACTTGGCTTTCTCGTTACAGGACATTTCAAAAGTAAGTGTATAAATCATGCTTGCTTTAGTGTGGGTTGTGATTTATGTCGGAATATTCGAGAACCTGTGCTTCGATATTGACGTCATTATAACCGCATAGATCCGAGAATACATCGTTACATAATATTGTGGGACAAGTGGAACTTTGAACTTGAAAGTTATAGCTTTGTACTCGGCTGAAATTAATGCTTTGTTTAGGAAATACCTTTGTGGTGTGTTCCTTCTTTGGTTATGGTTTTCCACGAAGTTATACGCCTGATAAGGAGAAACATGTGAAGTTGAAAGTTGATTTTTCAGTTACTCGTAAAATTGTTGATAAAATAATGAGCTTTACTAAAAAATTCGGTATTCAAGCGTTTTTAAATTTCGTTGTTTACCACGTTGCGGAAACGCAAGCTATTTAAAATTACGTAAAGTAAAAATCAGCTACATAGCATCTAACGTTTCTAATACAGTTTTTTTTTTAAACTGCCTATGCGTAACATGGAAAATATGGAACACCGTCACTAGGGGAACTTAAAGTGATAATTAAATAAATTGCTTGATACACCCCGTCATTAATATACCTAATTGACGTTTATGTATAAATCATTCATTGCTAAACCATAATGGATAGATCAAAACTGTTTATCTTGCTATAAAAATGCACCATATCGAATCTGCATTGTATCGCAATAAGACCCAGAATCACAATACAAAACAATTGTATTTAAAACGGACGATAATTCAACGGGCGTGATTACATGAACAGCGTGAACTAAGTCCCAGCTTACCGCGGATTTGCAGGCACATCTGTGTCAAGCCCAATGCAGGTGATTAAAATCCCACTTGCCACACTTATTGTGGAACCGGTTGTATGATGTTGTGGGCTTGTTTTGCAGTTTATTGTTGCTTATGACAAGTTCCTGTAAGAAAACAATGATTGGTTTTGCATAAGGGTGGTAGTTTTTAGGGTTCCGTACCCAAAGGGTAAAACGGGACCCTATTGTTTTCGCTCCTCTGTCCGTCCGTCCGTCCGTCCGTCTGTCACCAGGCTGTATCTCATGAACCGTGATAGTTAGAGAG
This sequence comes from Helicoverpa assulta, assembly GCA_963856015.1. Taxonomy (NCBI): domain Eukaryota; kingdom Metazoa; phylum Arthropoda; class Insecta; order Lepidoptera; family Noctuidae; genus Helicoverpa; species Helicoverpa assulta. Next base: position 10,593,831 of record CAWLCW010000014.1, on the reverse strand, counting down.
TTGAAATTTTCACAGATGATGTATTTCTGTTGCCGCTAGAACAACAAATACTGAAAACTGGAATTAAAATAAATACTTCGGGGGCTCCCATACAACTAACGTGATTTTTTTGCTCAGTTTTGTTCGATGTCTATAAATATATATAGTTTGGATGGTACGGAACCCTACGTGCGCGAGTCCGACTCGCACTTGGCCGGTTTTTTGACATACCTAAGCGTCATAGAATGAACGTCAGGGGTTACCATCCGCAAGCATGAGGAATCGTTTCTTGTTTATAGGAACCGGGTATAGGTAGGTATCATTAAAAATGGATGCTATATAGCTTTTGCCTAAACTGTTGCTATTTTTTATGGTTTAGTTTAGCAGTAGCAAAGTCATAGAAATCCATTAAACACGTCAAAAAATGGATATTGAAAACCTTTTCCAAGTTAACAGTACAAAAAAGTTTGTATTGTATCAAAGGTTTTTTTGTGTGATCCAGATTTTCGTTTACTGACTAACATCAAAATAGAATCCTACAATATTAAAAAAAAACAGTTGGTACAATATTTATTTTCACTACGTATACAGAGCATTTTTTTCAAAATTGATATTGGCGATTTAGACGACAAAAACTGTGTCATTGAAATTTTCCGCTACACTCATGGTCTATTTTCCACGTATTTACGAATGGGTCGCAATTTAGTGCTATTCCAAATATTTTCGAAACTTGCACTACATTCTATGGGCAGATTTTAACCGCTTTTCAATACGGTATCGGTGCGAATTCGCTCACATTCATTTCGTTCGTCGCATTCGTTGGATTGCATCGCAACGGCAAATGGTTGCAAACAGATAATAAATTCGGGATTACCGCGGATTTCGGGACGCCATCTGGCGGCCGCAGCCGTAGCCCCCGTTGAAAAGTGATTGGGACGCAACACTGACATCCCCAGTGTAAATTATGTAATTCATGTGCCTATACCAATTGTGTATTCAAAACGTTTTCTTTTTTATTTTGACATTTTTGGGATGAGCTTTGGATTGGGCAGGCCTTCCATTTGCGAGTATATCCCCACTGTTGTTGATACAATTTTTAAATTGGGTGAAGCGTTCTGTATCAGTGTAGATTGTTTTAGCAGAGTTGACTGTATTCGCGTTTTTGTACGGCAAAATGGATGCCGCTATTTGAATAAATCCATTAATAGATCGAATAAACATACAAAACAGAAGAATTCAGCTTACTTTGTTGTTTTGTTGAGTTTCAACAAAGTTCTAGCAAAATTCTGTACTGAAATTATGAATGGTAATTTCTCAGCATGACATTGTGGTAGGTAAAGCACTAAAAACCTTACTTTAAAAACCACTCATTTAAGTTCTTACTTAGCAAGACATTCTATTCATTCCATTTTCATGAGAATATCCAACAAAGAATTTACTTAATGACAACTCACAAACTCATATTGTAGAAAGTGCAATCGTAAAAGTTCCTTTGTGGGGCTAAATGGGACGTTTTAAGTGAGTGCCGCTTTAAGAACTATTGTCTCTATGCAGAGCCGGTTCAGTTTGGATGGCAATAGGCTATCGAGCGAGCGATCCATTTACCAGGAGCACGAGGTCGTTATATGTCAGTACTTTCGTTCATGCGAGGAAGTCGTGAAGGTTTGAAAATTATACCCCAGTGCTAGTACTTGTTGGTACAAAACAATTATGTATGCAAAATATCACTGCACGTTTCAAAACAAAGTTGTCGATTGCATTTTGTTTTTTTTTTTTAACGTTTTTAAATGTTGCTACCGCTTTCAGCCTGATTCGAGTTTTCGAGAAACTTTTTCGAAATACCAGTTACGTACGTTTTCAGTTGGTACAATAAAGACATTTCGGGAAAACTGGGATTTCCTGTAACACTAGTCGTACATCACTATTGAATGTACACTTCTCGCCCGAAATATTACGAGCTGTCCCATGTTACATTGCAACATAGACAATGTTAACAATCAGGAATAACAAACCTGCAACATTTTGATCTAATTCACAATACGCAATAGAAGTCAAAATGCATAAAGCATCCCCTAAGAAAAAGCATACGATTCCAAATTCCTTGTGACACGCAAATGTGAGGTAGCATAATTTAGTAGCAAGCACCTAAGGTTTATCACGTCTGGTCTTCCCCTAGTGTCATGATGTCGTCCACTGACGCGAACATCAAATAATGTTGTTTTACTTACTTATCTGAATGTGAGGGTACCTCGGAGGGTGCATTAATGACCTTGCTTCTTTCACCCGCTGAAAACACTTCGACGTACTTAGACGGTATTTTTAGGGTTGTACAATAATAAACCTGAAACCCTCGGGTATCGTTATGCCAGTTCATCTTTTGGTTGGTTTAGCTTTTTTCTTTTTGTCAACAAAAGTGGATGTGAAAGGTGGTTTAAATTTGAAAAGATTTTCTGTTGTAGCAGTATTTTTTAAAGTAGTTTATTTAAATTATTCTAGCCACATTCATTTTAATTGACAACATAATGTAGGTACATCACTATGCACAGTGAGTTATTTAGTACGATTTGGAACTCCAAATCTCTGGAACCCTTAAAGTAAATTCAATTTACTCTTCACCAGTTTTCTTACCTTTTTCTAACCGTAACAAGGTTTGTACCTAATGTGTTTGTTTGCTATGAAAGATATTTTCTTTAGAAATGATATATTTCGCGTGTAATGTATGGATTTTAGTAATGTTGTCTGGGTGCAAGAAACTTTTTCGAAAATAAATAGCTAAGCTTCTTATTCTAGTATCTAGAAGAATCTCATAATAGTTTTTCTTGAAGTATTTATTCTTTTCTTGCACGCAACCATAACCATTGTTATTTTTTTTTGTAGATAATGTTGCTCTCATTAGCAAAAAGACGAATTAATCACGCACAGTTGAATTTCTCTCGTATTTACACTGCACGTCTGTAGTCTATAATAACGCGTATCTCGAGTATGATTAATTATAGGATGTGTACAATCCAGCATTCTGAGGATAACACCGTAACAGCCACTTGTAAAATGGCTGCGGGCTTGGGGCTGACCGCAGCCCGCCCTGTGCCAACAATCCCGACGATGCGAATGGCATGGCTTAACTGCCGACACATAAATAGCTCGATATTATATTCGTGAGGAATCTAATGCTCCTTTTATGATCGTATTGATTTCTTGTGTACTTCAATTGAGGCTTTGGTTGTAAAGATGGTACTATTGCTGTTTTTTGCTGACGACTTATAAAAAAACAACAAATCTAAAACAGATTTCTTATGTAAAACTTTTTAAGTCTTACTTAGTAGGTTTTTAAAATTATAATTTTTTTGCTAGTTAGCATTGACAGCTAAAATTATTAAGTTATAGCTTGACAAAAAAAATCGCTCCAAACTGTACGCAAACCAAACAGCCATACCAACCACTGTGCAAAACGACCAAAAAATTGCGGCACTTGGTTACACAGTAAAAATTAGTTATTATCTAGGTATATATATAAAAATGAAACCCGCTTTGCGTTGTCACGACATAACATGAAAACGGCTTGACCGATTTGGCTGAAAATTAGAGGGGAGGTAACTTAGACCCGGGAGAAGGTTTTAGGATCGTTTTTGTCACCATGCGGCTGCGGGACGCGGGTGAAACCGCGGGCGAAAGCTAGTTTTTTATAATTATATAAAAAATTAAATTAAAATCCTAATCTCATCGTTCAATCACACTTTATGCGCGGATTACATCCATAATCCTGTATTAGATTGTCATTGACCAGATAATGGTCCATTACTCACGGGCCACATTAATTGTGTTATGAATAAGTAAACTAATGTTTGTGTGTTCCTCATTATTAGATCGAATTAGGATTGAACATCTTGATACCAGATTAACAGCTATACTCATACTATGCGTATGGCTGGTTTGGGTGATTTTAAGTATCGAAATATTTTTTTTTATTGTAGAGCTGATATATCACTTGTCTACAGCATTTTTATACCCAAGGTGAAATATATAAATTTGTGTAGATTATTATTTAATACGTAATCAAAGTCCAGTACATAAACATGCACTAAAATGTCTAGGTACGGTAATTTGTGAATGAAATTTCCCCATGATTTCTAACTAAAGCATCATATAGTATTCTTACCGATTCAAACCCATTTTCTAAACAGACTTCGATTAAGTATCAAATATCAATGTCTTCAAGAAAGTAATATATTTCAATTTGCGCATTTTTTTTTTTAATAATTTGTGGACTAGTGATATTTTGTAAAAGATCAAAAGTGATAAATCAACAAACAAATCTTTTTTACTGCCATGCAGCAAATATTTAATTGAATGTTAAGTACCTAGTCAAGATTGCTTTAATGATTTATGACTTAGCCACATCTATTCAGATAGTTGCTAGTCATTACTGTCATCAATCTACGTTGCTTGTACAAAGACCACTTCAGGAATACTATTTTCAGTTCCTTTAGTACTTAAATTAATACTGACGTTGACTGGCAAGGTTCTTGAAACGCTAAAATGTTCTTAATAGAAAATAGTAGGTATTCTTAACTATCTATTGAAGATGATAGGAGTATTTTGAAACTAAAGTTACGAAAATTCTCCCCTCCTGAAGATAAATTGCTCTCAAATCACTTATATTGTCAATCAAAGTGGCATCAATCATACACACATTGCATATGTAACCAAATCAATTTTCAGAGTAACATTAAAAAAATGTAAAGCAAATTTTAATATTGTTTATTATTTGCCCAAAAACACGTTCCATAATTACTCTACCAGTCATATTCAAACTTGAATGGTGAACAGTCCGAATGTCGTTCCAGGTGCTAGTCAAACGACACAGCGGCTCTCGCTACGGTAAAGTTCTATCAGTGCCAATACCGCAAGTGTTTCCATTCCTCGCGGCTTGTTTACCCTCAGTTGCAGGAGGCCATTAGGTGTACGAACAAATTTATAATGCAAATACGATTACATGCCCGCGTCGGGATGCGGCAGCTAATGCACTCGACGCGCTCGCTATGAATTGCAAACTCCGATGGAATTTCTTTCAATAGATAGAAATAAGCAATGAATTTTGCTTGCCTAAATGTTTGGTTTATTTCGTAGGACTCTGCCGGGATTTGGAAGTGAAATCGCTGGGAAACCGGTTTGTTTTATTTTTTCAATGTTGCAGCTCTGTTGGCGGATTTGTGGATATTTTTCTTTGAAGCTTTGGGATTTTTTATGAAAAATCTGCTATTACTTTAAGCATTCTGTAGTCTGGTGTTAACGACTGTCTTTGATTATCTCTTTTTTATATGCAAAATAACAAAAATGTGTGGCAATAATATTTTAAGGAAATACATTGCATTAAAATCAATCCAACGATATATTACCTATTGTATTCGTTGTTCACTACAAAATAGGTAGATCACTGAAGTTACTCAACTAACATTGCGTAGAAACAAAATCGCACATTTATTATGCAAAAAGAACGACGTTAAAAAATGGAAATAGGTTTAGGTCGACACCATTTATCATAGTTAGGCACGATATATCAAATAAACAGAACGCAGACCCAGATATCGTACAAAAATAATGGCCGACCTGAAACCTAATTCATGACATTGACCTTTATCAACTTCAGCCGTATTATTCGGTGATGGCAAGAAAAATAAATCACAATAGACTAATTTGAATGTTTTCAAGCTTTCCGTTTACCCGGGGAGGCATGAATAGACTCTGATCGCGCTAACAATGCCCGGCTACCCGGTAACCCGGCTGAATGCGGCCAACCGGGTACCTAAAGTTTTTTTTTTTATCTTTTTGTGGGAAACATAAACAGAAATGTTTGGGTATCGCTCTTCCATTGTTTTTGTTAACGCATGTAGAAAATGTTTACGTTTTTCGGCGTTGCGAGCTTTGGTGCGGAAATATTAAATTGGTTTATTCTTTTTACAAAATGTCTATATGAGGAAAAAATATTCTATTTAAATACTTCGCTTGAAATAACGAAGTTTTATTCGTTCTAAGTTAGCGGTGCTTCAAAATTTAAGTCGCGTTCAGGAGGTGAATAAAACCTTTTTTCTCTCAACTTTCTTTGCGCAATTACGCCGTAATCATTAAAGGGTAATCCCTTTTTACATCTGCAAACGTTTATACCGCCCTGTAATTATTCTGTAGAACGGTAGTCGTAAATAAAGCGGGATGAGCGTGGCTTGTATAAATCATTCGGCGACTCGCGGATCCAGCTTAATTCGCGGATAGAAGAACAAAGCCCACGGAAATAAATACACGGAGCTACAATGTTGAAAATTAGATGGTTCACCGCCGAAACAGTTATTTTCTATTTGTGGCTATAAATTATCGAATTCTTGGAAAGTAGGTTGGCAAGTCTATTTTGTTGGCGAAAGATTGTTTCCTTTGAAAATTGATTGTAGTTTCCGAAGGCTATTTGTCTATACAACGTTTTTTAATGGTTTTGTCAGAAAATCTGGGTCTCGACAGTCTTACTGAAAAATTTAACACACATGGCTCATCATTGGCCTATCATTTTATTTTCTATTTTCTCCCAAAACTCATATCTCAAAAACATCCCAAACAGATTCAGTAATTCTCATACAAAAAAAAAAAAAAACAGAACTCGCCATAGACGACGCGGCCGTAATTGTTGGACTTTATTTCTCATTCCCTCGCCATTGTGTTAAGGTGTTCAGTACACCATAAAAGCCAATTAAGACGCTTGCTGATATCTGCCAAGACAAGGCTTAACTTGCTCTCAAGATAGAGGGAATAAACATTAAACCTGTCATGTGTAAACACCCTTACAATTATTGAGGGATCAAAAAACATTTTCTGTCGCTGATTAGTTTTTGTTCGATTTTTTTTATCCACAATAGCTCGAGGTTAAGTGAGGTAGTGGTTTTAATTTGGATCTTAGAAGTCCATTGAATATGATACTGGCATTTAAAAATTTGATCGATGTCATTGTTTCATTTAATTTGTCCAGAACACTGAATTAATTTCGAATTACATTTGCAGACCGAATTATTATTTTTAAGTCCCAAGGCATACGTCACTTGGCACTTGTCTGCAGTGAAATAATCTTAGCATAAAAATATAACGTCCATTTGAATTCTAGTGAAATAAAAAGGTTTAACTCCTCATTTCACTCAAATATCAGAGCTAAGTGGAACTAAAATATCCCAAAGCGCCTATATACCTCTAAAGGGCATCCCGACGTAAAACTCAAAAGTCACACATGTATCACACACTCTGACTTACAAAGTAGCTTTAACCCTGTAATGTTCATTGAATTTGTCAAAATCAATGGTTTTTCAACAAAAAAAGGCTCAATCAGCACACTGTCTGGGCACCCCGTTTGATATTCTCCAATCGTAGGCATTCGCACAAAAGAAAATTGGTCAAGCGTTATATGTCCACTAGGCTGAAACGTCCCATTGTTCAATTGAAGAGGGGGTTTTATTCAAAGATATGTACAGTCGGCTACGCCCGAAGATTTCTTAGGAAGCACCCTTAGCCGCACAAAAGTTTGAATTACCCGCCCTGATTGAATTAGCCCCTTATCTTTTGTTTGGTTTATATTGCCCTATCTTAATTTATCGATTCTGTAGAAAAAACAACACAAACCGTATTTCTGCTGTTGTTTTTGTTCACATCTCTGTGTACAGGATACTACTATAACTCGTATTAACGTTGATTAGGTATCACAATATTTTTCCTTGATCCTCTAATCAGCATATCCCTAATATTCCCTTAACAAATGATATTGTTAATGGATATTTATGAAATAAAGAAGATTAGTGTCTCCGTGTCCGGAATAGCACCCCAAAAATAGACGCCGAACGTAACAACACTGAAAATGCTTAGTGTCCACGTGGCTGTGTTGAGAGAGGGAACGATTGGTCTTGATACTTTAAATATTGTAGTATTTTATTATTAACTATAGGTTTTTCTTAAGTCTGTTACTGTCGTAAATAAAGCGACGAAACTTGTCAACATTTACCAATAATACTTTTACTATCCGCTCTTTTTTATATTTTTAATGACGTAGTCATAATAAAAGTTCTGACTACGTCATTAAAGTTAATTTGTTTTTTTCTTCCATGATGATCATTTCATATCAAAACATATGTATTATGTTTTGATATGAAATGATCATCACCGTTGCTAAACGTAAATGAGAAAGACGCCAAAATAAACACGTCTTAAATAAGTATCAAGACTACGCGATCGAATGAAGATATGGTGCAAGGATATCTTGACAGCGGATTTCATTAGATGCAGCTTAACCACCAAGAGCAAACATTGGGGATGGAATCTTGGATATTTTCTCACTCAGAGATTTTTTCGCGATGTGCACTGAATTTTTATCACGTACCTTGTATATAGCACCTGTATAGCTATGTAGGGAACGATATTAAGTTTCATATACGACGTTATTATGCACACATATACACTCCTTTTTATTCATGAATAGTCGCGTGGATCTTTGGCTATCATTTTAGATTTTGATGCTAGACGTAATAAGCTACCAACTTTTCTAATGCCATCAAGTTTAATAAAATCTAAATGACGTTTTAGGTAACGTAGATTTATATTAAAATTTTCTTTAGCAGCAAATGTAATATTGGGACTAGTGCAGTGAATATTATATTTCTTTGAGAAAGTTTGAATCATCTTCATAAATTGAATATCGCGTGACAGCACAAACAGCGTGAACAGTTAACTCTTTGTGTAGCAATCTCTTAAACATTACAAACAAGGATCGATGTTGAATGGAAAACACTTCGGTCCCCTCGAAGTGCTAGCATTTGAGATATATGACGTTGAATAATGACGTGTGGCCGTAGAACAATAACTTTAGGTGCAAAAGAGTAAAACCAATCTCACTAAAGCTAGAGGGGTCTAACAATGGAGAAGGGAGTGACAAAGTGCCTGAATCATGCGAACGCAACTTTGTTCCACGCGTCAGATTCTAAAGGGACGGAGATAGCGGATAAGTTTCTTCGGAAAATAAAAGTTTAATAGTGTAATAATTTTTGAATTCGTTGGCTGGTCTCGGTGAAGCTATTCTATTATCTTTTGTGGGTTCTGAGGAACTTTATGGATGAAGGGAATCTTGTTAGGTAATGATGAATATACTATTATCGAACTTGAAGTAATGGTTCAGTAATTTATGAAATGCCTTAAAAATTACAGCGTCTTAACTAAAAACGGATTAATTAAGGGCATGTTGTGCACCTATGCCTATTTGAAAAACTAACATGTATTCTTGCGAAAAATTCATCACAGTCACAATTCACTTGGAAAAAATATAAAAGTTTTTTTCCAAGTTATAAATGGAAGGTACTTATTTGATCCTGCACAGCAATCAAGTGAATTCACTTATCGTATTGAACCATTATGTTAATGTTGGATACGTTAGGTCTTTCTTTTGTCTTTAAATTTACTTCAGCATACTTGAAGGTAATCAAGTATGGTCTTATATTTAAAAAGCAAAATGGCATTTGATTCAAATGATCGAATTGATTTTCAAAAATTCTTTGATGACGTCGACTCAGGCATGCATAATTGATTGGGTTTAAATATTTTTTTTCTAGACTCATCTGTTGTTGGCCAATGCCTTCAAGACTAACCTAGGTAGGACTGACTTATTTTTTCTTTAATATTATCAAGTCTACCGAAGACTGTAGAGAGTTAATTTGCTTTACCATGAAAATCCAGGTGAATTGATCCATATGTAAAGTGAAAGCACGTTTGCTACAACCTTTGTTGAACTTTGTACAATTGAAGGTTCCCCATCATTAGTTATGCGTATACTTGCATATGACCACAACAAACTTCCCCTGCTAATATTATGCCAGCCGAAGTTGCAATGGTAACAATATTTTGTGAACTATGGGTTTAATGTGATAATGAATGCAAATATTTCGGAAACTTTACAACTGTTTTCCCAGCAGAGGTTAAGTCTGTTTTGCTTGGTGTGTCCAAATCCTATAGCCAATACTAGCTTTTGCCCGCAACTTCGTTCGCGTGGAATAGTGGCATCCGGCAGATTTTTGGTTTGAACAATAGATGGCGCTGTATGTCCGGAATAAATTGTATTTTTTATTTTTATTTTTTGTAATAAAAACTATCCTATGTCCTTCTCCTGGCTCTAAACTACCTCCCTGCCAGTTTTCAGCTAAATCGGTTCAGCCGTTCTTGAGTTATAAATGGAGTAACTAACACGACTTTCTTTTATTAGATTAATACTATGTAGGATTTCAGCTGTTTAGATTATATTAGTACGCTTGGCAATTGTAGGTACATAAATTCAACAATCCCATCTGCCGTGCCTAATGATAGGTAAACCACAACTAGAAAATTCTTCCACGCTATTATGCGTGTGTGCGTAACCGATACAGTATGTTTTAATTTTACGCGGGTTCGTAAAATTTTATCACCCATTCTGCTACAAGCGATTCCAATTATACATACATACATGGTGTTCTGTTTGCCAAAGAGAAAACAAGGGGAATATTAGCTGAAGACGTCTGTCGGGTTGGCGCCCCTCAGCCGAAACAATGATTACTAGGGGAGGGAATAAAAGAAACGGATGCAAGCCTCCTCATATTGTCTTACTGAATTTGCCGACGTCATTTATTAGCCACTAACATAAAACATTTTTATGGGAAGTGATATGAGTCTCACAATAGTTGGAAGCTCTTTGTCGGAATAAGAACAAACGATTTATAGACGAATATAAAATTGTATTGCTTCACAAGGCTTCGTGTTTTTGCTTATTTGTGATATATATCACAAGATTTATTGTTCAGTAAATAGTTCTCCGAAAATGTTGCTTGATGAATTGTGATGAAGGATGAATAATTTTGTTTGACTGATATTGTACGTACCAAATGAGACTTTATTTTGTATCATTCTATACTTTATCGTTATTCATATCCTATCGTAGTAAAATATAGGTAGGTAAATACTAAATCAAAAACCCAAGAAGGAAACTATAATAACAAACAGCCATAACAATAATAAGAAAAAAAAACTACTTAATAACAATCTCCCTAACACAAACGTCAGTGCGACAATTTCTTCCAATTAGACATAGAGACATTTTGAATAGAGGACAGGAAAACCCCTATAGGGTTTCAGTATCGTAGTAGTGGGGAGGCATGGCGTGCGACAAGTGACAAGTCTCGCGACGTGCACGGATAAGCAACCGCGAGGATGAACTTACTGCGCCCTTGCGGTTTCGATACTTGGTGGTACTTAGTAATGGGGATATTAATTCGGGATTTTAGCATTAGGTACATATTATAGGAAGCTGTGTAAAGTTGGTTTTCTAAATTAAAAGTTTTTTTTATGATAAAAATAACAAAAGCACTTTCTCAACCAAAACTTTCACTGTATTGTCAATTTAGTTTGATAAGTAGGTACCTAAATTGTCATAAAAATCGTTTCTGTTAGCCGGTATTTTGTAATAGGTGTAAAATGGCGTCCACCGCCGATTTCGGCCACGGCGGCTGTTCTCATTTAAGGTGATCAGCCAGCTGCGCAGGACATAATTATAGTGCACGAGCATTTGCGCAGACACAGGTGCACTCCCTATTCCTTCACTCTCATAACCCGATGGGATGGCAATCCGACACGACCGGGAAGAGATCAGGCGCAGGACCGACATTTACGTGTTCTCCGATGCACGGGTGTATTAATCACCAACTTCCAGACTACGGACAGCTTTGTGAAAGTTTTTAAGAAAAACCCACAAAGCGATTTCGGCCCGACTCGGGAATCGAACCCGAGACCTCGTGCACATCAGCCACGCTTGCGACCACTAGACCAACGAGGCAGTCAATTTGTTGTATTGTCGGTTTAAAAACCATACTCAAAAACACAACAGGGATATATTTTCAGTCTACATATAAAACAACAATATAAGCAAAACAAACAAGCAACAAAAAATCCAAAACATGAAACTAATTAGTAGACTTAGAACGCTAATTGCAGCTTTCACTATCTCAAACAATGAACATTACCTGTTACTCTACATTCGAAGGAATCATGAAATTACAAATCATGTTACCATGAATTTAAATAGTCGGAGCGCTTGCAATTGCATGTCTATGGGGAATTATGCATTACGTAAAACAGTAATACGTGTTACAAATCCATAAATGAGGCTTCATAAAATAAATTTGATTATGTTTATGCGTTTGTAATCTGTATATAACATTAATGTCCCACTTCTGTAACAAGCTTTTCCGTTTAATGTTGTGTACTGTTTACATTATATGCGGTTAAAATTAACTTTCACATACACGCATTGTTGTAATGTAGATAATTGTTTGAACATTGAATTAGGGCGAACATTGTTTGATATGATAGAAAATAGCTTGTTAACATTTTGGAATAATTGACTTGTTATGATAGAAAAAAAGTTGAGCAAGAAAATTGGATTTGATTGCATTACTCTAAAAATAAAACAAAAAAAGTCAAGTATCAAGACGGTTCACACAGCTATGACTAGACATTTTTAGTTGTTCGTCGTCGTTTGACGCCCCGCGACAGTGCGTTTTCATTATATGCAGCTTAGTAGCTGCGGGTAAATAAAGCATCCCATATTGCCGACTCGGCTTATTCTCACGAATTCTATCCGCCACGCCAGCACACCGACTATAATCCGCTTTTTACGATTCCACTCGTCGTACGTAGAATTTGAAATGAGAAAAATAACCTCAAATTCTTTGTGAGTTGCGGCTTTCGCGGTATGAATGAGTTGTATGCGGGGAATATTTTTAATAATTTCAAAAGGGTGTTCTAATTTTAAAATTATAAAACTGGCCTTTTGTGAATGTAATTACGTTATGCTGTTTTCAGATTTGAAGAAAGTAACTGACAAGTAGCCTGTACCTACCTACCTATGTTTAAATTGGATTGTGTATTGTTTAGCAAATATGTACCTACCTAGTATAGTTTCGAAAGATTGAGAATTATCTTCATGGTTAATTTCATTTAGAACAACGAATCTAAACTGATATTAATTGTTACACATCTCTATTGTGAAATAACCCACTTTCGAGCCAGAAAAGCTTCCTAAGTAGTTAAGACATGAAAATCTAGTACAAAAGTACAAAACGATTCGAGTCTCAACCAACTTGCTTGACCCAACACTTTCGCTTAATAAAAGGATTACACGACAACTTGTTTTATATCCCTCGTCAATCATGGCAGCACTACACTAATCCTTACTAAGTAAATCATGTCACTTGGTTTAGCAGTTTTGGTGATAGAAACAAATAAAAGTTTCCTGGTACAGATTAGTGGTTACAGCTAGTTAGAAAATTATAAAAATCTTATTATCTAGTGTTTCAGTTTTGTATTCGTTTTAGGTTAATTTTTCAATTTATTTATTTATATAAAAGTGTAAGTTATATTAAATCCAGTTTTCCAATTTCGAGCATTATACCTATTTATTGAATAGCTCGTGTCAGATTTTCTGGAAACTAGAGCTACAAAATAACATAGAAATGCATTATTTTTTACGGCACAAATCCTATTTACACATATTCAATGTGTAGAGTACAAAACAGTGTAAAAAACTATCTATTTACATAAAACTCAACAAAAAAGCAAATTGAAACATACATCTCAAAAACTCATCTCCAATTTTACGAGTTTCAAATCTCTTCAAAAAACTAACCCTAACACATAAAACCACAACGGAACGGAAAATCAAATCATCCAAACAATATCAAAAATAATAGGAAAATAATAAAACGAGTTGTGTAAACCCGGTAACCCCAGATGGGACCTAACCCCGACCTATAGCAGTGTCTCTTATTTCCTGAGGGACGCCCGCGTTATGAACTAGACGCACCTTTAAACTTGAACCCTGGTACATGTGTACAGGGTGTTCTGTTGTGGTAGGTTTATGTGTGACTAGCTTCTGCCAGCGGTTTCATCCGCATCCCGTGGGAACTACTTCCCGTACCGGGATAAAAAGTATTATTACTTCCTCGATAAATGGGCTATCTAACACTGAAAGAAATTTTCAAATCGGACCAGTAGTTCCTGAGATTAGCGCGTTCAAACAAACAAACAAACAAACAATCAAACAAACAAACAAACAATCAAACAAACTCTTTAGCTTTATAATATTAGTATAGATTACGGTTACAGCAATGTTGCTTTCGTGACATTTGATGAACAGTGAACTAGGTATGCTTTGCACTTAAGATAATAATTTAAATAATATATAGTCTACATAGGTTCGGAAATAGCGTTTCTCGGATGTTTGATAATAACATTAAGCTGTAACGACAATGCGATTGGTGTGCTTCATACGGAAAATAAATTATTTCTTTACTCTACCATTATTACTATATACCTAAGTGAAAACTTTAAGTTACAAAGTTCAATGTTCTTGTTACAGCCTTTTTATCGTCCCACTGCTGGGCACAGGCCTCCTCTCACACGGGGAAGGATTAAACGTTAATCAACACGCTTGCTCAATGCGGGTTGGTGATTTCAGAAGTTCAAAGTTACGTTAACATAAATTATGTATCTACATAAATTGTTATAACATGCTACAAAACGTCTCCGTGTACAACAGCCCTTTAATAAAAAAAAAAACTATTTTAGCACCATCCCGCAAACTCGATTCCATTCTCCCTAGCGCCAATGTCTATAAAACACAATCTCTACTAGGTAACAAAGCTAGAAAGTAATGTTGATCTCATATCGGACAAAAAGACTGGGGTATTGTATTTTTATAAAATATTTTACGGGTTTTTTGTACTTAGGTCTCTATAAAAAGCTAGTTTTATGTAGGTTTCGGCGGTTTGTTTTCCGCAACTACTAAAAGCATGTATTTTGTATGTATTAGTGGTTTTCTTCAAAACTACAAATTGAAATAAAAGGTTAAAATGATATTTTCGTAAGCGTACATTTTGCAATTGATCCATCAATTTTCTTTCCGCAATATTGACAACAATCTAAAACCATTTAAAGTTACATTTTTTTTTAACATAACCAACCATAAGACTATCCCAGAATTCCACTTTAAATTCTAGGCAACTACTTCTAATCAATGTCTATAATACACGATGGGTACTTGTATTGTTCTTACAAAGTTGGGCTCATCAATCAAACCGAGGGCCGGGTGCTTTATAAAATGTTGCCAACTACGCAAACCTTGTGGGTAGTTTGTAGTTATTAAAACTTGTTGCCTCTCCAAGTTCGTAACGACGCCGGGTATTTGGAAAATGAAATAAGGTATTATAGTAAGAAGTTGGAAACGTAGCGTAAGAACTGAAAATTGTACTCACGAGAGTTGTAAAGGAAGTTTTCTGTGTAATTTTTGGGTTTTCCAACTGAAAACAAACGAACATCGTGTAACATTGGCCTGTTTGGAAATGTAGCTCATCACAGGGTTCTTCTCGTACAGAGAAGAAATTAACAAAAATGATTTTCCCTTCACTTGTCACTGATGTCTAATATACTTTGATACCAACTTGTCTGGGATGGAATGCAGAACTTAGAGTCGTACTCGAGTGGCAGATGCTCTAACCACAAGACCACAATGAGTAATTTACTCATTTAATTATACATATTTATTAGTTACTAGATGATACTGCGAACTTCGTATCGTTTAAACCTTCCCTGGACCTCTACAAAGATTTTAAAACTAAAATAAGCCAAATCGGTCCAGCCATTCTGGAGTTTTAGTCAGACTAACGAACAACAATTCATTTTTATATATGTTATGGACCATGTGATTAATTCGGGCATTATTTATAATGCCCGAGCATTATGAATAATGTCTAGCTTTATCGGGCCAAGTGATTAATAACTATCTTGACTTCATTATTTATCACATTGCACGGGCATTATTATATTGCTACATGACAGTTGGGCAATTTGATAATAAAGCTATATTTTACGCGGTGCGAGGGCGGGGAGGGAATACGCATGGCGTGACACGCTTTGACCAATCAGAGACCATTTTAATTTGACTTTTATTAAAAGAAGATGTTAATTATGCCAAAGAATGAGTCTGATTGCTTAAACTTTAGTTTATTTTGTTTTATAATAATAAGTAATTTCTATAAAACAAAGATATGTTGTAAAATTTTTGTTTTAAATTTAATTATATTTTATGTTATATTTTTAATATAACTACTAACAACAAAAACTAGTGGATTTTTAAGGCAAAAGTCCTTCATAATTAATCCAAATCATGAGGCTGATTATTTAAGTGGTTTTATGTTTAGTTTATTTTAAGTTAAATGGCAATAACAATAAAACAATTGAAATTAAATATGTTTGTATTACTTTGCCCAAAAGGTCACGGGCAATATGTATAGTGCCCGGTCAATTTGATTATTTGAATAATTATTATCAATTTGCACTCTCATATTGGGCATTTTTCATAATGACCGGGCATTATGTATACTGCCCAATTTATCACTTGGTCCATAACATATACATATACTAGATGATCCCGCGAACTTCGTGTCGTTTAAACCTTCCCTGGGCCTCTACAAATATTTTAAAACTAAAATAAGCCAAATCGGTTCAGTCATTCTGGAGTTTTAGTCAGACTAACGAACAACAATTCATTGTTATATATAAGACTAGCTGACCCAACAAACTTCGTATCGTTTAAACCTTCCCTGGACCTCTACAAACATTTTAAAATCAAAATAAGCCAAATCGGTTCAGCCATTCTCGAGTTTTAATGAGACTAACGAACAGCAATTCATTTTTATATATAAGAAGAAGAAGACTAGCTGACCCCGCGAACTTCGTATCGTTTAAACCTTCCCTGGACCTCTACGAACATTTTAAAACCAAAATAAGCTCAATCGGTCCAGCCATTCCCGAGTTTTAGTGAGACTAACGAACAGCAATTCATTTTTATATATAAGAGAAGATAAGATCATAGTAGATAGAAAGTAGAGGTATACTAATACTCCCATAAAATCTGAGACAATATCATGTCCAAAGATGCCATTAAGTTGCAAACAAAGTCGCTGTCAAAAGTTATATTGTATCGAATCAAAGTTTGATCTGTACAATAATGGACCGGATATCTCCCGATATCCCGATAAAGTAGTGTGGACAATGATACGAGGAATGCAAGGAATTTAGGGGAAGTAAACGCGTTAGTTTCGGTTCACTGGTTGCGAAGGAATTGTGTAAATTGACTGTTGTTTTATTAATTGCGCAGTTTGCTTTAAGTTCGGCATAATGTCTGTTTAGATTTACATGGATTATGTGAATCTTTAACAACAATATGCGAAGAAATTGAGAGATATTTCAAGTATGTATCTTGAATTTGAGAGGCAGGTGCACACCCCCATCAATTTGCCTATATACCAAGACAATAAAGACCCAAAACTTACATGAAAAGTTCGTAAAAGCAAAAAATTAAACTGTAGGTCATCATTTTACTCTGAAAAAAATCTATGTAACTTCCTCACCATCACATCACCTACTTTATAAAACCGTTAGTGCAAACCGCCAGTGCAAATAACTGCAGTGTGGTCTCACTATCGGTCGCAGTCCCGCTTGGCCACTGACTCGTGAAGCTAGACGTTTGTATCGCAGGCTTTCATCTTACGCGGCGACTGTAACAAATGATGTAGGGAAGCTGATGCGACTCACTCAATACGACTTTTCACTTTAGTAGAACTTGGTTTTATTTTGTGACAACATCCTAACATCCTAGGCGATGTTTGCAGATCAGGGATTTATGTGTTTCGTTGCAAGTTTGAAAGTTGATTTACTTATCATCATCTGCTTAGCCTTTTTATACTATTTAGGCGAAAAAACAGTTGGAGTTAATGAAAATTACAAATATCCGAATTAAGAGCCTCCTTCTTTTAGGGAAGTCGGTGAAAAATGAGGTGGAGAATAATGAAAATGGATATGTGTGACTCAATTCAAATAAACTGTACACTAGCTTAGATTACCGTACTATTGAACAAATCCAACGCTACACACAACTTACCAATTTTGCTCAGTACCATTCAGCTTAGCCGATCCATTAAGTGAACCTTATTTGTTCCCGCTTTCCTCTATACAGTAATGCACTTATGGGTCCCGGATAATAACAGATGGCTGGCCCAGATAGCCAGCACAATAACAATGAATTTAGGTAGACAACACATTACAGGACCCGTAGCTAAAAGCCACTTTAAATTACCCTTTTCACTAAATTGATTGTTATAAATCGGAGCTGAAATGCAGCTGATGCCGTTAACTTGTTTTTATTTTAAAGGGTTGTGTAGTGGGAAACCCTATTCTTTGTTCATGAATTTAAGGGCGATATTAATAAATATTTACTGGCTCCCGCCTATGATCTTTCTCGATAAATGGTCATCATACATAGATGGATATCTAACACAAAATTTTTCGAAATCCAACTTACTACCTGAGAATAGGGCGTTTCAAACCAATACATTTCTCAGCTTTATACTGTTAAGTAAGATTAGAATAGATAGCTAAAGGAAAACTACCTACCTAACTACTATGTTTTTTTTTAAAATAAAAGCGAATTTTACAACTCCTCACAAAAATAGCAAAAACTCATTTCACACAGCGAAATAACATTTCAAAACCCAAACAGAAACCATAAAAACGGCTTCCTTATTCCTCCGTATATCCTAATCTGAGATATTTCTTGAGATAAACTTTCTTCAGATACGTTACGGCCTTGAGGGTACTTTACGAACTATGCACCCCACACCAAGATTCAATTTAGATCTTGAATGTGATAGGCTCAGACCATCTAAACAACACGGCCCGCGTATTTCAGTAAGATTGAAACTTGATGGACGTTAAATAATTTTATGATTTTCAAGGAAATACGATTTGGTAGTAAAGATTTGGGGAAGTAATTAAAGTTCAAGAAAATGATAGTTTTGTGGATTGGGTTGGGATACCTAAGTATCGTAATAAATATAATATAATATGACCAAGGTAAACTATGGAATTTTTGTTACTGAAATTGAATGGCGTCAGAAAACGCAGCAAGCTCTGGCCCCCACTTACTTCCCACATACTCCCTTATGTACTCTCCCCATATACTCCCTTATATACTTACCCCATATATGCCTTATGTACTCCAAGACTCCCTTATGTACTTACCCCATGTACTTCCTTATGTACTTACTCCATAGTCTCCCTTGTTACTTACCCTATATACTCCCTTATATACTTACCCCGTATACACTCTTATGTACTTACCCCCTAGACTCCCTTATGTACTGTCCCCATATGCTCCCTTATGTACTTACCCCATTAACTCCCTTACCCTTCCTACCTTTCTTAACTTACTTATCCCCTAGGCTAAGTTAATTAAATAAGAATTAAAATCATATTAAATTAAGAAGGGAGCCCAGAAAAAGTCTTTTGGAAGGACTGCAAAAACGGTCTTCAAACATGCGAAATGTGAATAAAGCCAAAAAAGTTATGTAGGTATTTCAATTTTTCATATTGTATTTATATTTGTAAATCCTCGAATTGCCCCGGAACTGAAATACCTGTATCTGGCAACCCTACCCCCACTAGATGGACGGGTGATCTCGCTAGTCATCTGGAAGCAGTGAATGCGGGTTGCTGAAGACCTATAAAAGTGATAAACCTTAGCACTAACTAGTAACTAGTCTTTCGGACGAAATGTCTAATTTATTAAATGAATTAGGATTCCTTATATAGTCTTACCTTCCTGAGTCTACTATTCTCCATAAAAACAGTTGAAAAAAAATCTTCTTGTTTCAGGAAGTCGGTTAAAAACAATAATAACCGACCAGAGTGAATCGTCGGGCACATTATGAAGTTACTTTGAACATTTTAATAGTTCTTAAGTAACTATTTACTGGCTGCGGCCAAGCAACAATGAAACTCATTTCCAGTTAGATTAGTAATTCGCAGTACCATAAACAGTTGCTTAGTGGTACTATGAAAGTTTACTTAGCTTTGGATTTACACACTTTACGTAACGGCTTAGTTTATAACCTTTTACTGAAATTAAAAGATTGTCTCTTATGTTTTTTGGTAAACGGCTGAAACAATTGAGATGCGTATAACAGTTATACAACCATGGAATTTCTTGCCTGTTATTCTCCATAGGAAGCTACTTTTGAAATGAGCAACTAGAATATTTCTTATTTATATTTTGGACATTCATAAATGCTCGTAAAGGCCTTAAATAAATAAATTATTTGACTTTGACATTTTACTTTTTTATTAGGATGCGAAAAGCAGTTACCTACTTCGAGATGACTTTTTAACTTCGGCAATAAGCCACCAATAATGCCATAAATAAATAAAATCAAACATAGCATCCCAACAGTATTCACCACGCAATTAATTCTCAGTAAAACAATTACTACATAGAGGTATCGCAATCAATATGTTTGAGGTTCTCAAGAGGCTACACTGACGTATCTATACAATATCGTATTATGGCCAACCAGAACTGACCGAATTTGGTATTCCCCAGTATTTGGGTTAGAGGAGGTTAGAGGTCAGGTTATATACGTTGTGAGTGAAATGCTGATATTCGGCCACATCTGGTTAGGTTGGAAGCTGACCCAATAGTTGGGAAAAGGCGGGCTACATTACTTACTTAGTTATGGTTTGAAGCGTGTGTTGAGTTTAAACTTTAAACTGTCAATTTTAGTTTTTACATCTTGAACATTTAGTTACCTACGGTTAAGTTTTTGGTACATCCCGTACATTCTCACTTATTTAGTAATCTATATCATCATCATCATCATCCTCCGAGCCTTTTCCCAACTATGTTGGGGTCGGCTTCCAGTCTAACCGGATTCAGCTGAGTACCAGAGCTTTACAGGAAGCGACTGCCTATCTGACCTCCTCAACCCAGTTACCCGGGCAACCCGATACCCCTTGGTTAGACTGGTGTCAGACTTACTGGCTTCTGACTACCCGTAACGACTGCCAAGGATGTTCAATGACAGCCGGGACCTACAGTTTTACGTGCCATCCGAAACACAGTCATTGGTGTCTAAGATAGATATATATATAGATTTAGTAATCTATATATTTACTTATAATATGTATACGAAGGTAAGTTCTGTCTGTCTGCCATGCTTTTACATCAGAACTGCTGAACCGATTGAAATGACATTTGGTACACAGGTACTCTAGACTCTGTAAAAGCACATGAGCTAATTTTTATCTGCATGCAAGAAGCCTACTCTCTCTCCTACTTCTTTTAGAGGACCTCGGGAAGTGAATGAAACCACGGGGAACAGCAAGTTTATATTAAAGGAAAATTTCAAGTAATCCAAGATGTATGACGTAACAACTAGGGCTCATTAGTTCGTCTGTACCAACAAAGATCTGCCACGTTTAGAACAGAGGTCGATGAACTTATTCATCTGATATGTATTAACAGAATATTGTATGACTAATAATAACCTAGAATTTCTTAGTAGGTATGTAATTAATTCTATTTACTTTCACAAGTTCTATATAATGAAGTAATTTTCTCTAAATGAGGAATACTTTTTAAAATATGTAATATTTTATAATGAATTTCCTAAGTTTCAAAATTCTAGTCTAGTTTCCTAAGATCTGTATTTATTTAGAACAAGATTCTATCCATATCTCGTTGACACTGCCACTGAAAAAGTGAAATTCAATCTAGGTAATATTCCAAAGTAATTTAAAACTTAAAAGCAGAACAAGAAATTCAGAATTGTAGGTATTTGTTCGAGCGTTCTATATTTGTTTTAACATTTAAAAAGTTATATTTATGAACATGACATGACCTATTCCAGTCTATATCTAGATACAATAGAGATATAATAATATTATAGGTATAAAAATTAACATTGAAAAGGTTAATTTAGTTACGCTTAACTACTCTAAACAGTCAGTTAAACAGGTAAATTAAAAGGTTGGAAACATCGAGGGAATTATTTAAAATATTATCTTGGTTTTTTATTCAAAACATGAATAATCTAGTAGACATTTTATCGTTCAATCTGAAAAGATAGGTACAGAATTTCTTATAATATTTTACCCATTTACATTCCCCTTTGTAAAGGTAAATTGAATGCAATAGGGGGCGACGATATTGCAATCAATCCGATATCTTATGAATTCAACTGTCAGTTCCCACTGAGAATTTTGATACGAAAATCCCAAATAATACTAACACAGCAACACTATCGAACTCAGGAAAGACCTCAAAACTGACGTTTGATTATTAGATTCATGACTAAAATATGAATGAAAGAAAAAAATCGTCTGATCAATCATTTTTAGGGTTCCGCACCCAAAGGGTAAAACGGGACCCTATTGTTTTCGCTCCTCTGTCCGTCCGTCCGTCCGTCCGCCTGTCACCAACCTGTATCTTATGAACCGTGATAGTTATAGAACTGAAATTGTCACAGATGATGTATTTTTGTTGCCGCAATAACTACACATACTGAAAACTAGAATTAAATAAATATTTTCGGGGGCTCCCATACATCAAACGTGATTTTTTTATTCGTTTCATAAATAATGGTACGGAACCCTTCGTGTACGAGTCCGACTCGCACTTGGCTGGTTTTTTTTTTACCTTGTCTCACTTAACCTTTATACTTTTGGAGAAGTCAAGAATTTTGTAACTAACCCGGTTTCATTTCCCCCAAGTGTATTTAAATTGATGTTATTCTTAACTTTTTCACTATTCCAGGGCTAGAGATCAGACTCAAACAATATCCTTCAAAATAAAGACGTCTACATTTTCTGGGCAAATACCCAAACCGCAAGCCTGGGATGTGTTTCTTTATCTGTCAGTTTACATGAACTAAATCGGTAGATACCGCCCTAACGGCACAAGCGGCCGCGTTGTGGTCCATTCTATTATCCTAACGACTCCATATTACGTTTACCCAAAAATGTTTATAGCACATACGACCATTTGGAACCCGACCTAATCAAGCGACGCGGCTCCGGCAGCTGTAACTTTTTCTATACATACCGACTTACAAAGGATAATGTGTTTGCTGAGGGCAGATAAGGCGTAGGGCAACAAATAACGATGTTTCAGTAATTACTGGCTTAATACTGATATCTAGTTTGATGGACGTGCTAATAGTGTGAGGTTTAACCCACAAACAAATATCAAAGGCGACTTTTGTTTGTACTGTGAGCGTAATTTCTTAGAAATTAAAATTCTCTGAACAAAAGATGGTTGTAAGAAAAGGATGCTGTGGTATAATGAAAAACTAAAAAGCCATTTAAAGGTTGCGTACGTGCTTACTTAAAAAAGTCGTGGAGGCCTAGTGGGTAAAGAACCAACCTCTCGAGTATGAGGGTGTGGGTTCGATTCCAGGCAAGTACCAATGCAACTTTTCTAAGTTTATATGTACTTTCTTAGTATATCTTAGACACCAATGGCTGATAAAAAGGTGAAGGAAAACATCTTGAGGAAACCTGGACTATTAAGTCTGAAATCATCAACCCGCATTGAGCAAGCGTGGTGATTAATGCTCAATCCTTCTCCGTGTGAGAGGAGGCCTGAGCCCAGCAGTGGGACGATAAAAAGGCTGTAACAGTAACAGTAACGTGCTCACTTAGTTTTTATGTCTCAACATTTTTTTTTGTAACAAACAAAACCGATAAAGAAATGAATTCCCGTGAGGTTTTGAAAACATTTCTAGTTTTCATAGGTGCTACGTTTTTGAGCCTAAAGTTTTTTGCACTCAAAATGCATTCGTGTGAAAGTACGAACACTCGAGCTTTCGCTTATCCACACAATAGTGTTGGCTATTGTTGTTGTTGATACGAGAAACACGTTTGGAAATAACTGCACAGAACCGCACATTTGGATAGGTATTCCCGTTTCTGAATCCGAAAAATATACAGAGTATATTGTTCCCGTTTAATTTTAAGGAGAACCAACGAACAGAAGCTACTTAATTTTTCATCCTATTTCAATGATTTTAGGATATTTTGGCGTGTTTATTCTATTTATAAACTTATGATAAGAAATTGCAAACACAAAAATACGGAATTTTCCTCCACAGATTAAAGAACCAATCGAAAATTTTCCATCGGCTTCTTCTGCAGGATCCAATTAAAATACCTCACTCGACGCCCTTAAGCCTGAACCTTCAAAAGCAAACTGCATCAGCCCCTTTCCAAAATATTCACTTAAAAAACCTCCAATATATTTAACGACCCCGGCACGGCGGACGGCCGGCATTCGCGTGGTATGACGCTTTTACATCATATTACTCTCGCATTGAACGAGATTGATGTGTGAAAAAAGCTCTTGAAATTGGTAAAAAGGGAAGCCTAAGTGTTGGGGGCGAGAGTGATCGAAAAACGTAGGTTGCCACAATTTTGTCACGCATCGCGCTGAACAAATGCTCCCTCAAGACTCGGCTTAACTTATGTTCGGCACGTTTTATTCGCGGTGAATCTCAGGTCGTATATTGTGTTTTATGCGTAGGCACGGTGTTAACGTTGCGGAGAACAGGCTTTTTTCACCTTATTCTAGATTTAGTGTGGTATTAACTTAGACAAGAAAATAGAATGAAATGCTGCCAAAACCAATAGAATAAATAATTTATTTACTTAGGTATCTTAATTTATGATTTTGCTATACTGATAACACACAAATATCATTAGATTGAAACCCTTTAAATTCATCAGAAAACTACTTTTTAATTATCTAACTAGTGGTATTTAACTGCCTATCTATGCATTGTCTCTACTCATGCCGTGTACACATTATACTAATTTTACATTCTCTACTTATTTCTTATGTTACAAAGTGTACACACAAAGACTTATTTTGCAAGAATGGACATTTATGACAAGCGTGAAATGACTTTAATGACAGCTACACTGTAAGTTATAAAGTAAAGTTGCTTCCCCACAGCGGCGAACGGAAAGTTTCACCAGAAAGTATTGAAAGGAATTCTTATTGGTTGTTCAAACCAACAATAATAATATGAACCATATTATGAAGGCCTTTAAACTTACTGAATATGAATAATTTTGTGGTTATGAGTACCTATCGAATTATCAACGTACCTACATTAGCAAAAAGTGGTTACAAAATGAGTTGCAACCCGATGGTGCACAAAAAAGATACACTTATCACTTTATCTATTCGCGTATGTGAATAAGCAGTTTAAAATGTAGGAACTACGGGTCAATACGTCTCACTGACGAGGCCAGAAAGTCTCGGCGGCAATTACACCCATTGAAGCGACTGTATACGAACATCGGACCAATCGATTGATCCCCATCAAGAATTGGTAACTGTATTTTTCTTCGTCTTAAATGATATGTCAGTGTATTGTATAACTTACGTTAAATGGTGGTGTCTATCAATAGTTGAGGTGTGGCTTTTATGATTTGATGAATGTGTGATATTGCTTTAAGTGCATAGCTTACATACAGACGTACATATTTATTACAAAGCATACTAAAGCTAGAAGTTTTGCTCTTTGAATACATCGCATTGTAATACAATGCCACAGTCAGGTATTATTTAAAAATGTAATGACAACTTACAAATATTTTAAACAACGTTCGTTAAGTTTCTGAAGTTAAAACTACTTAAAATATAATTTACACCGTTTCTCCGTAAGAATTTAACAGTTTTATGCATACATGATTTATTACTGTTTGTTCCGCAACAATGTAGTCATCAAAAGAAAAAATTATTGCCACATACATTGTTCTGACTCATGTCAACCGGATAGTCTGAGCCTGCAGTTTCATTATTACGTTCCCCCACACCCATCGGTCTATGGGGTTATTGAATCGGACGATAAGGTGGCCGGTAATTTCCTGCCATTTACCATCATTACTCTTCCCCATGATCACCTAATGCTGTGGTTATGGTGGCCTCACAAAAAGTACAGTCGAGTCTTTAGAATTTTTTGGAAAACTATTTCCGTCGCAGTCTGGACCTATTGAGAGGTCGGACGGATTCAGTTATTGTGGAGACCGAAATTGGTGTACTTAAAGAAATTAGGGGTTCAAAAGGGACGAGGGCTAAGTCCTACAATTTTGCTGTGAGAATTGGCATTTTTCTGTGTGTGGATTAGGGTAAAAAACCTCATCTTCTTACTTTACCTACAAGTGAAAAGAATTTATGTAATTTGAAAAAATAACTAGTTTAAGCTATACAAAGGACCCAATTATCTCCTACCAATAAACAGCACATCATTTGCCAACTTTAAACCCACAATATCAACTAAAACTCAAAACTATCCTTCCTCATAAATGTTACAAGACCGCGCAACACTAGAACAATATATCAAACTAATTTGTCGTCCGCCAAACAGAAGAAAACCACGCTAACAAAGAGGGAAGTGGCCGAGACTATGCAAGATCGATTAATGGCTCCTAATTACGCAATTTCTGGCGATCTCTAATTGTGGCGTGGACCAGTATATTCTGCGTGACAGTACGTTATTTCCCTGGAGGGCGGTAAAGATAGCGGGCCCGCTACACGTGAAAAATATACTGGAATCGTTGAATTTTTAATATGGGGACGTACTTTTTTTTGGGAAAGGGCATGGTTGACTTTGGCTTTAGACTTGTTTGTAATGTAGCTGTGATGTATGACAGGTGTGTGTCACTGGTCAATTATGGTTTAACCTGACCCTTTCTTTCTTGTCGCAGCCATACAATGAAGGTATTTAAATTTTATTTGAATTGGTTCATCTGCTGTATAACCAGTGTTATGAAGTATCAAAAAGTCGCGCTTATGAGCTTTCAAATAAAATTAATTTCACATGAAATTCACACTTCTGAGAATCACACGAATGACGAGAAATATTCAAGCCAAACTTGTGGAATTGTAACCGCAAACAGCCATTTCACAAAAAAATAATATTACCCTTTCACTTCAGATACCTAGAAACTCACTGTTACCATTACATTTATTAATATTCTGGCACTCCAATCTTATAAAAGGTACCTACCGCTTCCAAGGAGTCTATATCTGTGTGGTCGCCCGTCGCGCCAATGGTACGGCGGAGCTAAAATTATTCACTGACTCGTCGCATTGTTCTCTCATACTTTATTTGTCTCGGTGGCAACACTTTACTCTTTTTGTATAGTTGCGTGTCGCTTAAGAGGCTAATCCCTCGGTTTCTAATTTGTGATCAAAAATAAAAGTTCGATCAAAGTATATGTCGTTTTTGAGTATTTGTGGAAGGGGACTAGGGGAGCGTATTGGTTTCGCATCACTATTTTTGTAGTCTTATTTATTGCGGTGATATTTTAGTCAGTAATCACATGTACAAATAAGCATTTATTTCTGTCTCACACATTTAGGTAAAGAGGTCCCGGGGTTGTAAATGGATTTACAAAACTAAGTATACTAGTCCTGAAAGGTTTTTAACTTAATAGGTACTTACCTATGTTTTACGCTCATTCCTACCTTAAGTATACTGATAAGATAACTATTAATTAATCAAAAAAATATTCCTCTAAATATTGATCAGTTCTATTAAATGTGATCCTCGCAATATTTATCCATAAACTCTTATAAATATTAAGTATCACTTTTTATTTTTTTACAGATACTTTCTCGTTTAAAACTAAGTTATCTAAAATAAAAATCTGATTGTCAAAATGCAAATTAAACACCATTAGTGTAAGTAGGTACATAACATTATTTAAGATTAAAAGTTGACAGAGTAAATATTTAAACTTGAACCTAATTTAGAAATATGTTTTAATGCGAGCTTTTTAAAGCTTTATTGTTTATCAGATAAGCCTAATAATGTTTTATTGCTTTTAAATAATAATAAATTTTAATGTGAATTATTAATTTTCTTCGAACGAGTCGTTTGTGAGTCAACTATAAAACATATTACTAAAAGGCATTGACTTAATTGAAACAAAGTTATTCACATATAAAATGAATCGTTTTTTTTTTTTTTTCAAATATATGCTATCTATGGGTGCTTAAACGATATACCTAATCATTATGTAAAAAAAAAAAAAAAATGGTACAGTTTTTCTATGGTAGGTATGTTGCATTCCAAACTTCTATGGTCTTACTACAAAAACTTAAACATGTGTCAAACACTTGTCTAAAAAAAGTGTGGCTGCAAAATGGACCTTATTTCAACGTCATAATTTGACAGTTTTTTAGACAAGTGTTAAACTGACGTATAAAAGTTTTTGTGGTACGACGGCTAATCTTTTGCTTCGCCATAATAAAAAAATACGAAACAAATCTTGTATGTAGCCAAACGTGTCAAACACTTACACAGTTCAGTCTAATCCCTTAAAGTACGACAGTTACTAGTTCTAAGCTATTTATAGATTAGTTAATCAAATACAATTAATTAGCGGCCAAACGCTACACAAATACAGAGGTGTTGTGTTTGTTATGTAGGCACGCACGTACTTACATAATTAATGACATAGATTAAGTGTGGTAAAGTAAAACCTACTTTTGTAACGTGTCCTGTAAAAGGTCTTGAATGGTTAAAAATAATAGCTAGCAGCTAGCTGAACTTAAAAAAATTTGCCCTCGGACTTTCTCGATAAATGGTTTTATCTAACACTGAAATGTTTATTTAATCGGACCATAATATTAAGGTATCGGTAATTATAGACAACAAATTTCTCATCGAATATTGCAATCAGGTAAAGTAAATGCACATCGCTGGTTAACCATACAGGCATTTAAAAGTTTGTCACTCTCAGATAGTACCAATTATATTTCATAGAAGATATAATCTTAAACTAACCCACGCCGGAAGAAAATGACCACAAACATAAACACATCCTCAATAGCAAAGGTTACTAAATAAATACTCTCGGATACCAACAACAAAAGTCAAAGAGAAATGTGCATCCTACAACTAATGTGCGCAGAAAACAAACAAACATTATTAGTACTGTTAAATTATGTCTAACAAAGAATGATTTGCTATAAAATATGGCTGTATTATCTGGTTTTAGTGCACAATAAAGTACACCTGTTTAGACGTTTTTAGTACTAAAGATAATTTTCAACGAAGAGACTGGCGTAGGGTCGATGTCCTTATATTATGCGTGCGTATCGTTCTAGCAACGTTGCTAAAATTGTTGTTTCAGCCATTGTTACGAATAGACGTCAAGGATGGCACGTGTTTAATTTTAAAATCAAATTTTTTGTAGTTTGCAGACATGACAAACTTTTTGATTCAGTTAATTTTAATTAGATTAGGATTGTGATGGGATATATTTACTTTTTTGGATGCTAATTTGTAGCAATAATGTATTATGGTAACAAGATATATTTTTAACAAATGATATTTCTCCCAACTTCATTTTATAATTTATGAAGCTGTAAAAGATACTGTGCCTATTCAGGATAAGGAATGATTTCAGTACCTCATTTAATCCTTATTATAGAATCTGGTATTCATGTTTTTACATGACTAATTAGATAAAGGTGTTTTTAAAACTTGTTAAGTAGTTGTTTCATTTAAACAACGTCTCACTTCGACAGGTAAATTGAAACTCAAGATACCAAGACATTGGTCTTGTGGACGAGATCCCGAACGAAGCAGCAGAGACTCTTGAAAAAAACACAAGTGTAAGTAACTTTTGGCTAAGTAAATATTAATCATTGTGTCAAAATATTATTCCATAGTACCGCAGCCCTGCATAGTAAGATGCGTGCGTGGCGTGACGCGCAATTTATTGGCTCCCGTTCTTAGCCCTTTGTGTGCTCATCGGCAAAACAAACAACATGTTTTTATTTCATTATTAGCACTCTCATTATATGCTGCAAATATTTCCTTTGCATGTTAATAACTCTTAACGACCGTGCGTTGATTTGTTGTCTATTAACTTTGCAACTTTGTTTAGTTTACTTTTAAACATTACTCATTCGAGCGAATTCATGAGAAATACTTCATAATCCATATTAATGCATTCATTATCCTTTATAATCTAACTTACTAAACACAGTCAAAGATTCAGCAATGTCTTCATTCCTAGAAATAAGTACCTAAAGGTAAACTAAAAAGGTATTCTGCATTGACTACTCAGGGATTTTATACTTAAAGGAGCCTTTTGAGTTTGCAAAATTATGTCAACCTGAGTGAAAACGTATATTTCTCTGTAAATCACATTTATTACATAAACTAGCCGTTTTCCCGTGGTTTCACCCGCGTCCCGTGAGAGCTACTGCCCGCACCGGGATATAATATTTATTAGTTATTTCACACTTCACAAACAAAAGAAAACTTTTAAATTAATTTACAGGAGATTAATATTTAAATAAGATTTTATTAATATTTAAATTAGATTGATAAAGATTAAGCTTCCTTTTGTTTTATTGTTATAGTAGCCGTTTTCCCGCGGTTTCACCCGCGTCCCGTCGCCGCGTCGTCGCGTGGGAGCTACTGCCCGCACCGGGATAAAATATAGCCTATGTTACTCGCAGATAATATAGCTTTCTAATGGTGAAAGAATATATAAAATCAGTCCAGTAGTTTTTGAGTTTATCCATTACAACCAAACAAACAAACAAAGTTTTCCTCTTTATCATATTAGTATAGATAAAGTTTAGTATACCGATGCTTAGAAAGGCTGACTTTCCTGGAAAACGAATCTGAATGTAGGTAGTAAATTTAAATCTTACGTTGCCCCATATTTCGATACGTTCAGCTTAAGCCCGCTACAAGCTACTCAATCATGTAAGGAATAGTTCGAGGAAGCGATTTCATACAGCGGTTGGGACACGAAGAAAACTTCGCGAACGAATTCGATGCTAAAGTGAACTCCAATATGTGTGGAAATCGATTTTGTAGGTACATTAAGTAGGAATATCCTTCACCTAGGCCTGGCTGTGACACGAATTTATATCTACGCTTTCGGATTTAATAGTTTTCGATAGTTGCTCAAAACGATGACTTGTTGCTGGCATTATTGCAACTATGATTGCAATTTACTGTATGAAATGATACCTTATTTCCTTTGTATATCTCCGTAACTCTTCTTATTTTAGTATTGACTAACTTCTGCCAGCGGTTTCACCCGCATCCCGTGGGAACCTCGGCACGGACCCGGATAAAAAGTATAGCCTATAGCCTTCCTCGATAAATGGGCTATCTAACACTGAAAGAATTTTTCAAATCGGACCAGTAGTTCCTGAGATTAGCGCGTTCAAACAAACAAACAAACATACAAACAAACAAACTCTTCAGCTTTATAATATTAGTATAGATAAATAAAAAGTATCTAAAATTGTCTATAAAAATTGTGAAAGAAGAAAGAGCTCAAAGCAAATCTCAATAAAGAACTTACAATATAAATACACTGAATTGAGAATCTTAAATGTGATAGCTGAGAAAAACTTCAGTAGGCCCTATAAAATGGAGTTAGTTGCCATAATAGTGCGATAACGAGAGCTAACCGCATATCCCTGTAAAACTACGTCTTTTATCGTCCGACGCGTAAATTCTCGAATCCTTGGGGATTGCAATAAATAGCTGAAATCCTGAACTTCGACCACTGACACCGAAGCTTGATAGGACTTAGACAAGCCCCGCTAACATCTTGGTCTTACAGTTAGAACAAGTTCCGAATAAAAACTTTTTGCTCCTTTTCTATTTGAGATTAAACGGGCAATTACGTTTTGATTTAAAACAACGATTAGGTTAGGTACTTAGGGTTTTAGGTTTTGTAACCGCTGATTTTAGGGTTTGTAGATTATGATACTGGTTATTTCTGGAGAAGGTAATTTTATATAATACTAGCCGTTTTCCCGCGGTTTTACCCGCGTCCCGTGGTAACTACTGCCTGTACCGGGATAAATATAGCCTATGTTACTCGTGGATAATGTATCTTTCGAATGGTGAAAGAATTTTTTAAAACGGTCCAGAAGTTTTTGAGCCTATTCATTACAACCAAACAAACAAAGTTTTCTTCTTTATAATATTAGTATAGATTTGTTTGTTATTGTTCTTGGTAAGGCATGATGGAGTTACTTTCAAATACCTACAATAGAAAAAATTAAGCGGTCAGATAAGTTCTTGAACGTTATTCAGAGCCAATGTTACTCCTGTTTTAGTATAAAAACTGTATTACACTTAAAAACTTTGAGAACACACATTTTCTCCAGCAATTAAAAGCTCTAAATAAGGCATTACATTTTAAAAGAAGTCTTATTAAAGTGAAACTTTAAGAAGGGTAGCGTAATCTTTTAAAGTTACCGACAGCCAAACGAACTTGAACCCTTGTCAGACCTTTGTTGAACTCCAAACATTTTGCCTCTCAACTTGTTCGTTTCCACCTAAATTCTTTTATGGGATTACTTAAGAACCGATAATTATCTATTAACATGTGTTTAGGTATTGTTAGGAAAAGTTTGGAAATTACTTAAACAGAAAGCGGTACTTATGGTACCGCCACAGTTTTCTGTTTGATATTATGACAATAAAGTCCAAGTTTCATCAACATTAATCACAATTACACCATAACACGGTGTAAATGAAAACCACAACAAACGTATACGTTGATCAATACAAAACTGTTCGTATCTAGTTTAAAAATCTCATTTAAAATACGCGTCTGGCAAACTGTTCCGCCAATACCACCCTCAAAGTCTGGGATGGTGTTATGTAAAAGGTACATTTATGATGTCAACGTTTTTATTCCATATAGAGTACATGTATGGAGCAAAATTAATAAAATAGATAATCGTACTAACAATTTTCACGTGAGGTTTTAATGATATAATGAGCTGGTGACATTATTATAACATTACGATGGCGTGAAAACTATATTCTAAAATCCCTTAAAATAAAGATTAAAAAAAACAATTTAATTTTCTATATTAGTATAAGTGGTGATATTATAATTGCTTCATTTCTAAAATTCACAAAACCAGCATTTATTTCAATGTATCTGTTACGGTTAGCTTATCAAAAAAAATACAAAAAGGAAGTGACTGCAGAATAATGTTTAAACTATTTTCTTTAAAAATATCAAATAAAAAATGTTTCTTACTAGGTATACTTTTCAAACGTAGTCAGACCCCACGACCATAAAGTCTAGAACGAAGGTTCAAAGTATTTAAATAGAAGGCATTTTTTTCTCGACAGCCAGCATAACGAGGTAGAATCACGATGCACTCGATATAACATCGCAACAGCTATTACCTGGCAGAGTTTGCGGAAAATCGTTATTGCTCACCAAACTCGGGTACGGTCACATTGATAGACATGATACCGTATACCTATTTTTAACACGCTTATATTAGCTTCACTTGTAACTATGTATGTAAGAAAATCTTGGAATCTTAATTTGACACACTTCCTGGTCTTCGAGGATGACATTTTGCACACGCTCTGAGTTCTGATGACAATATATGACTAGCGTGTTTTAAAGTTTTTTAAACTTTTAATTTTCTAGGTAATATTTTGATGAAATTTTATTTACCTGGAATTGCCAGAAATGACAACACTGATATTGGTTTTTTTTAGTGCAAATTCTAATTTTTCCAATAAACTAAGTATGCATGTTTATCGAGAAAGTCAAAGACTTTATATGTCAGTCCAGAAAAAAAGACAGTAGGTATTTGTAACCGCTAAAGTAATTTTAAAAGATGTTTATTTTCTCGCTCAGTTTACTACTAAAGTAGCGTCCTAGGTATTTCAAGTGCACAACTGCTGAGCGTGCAACATAATACTTTCCATTGAAGGTGGAAGTGGTCACTTTGAACACGACTTTGCTTTGCAAAAACAATATCTTTACAAAGTGAAGAAATATTGGGACATTTTCGACGGAAACTGAGGATGCATTTTACAGTTTTGCAATTTCATTGGCTATTATTTTATACTGCGGCGTAAAATTTTGTTTGTCTTTGTAGTCTGCTGCCGGAAGATAGTTTTAAGAAAGACAGGGACAGCTGGACATCTTTATCGTAAGAGTATTTGAATTTTAAAGCGTTCTGCAAATGCTTACGTTTATTGTCTCTTTGCTTAACCATCATACAAAGAAAAGGAGGCACTTATTAGCAAGCATCATCATAAACCAGCTTATCCCAAATGTGTTTCAATAAAAAATGATCCAAACAAACCATATATTCGACAGTATATTTCTGGATTATAACCATGCGGTGGCATTTGCTATATTAGGAAGCTCATCAATTTAAGGAGACAGCATTTTAAAATCACTTTAGGCTCGATACAGTTAACACTATTTTTTAATAATTTATGTTTCATTTTAAGTCGAAAAACGCATTAAAGACTTTGGAATTCTCATTGGCTTCTAAGAAAATGTGTAATCTTTACAGCGAGACAGCTGCTTAACTATTTAGATACACGACGAACGCGGACACGGGACGACACTTTCAGAATAACATATCGTTTTAAATGCCGACTGACAGATGACACATTTCGACATTCTTCAACTTGTCGTTTCTGAAATACGCACCGCTCCGCCCTTTTATATTTATTTTTGCTCGTCACCGTTTGAATCACCCATTTCAAGAACACAACAATGGAACTTATTGTTTTACCAAGAGAGTTTAAATTAGCGTGAGACGACAGAATTGTGCTGGCTATTTTCTACATAACACCCTTCAGTTTAATAAGAGCAGACAAAAAGTCAGCTTACATCTAATTCTTGAACACGCTAATGTGACCGATACGGGTTAGTGGGCAATTAGTTAAACTGAATATCACTTCGATAAACAAGAAATATCTGTTTGGGCCGCTCTGGGAATATGGTCGGTTAAATTGATATTTGGTTAGGACGAAAAATAATATTTCTATGTCAGCTGAACAGTGAATATTTAATCACGTAAAATTTATTGAGACCATTATAACTGTCATGGAGAGAGCATAAATATGTTGTCAGTTTATTAATACCCGTGTTACATGAGCTACTAAAGACATACACATGTTAGACGAGTGCATTTATTTATTAACTTTTTTGTAACGATTAACATGTTTATGATCATCTTCGATGCAGGGAAGAAGGAAAAGGCGAGCGTAGATAAGAGCAATAGGGGTGCAATAATTCACGCTTAGCGTTTATACTGTTCAAATTCGCCACAATGCGTACTGAGTCTGCAAAATAATTGAGCCATTCATAAGGCTCGTGATAGCGGTCCGGGCCCCGTCCCGGCACAATGACTAATAAGAAGTTAATCCGCAAATAAAAGTGGAATTGAAACAGAAGTGGAACGCCTTTGCGCGCCGTGTGGGTAGGCTAACGTCGATTTGTCTTTGTCGGCGTCACTGAACTCGTCAGAAATAGATTAAGCTCTCTCACTCCATCTAATGGCGCCTCATTTGTTTGGCTTTAAGAGAAAAATTGCTCTTAAACTCTACGATAGAATCTTGTCGATGAGTTTCGTTTGTTTGACTCAATTTGAACAACCGACTGCTCTAATTGTTAGGGTGCCTCCAGACCGAACGTGACAATGTTGACAACACTGACATCAACATAATTTTTAAGTCTATGTAAAGAAGTGGTTAACAAAATAATACAAGTCAAATACCGTAACAAATCTATACTAATATTATAAAGCTGAAGAGTTTGTTTGTTTGAACGCGCTAACCTCAGGAACTACTGGTCCGATTTGAAAATTTCTTTCAGTGTTAGATAGCCCATTTATCGAGGAAGGTTATAGGCTACTTTTTATCCCGGTACTTGAAGTAGTTCCCACGGGATGCGGGTGAAACCGCTGGCAGAAGCTAGTCTTGAATAAATAAGTTGTAATATTTTCTCCTAAAATAATGTAGCATGCATGACCCTGCTGATGTTAAGACTTATTTGTATCAATACATATTCTACCTGTTACTTCACACATACCTCAAAATTAAATAGGTACTGCGAAATGCACAACAATCGTGCAAATGTACATGTGTGAACTATCCACATATTGATGCAACCGGACGTTACACTAAAGAAACCGCTAAGAAAAGAAGCAACGAAAACATAATTTTGTGTAGTCTATCGCTACCCGATACCGATAGAATGTTAGCAGCAAACATTCCGCCAACATGGTTCCCAGTAACTTCCGTGTAGAGGCATCTTAACATTTTCAAATTCAGTTAACGCTTTCAAGTGGCACCTTCAGCAAATTGTTTTAAGCTGTTGTTCCTGTTTCGCTTACCGTAAAAAATGTTATTGTGTTTTCTTACCTTACTTTTATGCTTCGTTTCCCCTCAAATTGGAAGTAAAGCTCGACTTTATTTCATTCGTGTTTATTTTTACTTATTTGTTGTTAATCGAGTTTACCCGGCAGACGCCAATTTTGATTAAAGTTTGCATTATTACAAGGAGTAATTAACATTTTGCAATAACGCGGGATCCGATTTTGTAGTACGGAATGAACTTTTACAATTTCTGGAAGCCGGTTGTAGGTAATGAAGTATTGCTTTTATATTTAATGGAACACGAGGCAGAGTTTGTAGCTTTTGAGTTAGTATTGCGATAAAACATGACGCCTAACTTATGAAATTACGCTTCAAGTAGTTCGTATTACGTATTCGCTGGCGACATTTTAAAAATAGAAGTGAAAGAAATTAAAAATTTGCAACTGCAGAATGAACTGGCTTGGATTTCGCAGTAAATAGCCAAACCAGACGGAACAGAAAATTTAGATGTGCTTGGTAAAATCTTGTTAGAAGTATTGTGGTGGTTCTCAGTATTGTTTTATATGTTTTATTTCACACTTCACAAACAAAAGAAAACTTTTAATTTACAGGAGATTAATATTTAAATAAGATTTTATTAATATTTAAATTAGATTGATAAAGATTAAGCTTTCTTTTGTTTTATTGTTATAGTAGCCGTTTTCCCGTGGTTTCACCCGCGTCCCGTCGCCACGTCGTCGCGTGGGAGCTACTGCCCGCACCGGGATAAAATATAGCCTATGTTACTCGCAGATAATATAGCTTTCTAATGGTGAAAGAATATTTAAAATCGGTCCAGTAGTTTTTGAGTTTATCCAATACAACCAAACAAACAAACAAAGTTTTCCTCTTTATAATATTAGTATAGATATCTGATTTCGGAATAGAGGACTAAATTATTTTAATTAGACCTATCTCCAACTGAAGCCCACACTACTGTTGAACGTCTTATTTTTTATTATATTTTAATTATATATTAGAACATTTTGAGCGTAGCTGATGACTTTAGAATTTCTCCCTTTGCCCTTTGCAGTAATAGGTTAGTGGTTTTGTTATTGCGTTAGTCGCAATCGATCTATCAGCGCTATGATTGAAAGCGTTCTGTTTCTGAAACAGGCCCGAAACTAAATTAAAACTAATCGAGCGTTTCTGATAAATAAATATTTGCGATAAACTTAGTAGAATTATTTTCCCAAACATTAAAAAAGCTTTAACTCTGTGATAGACCCTTTATATACATACTTAGCATTTCAGTTGTTTTCATGTGTCTCTTAATTATTTTTATAATATGTATTCCAAAGGCCAAAATCATTGACTCACTCAGAATATATAGGTTTACCTACTCGTATCAACATCCGAGCTTTCTGTAAATCCTTTTAGTGCACCTACTTATAATGCGCAGGACATTATAAATAACGTATTTAAAGTACGTAGCCGATGAGATCTAAAATCAATTTGTCAGTTAAAGCACCGTGCTAGGATTTGGTATCAACATTTTAGTATTTATATCTGACTTTGAAATAGTAAGGCTTACTAGAAGAGATTCATCAATATCTTACTGATATTTCCTTCTCCTTATTTAAACAACAAATATTTCTAGACTGTTTTGGTTTCATAAATGGTTTTATTGACAGGCTTGAAGTTTTTCACTTTTTCAATGGACTTACTAAGCATGACACATGACTGAAGAAGTAAAGTTTCTCCGAATTCGTTTACAAATTCAAACAAAATCAACCTTGAAACACAAACTATAAACATGAGACCGCTCAAAGACATTACAGTTGACTTCTATGAACGCGTTCTTCAATTACCAAGTGTTCACGCATTCGCACTTAAAGTGCAAGTCCTCTTTTAGTTTCACTGTTTCCGTGTCGAAGTTACATTTTATTTGTTGTACGGTCGTGTGTGAAATAGCCGTGAAGGCGTCGTGGAGACGACCACCCAGTGGGACGATGACTGCTTAACGCGCTCGCCGTCATTTCTTCTGATTTATTGAAACGCAAAGAGCCCTCGCCGAGAGATGTGTGTACTGTCGGACGGAGATATGAGGACAGTACGTGCGAATTAAGGGTGAAGGAATAAAAAGGATTGGTTAATTTCTTTGAATGGATTTTAAGTCAAACAAAAGTGGACCACCAAAGAGTTAGTTAATAGGTATTGAATCAATATTTAGTTACTTACTTGAATTTAATTTCGTTACTCCTTTATACTGATAATCTAGGTAGTAAAAACTTAATCCTTGTTTAAAATTATTTTAAATTCAATTGTTACAAATATACAAACCAAAGAGTTTGCTCTGAACAAAACCACAAAAAACTGAAAAAAGTAACATTACAATTGCTTAATAACAAAACCTAAATCAAAAATCTATTAGCTACATTCATCTGGCTCTGACCGTACAACAGATATTAACACCGGCTTAAATTAATTTCAAATTTGTATTCTGATGTATTTTCTCACGCGGCTGCATTGATCACAGCGGCGTCTTTTAACGAATGATCTAGCCGCATTGTAAATTTTAAAATCATTATCAACGATCTATAAATAACAAGTCATTGAAACTGATTTCTTGTTGTTTTTTTAATGAATTATATGGTGATTTAAATGACGTAACTATCAAACGAGATGTGGGCTAGTTTGTTTTGTTAGAAACTTGTTTCTGATTAGACCGTACAAGGTATTCATCAACGTACGTAATGGTCTTTCTTCTAAAATCTATACAGTTATTCACAATATGCAATGAAAAAAAAATAAAGGTCGCATTAAATTAAAAAAGTTACAAACAAACAAAAGGTTTTTAATGACCAACATTTCTGAAGAAAATTTTGGAAAAAGTTCAACAAGTCGAAACGCTCATTTTGTTCAAAAGAACATGCTTGAAAAGAGAGAAAAAGTGTGTAAGTGACCAAAATTCTTTCAGACAAGTATTTGTTTGTTGAACTACAAACGTTGTAACCAGAA
Source organism: Helicoverpa assulta (assembly GCA_963856015.1). Classification (NCBI taxonomy): domain Eukaryota; kingdom Metazoa; phylum Arthropoda; class Insecta; order Lepidoptera; family Noctuidae; genus Helicoverpa; species Helicoverpa assulta. The sequence continues at coordinate 10,554,712 of CAWLCW010000014.1, read as the reverse complement.
AAATCGACATTTCATTTACAGGGTTGCCACTAGCTCGGGTAGTTGAGGAAAGTAACAATTTGCTGTTGTTTTATTGTTCCGTCTAGGGCGGGAATAGGGCTGTCGACTTGTTTTATTTGCTACAATGCTATAAAAGTGTTTATAAAGAGTGAAATGAGCTTAGTCGGCCACGCTTCCAACCTAAAGTAGTTAGAATGTAAACGTAACTTTAACAACAACTTTAGTTTCAGTGTTGATGTTTGTGCGTAGGTACGTGTACTGGATGAGGTTCTGTATACCTAACTACATTTCATACCACACAATGTTGAAAATAGCTTTTTATTTTTCATTGTTTTTCAAAAAATTTAAAATCTACTTACTCAAAAAAAATATAGTGACCAGAACCTTAACTCGAACACTCAATTGGAGTCATTCCGCTTAATGTTGAGCTAAATCAGACAGTTTATTAACTAATTCTGTTTCTTTCTAAATTAAAGAAGGAAAACTTTCTGCAATACACTAAAGTAAGTACACCTTGTTTTAAAAAATATACGTGTCAAAATGGTAACGATGATGTTACTTCACAAACTACAATGTTGTTTAAACAAACAGTTTACCGACTGTCGGATAAAAACAAGCATTTTTCTTCAACGAAGGCAATTTCCTCATTCAAATAGCACCTGGCCATCTTCAGGTTATAAACTAAGATAATAACAGTAAGTGCACTAATAAAGTTGAAATTTCCAGATGACAAGCGCAGTCGCCATTTTCTACGGAACCAGCTTTTTACTAGTTTTTACTCCCGACATAAAAGTTACACGGAACTCTAAATGCGAACATTTCATATAGAGTTGTACGAAGGATTTAAATTGATAGTTTTTTTTTTTATTTTGCTGTATATAAAAATCTGTTAAAAGTAGTTAGTTTTATTTTATTTTTTCTAGCATCCAAAAGCGATGTTCGCAGTGTTTTGTGTTGAATATAAAATTGACACCCACATTTTTTCATTGGATTATTTTGTGCGTTACAATGTGAAAATAAATTCGGTATTTATTTCAAGTATGTAATTGTTTTCCACTCTTTATATGACATGATATATCTAGGTCAAATTCATAATTATTTAGATAAAAACAAAACGCACTTTTTATATAGATTGTATAGAAAGTACTCCTATTGTTTTAAGGCAACGACCAATCATCAACCTCTCCTTTAAAATAAAATCATAAAATGTCAAAAAAAAGCGAAAGTAACATTCGAAAACCCTTATTTATTCTTATTACGTGAGGAAGTAGATTCTTATCCGATTCCCAGGTAGAATGAACGACAGTAGAATCTTCCGGTTGACATGAAACGGGAAACCTATGTAAATGTGGGAAATTTAGACGCTTGTGGGAAATGTTGGCGTACTTACAGTTCTTTTAATGTCTCTTCTCGAAGTTTCGGGGATAGTTCTGTTTAGTGAAAGTGGATTGCGATGTATATTTAGTACAGCTGTTTGCTTAGATTATGAGATTTGCTTTTTGTGAAAGACTAACCGTGGTTCAAAAATAAGGGGCTCTGTTTGTCATATGAATTTTGGATGGTTACGTCTTACACATTTCGAATAATGTAGGGAACTAACATAAAAGTAGTTAGTTTCATATAATTAGCTAGTTATACAACGACATATGTAACTACTTAGATATAATATGTATTTTACTTCGTTTATGTGTCTATTCCTTCGTCTCTCCTCTTCTAAATGTCCACTGAAACTGCAAGTTTGACCTACTAACCTACTGCAGTCAAAATAAAGTTCATATCATACTAAAGGTATGATATATGAGTTCCAATAACATGTAATATGTAACACCTTTTGCAAGCAGTCTTAAGCGCCTACGCTCGCCACTCAGTAAAATATAACGGGTTAAATATTTTGCTTGGAGTTTTGTACGAGGCGTCACATATGCTTTGTAAATGTATTATTATTTTAAGTACATACTTAGATATGGGGAACAAATTCATAGAAGTTTTAATCCCTACTAATATTATAAATGCGAAAGTAACTCTGTCTGTCTGTTACGTCTAAACCACTGAACTGATTTTAATAAAATTTTACAGAGATAGAGTTGACCTTGAGAAAAAACATAGGATAGTGTTTATCCCAGACCCTTGAAGAATTCTCCTGGAAACGCGATTCTAAGCGGGCGAAGCCGCGGGCGGAAGCTAATTCTAAATAAAATACTGAATGTAGTTTGATATCATTATCAAATAACTGGTGGTTTATTGAAAGGCTAATTACAAAGGCAGTCAAATTCACCTTTTTTTTACTATAAGTAATAGTTTCTGTTTTTATTAACACTGGTTTAACTCCTTGAATGCCGGTGCGCAGATCTACGCAAGACACAATGGATTTTCTATTGTTCTCTAATTAGCGGCATACAAGAGGTTAATTACAGTTATGTAGAGAAACTTTTATATTAGAGTTTCTATTCAAGCGCAACATATTCCAACAACTAAACACTGTTGCTATCGAGCGTATTGCGTAAAATGTAAATAAGGCGCTAAATGTTTTCTACTCCAGTCTAGGTTTAATGAGCTATAATATAATATTATAGTCTTATAAGGGGCTTAATGACCAAAACAACTTTTAATAAAGTTTAGCATACAACTCGCCAATGTGATACTTTACACCAATCTTCACTTCAAATTAATATCAGGATCACACATTTTTTAAGCACCATATTCTGAAATATTAGCAACCGATTAATATAAATAATTCAGTAAAATATATTGGATCAATACTAATGATTAGGTAGGTAGGTATTATGTATTATGCAAGTATCTGCGACAAACTAAAACGCCTATAGAAAAGCCAACTGCAGCAACCATGAGTAAATATTGCCGCAACTTTCTTAATTTAACTCGTTCCATAGTGATCTTTCTTAATATTCCTATTACCTGGTCATAGAACTTTTAACTATAACTACACTTAATAGAACTTGGAATATTTTTGAAATATATTTAAAAGCCACGGCTTGGTCCAGATCAGGCAAGTATTATACCATTGCAACTTTTCTAAGTTTGTATGTACTTTCTGAGTATATCTTAGACACCAATGACTGTGTTTCGGATGGCACGTTAAACTGTAGGTCCCGGCTGTCATTGAACATCCTTGACAGTCGTTACGGGTAGTCAGAAGCCAGTAAGTCTGACACCAGTCTAACCATGGTATTGGGTTGCCCGGGTAACTGGGTTGAGGAGGTCAGATAGGCAGTCGCTTCTTGTAAAGCACTGGTACTCAGCTGAATCCGGTTAGACTGGAAGCCGACCCCAACATAGTTGGGAAAAAGGCTCAGAGGATGATGATTTAAAAGCCACGGCTAGTATTTAAAGATTGACTGAATAATATACACAAATATATTAGAGTTTAAACGGGAATTGAGCAATGTACTTATTCCTGAATGCCTTTGTGGTTTCCACTATCAGTACAAAAATAATTCCAATTTAAGGCCAAAGATACATGTACCAGATCTATAGTCTGTTTTTTAGTCTCGTAGACTAAATTGACACTTGCAAAATGTCAAACTTACAAATAATGTTGCTAGCTCTTTTGTGCAGTGTTGTACTTACGATACCGGTTTGTTGAATCGTAACTTTTTATCTGTAATAGACGAATTTAATATTCATTCAAAGTTTTATATTTAAAATTCACGTTCGTACACACGGCTGTACGACGTGCTACAAGCTGCCAGGGATATCTGACCACGGAAAGCCATGCGTAATCATCAAGGACAAGCCCATTATTTCAGGATGACTTATTGTAAAAAATCGATACTTGATTTTATTAACGCTAAGTTTCGGTCGTGCCACATCACTATTTAAGAATTTGCAATAAACTGACAACACTCGTAATGTCAGTTTAGTCTACGAGATTAAAAAACAGACTATAACCACAAAATACAACAGAAGTCAATCTCATGTATGTACTTCACTTTTCATGCCTAAACTCGGCGGTCGCGCTAGAGTCGTCAACTTTTTATGCGCATAAAACTAACGTGGTAGTGGTACTCGTATCTAATTATTTGATTTATTGTTGAGAATAAAACAGGAAAAATGAAATATAAACCAATAATAATAAAATATTTAATGTGGCATTCATGAGGTTAATAAACACTTTCAACGGAAATTCGTTTGAACGAGATACCGAACTTTTTCAGAAACCGCAATTTATAATTTTGTTATTCATACATACCTATACAATTATAATACGACTTTTTTGTTGCTCCATTATAAATTTTTCTTTTGTTATTAAAATTAAAAATATTACAGTCAAATTACAGTTAGGTAGGTATCACAAAGCGTGCACATTTATCTACCTTGTGTGTGACGCGCGTATCTCAAGAAAACGGCAGCCCCGCTCGCACTGTTTTGAGTTGTTTTGAGACAGCGCGTCTGTGAACACGCACACATAGACACCTATATCTGCGTGACTCGAACGCGCTTTATATGTAGATAGACTTCTGTACCTATGTATTTTGTGCTATAACTAAAGGTATTTGTTGTGTCAAACAAAAGAACCTCCATATTGAAGGCATTGTTAAAAAACAAAGCTAATTAGGTCTCGTTATATAGGTCACATTAATGATTTCGTTATAAGCAGTACTTTTACTAGGCACGAGTAACAATTACCTAACAACGGCACAAAAATAATTGGTTATGATGATTCAAACTTTTAATTGGTGTTTTTGTATTGTTGACAGATTGCGAGTTATGTAAGCACTTCAGAGTTAATTAATGCAGTGTTTTTATTAGGTAGTGATTATAAGTTTTCTCGTATTCCTATTAATTAGAGTAATATCTACTATATTCACCTACACTCATTATTATGTCTGGTCTGTCGGTAGATTATAGTCCCGTTAGGGTTTGATCACATAAGAATGGAATCAGAACTGTGTAAAAGATATAGGTACCTATTCATAGATTTAAAAAATGGCAAAACCTAAATACTAATGCTATATTTGCTATTGTTTCATTTCTAAAGCTTTTAAACTAACAACAATTCCAAAACGTATCACACACACAATAGTAAATTCGCATCATAATCCGTACAATGCAGAAACTTTTTACTCCAGAGTACACTAGAGCTTCAAAGTGAAGTTTCCTCACGTGAAGAGAGAGACTAACAAACTTGTCACTCAGTCTAGTAGCTAGTTAACAATGGGTTACGTGCATTAATACTCGACCTTACGAGACGAGAGCTGCGTACTTTCGGATAGTTGTTACTCTGTAACTTCTATATGCAATGGTATACGGATGATTACTCTGAACTTTGGGAAGGCATTGTACTTTTTTGTGATGTAGATTTTGATAGGGTATGAGTATGGTAGCCATGTCCATCTAAAGTGAGGTAGCGTGATGCATGAAGAAAATAAAGGGGATGCAATGTTATAAATTGATACACTACTTGTATCTTCTTTTCTTACAAGTGCACAATCACGATGATTTGTTACGCAAACAATTTGAACGGACACGAAAGCTATCTTCGAAACAGACAAAGGGGAAACGCATCCACATAATACATCACTGGGAAAATGATCCGCGACTTTTGCACGGTGTTGCACGCCCCTGCTATAACGCGTATGACCCTTTCACGAGCCGCCGGCCGCTGCGTGTCGGCACTACCGACCACACTGTTAACCCCCCCAGTCGTTTGTCATCTCTCACAACGCCCTCATATAAATACAAACAACCAAGGCGGAAGCCGTGAAATTTAGAAATTCCTTTGTCGACGAGTCGGCGCCACTTTGCCTTTATGCCTTTAGATCTACAAATTTTCAGATTTATTCTTTGAATAAATTTTGTGGTAGACGTTGTCGGCTTTGAAATTCAATTGGCTCGGGGTCGACACATTGCTGACGAGTTCGCTTCCTTTTTATTAAGGATTTTTTTGTCTAGCCTTTGTATACTGATTTTTATTTCGGAGGAAACACAAATTTCAAAATTTTGTGTCTTTTGTGTTGTGACGACGTGTTAAGTATTTATTACTCACCCTTTTAAGTTTTTCTTTTGTGTGTTTTTTGTCTTTTTGATGTCACAATTTGTACATACAAAGAATCACTCAAGTTCAAGTCTGAATATCAATCGGAGAGTAAATCATACATCAAAATTTTAGTTTTTCCCTGTGTGTTGAAATTCTTTTCTTCGTTCATTTACCCACCTAAATATCTTGATTGTAATTTAATTTCTAATAGAAAACAGTCAGGGGACCTCGACATAACTTTTAGATTTCACGATTCTATCTGCCATCTGACAACAACAATGCACACACTGAAATAAATTGCTCCACAAACGTCAGAGACAGCACGCTCCGTGGCCCAAATCCAAGCTTTGAAAAATTGCAAAATATTGGAACACAATTCAAAACAAACACTACTGATTGACTTGCCTATATTCAAAGGAACTATTACATGGAACTAGGTTCACATAAATAGGTATCTTTTAAAGCCGTGACCCGTAGAAGGCATATAATTCAATCAGAGCGGGCAATTCGGTCTTTTGTATGTAAAGATGGAACCGAACAGGGTTTGCCAAGCCCGGCTTGCAGGTCTTTATGTGAACAACGTATTGTGAAGGTGGGAGACTGATAGGATGTATGGATATTGCTTTGATGTTTTTTTCTATGTGGTTGTGTTTTATTTTATGGCTTTGTGGCTGTAAATTGTGGGGAGGGGTTAGTTTAAGCTTGCTATACTTACTTTTTAAGATTAATTTAAATGTACCGTAGCATAGCGCGTGAAAATACATAGATTAGTAAATAAAAACATATTGGCGTATTTAAATACTCTTATTTTTTTAAATTAATTTCTCTACTTATCTGTATAAATATTTCTTAAAGAAAATCCTCACAGTGTATATTGTGTCTATATTAGCTTGTTATGGTTTGGGCAATTAAAACGTAATGAATAATAGCCAAATAACGTTAAAATTGTTTACAAGTAACACAAAATATATTGTTTCATATAGTTTTATGAAAGCTAAGCTGAAATGGTGTTGTATAACTAGATTAATTTTTAAACAAAACATTTTTCAATTTCTTTTGCATTGAATCTGTTTTGTTTTGTTTAGCAAAAATGTAATGCAATTAAAAGAACAAAGCATTACGATAATTGTTTTTGGAGTAGGAAATATATTATTTGATAGTAAATATTCTGATATCTTTTGTAATGAGTTTGGGTAAACATAACGCAATTACATATTTGTGTTTTCGTTTGATAGGTTCATGGCATTCTTATCCCCTTGGTTTAACAGGTAGAATATGATGATTCTGTTAACTTTATATTCATCTTTTGTATACTCATATTCTGTGCAAATAAATTATTCTTATTCTTATTCTTAACAACAATACTAACTTAATTAACTTGGTTTAATTTATGTTTCTTCCTTATCGATACATTTCTAGGGCTCGGACAATGACACCGGAAAAAATAATCAACACTTGTGAAAAAAATAAAATAAAAAGTTTCATTTACCGTTCTAAAAACACTTGAAGCCTACAAAAACGAATAGCTACTTAGTAAACAGAGAGTCAAAAACAAATTCCTTCTCAACATCATGCTTGTTAAATTCCTTGTAATTCTTCAGTTTTAGCGTTTTTCTTTTTTTAATTAATTTTGACAAATTACCCGAGCATCTCAGTTTCTGTTTTCGTTTCGTTTTAATTAAATACTGAAGTGTCACTCGAAGGCATGTTGGACAAGTGGACTTAGGGCTACGTTTTGTACTGTTCATTAATTACTCTTGATGTTTTTTGGTGTTTTCGCCGGGTGTACGTGGCAAAGGTTGCCGTTGTACGTTTTAAATTAACTAGTGCGGTAAATAGTCTAAAAGGTTTTCCGACAACCCTTTTCAGCGAAAGAGTAGACGAAATTGTTTAATTTATTTTTCACGATAAAATAAAAAATAGGCGTTATACAACAGGGGTTGTAGAACCACTCGAAACATATAGTGTTATAACTCACCCTATTTCAGAAGATTTATAGTAATAAAACATGTACCACTAAATTTTAACCGTATTGTTGTTATGTATATTCCTCTTATCTGTCACTGCATGCATCTTTTATAATACTCTCTCTCCCCAACATAAACAAAACGGAACGCAATTTTCATGTTCAAGTCAATAGCTTAGAATAATAAGTGATAGTAAGTAATATTGGGGAAATCCACATAAGAGTCCCCAATATTCTTGGGCGTCACTATCGGTTCTCATCTTTTTATCGTTTCCACGATGGAAAGCTAACAACTCACCAAAGTCATAATTGTCATAGTAGTCTTTGCACAATGAATGTATAATGTAGTAATTCGGGCGGTTATTAATACCTACTACGGCTTAAATTGCAAGTGTTTTCAATGTTAAGGGAGTGCAATAACATTAATAATAACGCACAATGATCTGCTAATATACTTTTAAGTTGTAACAAAAATACTGCTATATTATCTATCATTCAATGTCAACAAAGACTCACACTATTTTCGTTTAGTTAAATTCCATTTGTCATTCGAGAACATTTCCAAAAGCTATTCTTAGTAGGGGTCGAAAGTAGAACATGGAAGGCAATTCCGGGGGGCTCTGCGTAGCGGGTTTACTTCACGAACCATTAAATTTTCCTGTTTGCATTTTTTAGCATACGTTACTCCCAAGACGAGAATTCTACTGCCGTTTTACGATTTTAGTTTTAGGGGAACCGTTTCCTTGAGAGCCCCACTACTACCGCAAATTTATTGAATTTTATACTCATTGTGATGACACTTAAGTGAATTAGAAATGAGTTTTAGTGGTAGGGGGGTTAATGGTCGCCTAATTTTATTTTATTGACCCATTTATCTTATCATTTATTGTACATATTGGCAGTCTTTCACAGAATAACTTAAGTTTATTAGGTATTTCTAGGAATCAAGTACCAAATAAACCGATCACATTACTCAGTATATAAGATAGTTGAAGTCGAAAATCATTGGTTATAGTTTATAGGCCTAACATATTTCAGTACTAGGGATTAATAAAGTAAAAAAAAAGAAAGAAGGTCAATATGCCTCCTTTCTTCGACATGTGAAATAAGAAATATATCACACAGTTTCTTACTTTAAAATATATGTTGGTATTTTCATACCAGCTAGATATATAACTAGTATAGATGGAATATCCACAAGCAGCGGGTGAGACCTAATGATGCATCGCTTACTTATGTAATGAAGTCCCAACAGGTACTGCGCATGCATAATTAATATTAATTAATTGTTAATCCTGAAAGTATACAACAATGTTCGTAGTAACTACTTTAGTTCGAGAGACCGATATATAAAGATACTAGCTTTCCGCCCGCGGTTTCACCCGCGTCCCGAGATAACTGCTTCCCGTAGCCGGATGGTGACAAAAACTATCCTATGTCCTTCTCCTGGCTCTAAACTACCTCCCTGCCAATTTTCAGCTAAATCGGTTCAGCCGTTCTTGAGTTATAAGTGGAGTAACTAACACGACTTTATTTTATATATATAGATGTCATTCTTGTTGGATGCTTTCAGATTTCAGACCCAAATCCCAATCCAAAGCTTTCTTTATTTATTTTCGAATCCCGAACGATGTAAACGCAATTTTATTCAGTCCACCAGTACCCAATAGTTATCTAAACTGAACTATCGAAAATTTGATGTAGCTACAGCGTAAATAGTCAATCAGGTTTTTCAAAATGAAAAGCTGAAAAAGATCCGTTAGCCGGCTAATGGCTTTTAAAAATACAGTGCTCTCTTTGAGGAGAGCTCTATTATTCAAAATATTTTAATGGACAGTTTTAACCTCGTCGATAAAGCTATACAGTGAAAACCATTTTAAATATTGACTAGCTTGGAATAACTAACGCGTTTTTTCATCGTGATTTTTGAAACACGTATGACGTCGAAATTAAGTGGTGTTCAATCCGGGAATCTAATTTGGGCTGCACAACATTTTTTGTTGCAGGTTGAAACTGAATTTATCGGGTAACATCATAACAATGCATAGCTAACAGATTATAATAGGGTGTATAAAAACGACCAATTGACGATGCAGAATTTTTTAAATTTACTTTATAGAAATCATGTTTGAGAGATAAATAAATAATCATACGTTTTACTTGATTCAGGAGCATTAAGTCAAGATACATCTCTGAAACTGATAAATGTATTCCTATAGTAAACAACTGCATCTGAAAATGGGTCGTGATTTTGTTGATTTCCTTTAAAAGTAACATAATAGGTACGCAACATTACCACGATTTTCCGCAAGAAAGATTTTATCAATGCTTCTAGATCAAACATACAGAGTAGGTACTTATGAATGTGTACATTACTTCGTTTTTATTTCGCTCCGTACCACTTTACCGACAAAAGCTGCCACTTATACTAAAGCTTACGAAACTTGCCCACAAAATAAAGCAAAACCATACATCACAATCGAAACTAGGTCTGAAACTTTGTAATAATCACCAACAAATTCAATCGGTTCCCAATAAAACTGAACGAGTAGCCAGCGACTCCGGAACCGAGCAGTTGACCAAAAACCAAGTTGTGTAGTCTCACAGCAATTTGAAAGTAAACTTTATGTGGCAGCTATAAGGTTCAATGGGCGTGCAGTATAAGTTTGCAGCTCCGTGTTGCCCCAAGCGGATGTTCACGACAGTCACCTTATTTGGCGGCAGTCCAGCATCACCCGGTAAACTTTTATGTTATTTCGATGCGGTTTAACTGAAAGAATTGCATTTGCAATCTGATATAAGTTTACATTGTTATCAAAATCTTAACAAAGCTCGGAGGTCAAACATTGATTAAGTATGTAGATTTATTGAATTTTGACATCTCATTAACTAATCGTTTTATTGACGTATTTATGACGTATTAGGCTTCTAATTTACAGAAAATAAACAAAATATAATAGTTAGAATCTTAGTATAATAATTACTTTGAATATTTGACGTATTTCGACCGTTTGCCACACCTTTTGTCGTCAAGTAGTTTTGCGGAAGATAAAACAACTTTTTAAATAACAGTTGACGTTTGGATGATACCTACTTAAATTACTAATTTTAATAATCTAAGAATATTTTGTTGTTTGATTTTTAATAAGTGTTACATAATAACAGTTTTATTACAAATTCAGGTGAACAACTGACCCAGGTGAACTCTGATGTTCTTGAAATCTTCAACTTTGACACACTCTTTGTCCGCTATTTTTGTATTTGGTATTATTGTTACTGTTACAGCCTTTTTATCATCCCACTGCTGGGCACAGGCCTTCTCTCACACGGAAAAGGATTGAGCATTAATCACCACGCTTGCTCAATGCCGGTTGGTGATTTCAGACTTTACAGTCCAGGTTTACTCAAGATGTTTTCCTTCACCTTTTTATCAGCCATTGGTGTCTAAGATATACTTAGAAAGTACATACAAACTTAGAAAAGTTTCATTGGTACTTGCCTGACCTGGAATCGAACCCACACCCTCATACTCGAGAGGTTGGTTCTTTACCCACTAGGCCACCATGTATTTGGTATTGGATTTTTTTATTTATGAAAGGCACATAATTATACTTTTCTATTCTAAAAAAAAATGTATTCCTTTGAAATGCTTTATTGAAAGATACACAGCTTTGAAGCAATTGATTCTTCTACAATATTACATCAGGCTTCGAGAGATATTTGATAATCGGATGCAACTGAGTACCAGTTATTTACATGAAGCGACTGCCTATCTGACCTCCTTCCTCCTAGGCAAGCCAAAACCCCTTTGGACAGGCTGGTTGTTACTTTCTGTCTTGCGACAACTGAAGAAGTATGCCGCCCAAAACACGAAGATGCTGGTCATAACTTGGATAATCATCCATCCACGCTACTCTAAGAAGTTCTACATTTAATGCATTATGATGATGTAATAACAGCATACAATGTACAACTTGAAATTATATTTAGTTGTCCTGCACATGAAACATCGTTGTGGTCAGATATTATTTGAAGCTAAGGCTATCGGGTTCCATATTTGCACAATAAGCTGCCTACGCTCAGTTATATCTGTCATCTGCATAATTATAGGGACATAGTCGTATGTCATGTAAAGCACGCCTTCAAACCTTAAACTTCATATAATTAGTGATTACCTACTTCAAATTATATCACTCATTAGCTATACATAACGTCAGAACACCTTTTTTATAATGTTGGGACAATACATGGTTAAGGTTATTCAAAAAAACGTTTTAGGAAATCGTAGGTTCTGAATAATGAATTATAACTGTAGCTAGATGAGATGATGATGAGAGATGCATAAGCAATTATAATCATCAATAATATTAATCCAGATAAACATTTAAAACATGGGATAATTTCCATCAATTTTAATTATAATAATTAGCTTTTGATTACAAATCCTCAGTTATTTTAAGCTCAATAAATATTGTATTTTATAAATCTTAAATTGTGCATTTAGTCGTAAAAGGAAGATCCACGGTAATCTTTCAAATTGCAGACAATTGTGTCTGACCCTGTATGACTATAGAAGCCAAATCTTGGCCATTTCTCATTGAATTATAGGTATTCAGAAAACAAATATTATAAGGATATTATCCTGCTTAAACGAGGACATCCGTATTTAATTCAACAATTTTGTTAAAATTGAGAAAAGAAGTTGTTTAACGATTTTTATTAAATCTGTGTGTTTCATTAAACAAAGCCAGAGAATTGCTGAAACTGCTGACAGTTCCTGAAGTACTTGATTTCTTTTAAATTGTTAGTTGTGAATTTAGAGAATGTTTCTATCTTTTTTTAATACGTCGCTGTTACTCTCCGTTTAATAAAATGACAGCAAAATGTTTGAGTGTGGCTTAAAGTCAAACCACCTTAAACTAAATACTGGATCTGACCCAAAACTTATCATAAGAGTATATCTGCAAAAGTAACGAACTCGTATTTAATCGTTCCCAAAATAATTATTACGTGGTATCAAGACAACCATACAATCCAAACACCAAATTAAAATCAGAGGGTTCCCTACAGGGATACGTAAATAAACTCAAAAATTTATTCTGCCGCATTATTAGACCGAAAGTTTACTTATGACCGGACCGAATGAAACCAGAACCTACAAAAACAAACGTAGACACTGAAATGAAAGAAAAATATATATTGTGAAAAAGTTTCATTTTATACCGTGGCCAGTTATCGATCAAAGAAAAGCACGTGTAGACGTCGTAGATAAAACTTAGGTATTTTATTACAACCTAGACTATTTGCGATTCCGTATATAAAAATTATATTTTGACATGAAAAATCGCAGTAAAATTAAGGTATTTATTGTATTGTTATGATTCATAACTGTTTCAAATCACTTTAAAACACTCAAGTATTATAATTATTTGTTACAGAAAAGGTCATCAGTGATCCCGCACGAAGTTTTACGCACTAAACCAATCTTGCGTATGTATCTACTACGTCATTTGAAAGTTTTTTTTAAATATTTTTTTAAAGTTTAAAAACATCTGCAGTTTCTTAACTGATTTTAAATTATTTAACTTGAAAAAAAAAACTACTTTAAAGTTCCATCCAATACCTTACTGAACCCTAAAACAGTAGCGAATATTATGTAGTTTCTCTACCCTTTTTTCTTTCAACCGCATCACGTTCCTGGGTATCTTTTTGGTGAGTTGGTCGGGCTCCAATTAAGCCAGCAGGCGCCAGCAACCGCCTTCCGCTGGTTCACCGACAAATCGTTGGGCCAATCTTTATTGTATGAATTACATTGAATTAAGCTGCTCACTGAACATTTCGTTTCAGTTTTGGGAGCAATTGGATAATTGGAACCGTGTGTAGTGGTAGGCTGGGAAGCTTTGACTGGTTAAAATGTTGGTGTCGTTATTTTAGGAGTATTTTCATTGTTGGTCAGTGATTTCGGTTTCTGAATTCAAAATCGGCAATCAACTTTTCTTAGAGTTATCTTATTTTATGATTCGGACAAACTGATGTCTTTAGAGTTTATGTTAACATGGCCAATTTTAATAACTTGTCAAATATCTGTGAAAATCAAGTTGATTGTTCTCAAAAACCAAAATCTCCGAATCTATGTTATATACACTGATTTTTTAATCTTTGCTATATACATAATGTAAATATACAATATTAAGCTCTTTAGGTGCTTGGTTTAGAGCTTAATACACCTGGAAAGTATCCGCACCTAAAACTAAATCGAGTTTAAGAATGGCTGTATAATGACTCACCATTGACCACGAAAGGCGTACATTACCGTTCCTGCAGTTGACTTTTAATACATTGGAATAAACCTATATTCTATCAACGACTTTTAGGATATGGGTTTTGAAATATAATACCTACTTACTAAATACAAAGACAATAGCTTCAGTCATGTTTGCTGCTTTGTAAAACTTCCTTATAACCCACAAAAATTTCGGTTCAACCAAGGAATCCGCAGTCACTCACGCGTGTACTGAAGAACCGGACAATATACGGGTCGTCCTTTGTTTTTTATGGCTCATAAAACCGAAATAGTTTTATTAAAGTCGAATCTTCAAAACAAAAGAGTAATCATTATAAACAGAAATATTATTCATGTGATTGAACACCAATAAAAATATTAGTATCCGATAGACGGATCCAAGCGCCACATTACACATATTTCAAGTCCGCGTAACAGAGGTAGCAATAAACGTCTCGAAGACAAGACGCGCTAATCGAACTCCACCTGATTTCCATATAAATATCATTCGGCAATATAATTACAAAAAAAAGGCCACTTTTATTATTTTCGTCTGCCTTGGGACGTCCTTCGATAGAAATATTTGGAAGGGCATTGCACTTTGTGTTTCGGTTCGAATTTTTCCGGTTGGGATCGGGGATGTACGGCGACACACTGAGATATCCTGGTCGGGACCTATTTGGCAGTGTATCGAATGTTTTAAATTATTTCGAAAAGGAAGCGTGGAGATAAGACGGTGCGCAGTGCAGCATCCTCGGGTTCGCAGTGCGTCGGGCGGAGTGGCGCCGGCCACTTGGCACAGCTCTCGGTCAACGTCCTCTGTCTCCATAAAAGCCTCCACAAGCTTGAGCCAAAACAATTTCGCCAAATTTCTTGCCAGTGCCCTAACACGCATGATTTTACGATCCTTCCGTTCCTCTCTCCTCTCGATGGGTTCGTTTATTTTTGGCGGAGCAACTCGTGATATTTTTATTGAAATTCGAGGCGCCTCGGTATTTATTTATCGCGTTATCAGATCAAATATTGCCTCCACATCTTCGTGTGTATTGCCCACCAAGTTAGACGACACTATCTCTTGAACTTAACCAGAAGGAACATTTGTAGATGTCACCTTATGTATTACGCTATCCAACAACTTTTTTGTATTTGTATACTTTTTGGTCACTTTATCCTATTTTGTATAATAATGGAGATCTCAATTAGGAGGGCAATGTAGTGCCAAACATCAACAATTTTACGCTACCTGCAGAATTGAAACATGGAAAATCCTACTCATAATATTGTTAATTAGGCTTTATAGCTGTATTAAAAGCAATACGGATCAATATTATATTCGTTGACCTCATCAAAAATAAAAGATTCCTTTACAGGTCTTTATACCTACGTCTTGATAGTAAACAAACAATTCTAGCGCATTGACTTCTCATATTTTTCATGAACTTTACAAATTGTTATTCTCACCCTCATTTTCCGATGTGTGCCAAAATGGCAGAAAATGCCTCTTCTAAGTTATGGACCGATTTCGATTAATCAGGCCCACAAAAAATATGCTGGCAATAAATTTTATTGATTCCTACATCGAACATTCATCAAGCCAACGCGATATGGGTTGGCTTTGGGACCTCGGCAGTTTAAGGTCAAAAGGAGTATATTTCCGACGCTTGCACATTATGCTATGGCACGCCTAATGATGTTTTGTGTGTTCGCTACTTCCCTATTCACTATCCACACAATACCGACGTGCAATTTTGTAAAGATACAACAAATACGTGCGAAATTCCATCGGTTTGTTGTTATAAACATACTTGACAACAATGAATATAATGTGTGATTCTTCACTGTAATTAATCTTAGTCAGTTTAACATAATATGGATAAAGTTAACTTCTATTAAGATTTACGATAGAATTTAATTTGATCAAAACATTACAGCATACATATTTGGTATCACATCTAGGTTTCGTTATTTATTTTAACCCATTAGAAGTCACTGTACTCGATTGAGTACAGTCATATTCCTAAGTGTAAATAACAGATCTCGTAAAGTTAATGTAGTTAACCTTGTTATTTTACTTGATTATAACACCCTTTTATAATATGAAAAATATTATGTGCGTAGCGTGATTTTTTTTCACAAAAAAAATCCAGTTGATGTTGTGCTTCCGAAATGTTGTTGAGGTAAGTTGTCATTTTTCGTTTTTTTTTCATTATTGCTACTTTTTAGTCGTTTTTTTCGTAAGATTATTTCAAAATACATATCAAAGAAATATATAAATAACAATATAATAAGTCATTCGTAACTCAAATGAAACTAGGTTCATATAAAAACGACTGTACTCGATTGAGTACAATGACAACATAGGTAAGTAAAATAACTATTATTTTTTCAAATTCCTTGCTGTGTAGAAGCAGCATTTTCCTGAATAAAAAGCTACTAAGGGGTTCGAAGAAGTTATTGAAGCCGTTTTATATTGTACACATGTGCATTGCCTGTTGAAGAGGAGAGTCCTAATAAGGATACAGCAGCATATCGACAACCGTGAGACGTAGCTGGTACTATTGATATCATCTGGGTACCATGGCAATCAACTATGACACTATTGAACCACAGAGGACAATCAAAAGATGGTGTAATGGTGTGGTGTGAATAAAGAAGGAGCAGGTAGCCATAGCGATATCGGGTTATTCCAAACAAACAATAACAATATGGGACATGTGGATGAACTCTACCAGTCTGTCTCACTGGACAGAATCGCTGTACTGTACATGGCAGTTGCTAATGCGTGGCCTTTTCATGCAAGGAGTAATAGTAGTTCCATGGAGTTTCGCAGTCATATCGCACGATATCATTTTCGCCAAGGTGAACCAATAATAGTCGCCGGTAAACTATGAGCCTCGAGAGGAAGCTCAAAGTCTCAGTTTCAAAAAAAAGTGCAACGAGAGGCTATGCCAGGAGTTTCTCTGCGAGATTGAAATGAGGAGATCCGCAGAAGAACCAACGTCCGACTTGGCCCGAAGAATTGCAAAGCTGGAGTGGTAATAGGCAAGGCATGTAGCTTGCAGAACAGATGGCCGATGGGGCTGTTCTTTAGTGGAGACCACAACCTGGAAGGCGCAGCATGGGCAGGCCCTCGACTAGAAGGACGAAAGATCTGGCCAGGGTCATCGGGAAGCACTGGATGCGGGTTGCTGAAGATCAAGCAATGTGGTAAACCTGAGGGGGGGCCTCTGTCCAGCTGTGGGCCTCTTTCGGCTGATACAACGAACGAATAAAATCGCGCCATGCTGCATCAATAGTCGATGGCCATCTTCAAGATGGAGTTGAACACTATCCCGTCAAAATAGAAAAACAGCTTCGAAGTGTAACTTGCCATTCGAGAGTTCTTTGGCAGTGTATGACGTTCCTAAAAACACTTTATGTCGAAAAAGTATTATTCGAAAATCTGCATACACAGGCGGTCATTGTACTCAGTTGAGTACACCCCTGTAATTTCATGAAAACTATGAATTTTCATATTTTTCTTGTATTTTGTGTTTTTCTGTTCCCAATTCTATATGAAAATAAAGAAAATTCCAAAATAATATAAGTACTTTTTGTTTGACCTCTAATGGGTTAAAACTGTGATGTCAAAATGGTTTGCAATAAATCGATCAAAAATAATGAAAATCCAGCTCGAAACCTTTATTCTCAGGATGATCATTTGTACAGGCCACAATACAAATCGAATATAATATTGTAATTACAATTTAATCTAGTAATTACAGTCCTATTCTCAAGAGGCTGTATTAATGCAATCAGTTTAAACTAATTCAAATTAATCTGATTTTGGGTTTACCATAATTTAATGTAAACTCGCGAAAAGAGTTCAGTGAGCTTTACAACTAGTCTCTGTATTAATAGGCTAGGATTGCTGGATTGCGGATCTCTGGCAGATCATAGCAAATCTCCTTCTAATAAGGTATTGACATGCCTCGTATAAACTTTAACATTTTGAATGATAATAGCACCATGACATTAAGCCCTTAATTAATATTAAGGCTGTGTGCACAAAGCATTATTCATTTTCTAAAAATGGTTGGTTGGTATTACCTATCACACTATCTACATTATACCTTAGACAGTCCATGAATTCTTCACTAAGGTGAAAGGTTGGAATGTCAGTCAATTCGAACAAATATTTAGGGTCTGGCTAGACCTCTGGGTATTTGCATCCTTTTGACATTATCTTAATTCTACATGTTTGCTATTTCGAATGGATTCCAAACACTAATTCAAATGTGTATTTAGAATAGCAGATTGTTTTGTGTCAAAAGGGTGTTGATGTAAATTGAAATAAATAACTTTTTTACGCAATATAAATTTATTATCACAATTTTCATAAATAAGTATCTAAGTTTAAAAAATCTAAGCACTTAAACCTAAAATATAAATTACATTTATCTAAGCAGACACTTTCTTAGACCGAGTAACGTCCACATTGACCCACTTTTGTACTTTAGAAATTACTACAAGTATTTTTACATTACAAACATTATCGAGGTTGATCTGTCTATCAAATGCATCAATGATATCCTGGCTATGAGAAATTCAAATGTCATATTCGTGAACAATATTTTGATCTTGAACTAAATGAAGGTGATCGTTAAATAAATTGCAGTCAGTCGGAAGATGAATGAGGTTACAATGGAAAATGCAACATCGCCTACTTATATCAAAATACTGATTCAGAGGATGATGATAAAGGGCTTGCTTTAGTTGACTTTCTCGTATATCCATTTGCCGGAGTAGGGGGTTTCCAACCTCTTGACGGTGGGGCGGAAGCCCTTCTCGTCGGCGGTGTAGTCTACTCTGTACATGAAACCGTCGGGTCCGATGTACTCATAGAAGCCCTTGGAAGCGATACCTTCATCGATGGTGTTGGGGTTCTTGAGGACAGCCTTCTCTTCAGCACGGATCTTGTTTTCGGTCTCGAAACTGCAAAGGATAAAAATTATTAGCTACTTGCTTACTTCCAAGATGTATTCTTATCTAATAGACTTGCCTCATCTAAAATGTATTTTTATTAATTTTATCTTCACTTGTTTCAACGTGTACGTTTTAATCTTCTTACAGATGGTTGGTTATATAATCTCCTGTGATTAATAACTGATGTCTATTTGATATTTCTGGTTCGTTGTTAAATATATTTTAATCAACGCTTCATCGATCCTTCATCGCTGTTATTGTAATGAGCGCGTATAATGTCAATTCGGTTGTCGTAAATGATTATAAATTATTTTGAACTATGACCCACCAGCGTTTTGTGTCGGTCAAGGCAGTTTTTCAAAATAGTGAATTGATCTGCTTTATTATCATTGTATAATCAAGGACTTTAATCTAACTTTGAAAGGAATTCTTTAATCACCTGATTATCTTCAACATGATTAATATTATAATCTAAAATCTTAATTAGGTGCATAAATAGATTCAGTAGTTAAAAGAGTTATTGTATGTAAGTTGGCATTAACGCTTTTTAGGCAACGATTAGATTTATCACCGCATAAAAAGATATGTCGGAACCGGAATTCGAGCGTACAATATTTATAGCTATACTCGAACGAATGATACTTTTATTAGCTCGCTGCCCAATGTTTATTGGAAAACGCCCCGCGGTTTGCATGTAACAACATAATCGAATCGTGCATATGATTATTTTGCACTTTCATTTATAATTCAGAAGGCTCATCTTCCATGCAAATAGTCATGATAAGCTTGACATTCAGCGATGCAAGGCCGAATTCTGTGTAGGAGACGGGAAGGCAATAAATTTGTACATTACGCGGCTCTAGTATGTTAATGCTCTGATTAACATAAGTTAACGCTTCAAAAAAGTTGTAAATCAATTAAAGTTTTGTTGACGACTTTGTGAAAAAAGCTTGTTCATCGCTTTGTTTGGAGAATTAGGATTACTTTAAGATGAACAAGAATTATTATAGTTATATATGCAATATACAGCCTCAAGTATGTGTGTCACGTAATTTTCTTTTTACCCAAAAACTTCGCTGAGAAAGGATGCAGTTTGCACTTTGTTATTTTTTACTCCGATCCCTGAATATGTAAATGCAAGAATCGGATCTCGGCGACGAATGCGTATTCACTGAATAAAAGGTCGTGATCGATCTGATCTAGTGTGAGGAAGTTATTTTATCGGACTTTATCGGAGTTGGCGTTAAAGAATTACTTTTTTTTCTATTGTAAATAGGTAAAAGGCCTTCTTGGTGGTTTGAATTTGGAATAAGTTTATGAAAAAAAACTTACTCAAAATCGTATTTGTCCTCCTTGTAGTTGTGGTTTTGCTTGATGATCTTGATTCCATTGTTCTTGTAGTATCCATCTTTGTAGAAGGGGTTATCTTCACCAGGATACTGGATCAGCCTGTACTGGTCTACTGAGGCCTCGCCAACGTAAGGCTCGTAGTCATGGGTGTAAGGTCCATAGCCACCGTCGTAAGGGTTGTCAATGTGGATGTAAGGGTTCGGGATGTGGATGTATTTTCCCTCATTGCTGGGAATATATCTGCGAAGAAAAATATTTGTTTAGCATTTTTTACAGTTGAGTTTTATGTTCTTACGGGATTTAAAACTGCAGTTTTGACAGTTTTTCGTCTCGGATTTCGGAGACGGAATTAATAAAATCGCTAAATCTGATCCACTTCGAGTTGAAATCTGGTTTCCCGTTTAAATTGGAGGTATTTTTAGAAGTTTTGTTGTTGTTCCAGGATTAAGTAGACTTGGCCTACTTCCGCTTCTAGGTACTCTGATATTTTATTTACTTGAATTTTAAAGTAGTTTGAAAACTTTCAGCGGCTTAGCAAGAATTGTTAAGTTGAATAGGTAGACTAGGGTAAACTAATGATAATTTAAATGCAGGTATTTCTAAGTTGAGGTAAACAGATAATAATCTAGAATGCAGACTGCTGAATGTCTAAATAAATACAAACAAGTTGTTGGCATTTACTTACTTGCCATCGTCTCCATATTTGTATGGGTTCCATCTACCGTCTTCGATTGGGGAGCTTGCCACCACGGCGATGCATACTGCAAGCACGATCTGTAAATATTTTTTAATTTGGTTACTTGACTTGATTTAACACTCCAATAGAATAGGTACAAAAAGTGTAGATATTTAGTAACAATTTTAATATTTAATTTTATTGAAAACAAAACAAAATATTAAAATTGAATGTGAAAAAAAAAAATACAATTTAGTTACAAAAAAATTATAATGGTACGAACCTCCAAAGACAACATCCTGACTATTCACTTCACGAAAGCTCGAAAAAAAATATTGTTGAACAACTTGAACGTTACAGTTCTTCAGGCCACTTGTCACTGCAAACGAACTTGATATCACAATGCGGAAATTTTTAAATTCACGGTCACTCTGCTGTCCGTGTGTACACTCCTTAGAGGATTTCAAATCGTTGTGTTGATTTCGAAATCGACGGTTCGCTTTTATATAGTTGCAACATCAAGTCATCTCTTCTGCGGGAATACAAACACAAGCGCGCGTTTGTGCGTCATACGTACCTACACACACACATCGTACGCATTCTTTTATCATCTTTGCATACCATTGTTGGTCAGAGTTACTTTATTGGGGTATCGGTGTCATATAGAAAATTATCTTCGCCTTTAAAAGCACTTAACTAATCACGGATGCTCGCGAAATTACACTTGGTGGTGTTTTATGAAAAATTACACTTACGTGCAATGATGGGCGGATTGTTTAAATTGTTTATTTTTTAAAATCTGGATGACAAAGAATGTTTTTCCAAACTACGTGATTCACCTCTGTGGGGACAAATATTTTGGATGTCCTCGCGTAATCCTGCCTTATCTGTATACTCGTACAATTACGGTATAACAATAAACAATATGTTTTTTACTTCATATTTGCTATTTATTTGGGTTTCGATTTTATTGTGAATAAATAATTATAAATGGGCAATTATGACAATATCGTTGTCGTGGCGATGTTAAGTGTTGTTTTAACTGTGTTTATTTTTTAAATAGGTTCAAATTAAAACTTAAATTAGTGCGTGTTTCTTCGCGGTGTTGTGCGCTCTTTTCTTCTAAGATATTCTAAGTGTTATAAAATGCAGTATTATCGTAGCTTACATAATTACTACGTTGCTCAGTAGTGGGGCTAATTTTTAATGTATATTACTGTAATTATGCAGTTTGTAATGAGGATCTTGACTCGTAGAAGGTAAGTGGGTGACAGAAGGCATACAATTACGTATAGGATGTATATTTACGATTATGTTGACATCAAACCATCTTAGCTAATTACATTTGTTGAATATGTGCATAGTTGTTACAAATAGGTATTGTGAGTTACATAAGTTAAGGTTTTCTTCAACAATAATTTTACTTATTCATACACGTGTCGAAAAAATATAAATATTTTTTGCTACATTTTCATGAACTTACAATGAAGATGAAATCATAATTTTCCCATCTGCAAAATGTTTTGCACGTGTTTCATACAAAATTGAATGTTTATTATGCAAATAGCTGTTTGGCAGACATATGAATCAATTTAATTGGAACTGGACTACTTAGTAATCCTTTAATGAATGAAATAATAATTAAAAAGCGACATTATAATATTATTACCTACACTTTATTTACACGCATTCTTAGGTTGATCACTGCAGAATTTCATTTTGACAAGTGTCACTATTTTAAATATTACGAACTATGGTAAAAATGTGGGTTTATCCGTACATTCTCTATACAACAGTATAACAAATTGATAAAGAATGTTTATTAGAGAAATCAATGAACACACCGGACTGGTGATAAATCTAAATATTTAAAGAAGCGAGATTAATTGTGACGCTAAGCTTTGTAAATATTTTCTTTTAATCGTGTGTGGTATGTGAAATTGAATGTTTAACTCTTTAATAAATAGATAATAAACGTTTTCACTTGTAGTTAATAGTACTTAATAAGTCACTTTGTTAAGGAAGGTCAGTGCCATTTTTTATAAACCATTTTTTCCTAAGATTTTTTTGAACTGAGAAGTTGGAAGATAATAAGCCTATTCTATGAGAGTAATTAAAAATGTTGAGTCATTTTGAGAGGCTAATAGATAAAAAACCGCATTTTAAGGAATTAGGTTAGGTTTAGCAAAAAGACAAAAAATATTATGACAAATAAACCTAATCTAGATCACAAACGTTTTGTTGATCTATTTAATAAAAAAATCTAAGCATAAAATAAAAGTAAAACAATACTTTTTTGTTTGACTAAAGTTCAAGCATTTTTCAATTCATGTAGTATATTATTTTTTACTTAAGTATGTTATGTCCGATTCAATCTGACAGATATGAAGTTCTGATTAATGATGAATCTTGATTCTACTTTGGTATCTGTATTGTTTATTGGGTCTGAAAGAGGTCAGTCATTTCTGAAGCACTGTTAATGCCTAGGGCAACTTTTGTTCACGTCTATAGGGTTTTTATATATTGCTAGATATAAGTATTTGGTATGGGTATAAAGTGTAAAAAGGTTCAGCATTAGAGGGAATAATTTTTATAGTCTGAAATTCGAGAAACAAACCAGTAGATGTGTTCAATTTCCTGTAACTTCCACGATGAGATAGGCACCTATATGATGTTTTGAAAACATTATTATTTTAATCAATATTCGGAAATACTAACCAACAACAATCATAATTTACTCAGAATTCATTAAATGCTACGGGAAGAACTCAACAATATTAAATACCCAAACAACAACATATTTCAGGAAGCCAGAGGTCAAAGGTTTCGAGCTTATCAATACTCAACTTAAGAATTCGTCATCAGAATTCTTTATAACATTCCGATTGCCGACATCACGATATTATAATTCTGTTGAACAAATCCATTAATACTAATGTATCTATTTGTGTCCGGTTTTCAAGAAACAAATATTGACGATTGTCTCCGCGAATCAACCCTGTTTATTTATCGCCAAATACCTGAGATTATTATGTGACATTCCTGGGAAAATTTTGTCGGTTGGCGCCGATGACGCAGTGTATGGCGCCAACGGGTGCTCCGGTTTTACATAATTTATTAAATTATTTTTTTATTCAACTTTTAAGACATCTGCTACTTAACTGTAGCAAAGTCTCGCAGTGTTTTGATTTTGTTGGTATGTTAAGGAGACAAACATTTATTTCAAGAATGTTGTTATGCTCAGTCTATATTTGAGCGTGCCAATTTAATTAATCGTTTCAATAATCAAATAATATTATGTTGATGTCTCTATTCAAAATGTACTTTTCCATGTTTACCAAAATTCATTATTAATTTTGCGCTTTATCGTGTTATTTTTTTTTCGTTTAAATAAAATAGATAAACGTTTGGAATTCCAACACTTATTGACAAATATATGATAAGAACATATATTATGTTTACCTTATTCGGTTAATTAATGGGATAACAGTAGCTAACAGTAGCATTTAGATGCAAAAACGAAAAGTTAATGGACGTCCAAAGTTATTTCGAAAATATACACACGAACATTGGTATAGCACCTGATCAAAACTGGATATAATAATTATATCTTTTATCGATTTATAGAATACTAATTTATTAATGTCTACGAACTGAATGACTGAGATCCAACTAAATAAAAACTATATTAGCTATTCGTATATGGTCACATTATTTCAGTATGTTAAGAATTTTGTCACCCGGATCCTTTTGTCAAAGGAATTCGGTTTAATTGTTTTTAAATCGATCGACCCAAATCAGTTCATATATTAAGAAAATTATGCAGTTTTTAATAAGTTATGTTGTTTCAACGTTTTTATTTGTATTGCGAATTTTTGAAATCATCGATTTGCCAGATATTATGTTTGTGGTTCGTCCCTTTATTAATTGTTGTCATAAAAACCCAGATGAATAATTTGATACTCTTGGTAATTCTGTGAAATTAGTAATCCAAGCCTTTTTCGAATAGGTAACATAACTGTGGCTTACAGCCAGTTTCTTCATCAAAAGTAAAAGCCAAAGTAAAAGTCAAAGTAATGTCTAAAGTAAAAGTAACGGTCAAATTCATTTTTTCTATTAGTTTTGCTGTCACTTTAGCCTTGGAAAAACGAATTTGACTGTTACTTTTACTTTAGACATTACTTTGACTTTTGCTTTTAATGAAGAAACTGGCCGTAAGTCTTTAGGCAGTATTGAGTTCTCCAACGGTGAATATTATTTTTAGCTCTTTTTTATTTCCGTTGAATGTAGTAATTCCATGTTGAACTTTATGTCACTGATGGAAAATAGTATAATTTTTTAAAAATGTATCTATTTTGTTCTCGGGAAGAAATACCGTGTATCAGTTTAATTATGAAATTATTTTCCTTCCTAATTCAATACATAAGTAAGTACATATACACAAAATTACGAAGTCCCAAACATTATCTGATATTCCAGAAATGTACTCGTCTTCTTAAATTGTACCTTAATGCGTTAACAGGTCAAAAAGCTTGGAGCGTCATCAATTACACTTATTTATCGTCCTTAAACAATTCAATCAATGCGTGACCATTATCACGTATCTATACTAATATTATAAAGCTAAAGAGTTTGTTTGTTTGATTGTTTGTTTGTTTGTTTGTTTGAACGCGCTAATCTCAGGAACTACTGGTCCGATTTGAAACATTCTTTCAGTGTTAGATAGCCCATTTATCGAGGAAGGCTATAGGCTACTTTTTATCTGGGTTCGTGCAGAGGTTCCCACGGGATGCGGGTGAAATGTTTTATAATTCTAGGACCGTCTCTCACTTTGCATCTAAATCGATGGAAATGTTCATCAAACATGAACGTTTAAGCTCTACCTAGAATATTGTGGTCATATTTCGCTTCACATAAATCATCATCTACCCAGTCTTTTTCCAACCAAGTATGTTGGGGTTGGGTACCAGTCTAATCGAGTGCAGCTGAGTACCGGTGTTTTACAAGGAGCGACTGCCTATCTGACCTCTTCAATCCAGATGCCCGGGCAACCCAACACCTTCGGTCAGACCAGACGGTTGTCAGACTTATTGGCTTCTGACTAAGCGTGACGGCTGCTGTCCCGTGATAGCTGGGACCTGCATGTTATCGTTCCCTCTAAAACACGGTAATTGATGCCCAAGATATACTTAGAAAGTATATACAAACTTAAAAATTTACATTGGTACTTGCCTGACATAGTACTGAACCCACACTCATACTTGTGAAATTGTTTATTTATCACGACTTCTCTACCTAGAATATCGTGGTCATATTTTCGTAGGACACAAATCATCATTTAATTATATCTATTGATAGTTCGAAGAAGATGATCGGATATCCTACAATGTCAATCGCTACTAAGAAAACGGTGCGTATGGGAAAGTCCTTAGGCCAGATTAGTTGAATTCAACTTATTTGAGAAATATCAAGTGACGAAGACAATCTTGAAAAAGTCCCGTGTTGATTCAGATACAATATTTTTGTTTTTGCATTAGATGTTGCATAAATTAATCGATGATTCGAGAAAATCGTATTTGTTAAATCGTTATGTGCCAATCGAGTCGAGTTCACATTTCGATAATTTCCGTAAGTAATTTCGAACATTTTCGTAAGTAACTGAAATTGATGTGTATTACATATTGTCAGAATTTGTAAAGGTCATTGACCTTTGTTCGTGTAAACGGTACCAACTTATCTTTCGAATATTGTTATCGAACTGAATTTGTACCGCCATAATAACGGTTTCGTTAAAAGTGAACTATCATAACATCGATATTTTGCATGACTGTAGGTATCGAGTAAGTTAACTTTTTTGTAGTAAGCCAACTCTCCAACCTCTAGTTTTTTTAGTTGCTAGAGGTACATACTTAATTATTTTAAGGGCAAGAATGCAGCATATTGTCGTGTGATTTTGACAAAACTACTTTATTCATCTTTTGAATAGAATAAAAACTTAAAATATTAATTGATAGTCTGCTAGATCTAACATTAACTACCATACAGCCTTTTTTAATCGCTTCGCTATGTAACAGTTGAATGGAACACAGATGAGCTGACAATCTTATACATTTACATTGTTAATAAAGGCAAAGATTCATCTGGAAAGGATAAAATGCAAAACATTCAACGTTTAATTATTGTAATTAATGAAACATACATGACGCACAAACACGCTTAGAACAAAGTCACACATGAAAAGTAATCGGACAATATTACAAATCTATACTAATATTATAAAGCTAAAGAGTTTGTTTGTTTGTTTGAACGCGCTAATCTCAGGAACTACTGGTCCGATTTGAAAAATTCTTTCAGCGTTAGATAGCCCATTTATCGAGGAAGGCTATAGGCTACTTTTTATCCGGGTCCGTGCCGAGGTTCCCACGGGATGCGGGTGAAACCGCTGGCAGAAGCTAGTCTATACTAATATTATAAAGCTGAAGAGTTTGTTTGAACGTGCTAATCTCAGGAACTACTGGTCCGATTTGAAAATTTATTTCAGTGTTAGATAGCCCATTTATCGAGGAAGGCTATAGGCTACTTTTTATCCCGTTACGGGAATTAGTTCCGACGGGATGCGGGTGAAACCGCTGGCAGAAGCTAGTGTAATCATATACTTACCTGAAATCACCTGTTACTCATTGTTAAAACATTACAGTGAACCCAACCAAACGATTAATTAAAATATTGGTAAAATTATTACAATTTAAGAGTACTTGCACACTGCAACTGTAACTTTTAGTCGGCCAATAGTTTGTTTATCCTCAAAATTCAGTATGAAGATGAATGGTGGTCGCAGATTACAGAGATTTCGTATTTAGCCGGTATCGGGTCGACTGTAAACTTTGATTGAAATTCTTCTTCTTTCGTGTCGATGACATGTCATATATTGAGACTACACTATGTCAGCCCAATATGCCGCCACAGCGAGAGCACGGCCGGATGCGCTCATTAAGTCCTCCCGCGAGCAAGTTTCAGGGCACAGTCGACATGCGATTAGGTGGGACATCATTGGAATGTAGATTTGCTTTTAAAATAAAATTTACAACCATCGAGTCAATTTAGTCTGCAGTGTGCAAGTACTCTAAAACTGACTGGTTTTGTATGACGAATATTTTAAATGTTTCCTTCAACCTTTGATTTTTAGGGTTCCGTAGCCAAAATGGCAAAAACGGAACCCTTATAGTTTCGTCATGTCCGTCTGTCCGTCTGTCCGTCTGTCACAGCCGATTTACTCGGAAACTATAAGTACTACAGTGATGAAATTTGATGGGAATATGTGTTGTATGAACCGCTACAAAAATATGACACTAAATAGTAAAAAAAAGAATTGGGGGTGGGGCCCCCCATACATGTAACTGAGGGATGAAATTTTTTTTTTCGATGTACATACCCGTGTGGGGTATCAATGGAAAGGTCTTTTAAAATGATATAAAGTTTTCTAAAAAACATTTTTCTTAAAGTGAACGGTTTTTGAGATATCAGCTCTCAAAGTCGTAAAAAGTATGTCCCCCCCCCTCTATTTTTATAACTACGGGGTATAAAATTCTAAAAAAAATAGAGGTGATACATGCTAATTAACTCTTTCAACGATTTTTGGTTTGATCAAAGTATCTCTTATAGTTTTTGAGATAGGTTGATTTAACTGTAATTTTGGTTAAGTTATTACGGAACCCTTTGTGCGCGAGCCCGACTCGCACTTGGCCGGTTTTTTCTTTGAACAATTGTGAATCAATTTTATAGTCTGTGAATAATTGTATTAAGGGTCAATAAATGCATTCAGTCACAATGCCCTTTTCTGATTTCAAAGGATTTTGATGACTATGTTAGTTAGGCATAAATTGACAGAATCTGAGTTTTTAACAATAATTTATGTATGGGGAAATCTGGCAAACAAACTGACTAATGTCATGAAATCCTCAGATAGCGGATAAGTTTTGTTTGTTTTTTTATTTATTTTTGTCATACATATTATATGCCTACTGTATACATCCTCTATTACGTTAATTGAAATTGTTTTACTTGTTTATTTTATAAAAGCCACAATGGTAAAAAATCTCAAAGGACACTTTTATCTTCTATCATTTTCATAGTCTACATAATGTTCTT
This sequence comes from Helicoverpa assulta, assembly GCA_963856015.1. NCBI lineage: Eukaryota > Metazoa > Arthropoda > Insecta > Lepidoptera > Noctuidae > Helicoverpa > Helicoverpa assulta. The sequence continues at coordinate 10,525,326 of CAWLCW010000014.1, read as the reverse complement.
TCACTTAAACATGTGTTACTAGCCTTTTTCCTGCGGTTTTAGCCACGTGCCGTGGGAACTACTGCCCTTACCGGGATGAAATATAATAGCTTATGTTACTCAGGAAGAGTGTAGCTTTTGAATTGTGAAAAAAAATTCAAACCGATACTGTAATTTCGGAGCTTTTAGGGTCCAAATAAACAAATGATAATGTTTCCTGTTTGTTACATTAGTACCTATAGATATTTTAATTTAAGTGACAAATAAGAGAACTAACACAGAACACTATGGAATCGAAATATTTTTGCACAAACATAATAATGTTCAAACAGATTTTCCGCCGATAAAACCTTTTTTCTTGAGCCGTCATAAAATGGACTAATTAAATTTTAGCACTTAATTATTTTGGCTAAAGTTCGAAATTTATTTTTTGGTCTTAGTTATTTTTATATCTCCGTCAAAGAATTTTAGTATGTCAACCTTTGTTTTAAATATTCTTTACGAGGATCGAACACTTAAGTTAGCCATAAAACAATTATTACATTGGCAATTAAAGGAGGTTTTATTTGGGTAGACTCTCTATGTTTTGGCTCGCTATAAATTATTTTTTTTAAAGTTTCCAATAAGGATTTACACCAAAGTTGTTAAGGCGCTTAATTGATTAATATTTGCATAGTGTGTGGTCTAAAAACATCAGAATTTCTTGAGGCTTATTCGTTGACTGTGACTTTAATATTGATGCATGTCTTAGAAGATAAATTAAAAACATGTGTAACATGTTGTTTTTTAATTTTTTGAAAATGCACATAATCATAAACATAAACAACACACAACATAATCTAAAAATACCCAATAAAATATCAATATTTACCTCCTTGTAGTATTTGATTAATTTATGCCCACTTCCTTCAAGAAATTAACTTACTTTCGATACAAGATTCGCATATAAAATTATTTCCGCTTCTTGAAGAGGAATTAATAAGCAGTAATAAAAACATAAGACACCCACTGTGTTTCATGACAGTTGACGAAAATAATTTTATTCACCCCGACACCACTAGTGAGGGGACATAAAATAATAAGCTATGACAAGAAATAATATAATAACAAGAAAGGGCGATGCAACAATGAGTAAACAGATTTTCAAAAAAGCGTATCACGCTAAACCTTTACAAGTATCACTTATCGCCTCCTTAGTGGCTTAGGCACAGCCAAATATTATTGCTTTGTAAAGTACGCCTACATTGTTTCAATAAAACGAACTAAAATTATTTTGTGTGCACCCGAATTCATATATGGGTAGGTCGTAAAGTCTGCTCGGGTCACCTCAGCCTTCGTAAACGTACTTAATGACAAAATGCCGACGTGCAACACTAAAATTTTGTATAATCGCATTAAAATCCTTCATAAATGTATTTAGCGTCGTCGTATACAAATCAGGAATATCTTAAATCGTCGGAGGTTTATGTTCGCGTTCAATTTCTTTAAAATATATTGGGGCAGTGGCCACTCGTAATACATTTAATGCGCCTGGAATGTTGGGAGGAACGGAACGGTACCGGACTTCGCCCAAATACGGTATGCGTTTTACTGCTTTTTATTTTCAAATGGTTATTTTACGTCGTCCTGCCTTTTTCCTTTATTATGTGAACGAAATTCGGAGCTGTTTCTATATGAGGCGTGGTATTAGGTGCAAAATGCAAGGCTTATATCTAAAGCGGTTTTGAAAGATCAAGGGTCTCTGGTGCTGGAGTTTTTAACATCTGAAGAGCAGTGAGGCAGATATGTAAAATCGATTGTTTGACTTTTGAGGGTCACGCTTGTTTTATGGCCCGACTCTCATCCCCAACTCACAATCTTACATAAAAACTATAGCATTGCATTTAGAATGTTGCTTAAAATCCTTATTCTTAATACTATTAGACATGGTTCTTACATTGAAGTATATCGGAATACATTTGAGTATAACTCGCTACACATCCTACAGTTTATGGGCCTTGATCGTAACCAAGACAATAAGCTGACTTGCCTAACGAGCAAAATATTCGTGGAATCACAGATTAATTCAAAAGAATATATGATTCACCACTATAGCATTTCTATTATTATATAGACTAGTATAAATGAACCTTAATTAAATCTCTTGAGTGCTGAGTAAATAAACATAGATTAATTATTATTACTCACATATAGATAATTACATGTATATATCTTTGTAAAAAGCAATAGACTTGTCATGTCGTGTCAGTCAAAAAAAGCAAGATATGTTCAATTAACGGATTATTAGAACTCGTTAGCACAACATAAAAATATATATTACTAGGCTATAACAGCAAAGTTCTAAAGGCACAATATTCCAATTCAAACTCGAAGAACTTTCAAGACTTGAGGATCATAATTGCCAAAAAACAAAAAAAAAATGTCATTTATTGTCAATCTTGGTTGTAGGCTTGAAATTCATGAATAAGTAGATAAAATCAAAACAGGCAAAGGTATCAAAAAAGTTTTATTTACAAAACCGCATTTTAATCGATAGGCTTCGCCAATGAAGATCTAGTTTATGGTGACAGCTTTCCCTCATCTACATTCATATCACCGTCAAAACAAACCATTATGGAAATACCTAAAGTGCCCAATAACAATACTTTTCGATTTCTACTCTATATACATAATATATATTGTTTGCATCCTGGTATCTATGCTAATAAATGTTACATTTCCTTATTATTAGCATAATTTATGACTTATTTGCGTATTTTTAGTGCAAACGGTATTTTTATATGAGACGCTCCTTCTAAATTCCATTATTTATGAAAGAAGGCGTTAGCTTCATTAAAATAGCAAACAAACAGTTTGTGATCAAATTAGGTGATAGCAAAACAGTTACTTTTATGATTTTTATATCGATTTTTATGGCGCAGCAACGCCCTCTGTGAAGCGTTTTTAAAATTGTTCTGGTAATGAAAATTATCATAATTGATAATAAAGTTTTAGTAGGTACTTTATCAATTAGCCGTAACGAAATGCTTTTATTGCTAATTAAATTAAATGTTGTTTAATGTTGAACAAATAAACTTTGTGGTGTTTGGCTATTAATGACGACCTATTGATCTCATTTTTATGGTTTTGACGTCTATGTTATAAAAATACGACCTTGAGAATTTTCTAAATATTTTTGTAACTAACTTTTAGACTTTATTTTTATTTAAGTATCGTTAAAGTTACATGGACCTACTTGCAACATATGCACTTCTAATTAATACCTGAAAACTTTAATATTCAAACTATATTTTTATGTGAATTAAAAAATTCAGATAATATAATGGTAAGTCCATTATATTACATTTATTAAAGCGTTCAAATCCTGCGGCTTAGATCGGGACACCCAGATGTGGACCAGCGACCGCAAGTAGGCGTAGTCTTTAATATCAATAAAGATCTCACATTAACTGCCGGTGCATACACAAAGATAATAATTTGCTTCAATAAATAACACCTACCGTCATAATCATAAATCTTTCTACTCATTTCCTACGCTTGCTCAAATAAAAAAAAACTTAAGTGCTTTTTTCTGTTAAGAAAGTTAAGAGTTCGTATATTTTACTAAAGCCCCCAAAAGTTTACGCTTCTTAGAACCTAAGGCCATAATCCAGACAATAGAAACCTCTTGCATTCCATTGCTCGTTAAGTTTTATAGTTCCGTCGTAATTTAGAAGGAAAGGCACAATGTAATATAAAACTTTGTTTATTTACTGGAGAATGTTTATAATCCTTATAAATTATATGGTTATTGTCGACTAAACAAATCAATTAACAGCTTTCACAATTCATTTTACTTTGACCTACTTTTGAAGGACTTTTATGCCGAAACAATGATTTTTGTCGCCTAGATGTTAACTTCGATAATGTAAAGTAAACAGTAGAATAATTTCCATTGTTTAGTGCCCGTTTATATAAAGAAGATACAAAAATTTCACGTACTGTATTCAGAAACATGATCCAGTAACTGTACTTTTGAATCGGCGACCCACACTTATTCAAATAAATGTGTTACGGCAAAAAATGTTTGGAATCGTGCCTATAGTAAATTAATCAAATGATAAATTCAAGATAAGCTTGGTTTTTCGATGCAGTTACTGTAATTTGTACACATCAAACCCTTTTATCGATACAAGAGCTTAACATTGCTACCAAGACAATAGATTTTAAATTAAAATTAAATAATATATATTTTTTATTTGTTATAGGTATGTAGAAGTTACTTAGAAATAGATAATTTATACTTACTTATAATATAACATTATATAAAGTAGCACTAGTTACAGAAAAGATGAGAAGTAGAAGATTGTCGTGGTATTGGCATGTAATGAGAAGGGATGATACGCATGCAACAAAGTGTGTGCTAAGTATGAATGTAGATGGATGGAAAGGAAGAGGAAGATCTAAGAAAAGATGGATGGATTGCCTGAAAGATGATATGAATAGGAAGGGAGTGAGTGTCAGTATGACGAGTGACAGGGGAAAATGGAAGAAAATTACATATTGCGCCGACCCCAAGTAAAATTTGGGAACAGGGCAGGAGAAAGAAAGAAGAAGATAATATAACATTATAATTTATAAATGCCAACTGTCCTGCAAAATTTACGAAGTCGATTAAAACGAGGTAGGTACACAGATAGTCCAGGGCCTGAGAAATGACATGAGCTACAAAGGCATGAACGATTACTTTGGTTTTTGATCGGATTGTGTTTTCCAGTAAAATCTAATGACTCACTTTTGTTACTTCGATTTATACATCAATTCTATCTACTAACCGTTTCCTACAGTTTCAACTGCATCCCGAAGACACTTCGTCCTTAGATAAAATTTAGCCTTTAGCACCTGGGGGACAGTGTAGTGTAACCAGGGAAAGAATTGTTTAAATAGCTTCAGCAGTTTCATAGCTTTTGAGGTACTTACGAACAAACAAATATTACCTATTAGTAAAATTAGATAAAGATAACATATTCTTAGTAATAACAAATTTGATAAAAAACTGCCTGTTACGCCTATTACAATCACTCTCCATTTCAAACAAGGTGATGATAAAGTAATTTATTTTCTAATAAATACTTTATTCGTTGATTCCGGTTTTATAGGCCTATAACCATTTATTTTACTTAGAGATCTAGAGGTACATATTAAATACAAGGGAAATTAATTTAGATCGTAATTTGTATGAGTATCACACAAATTGAGTAAGCTTTGACTTTAAGTAGTATTTATAGTTATAGAAAATTGATGGTTAAATTATTAAAATGTTATACAATACACATTTTTATGATTAAGATTATTACATCTTGTATGAATTATGGCCCAAGTGCCCACAGACTCTTTCGAGAAATCAGTAAGCGATTAGTGGAGTCCACTCGTGACCAAAGGGCTGGCCTATACTTCGGCCAAAGGATATGCATTGCCATCCGGCGTGGCAATGCAGCCAGCCTTTTGGGCACGATCCCCGCTGACAGCGATGCGGATGAATTTTTTTATACTTAGTTTTAATATTTCGCCCTTTATTATTTTTGTAAATGTGAAAGTCTGACAATAAATACCTAACCATCTATGTATATAAAAGTAAGTCTAAAATACATTGTTTACATACGTTGATTATAAAAAAGGAAGATGAAGATTCATTTATTTTTCCGCTTTTCGAGCTTCGTATAAATGCAAATGGTAACTAAAAATCCGTACTAACACTATTTCCCGAAAAAATATATAAATAATTGATATTTCTGTGTCCTTGTTAGGCGTTAAAGATGAACAGATTTTGGTAATGAGTTGCTGGTACATTAAGACATAGCATGCATCATAAGCTGCCTAGCCTTCTTCCAACATGCGTTTGAAGTTTATTTCCCTCAAGATAAAAGTAGGAGCTTCGTGTAAAAGCTTCGACTAAATAATATAGCAAATAGGATAAAAACTTATTTAAAAAATATATAGGTAGGTATATTTTAACATGACGTTATATTGGTTTAAGATATTTGGCAACGGAAAAATATGCAAAAATAAAAAATAATATATTTGACGGCATAGCCTTGTCACCTACCCAATATTAATTAATATTGTTTACAAATGAAATTTGATTTATGTTTTGATGGAAAAAAATCAATAATCACATTCCTATGCATAACTTTGTTGATTGTGTATTATTGTCAAAACTATAAAATTGCAAAATTCTTTAATTAATAATAAATTATGAAACGCGCTTCTTCAGTGGTTATTTTAAATCAAACAAATTACATTAAAAATTCAGATGAGATGATGTATGTACAATACATAAGTTATGTGGCGAGTTAATTGGCCAGTGTTATTTTGTGTATTTTCTCGAAAAAATTACACATAGGACTAGGACTATCCTACTACTATTATAAAGGCGAAAGTTTGTAAGTATGGATGTATGGATGTTTGTTACTCTTTCACGTAAAAACTACTGAATGGATTTGATTGAAATTTGGCATGTAGATAGGTAATACCCTGGATTAACACATAGGCTACTTTTTATCAACACACCACGCGGGCGAAGCCGCTGGCGGAAGCTAGTTGGAAATATTTTTTCAAGGTTGATTTATTATTGCAAGTTTCGTAAGAAACAAGGGCTTAATGCCATATAGGTACTTAACTTAAAATAACAAATTAACTTGAAATAGATGTACTTTAATCTTGATATTTCATTATAAGTAACTGTTTAAGATTATCTCTGATAACGTGTAGAATCCTCATAATATTGCGTCTTAAAAAAATATAAATAACATTATTTAAATAAATTTTTGTTTGTTCATCACTAAAGCGAAAATAAAGGTCATGGCGGTGTCACAAAGTAGGTTAACTTTGTTACATTTGCAATTATTATTAGACCATTCGAATAATCTGATTAGTAATTAACATACAGAATTATTGTTGGCAAACAAGTTATAGCATTTGAAAATAAAATGCCAGGTTTTGCTATGTTTCGTTTATTGACAATTTTATTCAAAAAGAACTAGATCAAGTCAGAAATGTATGAAGAAACTGCTTTTGGTAGCGATGCAAATTTTCATATCACATACTTACTCTGAAATTATTGACTGTTGATTATATTACTATACCTTTGTTCATTGGCTTATTTTTTTAATTAAAATAGTAGGTACAAAAATGGTAGTAATTATCACATGTAATTTTATACTTAAACTAATTACTCTTTAGTGCAATATACTCATTTTGCAATTGATCGCGGATCTGGGATTGCATAATTACTAATTAATACATACAATATTAATTCGCAAATAATTATGACCAGTTTTATAAATATTATTTTAGTATATTTGATTAATTGGCAAAAATACGATCATTCGATTTAATGAAGTAATCAAACAGTAGCCATTTGAGTAAAATAATTGAATTTTATAATTTAAATAAATGGATCATCTATCAACGCATTTTATTTAAATATATATTGACTATTTGAATGACTGGCCTGGGGCTGTTTGAACAAACCGCCTTGACTTACTGTGAGTTCAAAATAAATCAGGCTTGTTAACTAGTTCTTATAAGAACTCATCAATTTTATTTTTTGACTAGGTTTCGCCAGCGGTTGCACCAGTGTCCCATGGGAACTACTAAATCACACTCATATAAAGTAGCCTTCCTCGATAACTCTTCAAATCGGACCACCATTTTCTTTTCTGGGATAAATGCATTTTAAGAGCTTGGAAATTAACATGATATTTTTTAGGATCTTTCAAAGGGGGAGTTATGATGGTCCTTGACTTGTAAACTTCTAGTTTCAAAAGTTCATTACTTCATATTGTTTAGAGTACCTGTTCACATACTTGTATATACCGTAAGTTTACATCCTTAACAGGAGTCGTCAACCTTAAAGCAGGAAATAAATGGTTATTATTTATTGAGGGTCCCAACTCCATCTTAAATTTCAAAACAACTCCAAAACGCAGTATTTACATTATGTTAGCGTGATTTGTAATAATTTAACATTTCTTTTTGTTGTGTAATCTTAAGCTTACAATGATTTGACATGTTGTCTTTGGGTATTAACGATTGATTAATAAACAAACCTTTTTTGATTAACAAAAGACTTTAGTCATACTTCAGTCAATAAGATTCAACAGTGATCAAGAGTGTACAATTAAAACGTGCATTGCCCCCAAAAGGTTCGATACCTGCGAAATTCGACGTTATCTAAAATGAATTTGAACGGTTAACCTTACCGTCTGTCAGTTGAATTCAAAAAGAAAGGGCCCACAAAAGAGTTTGAGATACTTTTAATAGGAGCAATTTATGATAATTATCAGTTGGCCTTTTATTCGTTGAGTAACGGCCTCTTCTTGTCTTATAAATGAAGCAATTTTAGCTCGTGATATGTACTTGGTTATTTTAATATGTCAACAAGAAATATAGGTACCTATGTTAATTCATGGCTGGCGTAAGCCATGGTCAAGACAGCCGTACTTTAGGCGCCACACGAATCATTAGGAATTACTTCTACGAAACCAATATTGACTTAGAAAATCATATTTTATTTGTTTAAAAATGATTGTGAAATCTTGTTTTTAATTCGAATAAAATGTCAAAGATATGAAACCGCAAAAGCAATACCATTAGTGATCATTATTAGTTCGATGGCGCCTAAATACTTATAAATAAGGTGTGTAACAGTCACGGTATGGCATTTAGGTATAAAGTTTTCCTCGAAGTATAGTAAACAATATATTTCCTATGAGTATAGGTAGGTATTTTGATTTCGGCGTATGTCACCTTAGCACTGAATAGTAATGGGTTCGTAGAAAAATATGGTATTGTTTATTTATATTAAACTAGCTTTTGCCCGCGACTTCGTTCGCGTGGAATAGTGACTTCCGGCAGATTTTTGGTTTGACCAATAGATGGCGCTATATGTCCGGAATACATTTTATTTTTTATTTTCATTTTTTTTTGTAATAAAAACTATCCTATGTCCTTTCTCAAGCTCCAAACTATGTCTGTACCAAATTTCACACAAATCGGTTCAGTAGTTTAAGCGTGAAGAAACGACAGACAGACAGACAGACAGACAGAGTTACTTTCGCATTTATAATATTAGTTAGGATTATTTTACCTTAAATCACGAGGGTTACTTACCAATTGGTTCTAAAAGTTTAAAGTTAACAACCTTAGGTCAAGTTAGCCTTTCTACTGAACATTTCAGTATTGTAGGTACGTGCAAAAATCTATTTTTTTCTATCATCGACATCGAAATTCAATAAGACTTTTTTCTCAACTGTCAATGCTAAACTGAAACGCTCATAGGCTTTTTTCTGTAGACCATACTATGCCGAAACCGAAACATGCTTACTTATTTACTCTACAACACTTATTCACGAGCTACTAAATCATCAAATTAGTTCAAGAAATCAAGAAAAAGTAAGTTAAAACAAAGCAACTTTTGATATGTTTGCTTTATACGAATTAGGCTTTAATGCTGCAATCTATACTAATATTACCTCTATAAAGCTGAAGAGTTTGTTTTTTTGTTTGAACGCGCTAATCTCAGGAACTACTGGTCCGAATTGAAAATTTCTTTCAGTGTTAGATAGCCCATTTATCGAGGAAGGCTATAGGCTACTTTTTATCCCGGTACGGGAAGTAGTTCCCACGGGATGCGGGTGAAACCGCTAGCAGAAGCTAGTAAAGTATAATTGATCAGGATTAGTCATCAAGTCATGTTTCTATGTACTTTTTGCGTTCTCGAGTCAACACATGCGCGTCAATAGACTTTTGACAACAAGTGCATTGTAAGATACTCTTGTGGATCTATTGATGAGTTAAGTTTTAATTTACAACAAATAACTGTGAGTAAAACATACGTACCTAATAATAGTTATCATATTTTCTATTTCAAAACCATATGTCTCAATATTAAAAAAGTACGGATCAGACATTTTCTTATCAACCCAGGCATCCTATCTACAGGCAGGCACCTCAACTTTGTTTTTCATTATAAAACCGTTCAATGCAGTACTTGTACCCACCACAAAATACTTAAGTTATCTTATTTTAAGTTACTAATAGCAATTCATTAACATCTGACCTGTATAGTTATCTATTTTTTATCGAAATAACCATGTTTACATCAATGAAATGCGTTCATGTTTTTGTGCACTTTGTATTTCACGCATAAAAAATATGTACCTACAACAATACAATGAAATTAACATAAATCTGTCTGTTCCCATCCAAGCCAATTGTATCATCTCGTCCTTCACACGTTACTTCTTATTTAATGTCGGGTTAGACCTTCGTGGGCAGAATCAGGTCGGTGCATAAATAATGTCCTGCTGTATAATAAAAAACATTGTTTTTTGATAATGCCTAACCAATATATTTATGATCGATAGGTATAAGACGTGATTAGGTACGAAACACCCGATATATACATAACCAACAACGAATGTTTGCCTTAAACACAAACACCCATTAAAAAAAACGCTTTAAATATATTTTTAAGACAGTATCGTGCTGGTCTCATCTTATCAAATAATTTCCAACTTACAACTACAATTTTCCAGTCACTTAGCAAATTGATAAAATCTTTTCTATTTTCGACCTCTATTCATATCGGTCCTTCACCTAGAAAGTCGCGTGTCCTACGAGAGTGCGAAGTTCGTCAGTAGAATTCACAGAGGGATCAACATGGAGAACAAAATGACTAGCGGATGTGCCATAACGGAAAATCTCCTAAGAAAGCAGCGCGCCAAAATGCGGGAAAAGTGGGGGACGAGGACCTGTTACTGTTTTCCTCCTTAAACGTCTTCTTTGGACCCGAACATTTTTTGAAATAACAAAAATCGTTGACAGATTTCTCAAAGAACCCAAAATACTCGTTACTTTATTCTTAACCGATTCCTTCGGACATGCCCGCCGTACGAATTTGACCTAGAAGAAGGCACCTGACGTACATGCCTTATCGCATCTCCACTCATCTTTCTTTACTCCGTGGGGATCAACAATAAAGTGCGCTTCGCTAAATATAGAGATAGTGAGCAAAGGCCGCGAAGAAGGTGACACCACATTGGGTCATGACCCTCAGCTTTAAGGAACTACAGATGATACATAAATATTTAGTAATGTGTAATGTTCTTTCACAACATGATTGTTCGGGATTGTCATGTATTTACGAGTACGTACATTCGTCCCTTTATGGTTCCTTCGTTAAGGTTGGCAGACGATTAAGTCTTATCTGTTGGAAAGTGTAATTTTGAATTATGGCACCAGAAAAGGACCTTTGTCTTAAGGCTATTTTAACTAACCTTTGAATTGTCATAACAAATAAACCCGCAAAAAAATATATAACAGTTTAGTATACATCTTTCTATATGGAAAACTAAAGCTAGGTACTACATACATACATCGGTTGTGTGCTGTTACTCATTTTCCAAATACGTTATTGATGCTTCACTTAAACAAACAATTGTGGGTTTCAATTGGCTCTTCAGTTTCATCGTTTTTGCTCTGATAACTTTAAAATATTGTTTTAATGCCCTAAACTAATATTTGCATTATTGTCATGTATAGTGTTTTGTTTGTAGATTTTTTCCTGAATCCTTTTTCGTTGCAGATATGCACGTACTTATTCTTGACGCTTCAATTGTTATTGTTTATAGTTCAGTGACCCCGCATCTGCAGTTTCAATTACCTGTGATAATATTAATTAAAGTGATAAGAGAATTATTAATTATCTTTAAAGTACTCGCTAAATATCGCTATTGGTGCACGACTGCTCGATAAAAGTGTTGTTTTTTTATTTCTTTTAGATGACTTAAAAGATGTGCTGAGTTTATGTATTTCTGTTGCCGCTATAACAACAAATACTGAAAACTAGAATAAAATTAATATTTTGGGGGGCTCCCATACAACAAACGTGACTTTTTGCTAATTTTTGCTCTGGTACGGAACCCTTCATGCTCGAGTCCGACTCGCACTTGGCCGGTTTTTTATTACCATGCTTAAAACATACGTTCGTTGCAACTCTGCTTACGAAGCTATCCTGTTTTGTTTCATTACAAACCCTTTCTTAACCAATGATTTTCATCAAATTACTCATACTTATACTCTTCATTAATCTTAGCACAAATTTCATAGTTTATGTAATTTGGGAGTTCATCTAAGGTCGATCTCAATTCAGCTTTGACAAATATCTGCAAATGGCATTAAACTCATAATGTTAAGCAATTTAGCTTTGAATCAATCAAATTGTTATATTCGTAAGATGCTTAAATGATAACATTCCATTAATAGTTAAATGGTTAATGGAATATTATTTAGAAGTCTCTGCCATTTATATTTATGACCCAGCAATTAATACTTTGTAATTATTTAGTTTGAAATAAAGACGAATCTTACTGACATCATGATATCGTAAAACATTTATTGGTATGATATTGTAACAAACTTGCAGAGCAAAATATCTTGAAACTGATCTCATATAAAATATCAATCGAATTTAGCAACTGCTAATTCGATCAGTTTTTACGATCTTCGTATAAAATACCAGACTATTTTACAACACCTAAATTGTGTCTTAACATTCCAATCAAATGCCAAAATTGATCGACTTCAGGTATTTTCAAGTAGTCATCATAATATTATCTACTCGGTAGGTAAGGTTCATAAGATGTTTTTCCTCTATAAGAACTCATGCTGAGTTCAAGACCAAGTTTGACAAATTGAACAAAGTCTTAATAAAAATATGAATTTTATCGTATTGCATTCTCGGCTCCGGAAAGAAGCGTCAACGTTTTAATGATCATTTTACTGATTGCCAGTAATTAGGGTTCACTTTTATTGTTGGAGCAGGTTTCATCAGAAACTGCCAGAATCTGCTGGCGATGTGATCGACCCTCAACCTGGCAGTTTATTGGGGAGCATCGGCTCTTTGGAAAAAAGAAATAAACTTGACAACGGAATGCGACCTTCGCGGCCGTCCTTACTCGAGATTTTGGCACCGTGTGTCGCGCCCACCAACCATGACATTTATTTCAAGTCTTCCTCTTTTTGTTCTAAATACGAATTATATGAAATTTGGGGTTCTGTTTTCAAAAAAGACGAATACCCAAAAAAGAAATTAGAAGTAGGTATAGCATTCTTCACGGCTGTCAACTTGATTATGAAGCTGTCAGAATACCGCAATGTGGTTACGAAAAATGAAAAGATAAATCAATGAAACATATTTTATGAGGCGCAGTGGACGTTTACTTCCATTAACAAAAAAGTTAATTTCAACCTTATAAAAAAACGTATGAGTATTTAGTTTAGATTTAATCACGTGCTTAATATTTTTGTTAAAATCAATCGGCCATTTTCTGTTTTCATAAGAAAAACATTGATTGGCTTATAAAGGCGCTACCGAATAACGATATAATTAATTAACGATCAAGTTTCTACAATAATTGTTCACACATTATGCTTAACAGCTGATTAATTACTACTTTAATATTGATCGACTATGTTAGCATTAAAAATTAATCTTGCGGTTCAGTATAGTTAATTAAATATTTTAAATTAAAAATATATTCGGACGAATCTACCAGATGTCTTCCCATGTCAAAATTTTCTTTATATTTAAGAGGAGTCAAAATTACAAAATAATTAATAGGTACTCCTGCTGTTTTATGAGTAATTTTTAACCCGTAATGTTTCTGGCGATAGATTGGTATTTTATAAGCATTAAATTGGAAGATTAAGAATTTGCAATTTGCATTTAAAAATCTTTTGATTGAACATTAATCTTGTCAATTATTTTTGATATCATTTTTGACCTTTATGTTATTATTGTTTCATTATTGTCAAAAATGAGCATCAATTATTTGGATCAAGGAAATATGTTATAACACATCTTTGTCATGGAAATATGGTTATTACAACACTTAATTAATTTCATAAACACATCAATATATTTTGTACAATAGGTAATATATTAAAAACATATTTTTTATCTTTAGTATCTCTTTCACTGTACTCTATATCAACACCACAAATAATAGAACAGAACTTAAGTACTGTGCATCATTTTAGAAACTATACCATGAATAACTATAGGTACAGAACCCTACTAATAAGCTCTGATATAACTTTTTTCTAACACGGAAACCACGACACTTGCTCACTAGTATTATAATATGTAAAGATATAAACTTTGAAAGCAAATCGTGCGCATCGGCTCAGAACATTCTATTCAACATTCTATTCCAATCTCATAATGCGGTTTCAATCAAGAATATAAAGCAAAGGTTTCTATGAAACGATTTGGACTTATCCAGAAGTACCGTCACAATCGAGGCCACCTTTTCAAGAGTTATTTACTCATAATAATATCTTCCTGTACCTATTAAACTCTCAATGTAGCCTTTATAGATTCCACGTACAAACAAAAAACGACCTCTCGCAGGAATGCAACAGTTCGCTTATTTGTTAAAATTAATTGATTTATCATAGCATAATTAGTTTCGCCTTACAAATCAATTTATTACACGAATTACGTCAGAGATTATAAATGTATGAGGATTAAGATAAGAATGAGATAATTAAGGGCCCGACAATCGAATGATTAACGGCTCCTGCTTAATTTGCCATTTAATTATGATAATATTAATGGTATTTATAACTAATAGAAGATTGATATATTTGCCATTTCCTTGTTCGTTAGGTGATTTTTTTATGGTGACAAAATGTGCTCATTATGAGCAATAACTTGTGAATAATTTTGACGTCAATAAACAAAGTACTTATAAGGATTGACACAAAAAGCCCTTTAACCTTTGTTTTTGAAATTGTAAAGTGTTGAAGTGACAGAACCGCCTACAATATAAAAGCAATAATTCACAGTATCTTAGCGAGGATTTAACTCTTAATAAAAAGAAAGAATTATTACACTCATCTTGTGTAACTCAATCGCAATCCCGGTGTTAAATAAACACCAAATCCTGAAAACCTTCAGAAGTTGATATTCCATAATTTTTTTAATTAAAAAAAATAAGAGATATAAAGAAATATAATTTTAAATATTAGATCGTATTAATTCCAAATAGACACACTATACTTAGCAAAGTCCGCGAAAATGCTAATTATCCATCAAAATGAATTAATGTGATCAAAAAGACTAATTTTAATGAACAGGTTTGAAGGAATGTGGTGTATTAATGTATTCGATATGTCACCAAAACTGGCCAGTCCACGGAATCGTTCCAACGTTGTTTACTTCTTGATTGGGGTGCAACAATAAGGCGGTTATATTTATGCGCGAGCGCCGCGCCGTGGCTGCGATGGCGCCTGCGCGAGACGCCAGCCGCGGCCAAGCGACGCCTTCACGACATCCGCCCGCGAACCAAAATTAATAGCCTGCATTCTGAACATTACAGATTCCTGTTCTCAGTAATGGACCACGAACGAACTGTTATTGAGTACGACGCCGGATCCGCGCATTAAATCCAATCCAAGTCTCAAATTTAGTATAAAATAGTGGTTTTATTTAGACGTTTATTATGCGTCAATTTATGGAGGCGAGATTGAATTTAATAATGGGACCCTAATTATTGTTTATGACACCACTCTTTGCAAAGGGAATCAATTTAGGATGAAGTATATAATCTGAAAAAAAAAGTATGTAATACTTATTGAAAATTGTTGGCCCTTATTTCATGTAGGTAACAAGACGTGAATTCTGTGTGTTAGTTTATCGTCAGTGGCAATAAGTGGTCAGCAAACGGATCATTATGTGGCATACAATCGACAATGGTTAACGGTGTAACACCTCTTCCGTGGGCAAAGATCAAGTGTACCTATATCACCAAAAATAACGGTGAGATCCTCTATCATTCACGTCAAAGCGAACAATACCCAAGTTTTTGCTGATGGACAATATTAATGTGCCCGATTTATTACGACCAATAATAGGCCATTTCTTTTTATCTTTTTTTTTTGTTGGAATAACCTCTATTGTTTGAGTTACGGCGATTTTCTAAAACATTGAGAACTTCAGGTCATCGAATTCACTAAACAGTTAGGCGTCCGAAATTAAAATATCAATCATATGTTTTAGTAATTTATTGTATTTGAATGAGCGATAATTATAAGTTTGAACCTTCATTGCTAACAGTAAACATTGATTAACACACCATTCGCCGTGAGTGTACATTTATGAACAAACATAATTATTTCACTAAAGCCTGGATTAGTCAGTTGTAAGTGAGATATCAATCATTGATTCCGTGTCAGATGCGAAAAAAACATTAATCGGTATGTTGTTCTAAGTTGTTGTTTATTTTCTGACATCGATATGCTTGCACTCGGCCGTGGGCCCGTTAGGTGTTAATGTACCAAACTGAGCGAAAATATAAGTAGGTATAGAACAGGACCTGATAATAAAATGCATTCGTGTACAGTGACTAATGACTTCAAGTCTAAATAAGAAATGCGGTCATAATTTCTTGAATTTATGTGTTTCGCGTCCTACTCGATGTCGCTAAAAATATAATAAAATCACAGTTTTGGTTTTAAGCTGCTAAAGTAATAAATGACGACCTTGATGATCTTCGAAGTGGAAAGTACGGAACTTAATATTAAGAGCTGGATTTTTCGAAGTCTATTTTTGCATTTCACTTTTATATTAGCATAGCATTAAGTATTCTCTGTCATCTGGGACACACAAACTGACCCAAAAAGTTTATCACAACGACGCAGTTGTAGAAGTATTTCCAGTTATCATTTCGTAGGCAAGATCTACTTATAATTTAATTTCAAGTAGGTGATTTGTACGAATAAAGGAAAATATTGATCAGATCAGCAGTGCATCGACATGAATTCCTTAAAAGTTATAATGACGACGACATACTAGTCAAAGATCATATTTATGAGAAGCCACTTTAGGACATTTTTATATATTAGTCACTTTGTCAAAATATGATATCTCCAACATCATGTTGTAGCAACCAATTTCTTATAATTGATGATAAATGGAAATGGGCACAGAAGTATCCATACAATAAGAAGTTGGGCTCTCATCACGGATCAAAAATAATTATACAACTCTTATCTGACCCATTTCTTAAGGCTTTTAAGATTTATCAAGAACGTAACGGCATTTTTTTTTCTTACTTTCGCAAGCTCCTTGATACAATCGTTAGATTTTTTACTGTCAGATCAATAACTATTTAAAAAATAATGTGTGTTTAATAGACACATATCACAATACTTTAACAATACCCGTCAAACGTCAGAATAGGCTTGTAAAGAATAGGTTACTAAGAATCGTGCGGAAAAAGGTCTAGGTCAGAAGTTACGATGATGATCAAGTGCGAATCGTTTTGAATTTTCTAGGAAAGTTATTGTACCGGTAGCTTTATTGTTTATTTTGACCTCTTTTTCTCCAAAAGATAAGAATTGTCTTAAGGAAACTTATGTCATTAACTTTGAATGACTTGTTATTTTTTCACCTGTGTTAGCAAGGTCGCCCATAACTTATATTTAAGAATAGTTCTAATTTCCTGGATACTTATAGTTTATATAATTTTGATCAATATTTTCTGCCCGACATATGTGAAAATTATACGCAAACACGAGTCGTAATAACGTAATTACTTCTAGATATACATAACTTAATATTTTGTACGTAGAATTAAATAAAGGAAGATGATATTCTATTTTGCTTCGAATTCTCATCTATTCAAACGATTTATAAGAACGCATCATCAAATTGCTCTATTTACATTGAATACTTAATACAAAAAAAAATAACAAAGAACTCTGTTTTCAGAATTCGTCACTACCTGTATAGTTAACCTTTACAGTACAGGATGCTTCAAAATATTTACAAGTAATCTAGTTTTGTAGAATCCACATTTGGCTTACTAATCGATTCTATTACATAATCAACTAGAAATCGTATAAAACAGGCGCTTTATTATAAACTTGCCTTTTCCCGCGGTTTCACCCGCGACCTATGGGAAATTATGCCCGTACCTAACGTACGTAACCCATGTTACTCGGGAAAAGTGTAGCTTGCCAACAGTAAGAATTTTTCAAATCGGTTCCATATTTTCGAAGCCTTTTGGGTACAAACAAACGCACAAAAACATGTTTCATCTTTATTATATGTAGTATAGATTATAAATTATTACAATTTAAAACGATTTATCACGTGGTGGGTTATACACGTGTCGTGTTTTGTTTTTGAAAATAGCTTGTTTTTTTGCCTGTGTTATATTTTTAGATAGAATTTTGTACCATTGGATTCGATAAATGTATTTTTAATAATCGAGATTTAGTCGAACGCTGAACGCTACTTAGGTATAACTACTTACATATCTGCAGAGACATAGACAGAAAACATATATTTTTGGGTTTTATTATCGAATAAATAAAATAGAATGACACTGGAGAAGATAACCGTTCTTTTATTATTTTGATAAAGCTACAAAAGCTTACAAACATGTTTTGTAAAAACTTTAAATTGTTAATAAATATTATGATTTCAAATCAAACATTAAACTTCAAAACAACACAAAAGCACATTATTGGAGCAAATGCGTCACAAAAACGGATTTCCATTAAACATTCTAGAACAAAAACTGGACACATTAGCTAAACACTGCTCCAATTTATCTGTTTTAGGTGTTTTGTCAAACAAATATTAGTACTCAGACGCCTACGTTTCAAACCGAAATGAAACTGACATTCAAAATTATACCTTATTCCCTGGAATTAAGCTCTATTATGGATCGAATGTCCGTAATCCGAAACACGAGCTCGTGCTTGCAAATGTCGTGGGTCGCAGTGTCATCGATGGTCATTGGTCGGCGACCGGGCAAGGCCGCCGAAATGCGATGACCTCAGATTCGCTGTGACTTAAAAAACGCATCTCATAAACTCAAGCTCCGGAAACTCTTAGGCTACTTTTTTTACAATAACAACAGAACGATCATTCGCAAATTGCATATGGTTCAATCTTCAAATTAGATTTTATTTGTAAATAGGCATGTTGCCTTGGCAGGAATGTTAATTGATCATTTTTTGGTCGTAAAATATTAAATATTATGCGGAAACTGACAATGATGGCTCAATCTAAGATGACGTGACTGCATAGAAGAATTCAAAGGAATTTTTGGCCAATTAACTCTAAGCTTATCTACCGGATTTTTGGTAGAATATTAATGTCATTGCTAAAGATTTCACTTAAGCGTTTATCAAGCGAATTAATATGGCATCGAGATAAATCATTGGCTATAGGTAACATGAGAATCCTACCAAATATTGAAAATAATCATTAGTTTTAATAATTCGAAAAATGCGATTTAGACAAGGACATTGCGTTTTAAACCGACCCTGGTGTCTTATGTGACATCTAGATGTTTCATTTCATCACTGGTTTTGTTTTGAACAAAATCAAACATTCAAAAAAGAGTAACAAGAAACTAGAGCAGATTCGAAAACAAGCCTCTTGCGTGGGAGTCGAAATATTGTAAACATTCCATTATGTTTATGTTATTTTTTATTCGATTTCGGATTCCTTTGTCTTGTGATATCAATTGACTTCTAAGGAGACACTGCCCACCTAGTTTCGCATTTTTCTTAGGTCAGCTTTGAATATATTGATGTCATATTGAAATCGTAAATACTGATTGGATGCGAATATTTTGTTATCATAAGATTTTTTTTATCAAATGTCACCTTTTTTTTTTTTTTTTTTTTTTTTTTTTTTTTTTTTTGGTAGGGGGGAAATCCTCATGGACTTCCCTCCACCTGGGGTCGGTGGAGGGGGTGTGCCGGACTCTTACCGGCTAAAAACCCACCCAGTGTTGCCTTCTGTTACCTATTGTCGAGGGCACGGGTATCGCCAAAGCATTCTTCCGCACCCCCGACAGGTATTGGCCCGCCAGATGTTCAAAGGCGGGCCCCGTCAACCTCTGTGGCCGTCACCCAGCGGCCACAGCAAACCCCACTAAGAGAGGCGCGTGCAACACAACGCCACCGTCTCGAGGCCTGTTTCTGATCGGACGACAGACGCCCCTAGTCTGTCGCCCGCAGGCCGCGCCCTATGGTGGCCGGAGATCAGCCACCCTGCGACGCCCACCACGTCTGCTGCGGGCGGGGAGAGAGGAAGCAGTTTCTCTCTCCCTTTCCGCCGCCTCCTTTAAAACCATCACATCCTCACAAAAGGAGGCGACGGCGTTCCACCCTTCTTCGCTGCCGACCATGCAGGACACGACAGCCGGCAGCGAAAGACTTCCCGCAGCATCTACTGCTGCCGCTAGGTCACGGCGCTGCGTTGCCCATGCTGGGCATTCCACCAACGTGTGCAGCGCCGAGTCCTCGCTGCAGATCCCACAGTGGTGGCATTCGGGCGTGGGCTCCCGGCCTATGCGACACAGGAACTTTCCGAAACACCCATGTCCGGTAAGAACCTGTGTCAGGCGGAAGCTGAGGGCGCCGTGGCTTCTCTCCAGCCACTCCTTCATAACGGGCCTGACCGCCGCGACAACGGCGTGCCCTGCCGTGGGTCGCGCAAGTCGCTGCTCCCATTCCACCATTAACACCTGGCGGAGCTCTGCCCTGCGCGCCTCAACTTGTCGAGGCACGAGGCACTCACCCCGCTGCACTACTTCCTCGCGCCATGTATAGAGTGACGCGAGGACTTTCCCGTCTAGGTCCCATGGTGGGGATCCGGCTAGGAGGCATGCCGCTTCGAAGGAGATCGTACGGTATCCCCTTATGACCCTGATGGCCATCGCTCGCTGAGGTCTTCGCAGCACTGCAAGATTGCGGGCCGTCAGGGTGTTCGCCCACACGGGCGCGGCGTAGAGCGCCATCGCCCGCACGACCCCCATATAGAGCCTCCGGCAGGAGGTATTGGGTCCCCTGAGGTTGGGCAGCAGGCGTGAGAGCGCCGAAGCTGCGGCCAACAATCGGGGAGCGAGACGTTGGAAATGCGGCCCGAAGTCCCACCGACTGTCGAGAACGAGACCGAGGTATTTCATCGTCGATTCGACAGCGATGGTGACCCCTCCTACTACGATGCTAGACCCCGGAGGTGGCTTCTTCCTCGGCCCATGGAAGCAAAGGGCCTCAGACTTGTGCAAGGCCACCTCGAGGCCAAGACGCCGAATCCTACCCACGACCTGCGCGACACTGGCTGTGGCCCGAATGGCCGCCTGTCGGTACGTCTTCCCACGTGCTGTTACTAGCGTGTCGTCAGCGTAGCATATCACGCTGACGCCGTGGAGAAGCGCACCGCGCAGGACCCAATCGTATCCAATGTTCCACAGGAGAGGGCCGAGAACCGACCCCTGAGGAACACCGCACGTCATCTCTCGACGACCCCATCCTTCTCGACCCGGGTACACGACAGCTCTTTCGGACAAATAGGCCCCGATTATGCGACGGAGGTACCCTGGCACTCCATGATAATGTCACCTCTCCTATTTGGTATACTTAAATGGTATCTCTTTTGAAATTAAGATATTCAACGATAACTTTTTTATCAGACTGTTTCTATTTTTTTCTCTTTTAGTTACATCATGTTAAACTAAATAAGGTTGGAGATTTTAAATTAGTTTGGTTGTTCTAATATAAAACGGAATTTAAATAATTAGAATGTATGGCGTGGGAATTTCCTTAACTTTCTTTTTGGTTCTTATAAACAAAATTTACGTCGCAAAATAGTGTATGTTTATTTGAGTTTCATACTTTAATGTTTTTGCTTTTCTATAGCTAATGAACAATGTGCGTTTAAACTTAGTTTTAAGCCTTTTTATACTTAGTTTTATGTTATTTTGTAACAATGGTATTGCACATTTTGTTCTTACGTTCCCATACATATACAGTGCAAAACAAGATGTAACATCTTAGACTACCTTGGCAAATCATACATTTTCATAAGAAACCTTTTCTAGATTCATATTGTTATTACCGCATTATTGTTATTATGGAACTAGGTTAAAGCCACTGATGAACTTTCATAACTCGGTGCCATTAACTTCTATTACTTAATTTAAATTCCCATTCTGTAGAGGTAGATCTGTTTTAATCAATTAAAATGGAACTACTATCGGTGCTTATACCACGGTCGTTACGACTTCGGGAAATGTGGAAAGGGAAATGCCCATTCTTGGCCAAGTACTTGCCCATCTATGTGATAAATACAATAAAAATACTAAATAATTAATTTAAATATTGCGAGTATTTATCTGATAAAAAAACCCGGGAAAAAAAAGATGAAATTATTCAGAACTCAGTTGTTAAAATATTTCCGCTTCCGCTGTAACGATCATGTCAGTCTTGTCAAAATAGAGAATTAGGGATTGAAACCCATATTGAAAAAAGTCGATTTATTAAAAACCGGTTTTTGAAAATCGATTTTTTTTAAATATTTTCTAATAAATTAAAAAAAAATATTTGTAAATATCTATTCATTGTATTGTTATCATTAAACAAAATGTTTGGTGATTGATGTACCTTTAAACACGATTTTATGCGACTCCTTTCAAGGATTCCGTGTTTTCGGTTTATGACAAACATAGATTTTTTGATAAATTGATCCTACGTCCCATCCCTAATGCTCGTTTGTTGACGTTTACGTACGTTGGTATTTCACAATTTGGTTTGTGCTGTGCTCTTACGACTTGTGTCTTTTCTTACTGCGTTTCTGATATTTCGACGAATGTTTACGATTATGGACCCCGTACCCGCCCCCGATGACGACCTTGGCTTTACATTGGATTCAGTACTGGATATTTTTAAGTATTGGATTGAATAAAAACTTAAAAAATATATGTATGTATTTTTAGCATTATTTTCTGTTTACAGTTTGTGATGTTCCACCAAGTTCTATGTAAAAATTTTTAGTTATTTCGTTATCTACGATGTCAACTCTAATGCCTACAACTTGTTTCTTTCTCGGGCATTACTTGGCCAAACCTTCTTTATCAAATGGGCATTTCCCTTTAATTCAATTAAGCGCTTATTATACGTACTGGATTCACGTGGACCTGTTTGTAGTAAATCCCAAGATAATAAAGATTATTTTTAAGTATTAATGTAACTCTGTGGTGTATCGAATGGGTATGGAGCTGTGTTATAGAGGACTGTGAAAAAACAGATACAGGGCCAATTAACTTTATTTTCCAACAGTTAATTTTTAAACTGCTATCGATTAGGTATAACAGATTATTAAACTATAGAATAACTTCACGGTGATAATTCTAATGAATCAAGATAATTAGGGACTTGGATATTTTACCTATCTTGTGGTGCGTTTATGGTGACCACTATATGCCTACTCTTTCTGTTTATCAAAACAGGCGTAGTTTATTTTGTTAATAGGATCCGTGCTTAAATAAAATCGATGGCACGACGAGACGTGAAAAAGCAAAAATTGGCGACGTCATCTGAAGCGTAAGTACCTTAATAAAATGGTCAAACTTTTGCTTTGATCGTGTCGGCCTTACTGCACTTGTTTTTGTTTACATGCAAGCCTTTGATTGCACTCATAGACATTTTACTGAAGTTTTATGTCCGGTTGCACCAAGCACTAAGTATGTAAAATATGATTATTGACGATAAAAGTTCATCAGTACTTAAACATTATTTGAGTTTATAATTTACTAATGGTTTCATTAATTGTGTAAATGAACAATATAGCTACCTAAGTAAAATGTGGAAAAGGACCTAGATTTTAATCTAATCTAGATATTTTGATTTCGTCCCGTACGTAGTCAGCGCGGCGTCGCAATCTGTTGGTAAAATTAATTGAGCAATCATAGAGTTTATTTATTTATTTGATCATTATAATAACTTCCTTTATAAAGTATTTGGAATTTTAATTATAGAATCCAAACAATGACTATTCGTTGAAACATCGATATCCTAGAAACATCGACTTGGCAATATTTATTGCAGAGTTTTTTGTCATAAAAACTGCAACGAACGATCTCATTAACATTTGGTTCTTTCTTTTGTTGAGACGAAACATTAATGTAAAGGAAATAATAATTCATACCAAGATATTATAGACATCATAAACATTATATAGGTTATTACAAAGTCGTGTTAGTTCATAAAGATTGAATGTATTTCGGAATAATTATGATCTAAATATCACATTCCGACGAGTCGGTCTTTTTTTCGTCAAAGCGTTTAAGTAGAATAATATATCATTGTGATCAAGGAAGCCAATCTTTGTGTGACGAGTGTCACTTTGACATAATGTTAATTTATATACATTTTTGACGCAATATAAATAAATTAATTAAGGGAGCCTAGGCGGTGGATCTCGCAGATTATAAAGTTAATTATTGTTCCTCGTGTCAATGGCTACCTTGTGTAATGTATTGTAAATATGTATATAAAATTTATTTTAGTCATTCATTAATTCTATCTTTAGCTTCTTAGAAAAAGCTGTTGTATCAAAAGCTCAATAATTGATTATTTACAAGTTAAAGAATAGGATACTGTTTTAATATTAAAATTAGTTTTTTAGTTCGTTTTCAATACTTGCCTAATTAAACTTAATTAGCAAGAACTACTACTTATTGTTATAACCATAAAGCAATAGTAACTAGCGACAGCTGAAGATGATACCATTTTTATAATTAATTACCAAAAATTCAAGCATTCTTCCCAAAGTCACACTCAAGCGTAACGCAAGCTAACATAATACACATACAAGCGATCTGATACTAAACATAAGCCTCAAGTTTCTAATTGATTTGGATAAGCCATTAAGCTTCGTTGATGGATGCGTTCGGTGTTTACAGAACTACCGTAAGCCCCGTCTTGTTTGAGCACCTCTATAGGTATGCGTGTAGTGGAAACATAATATTATTAATTCGGGAACCTCATTAAAAATAGGGACATTGATTTGGGAGGATTTTGATTTTATTTTGATAATACTGCTTTCATAGTGATTGTATCTTTCTAAACTGAACTGGGCCTGTTTTCCTTAGAAGACAGGACTTAGGTAAATACCGCTAAAATGAAAGACGTAGGTTGTTCCAATTTATTTTTATCTTCATGGAATACCAGTCCCTGAAAGAGAGAAAATCGGCATGTCATTGTTGTATTCAGCGCAATTTAGTGATCAGCTACACCAAATAACATAACGGGCACAAATTGACTCTTTTTTTGTAACGCTGATACTCTTATCATCCTCCGAGCCTTTTCCCAAACTATGTTGGGGTCGGCTTCCAGTCTAACCGGATTCAGCTGAGTACCAGTGCTTTACAAGAAGCGACTGCCTATATGACCTTCTCAACCCAGTTACTCGGGCAACCCGATACCCCTTGGTTAGACTGGTGTCAGACTTACTGGCTTTTGACTACCCGTAACGACTGCCAAGGATGTTCAATGACAGCCGGGACCTACAGTTTAACGCTGATACTCTAAATCGGCTAAATCAATTCCAAGAAAATTTGGCATGGAGATAGATGGTACCCTGAAGACCGTCTACTTTCATTCCAGTGAGGGACGTAGTTGCCTAAGAAACCTGCTGAAAGTTACAATATCTGGTGAAAACATAATGGCCATATGCATATTGTTCCTCTTTGGTTCACAGGGAGGCATACACAGAGGGGCTTACGTCCGTCGCTGCACGTTTACCGGGCACGAGCTGATGATTGATGGTCGACAGCGAGACTTAGCAGCCACGGACGTCAATTACACGTAAGTCTAAAGCTTTGAGCATAATTCCTAAGCTATATATGTAGGTTCATACACACCTAGACTTGTAAAAGTATGAGTAGATAATTATGGCCTTACTACAAAAACTTAACCACCTGTTTTACACTTGTCTAAAAAATTGTGGCTGCAAAATGAACCATATGTCAACGTCATAATTTGACATTTTTTTAGATAAGTCTTAAACTGACGTTTAAAAGTTTTTGTGGTAAGACGGTTACCGTCTTATTCTGTCTTATTACAATTTTTTTAGACAAGTGTAAAACAGGTGGTTAAGTTTTTGTAGTAAGGTTTGTAGTAATTATTTTTCGAAGAACTTAAGTCAGGTTCCCATAGGTAAGTAAACTAGAAGCAATTTTGTTCTATGAGCATTATACCAAAAGAGTGCCATTTATAAGCAAAATAATTGTTTCTTGTTAATAGGAATTGAATGATGAGTTGACCTGAGTTTTACCGAGCTATACAATGTTAGTTATTTATACGGAAATATGAAATCGATCTATTTTCCAGATTTTATAAGTATATTTAAAGTGATTGAGATTAAGATAATGATTGATAAATTAAACGAGATTCTGTATACATAGTTTGTATAATTGATGATTGTATTATTATAATTCCTACGTCACATCCTGTTGACGGACATCTTATTTATTTAGATCGCATTAGATATAATATTTAAAATTAAGATCAGCAATAACCAAGGCTATGGGGTCTCAGACTGAATGTGTATCATCTTCAATCTGTTATAAATTCATTAGATTAAAAAAAATAATTGAACCAAATATGAAAAATCCATTTTAGTTTTTCTTGCAAGTTTTTCATTAGTTCTCTTTGAACTTAACAATGTATTTCTAAATGGGCATTAGGATTTAAACTTTAGAAGACGCTATGATAAACTTTTATTCTGCAAGTCAGTAGTTAGAGTCAGAAGGAAACCTCGAACATAATCACTTTCATAACGCAGCATTATTCGAAACAAACATCTATTGGCATAAATCCAGTCGATTAAGCAATAATTCGTGTACACTGGCCATTCGTACCACACTTAGCGTTAGATTTACTGTACTCGAACGGACAATCAACAAACCGCTGCCATTATATCTAGTGCTGCCCAATATTTATCAACATGTTGGTGAAAACCGCTGGGCGAACGCGAATGCTGCGTTCTCGCTGCAAATAACAGATAAGCACGTCCCGATGCCGCAACGGTCCGTGCCTCACGAAATAAATGCGTGATTTATGATTTTAGACACAGAGTGTGGAAGGAATGGAGTAATCAGTCATCGGGAAATCGCGTGAAAACTCCTTTGACTGATGGTTCGTTTTTGACTTTTCTGAAATTCTACGACACGGCGGCGGGGTAAATGTAATGTTTGCTAGTTGCATATTTGAATGCCGAATTAATTAGGACTGGTAAGATATTTCTATAATGTTAGATGAGATACGATTATTCGAAATAACAGCATGCGTCCGTTAGGTGCAGCGTACAGTTACCAGAATATTTCCATATTTATTGGAATGCGTATGAATACTTCATGTGTATACTTCTCCATGTTTTAGTGTACAAAACCCACGCGTACGAACAAGCCTGAATGCTCCCCTGATTGGGGAATTCGTATCCGGGTATAAGAGTCGTAAGATTAAATTGCTCTGAGACGCTATTGGTCGCTAAGTCGGACACTAAATTCTTCTTTTTTAGTCTCACAAAATGAGGGTCGAGGCGTTAAAATTCTTTTATTAACGATCTTGCGAACTAATTCAAGTTTCGATAATGATATTGCGAGATTTTGAAGCGGGGCTGCCGTGCCTGAGTATAAAATTAAACGTTATAAACTTAATTGTTCACAAGTCCCTTCTTATAAATTAAAGGAATTTAAATGTTTTAATAGCTACGCAATATAAACTTAGCAATCACTAAATCTGCGCAAATGTTACGAAGCCAAATAAAGCTTAATTTAGCATTTTCTCTCCGTCTTCAAATCTTGCTTAATTGGTATAACAAGGAGATGTTTTTAAATAACCCTCATATTATAGGTATTATCCAGTGAGTCAATGACTTTTGCATATGTTATATGTTTTCATTATACAGTTAATATAATTCTATAATAAGTATATCTACATAATAATATGACGGAAATAAAGTCCTTTCGTTTTTATTTTCAATTACCTTCGCCAGCGGTTTCACCCGCATCCCGTGGGAACCTCGGCACCGACCCGGATAAAAAGTAGACTATAGCCTTCCTCGATAAATGGGCTCTCTAACACTGAAAGAATTTTTCAAATCGGGCCCGTAGTTCCTGAGATTAGCGCGTTCAAACAAACAAACAAACTCTTCAGCTTTATAATATTAGTATAGATAAATTACTCTAACATCATTACGCGTTCTACGTCCCCACTATATGAACGAAAACTATTTTACCTCTAGAAATACATCGGACAAGCTCCTAGAGCAAAGTTTTCGTACCGATGACAGTGGTGTCCATAGTCGAACAATATTACGTTATACAGAATTGAAATTGAACCCCAGTTTCCAATTTACTAGCTGTCAAAATTCCACTGTCTTGTTGCAATATTGTGGGTACAATGTATCTACTACATAGCTCAATATTTACATGATACATTTGGATCCTTAATTTGAAACTTAGACTGAGTTATACTCATAATTTCCTATTGAGTTTTCTTTCATTTTATCGAGTCACAGCAATGATATATGTATATCACCGTAAAAGACAGCCGACCAAAACAGTTGAGAAAAAGGCTCGGAAGATGATGATGATCGTAAAAGAGCCGCTATACTTAGTATAAGCCAATCCTAGAGGTATACGTTGATAGAAATACATGTTGTTAATCAGCCCACCTCCTGCAGATTTTCCAAACATTGTTTATTCACCACACAAACAATTCTACTAGGTATTATTCTAATACAAATTCTACGAACATCCTTGCAACTTAGTGGCTCATTACACAACTAGAAGTAATGCGAATCGCAAACATACTAGTTTTGCAGGAATGTAGAAATGTAAACATTAATTCTGAGATAACTGCATTAATATCGCATTTAGAACTTATGCGCCACATGTGGGTAGGATTCAATGATAGTCACCGACCCATTGTAGGCACTGTTTACGTAATGCACACACATAATTGTGAACTGGGTCCGTTGATTAGAGTTCCCATGAGACCCATTGCTATCAGATTGGCAATTCGAGACAATTCGTACATCTTTGGCAGTTGTGATAGGTAGTTAAAAGTCAGGAAATCTGACAACCGATTTTACTAAGGGGCGTTCAGTTACTTGTATAACTGGATTCGAAAATTCGTCGTGCTATATACAACACTGAGACTACGTTGCGTCCGGATAAGCCTGGAACTCATCCCCAACGAAGTTATTAAATACCAAGAACATAAAAAAAACCGGTTAAGTTCGAGTCGGACTCGCGCACAAAGGGTTCCGTACCATTATTTATAAAACGGACAAAATATCTTTCGTTATCGCCCCAAAATATTTATTTTATTCTAGTTTTCAGTATTTGTTGTTATAGCGGCAACAGAAATACATCATCTGTGAAAATTTCAACTCTCTAACTATCACGGTTCATGAGATACATCCTGGTGACAGACGGACGGACGGACGGACGGACGGACGGACTGACAGAGGAGCGAAAACAATAGGGTCCCGACCCTTTACCCTTTGAGTACGGAACCCTAAAAAGTATTTTAAGCTCGCATAAAACCCTGTACGACGTCGGTAGCTAAAACTGACAATAATCCAAGTGTAAATTAGCCATTATGAGGTCTTTAGGACCAAAATCCCAAATAATTATGCTGATGGTATGTAAATGTCTAAATATTTTTGAAAAAACTGTTCTCGGTAGTGACGGTTCGGATCAGTTAATAATTTTGTTTTTCCAATTATTTCGGCTCAGGCAATAATTATGTAAAAGATCTGAAGCATTTGCATCAACTTCAAAACAAGTGTTGTGTAGACAACACATAATGTTAACAAAATTTATGATAACATACCAACATACCTAAAATGAGCTTTTCTGACCTCTATATTTCTCTAATTTAAGAATCTTTCATTTATGAAGTTGTGGTAGAAAATGATCATATTTTTACCCAAACACCAGGCGTGCAAATCAGTTTTCCCCTACATTTTACACGATTTCACAAAGTTGAACAAGAGCATGATAATAATCAAACTAAAAAAAATATTAAATCTATACCCTAGATGAGACAAATAAGAACTAAAACCAGTTTCATAATAAACAGTTTAGATTGACACAAGATAATAAAGTGTTATATTTTATTATTATCTACGTCACAACTTTATGTAAACATTGTTTTTAGAATAAAATTAAATAACATGATTATTTTGAAACTTGTTATAATATTTTCATGTATCTTATTAATCAATTAATTAACTAGTTTAATTTGCGTGTTTTTGCTTAATTGAGTCCTTTAAGGCATTGTTACAGATTTTTTTATTATTATTTAATAATAAATATATATACAACATACAACTAACTTATTACCTAGTATATACACTTACTATAAATATAAATGTTTAAAAAATTGCATCAAAAAACTCCTCCTCATCGCTGCCCACCGGGAGGGGGCATTGTTAACTTTTTCTTTTTCTGTTATACCAAAATATGTGGTATCGTCTTATGTTTTCGTTTCAAGATTTTTTTACCATTAAACCTATTGTATACCTAGTCAATTTCAGGTGAATATTAAGATTTGAAAAAAAAAAAAACTGTTCCCTTTAAAAGCTTCCGTGCCTGACTGTCTCCTCAGTCTGAAATAATTCTATATAGAGTATCTTGTATTACTTACTTCGTGTGAAGTATACTGATATCATTTGATAGGTGAAGTAGGCAAACTTATAAAATGAAAATGTTATTATTGACCCCTAAGAATCCTCTGGCATTTTATTAGAAAAACACCAATTTCTTCGTATCTTAATATGAATCACACGTCTGGTCACTTCTAGGTTGAATCACATTGAACACAGCATACCTTGTAGCCAATATTCCTCGAAATACAGCTTTCGATAATATTCTTGAAAATAGTCATACAAACAAATAAAGTGTAACATAAGGGTTAAATAAACGAATACGTTTAACCTTCGTTTAATTTGTTAACTAAATTGTACCGTACAATTGTAATAATGTTACAAGAATTTGTAATCATAACACAGCTAAAACCAATTAAAATGAAAGTAATGATATAAATACACGAAATTTACGGATTACGAAAATTGCATGCTATTTCTAAACGTAATGTTTACATTCCCAAGTGGCAATGTTTAACAACAACTTTGATTATGGTTTTTTTAAGAAACACGTGTAAATAGTCGATTAACAGGTGAATGGAATAGGTGACTTTCAAGTGAGATTGTGGGTCAGTATGGAAATTAGGACGATTTTACGCAGTTGACTTTTTACTACGAGCGTAACACCAGTGGAACTCAAACAAACAAACATCGTTTTTTATTTCTTTGTCTATTTTTATCTTTTGTATGTTATGAACATTATTTTTTGTACAATGTTATGTTTTTCGATTGTTATATAATACATTTATTATTAATTCATTGTGTTGTATTATATAAAGTCTCTTCTACATAATAGGTATTAAAGTTAGGTTTAAATAGACTGCCTTAACCTAAACCGTGTGTCTATAGGTCAATGGGAACTCCAATACTTAGTCTAAATGCACGACATTTCTAAGAAGCAATCATTGCCGACTTTTAGATAGAAGGTTTATAAGAAAGAGTCATACGGGGAAATCTCTTAGGAAGTTCAAGGTTCAGTACCGTATAACCGATGACTACGGTAAAGTCAAAGTCTGACGCTTCCAGAGGTCATTGGTGACGTCACAAAGATGGTGACGATCACAATTTACATAGGCATGCCGGATGAGCATAGTGGGAAATTTTGAAGTGTCTGATCTTTGTGTTTATCAAAATATTTTTTAGAGTGATTCATTCTGACGCTACAAAATATGTGTTAGCAATTTGTTTTGATTTTGTAAGCTTAGCAAAATCTCAATTTATTCTTCGAGTCTAACGCATTCGACAAAATTTTCAAAACAGTTACTTTACGTCAACGTAAAAAAAAAAACGGAAAACTCAAAATGGCATAAGTTAAACGCTCTCCCGTTTCCCTGTAAAGTTTCGCATTTGGAGACGGAGTGAATTTGTCGGTTACTCAGACATCAATCAATCTTGTCAGTCACAAGCCTTAAGCGGCAGAATTACTTTTAGGTATATCAGGAGATTTCTTCCCGAGATATACTCTGAAATATTACTTTAGCAGGTCTGCTTGCTTTACGTCGTTTATTTAAAGACATTTAGATGAAATTTCGCCAACTTGATTTCCTTTTTCGCATCAGAGTGACGTATGTTGGAGCGCAAGTCATCAGCAGCGAATGAATCTTTGTTTGACTTGATAGCAATCTTGCTCATTCGAAGTTCAAAAATTCATTCGTAAGTTTTTTCGCATATTTTCAATCTAGGCATCAGATACCGTTGTAATCAGTTACATCTTTATGTTTTTTTGATGTTTTGGCCACTTAATTAAGCTATGATACCTTTATAATACAGTTATGATTTAAGTATAAAAATGAGGTTATCTCGTGAGTAATCTCTCGATCAATCCATCGTGCGCTGGCTGACAGGGTGCAATGGAATCTTCTTCAACCAGTACATTGACACCACTTGATGCGTCTTTTGTTGTATTCTTGTAGGTTAAGATCTGTCAGATAGTAACTGTGTATTGACAGTAAGATATTGGATTTTGAATTGCAATTGTGTTACATTTTTCATGAAGAAAAAATCTTGGAATTTTCGTGGTTGTGGTGGCCTATTGCTTAAGGCATTTCGTTTATGATTGAGCAGGTTTGTAACCTGGTCAATGAGCCATAATGGTAACTGAAAATATGGATTTCAATGTTTTCTGAACCATTAAATTTGGAGCAACAAGCTCATGATGTTACAAAATAAACACAGTAAAATCGTTACAGCCTTTTTATCGTCCCACAGCTGGGCACAGGCCTCCTCTCACACGGAAAAGGATTGAGCATTAATCACCACGCTTGCTCAATGCGGGTTGGTGATTTCAGACTATTCATATAGTCCAGGTTTCCTCAAGATGTTTTCCTTCACCTTTTTTATCAGCCATTGGTGTCCAAGATATACTTAGAAAGTAAGTACATAAAAAACTTAGAAAAGTTGCATTGGTACTTGCCTGACCTGGAATCGAACCCACACCCTCATACTCGAGAGGTTGGTTCTTCACCCACTAGGCCACCACGACTTACACAGTAAAATACACGGCTTTAAACCAAATGACAGTCGCCCTATTTACACAACAGAAGAGGAGATGAAACGTTGTGATAACACTATAGCTCCCCTAATCAGCACTTCACTCGACAAATCAACAGCCGCCAACAAAATTTTAATTCGCACATAACATACGAATCCACGTTTCATGTAGTGACGGCGAACAGACGAGTTCCTAATAATTAATGTCTTGTAAGCACAACTAGGGAAACTATCTCGGGGCGTGAAGCTAGAGGCATCTGACATATCCAATTAACACGGCATCCGGTTCCGGCGGGATCTAGCAGGCGTGCCAACTGCGAACGTGTACTATTATGTTGGCACTTCCTTTGGTTTTGATTTCTTCAATGGATTTTGATGCACCCTAATTATGTTGTGAGACAAAGCAATTGATTGTGTGTGGTTAATGGAATTAGGGGGTGAGGTAATTGGTTCAGTTGGTATTAATAGAATTGATATGTAATTACAATCAAGCGTGAATAGTGAGAGTTCTTTTTAAATGTAGACAGTTCTGGATGTTTATGGAAGTGTTCTCACCAGCTGCATAGCCTTTTCCCAACTAGGTTGGGATCGGCTTCCAGTCTACCCGGATGCAGCTGAATATACCAGTGTTTTACAAGGACCGCGATCCCTGCCTATCTGACCTCCTTAGCGCAGTTACACGGGCAACCCAAATGCCCCTAGGTAAGAGTGGTGTCAGACTTACGAAGTCCTCTATTCATCATTTATTTGTGTTTATCGAAAATACAAGGTGTTGATTTGCATTTGTGCCATACTTC
This sequence comes from Helicoverpa assulta, assembly GCA_963856015.1. Classification (NCBI taxonomy): domain Eukaryota; kingdom Metazoa; phylum Arthropoda; class Insecta; order Lepidoptera; family Noctuidae; genus Helicoverpa; species Helicoverpa assulta. Next base: position 10,491,486 of record CAWLCW010000014.1, on the reverse strand, counting down.
AGGAGGAGGACATAAAATACGTAAATAATCGATTGGAATTACAGTTGACGGGAAATAGCTAATATGCACTGCTTTTTTTAACCGACTTCCCAAAAAGGAGGAGGTTCTCAATTCGGCCGGTATGTTTTTTTTTTTTTTTTTTTTTTTTCTATGTATGTACATCGATTACGCCGAGGTTTATAGACCGATTTACGTGATTCTTTTTTTGTTCGACGCGGAATAGCTGCCAATTGGTCCCATAGTCATCAGGTCAGGGATCTGATGGTGAAAACCCTGAGAAATCGAGGGCAACTTTCGAAAGTTGTAAGCATACATAGGGGTAAACCTTGACACTCATATGTATGTCTGATAGCACTATTCAACAGTAAAGGTTTGGAGCTGACCTGATGATGGAGACCAAAGAAGGTCGAGGGAACTCGACAACTGAGTCTGTAAACTACCTCGTGTTTGGGCTTATATTATTCGTATTGACGAGACCTTTGCAAGTGAAGGTTTGGAGCTGACCTGATGATGGAGACCAGAGAAGGTCGAGGGAGCTCGACAACTGAAAATGAAAACTACCTCGTGTTTAAGCTTATATTCTTCGTATCAATGAGAACTTTCTAGTTATGTGGATAATGAAAAACTTTTTTACAAAAAAATATAACCGACTTCCCAAAACACTAAAAAGCAAAAAAAACTAACCTTAACACAGGGACATCCATTAGACACCGACTTCTAGGCCGATGCACCTAAAATTGTTTTTTTTTTGTTTTTTAGTGTTTTGGGAAGTCGGTTATAATTTTGTCATTGTAATGTCATAGTATTTAAAAAGTAATCCAATTTTATGAATGTGAATAATCGTTGCGTATGCTTTGTGTTTGCGTTTGTGTGAGGGCGCAGCACGGTTTTAAGGCCAGTAACACACGCGCCAAGTTTAAATACGGCTAGATGACATTGACGGATTTCCGAAAAAAAATTAAAATCAAAAAATTTTATACCAATTTTTTTGTTGATTTGGGTTGAGAATCATTAGTATAATTACGTCCTTGACTATGGCACGGATGCAAATCAACAGCTTGTATAAGTGACGCACTATCTTAACTAAATAATTTCATTAATTCCAGTCACGTACATTGTTTAACATAGAAATGATTTATAGGTACAAAAATCTCAGTAACCCACTGGTCCACTACCGTGTAAAACAGGTTTAGTTCTTATTTATTAGTTATCTTGCATACTGTCAAATTAGGTAGGTAAAACAATAATTATTTCTACATTATAAAATATTTGCTTTATACAGTTTGGGCTAAAGGTTAAAAGAGTGGATGAGTAATACGATATTTCACGCTACCTTTTACAACGTTTTTTTTTTCTTTACTCAACTCTAGCTTCCGCCCGCGGCTTCGCCCGCGTGGAGTTCGGTTATATCGCGTTTCCAAGAGAACCCTTGAAAAATCCGGGATAAATACTATCCTATGTTCTTTCTCAAGGTCAACTCTATCTCTGTACCAAATTTTATTAAAATCATTTCAGTTGTTTAGATGTGAAAGCTTAACAGACAGACAGACAGACAGAGTTACTTTTGCATTTATAATATTAGTTGGGATTTTGACAAAGAATACTGATATGATATCAATGAATTGATGTGCTTGGCTTTTATGACAATTTGTCAAGAAATATAATACAAGAGAACTGCATTTCCTGTTTGCGGTAACTGGCTTTAGAAAGAATTTGACATTTGACAAAACTTTGACCTTCATCATATTTATTAAATACATTATTCACAGTTATTGCAATATCGATTGGTTACCGTAGACTGTTAAGTAGGTATATAAACAAAACACATAGTATTGTATGTAGGTATATTTAACATAACCCATTTTAAAACCTAATAAATATATCCAAGTCTCGTTCAGTAGGTATGATCAGTCGCAGAAAAAATATTATTATTTTAATTATCCTTTTAATTTGACCTATTTTCTTTCTTATTATTAAATGCTATTATTACATTTTTAAATAGCAACACGGCATTTCGATATCATCTATTTTCAAGGCCATTACAATAACATTTACACCCAGGTCCATAGTTTACAGTAACAAAGTTTTTTTTTAGACGTAAAAATCCATATTATGTATATTTTATTCGCCATATGTTACGTTAAAGCCTAGCTGTATTATTTTACATCATAATGTTTTAACCTGCCAGTTCTTAAAACCGGTCTTAAATACAAAATGGTCATCTTAGTACGCGTCACATTTTCTTTTCATCGCTACAAAAGTAAAACTTTAGCCGGATTCAAAGTTAAGCCGCAGGATAGCTTGCAAAGAACTTCTTATTTTATTCAAAACTTTTCAACAGTACGACTAGAGCTTAGTATTTCTAGGTATTTATATCTTTATTTATCACAGCGTGACATATGCTACCAAGAAATGTTTAAATATTATGTTAAATCAGGTAATAAAATTACCAAAAAAACTGTGGTCGCCAGTACCATACCTAAAGTAATACATTAATTAAAAAATAATAACGACTTGAAATCTAGTTTCAAAATCGATACGAAGGTTTAATATTAATAATATCAGATTATATAACGAAGTTGTGAGATGTCAAGGCTGTTGGTATTCTTGTAACATCCTTGTTATCGGTCCTGACGGGAGCAAGTAGGAACAATTACTGAACAATTGTTCAGGACGTTTGGGACAACCGCCTACGGCCGTCTAAGTCCGCAGACATCGGACTTGGCCGTCCCTGTTCAGTGTGGTGTATTCTATGAATAGTTCAGTAATACTGGGGGTCATTGAGTAGATAGCTCATGGAGTGCTTATAAAGTGGTGAAAGATGAAGGGCCAGCTTTGTTATCAATATATCAAATTGAACGTGGTACTTGTGCACGGCCCGTCGCATTAGCGACTTCTTGGTGGACCAACATATCTATTACCTTCCATTATTTTTAGAGAAATAATAATTTTTCAAAGGTTTCGTGTCTAAAACAATGTACGTTTAAAAGTACCTTCACCTGATTAGCAATATTTTTATACGAAATACCCATAAGAACGAAAAAATAATATTATACCAAAAATAGCGTAATCTACAATTTTATCATTAAAACATCTGTTCAACATTTACATAGCATAAATTACAACACAAATCAGCTCTTAAAAACATAAAACATTCGTATTTATGGGTACGGTACGCTCTCAACACTCCATTTACTACCCATTGCGTGGTAAGCATCAATTATTTACATTTACATTGCAATAAAGCCGGTGATGAGATGACGTGTCGTGCAATGCGTGCAGTCATCGAGTTTAGTGATGTGGATACGAGTATTAGTGGTTTGTGGGTAACTGATTGTTGGTACAACGATAGCTGGTGATTAATAGCCGTAATTTTGTGGATTAAGAACTGTCTGGAAGAGGGAATGGTAAAAATATTCTGGAATAAAAAAAAATATTTTCAACTGAAATCTAATTTGAAGAATGTTTGTATTTTCATCCTACAAGGTTAATTAGGTAATTTTGAAATATATATTTTTCGGGGTCAGTATGAGTAAAGAATATATGTAGGACATAGGTAACTTCGAAAAAAAAATTGGTTTGGGTTAGATAGAACTTTTCAAGTATAAATCGTTCAAATCGCATTACTTTTTTCTATATTTCAACAAAAAAAGATAAATGCTTATCAAGGAAAATTGATGACGTTTATTTCTTATGACGCGACAAGGGGGAGGGTCCCTATCTTCTGCCATATAATAAACGAAAGGAATGAATTTATCTGCGTATAGTTTTAACTTAATGTATGTATTAGAATTATTGGAAATTGATGGAAAATAAATAAATTACAGCTTTTAATTGCAACATAGTCGATATTTCTATAAAAAGCTTGTCTTAGCGATAATTTCTAAACTTTTATGTTTTTTTTACAAAACAAAGCTGTCTTCAGCTATTCATAGACCCTAACCGTGCAACACTATGCCATAGAGAAGACAATTTTCTTTCACGAGCTCCTTACTATATTTACACTACGAGTATTTTGTGTTTCAGCCACGCTATCCGCTATTCATAGCCTTGTGCACAACACTACGCTATAGGGAAAGACATTTAGTGTCAATTTAGATGCGTGGTTATTATCTAGCGTCAGACACGGATGCTGGCACATCCAGCCGCATCACTGCAAAGTGACATTACTCTTGAATGACCACTGTAATGGAAGCCAAAATGAGTCATGGACTATACATAGGGCACTATTGGTTATGCCTTTCTTATCTAAGTAATTTATAATGAAAAATAAGAGACACAATTTGTAAAGCCATTGAATAAATAAAATTAATTATCTTAATGTGTCTTGTTTATGGGTTACAACATTAATTATATTAGTATTAAGTGAAATAATATCGTGTTTCTCTCATTTTATTCATGCATACCAAAGGCATGAGTAGTCGCAGTAAAAATTCTACTGTTACAGGTCGCCTGGGGCCTTTCGCAGCTAGAACATTTAATGGATATTTAATTGAGAAGTTTATTTACCTATTTATCCTGCACTACTTATTCTATTATATTCATTTAGCTAAATATTATTACATTCATTTAGTGTTTACTGTTACTGTTACAGCCTTTTTATCGTCCCACTGCTGGGCACAGGCCTCCTCTCACAAGGAGAAGGATTGAGCATTAATCACCACGCTTGCTTAATGCGGGTTGGTGATTTCAGACTTTATAGTCCAGGTTTCCTCAAGATGTTTTCCTTCACCTTTTTATCAGCCATTGGTGTCTAAGATATACTTAGAAAGTACATACAAACTTAGAAAAGTTGCATTGGTAATTGCCTGACCCACATACTCGAGAGGTTGGTTCTTTACCCACTAGGCCACCACGACTTTTAGTGCTGAATTTTGATAATTTCAACACGAATGGATATAAAATTGTAATTGAATGTACATTGTATTCCCCCAGCCTTTTCCCAAGTATATTGGAGTCTGCTTCCAGTCTAAGCAGCTGCAGCTGGGTAGCAGTGTTTGACATGGGGCGACTGCCTATCTGACCTCCACAACCCTGGTCTATACCATTAACAAATTGCCTGACCTTATAAATAAACTTTAAAGCTTAACTATTATGGTATTTTAGTCCCTGAACACACTGCTGTGGTTATGATATCGTAAATCCAAATGATGTAAACTTCTGATTAGTAAGTTTATGGCAAACCATGATATTAGTTTACCAGGTCACTAGGGCATCTTGGTAAAATGCAAAATAATTATGAGTAACTAGCGGCTTAACCAGGCTGCACCTGCCACCCCAGCATGACCGCCATAGAAACAGCTTTTGTCTACCGGAGAATCGACAAAATGACAGATTGAAGAAAGATTTCTATCGATCCGAGCATGGCGATGTTTGACAACGAGAAAAGAAATGTTTCTTTTCTTCATCGACATGTGTCTATCGCGTCGAGCATGACGACTATATTTTCTCTACTTTTGACATTTGGGAGTAGATAAAACTTTCTATATGAAATGTCAAATACTCTACATCTCATCTGACCTAGACAAGAGTAGACAAGAATATTATTATAATTTTAAGATCTCAAATAGCCAGAATTTTATTTACAAAGTATGTCGGGGTCCTTACGTCGATATGTGGTCAGTTTTTATGCTGAGAAGAATCAGTGTAAAGCTCAAAAAACGAGCTATAGGTACGAGTGTTAAGTCAAAGACTACAATGTATACACTTGTTAAGTCTCTCGACATTGAAAACGTGAATGAGATAGTGCAGTATTTGTGCCAGGAATCTATCTCCTAGGATATCTGCCTGTTCTTATCAATGTAAGTACCTACAGTCTATTTTATTTCGTTGAGCTTTCATATTCATTGTTATCAACCAAAAATATGACAAAGTTTTCGTCCTTATAGATAAGGTTTAAATATAGAAAGATCTATTCAATTCATTTATTATTGTTTCTAAGATTATTTTGTCTATTATGTAGGTAGGTATTGCCCTTCATAGCAAGAAAATAATTAAACAGAAGAAAAATATTTAACAAAGTCTAATTGTTGCAGGTTCTTTGTTCGGGTTCTGCTTAGGTCATTAACAACATTACTAACCACTGTTAGCAAATTTTTTGAACAATTTGTTTTTGCAGTGAATACAACGTTAGTGTACCTAATATTTAAGTTATAACCTCTATTTCAGATTGTAGATACTGAGTGCAAAATACTGAACATGAATGCCAATTATCATGACAGAGTTCGTGAACAATCAATTTTCAATAGTTCTCTCATTAAGACCGAACTGCGCAGGCTATATGACTCTAGAATTGGACAGTATTATCTGCTAGGAAAAAAATGTCATTTTAAATAAACAACCATTATGATTTTAATATTCACAATCTTTATTAAATAATATAATTTCAATAATTTATAATTTGTAAACTTAAGGCCTCCTTTAGCATCCTTTTTTGTAATCTGAAACAAGAACACAAAATAAAATTACAATATCATTCATTTTCAGGGGATTCTGATTATGCGTTAGGGTCTTGGCTCATGACACCAATAATAATACTGATAATGTGTCACTATCAGTATGTAATTCTTTTATTATACTGTAAAATAATTCTTGTAAAAACTCTTTACCAAACAGTTATTTCTTATTGCAGGGTGCCTATGCAACAACTCTCCCCGAAGAAAGACAGAGAGAGAGACACACTAATGACCTTAGTGGTAGCTTACTTAGCTGCAACTCACAGAAGAGCATACAAACATTTAAACCACCACATCTGCTGCTGATTTTCAGCCTATTTTGAATAAATGACTTTATCTGTATCCTTAATTCTATGTAAATAAACCTTTACCTCTGTGTAAATGATTGTCTCGTTTTATTTTTTATCTTAAGAGTTGTTGCTTATATGACACAACAATACTATAATAAAATTATTATTGCCATAATTATATTTTGAAAATAAAGCATGAGAGTTTTGCTAGAATGAAGCCAACAAGTCTGGGGAACTATTACTAGTAAATGAATATTATTAGACACTTACTAATAGAACATTTCTTGTGTCAGCATCGTATGCCAAGAACTCGTTCTTTTTCCATATTTTTTCAGCAGCTTCTAAATACGGACCCATTCTTCTTCATCGTGGCCTTTTTTTCCCAATGGATCGCGATACTAACTTCTCTATTTATTGGATGGGACTTCGTACGCTGTAAATAAACAGTTTTTGTAACGACGAAAGTAAAAACACTTCGGACAATAATATAGGGAAGCAAGATAACAGTGAGGCAAATAACTGAAACGCATTGAACTGTGCATGGCAAAGTTTTCATCAGCCAATGCCACCAATCACCATTTATTGAGATTATTATGTTCTTTTCTTTTGTTATTTTCATCTTAAGTATGGATAATTATTATATTCATTTAGATTAATACCACACAACTAAGTATTGGAATAATCAGTACTTTATTTATTTAATCACAAAATCTACTTACTTTTTCCTTGCCGCAGTAGTCACCAAAATGTTAATTTAAATCCGTAAAATCAACAACGAAAATCGTATTTTGTAAACAATCACACATGAACCATATTAGTTCACAGATAAAAAATAAGTTCGATGAATACGTTTTGTTGTTACTTAGAGTTACGTGAGTTTATGTATAGGTTCATGCGTGAAAAATAATGCATTGCCACATTTTTTTGGCGAACTAAACGTAAATTTATCGCAGAACGACCCATCACTAGCTACTTATCCGTTGCTATGGAAAGTCTTTCTCTTGATAGAAACGCGAGTCTACAGCTCGCGCCATGCTCGGGTAGAAGACATGTCGAGTGGGAAAGAAAGAGCTTTGTCGTTTCTTGGTAGAATAGAGATAGAATCGCCATGCTGAGGTCGCTGGAGTTGTTTACACTTGGAACTTCCATATGAATATCACCTATACTTTAACTGAAAACCGCATGAAGATTCGTGCAGTGGGTATTTGGTATACCTAACACATTTTTAAATACTTTTTATCTCGTATGGTTATCATTGAATACCTTTAGTATCAGTATTTATTAAAATAAATATTTCATTAAAAAACATGTGGAAACTTTTTGACAGAACTCCTTATTTCGTTGTTTCATCATATACCTCTATTATTTATTGTATCTGTCGACTTGTTCGCACCTATTCTGTTTTATATTATGTCCACGTATCTCTACTGATAATCATCATTATGAAATATGGCTACAAGAAGTCAGTAACTTAAAACCGTGAAACTATGCTTCGGTAATTATCTACTATTTATTGTTATACAAACATAAAAAATAGATGATGACTCAACGTCTCAAACAGGTGACTTCCAAAACAATAACTTAAACTTCAAAGGAGCCGGTTCCAAATAAAAGTCGTAAATAATGTAAAATATGCTTTTGGGTTTAGTGCAAGGCCGCCGAACAATCATAAATCATTGAACTTTTAACGTAACAGCCAAAAATAAAATCTACTAAATATTTTGAGGATTTGATCACCTGTTCGTTAATTTGTTGAAAGGAAATTGCTACAAATTACTGTTTGAGACAAACACGATAATTGTCATTATTTTTTTTAATAATTCTTCCATTAAAAACAAAGTCAAAATCGACAAGCACTAAGTTTGGCACAAGGTTGTTCAAAAGATTCCATCATTTATTTATTCATATTACTAGCTTTTGCCCGCGACTTCGTTCGCGTGGAATAGTGACTTCCGGCAGATTTTTGGTTTTACCCACATAGTTCCCGATCTCGCGGGATTTTTGAGACGTTCCCGCTCCCGCAGGATTTTTTGGGATAAAAACTATCCTATGTCCTTTCTCGAGTTCCAAACTATGTCTGTACCAAATCGACAAATACAACGGAACCAAATTAGAATTTACGAAACAGGACCAATCCACATAAACGACCATACAACCGACAATACAATTTTTCCACGACGGTACCGAAGCGCTCGGCCGATACCCAACCAAATGCGTGTAACGAAACCATAGCGCGATCTATTTCGATCCCAACGCCATCTATCGAGCATAGTGACAACTCGGATTATTTATCTATACTCCGTTCGGGCATTTTCTTTGTACTAAAAGTAGTATTATATTGTTATTATTTTTTTCATACCTTTTTACTATTTATTTACTTTTTTCCGATGAATTAAAACAACATGAACCGAACTCGTGTAACGATCGACACAATTGCGCGTAGTACTAATAGAATTATCTATACTCCGTTAGAGCATTTTCTTTGTAGTAAAACTTTTATTATATTAATATTAATTTTTTTACACCTTTTTACTGTTTATTTACATTTTTCTGATGGATTTTCCGATGAATGAGGGTTTTTGAAATTTTTTCTGCCACCGGGTGGCGCCACGTATGCGTCTGGTCCAAACAGCTGTCAAATAGTATGGAATTGTAGGTGCCGAACTTATTGTTTATTGAAATTCTGTTATATTGGAAGTGTTATTGATTTTATTATGGACTACGGTCAGAATAAGGTTTCCGAACTAAAAATTGAGCTAAGAGAGAGGGTGCAAAAGTCACTGGTACTAAGGAAAAGCTTGTTGAAAAATTTGTTAACACAATATGATTTAGTTTTTTTTATTTACTCAACCGCAATAGTAAAACAATAATGCAGTGCTTTAATTATAAAATAAAAAAAACACTAAAATCGTTCACTATTCATAGTAAAGATAAGCACTTTGACAGTTATCTGGACCTGACGCTCGGTGCTGCCACCTCGTGGATTGCCATTTTAGAAAACCCTCATTAAAACAATAACATGAACCGAACACGTGTAATGACACCATTGCGCGATTAACGCCATCTATCTACGGAGCATAGGAACAGCATTTCGACATTTGACCAATAGATCGCACTGTATGTCCGTAATAAATTTTATTTTTTATTTTTATTTTTTGTAATAAAAACTATCCTATGTCCTTTCTCAAGTTTCAAACTATGTCTGTACCAAATTTCACACAAATCGGTTCAGTAGTTTAGGCGTGAAGAAAAGACAGACAGACAGACAGAAAGACAGACAGACAGACAGACAGACAGACAGACAGAGTTACTTTCGCATTTATAATATTAGTTTGGATTTACAAGTATAGAATGATGCAGGTGATAGACTTGATGACCTAGCCTTTAAACTAGATCAGATATAAGCATTGAGGAACTAAATACAATGCCAGAAGATCTCCTTATGATGTCATGGCTCTTGAATTTCGCACTTAAAAAAAAACCGAAAAACCGTCAGAACTCTAAAAGTAAACTGAAAACTTTTAGTCGGCCGATAGTTTGTTTGGGCTCATAAATCAGTATGGAGATAAATAGTAGTACGTACCTACGCATTTTAAAAAGGTCGGGTATTTATTCGGTATGGAACCAACCGAAAACTTTGATTGAATTCACGATTTTGTTAAAAAAAAAGTTTTTTCAATGGGGCAACAATCGGCCAACTATTTAGTCCGCAGTGTGCGGGCCACTCTAAATTGAAATTAAATACCATCAAATTGCAAAATTAGTATTGTATGAATATGCAATTTTGTTATCGTCATCTTTAATTTGTTAATGAGTCTTAATAAATTGTTCGCCTATTAATCAATTATTTTTTTAAACAAAACAGAACAGTCAGTTCCTGATTGATCTCATTTTTTAAATATTTGTTTAATAATTGTTTTAAGTGGCGTGAACAATTAATTTATAAGGTGTGTTTTATTTATTCTAATAAATTGCTCTTTTTTGTGTTTTATATTATGTTCTTAAGTTTTATATTGCTTTGATAAGAGCGAATCACCAGTTTTTTTCTTTTTTTAAGAATTTTATTTATTCAGAATTTTAATCAAATATCAATTATTTTATTAGTATTTTGGCCTCTAACCTTTGGAATAATTGATGATTCTAGAGACTAGAGAGATTGTGAATCTTTTAAGACTTTTATCTGCTCTTTCATAGATCCTTTTCATCTTTTAGGGGAGATGTTCCTAAAACGGGTACCCCTTCCTAAAACGGGTAGGCTTTGCCATTCGTATATTATAGGTCTTAGTGTGAACCTGTGAGTGTAGAGCGGTGCACTATCTCCCCGCCGATCACGGTCAGTTGGCTCGCGCGCCTAGAGCGAGCGTTTTCGAGGTAAGACGTAAAAAAAGTTTTTTGCAGAGTTTACTAAAAAAAATCGGATTATGCTAGTGCTGACTACTCAAATATGGTGCAAGATACGGTTTTCGTAGTTTTGTATTATCATTTTGAATGTTATATGCTTATTAATTGTGAATACTTAGTGGTCTCCTTGTTTACTATTTTAAGGTTAAGGTAGTTGAAATTTAAAACGTGCTTTTGGGCAAAACGGGTAGGGGCATAACGGGTGACTACCCGATTTGAAATAAGGGGCCACTTTCTCAATTGATCCCACAGAAAGCTAATCGAAGACAAAGGAAGCCACAGAGAGCTGAAGAAGTACAGGAACAGCGTGAAAAAGAAATTAAAATATGTTTTCTCTGATTTTTAACAAAATTATCTGCTGGTAGTGCTGGTAGAATTATAATTTCAAATGTAACATTTAATAAAGTAAAAAAGTGATCTAGACTGATCAAAATAAGAAAACTGTTTAACATAATTAAGGAGACTAATTAACGATAAAGATTTCCTGGATAATAGGAGGCTAAAATATGTTTTCTAATTCATTTATCACATATATTCATTCATTACCTGCTTTGCCCAAAGGCGCTACCCGTTTTAGGACCCCACCGAGGGCAAAGCGGGTATTTCGAAAGGGGTTTAGTTTTTTGATTTTTTTCTGAATTTTGATGAAGATTACTAAGACTATCTTATGTTTTTCAAAGTTTATTATATAAACAACCCTATGAGTACAAATACAAGTCGCATGTAATGTTCTTGGTTATTTTATTTAAACATCTCCCTTAGCTTACCCGTTTTAGGAACATCTCCCCTAATTAATTATTTGTTACTATTTGTTTCAGATTCCAGCAACGTGGCTCCGGTAAGCAGAGATACAATATTTTCTGTTATTAACTATGAAGCTTTTCCTGAATAGGAAAAAATCAAAAAATATAAAAAAAGAAGATAAAAATGTAGGAGGTATTATAAACGAACGTGTGTTTTAAGATTAAATTAGTAGTCAGAAGGTACACCTACTTTAATTTGCTTGGAGGATCTAATTTCGCACGTATATAACCAAGTTTAGTTATTAGAATACCTATGTTAGAATGCTACTCTGATTACAAATGTAGGCATTAAAGCTTTCGCAGTTGTGACTTTATCAGAATAATACTCTTTATGAGCGTTGGTGGTAGGTAGAATATTCCGTGTTTGTGTGACGTATCTGCGCTTTCTGCTTATCTTTGATTGCTGTTCTATGGTTTTAGTGTTTATGTAGTTGGGAAGATTTTTACTATTAAATGGGTATTAAATATTAATATTTTTAGCTAATTTCAAGAAAACAGAATGTAAACAGGTTCACTTAACTTCTGTACCTATAAAAAGGAAATAAAAATCTCCATGTAAACGATCGACGATTTGGTGAAAGATCACCAAAAGAAACAATTAAAGAGTAGTACAAAAGACTTTTTTGTTTACACTTTTATAAAAAAATTACAAAATAGATAAAAACTTAAGGTGCTTTACCTTAATGTCTCATACGACCTTGTGTAATTAAAGCTGTCACACTATGTAAATAAACGTAGCGATTGCATAACTAGACACATTTGAAAATACACTTAAAAAAAAAACTGGTCTAATAAATAAATGCTTATCACGTGAGTCAGATTTTCGACTTTTGATATTAACGTTGTCTATACAAATATAATAAAGACGAAATATTTTGTGTTTGTTTGTACCTTAAAAGCTCCAAAATTAATGAACCGATTTGAAAAATTCTTACACTGTTGGAAAGCTACACTCTTCCCGAGTAACATAGGCTATATTTGCTCCGGGTACGAGAAGAAACTGCTCACGGGTCGTGGGCAAAACCGCGGGTAAACAGCTAGTCTCAAATATATTAGATATGCAGTATTTAATTTACCAATCCTATGCAAGAATGTGTGATGGCACTAATTTGTTGATAATGTGTGACATTTGACCTAACCCACGGCCGGATTCTTTTTATAGACACTGAGTAGTGACTAATTCATATAAATAATGTTTTTTTGGACTTGTCGTGTCTCCGCAGGGCGTCTGCTGTTGGAATCTAGCTGAAATCAATCTTCTAGATTGAAACTTAGATTGTCTGTATAACAGCAGGATTTTATGTATTTGGGGAACTTATAAGTGTGTCAGTATTATGTTTAGAGACAAAGAGCCTAAACTAGTGTACTTATACCTACTAGTGGGCATTGTATGTAAAAGTTTATTCTTTTAATTTTTAATGTAACCTATGTCGCCGAAAAATCATCATTTACCGATTGTCTGTGTATGAATATAACACAGCCTGTAGAATTACGAAAAAACACACGAATTCAGCTCCATTTAATTGAGGGACTCAAATCTCCTAATAAGTACTAACAACACAGCTAACTCAGTTAAATTAGCTAACCAGGTTGTTATTAATCTGATTAGGCTGCGTATAAACACCCTCCTGAACCGAATAAACTGATTAATTAGTGAAAAATTGATTTTGGGGTGAGGAAACGCAGGCTCTGATTCTCCCCAATTTATAGTTACGTTACGGGTCTTTGACGTCACTTACTGCGTGTAAAACAATATTCGGGGGGCCTTAGCAAGTCGTTGGACACATTGTGTTTATAAGGAACGGAACGTTGTATGAACGTTAGTGGACTTCAATGTAAAATATACAGGTGGTTTAACGTTGGACTAAGCTAACTAAGTTTGAGTTAATGAATCTTGAGTGCTGTTAATTAAGCTGCATCTTTTGCATGACATTTAAAGCTTTTCACCTCCATTTGTCGTTTATGTGTTAATTTTTAATGGAAACACGACGAGCTAGCTAGTTTCAGTTCACAGCTAGTAGTCAATTGCCGGTCAAGTCCTTCGCTCCCGATATCTTCCTTTGTAAATCAACTATCACAAGCAAGCTGAAGCAGTCTTAGCATCTAATATTCAGGATACATTGTTGGAGTCCAATGCCAATATTCGACACTAAGTCTTTCAACTGCTGCAAACTGTGACATCTCCTTAAAAAGTGAGAAATAGTGTTAGATATTCATAAATGATGCTCTATAGTTAAGCTTTAAGCAAAGGCCTGTATACCCAAGTAAATACTCTTAGTATCTACCAATCCTTTAGAAGCCTACCGGTCTCAGAAACTAACAACTACTTGGCCTACAAAACTCAAGGGGTATTCCCATTAGACCATGCAAGTAAATAATTCATACCCATAGTTTAAGCCTTAATACTGTATACCGAAAGTATGTATTCCAGTATATAAAATGGTATATACATGAGACATAAGAAATCACAGCCTTGGCGTAAAAATTGCAATGTATACGAGAGCTATAACAAAATTAACGATCCCACTTCCTGCTCTCCGAAGACACGCTTAAACGAAAAACGTAATTGCTAACATGGCTGTGGAAGATATAATCTAAAGGTAACAAGAAAAATTCCCAAACGCACTGTAAACGTATTTCGTATCTCGGCAATATTTCGTTCGCCAAATCGGTGCTTCGTTTACAAAGCGTCTAGGGAGCGTTTGATTTGGCGCGATCTCTATCGCGGCTTATCGCGTTCGCTTCGCTTTGCGAATCGCTAAGCAAGGGTTGTAGGGTAAACAAAGGTCATAGGAAATAATATCGCCATTATTAATGAGGGTTATAGCATAGTAATAAATATGTGTTTGTTTAATAAAATGGTTTAGTTATCGCGTATTAAAATCATAGGTGGTTTGACCTAATTAATGTTCTTTGTAGATAGAGGGGTGATTGTGTCATTTTGTTTTACAGTCTCTTTTGCCTAGTCAATGTTTACGCTTTTACAAATATTGAAGCCTTATTTGGTAGTAGGTATATACCTATGTTATCATTTCATGTTTACACGAATGGAATCCTTACATTTAAAACATTGATTTAACATCAAATTAATTAAAAATAAGTGACCATCAAGTAGCAAGTGAGATACCCATCAAGATAATCAACCCTTTCATAAATATGTAGGTACCTATTAAAGCTCGCTTAGGTTTTACAAGTTTCTATAATATTAAGATTTTAATATTAATGGCCAGCAGTCTATCACAATTTTATGAGAATTTCTGAAAGACATAATAATAACATTAGCTAGCATTGAGATACTGATATAAACAAGGCATTTCCATTTATTTGTAATAAAGAAAAAATATTTTATCAAACGAATATTATTACCATTTATTTGATCTTTGATGTCTGCAACTGAGCTGTTATCTACACAGTTGTAGTAAAAACCAGCCAAGTGCGAGTCGGAATCGCACACGAAGGGTTCCGTACCATTATTTAAAATGAGCAAAAAAACACGTTTGTCGTATGGGAGCCCCCCTAAATATTTATTTTATTTTAGTTTTCAGTACGTGTTGTTAAAGCGGCAACAATAATACATCATCTGTGAAAATTTCAGCTCTGTAACTATCACGGTTCATGAGATACAGCCTGGTGACAGACGGACGGACGGACGGACAGAGGAGCGAAAACAATAGGGTCCCGTTTTACCCTTTCGGTACAGAACCCTAAAAATAAGACCTCTGCGTTTATTACAATTTCTTATCCAGCAATGCTTTGTTCTTTGGCAGACCCTATTCATTTAGAGATCATTCACTCTCCCTTCGCTCTCAGATATCAAGCAATTTTTTATATGAACTGATTTCTTTTTTTCTTGGTTTAATATTTTGATATTTGTTGAGGGCGTTTATTGTAGGGGTCCTCAGACGTTTCTTTGGTTTAAGTTCAGGAGGATTTGCTCGTCTACCTGCTAGAAATGAGAATGACTAAAGATCAAAGTTTGAGTAATTTAGGGTCATTCTACTTTCAGGTTTTTAATAAAAAAAATATGTTTGCTTGCCCAATATACCCAAGTTGCATTGAAATAAATACCCAAGCTACCTAATAATTACAAATAAAGAATAAAAAATACTGACACCACCATTTACTTAATTCAATTAAGCCGGTTATTCCGCCAACGTAAATATAAAAATCCTTATTACCGCGAGCTTCTCAAAAAGCATACAAAAGAAAACTTAGCACGTATCTGAAAGTTCCCCGCCTAATTAATCAGAGCTACTTAGCAAGTTTTTAACAGGCTGCCTGAGATACCGTGGTTCGGCATCGAGTTTCAAGTCCTCATAGTACTAATCAAGTATACTCCCCCACGACAGAGAACACAATAGGATTTTAGTTGAAAACTTTGTTAGCGGAAGGCCAAGATTGCAGATTTCCCATAGGGCCTACACCAGTTTCAACTTGCCAGACTATATCGATAACTTCCTCTGACACTCGCTTAGTTATTTATTATCATCTGTACTTGAATGTGTCGATAGGTTATACAAGGGTAAATTCGTCTTAGACTTCAAAAATGTTGAAACTTTTTTGGGCCCTGAAAAAACTTAAGTGGGGACTACTTAAGCACATGCATGATAGTGCGTATGTTTTATAAAGCAAAAAAAGTTGTTTGCAAACTCATTACACACACATTCACTCTATCCAATTTATTACTACGATTTTATTCGCAATTTAAAATTAACTAAAACATTTCAAATAAAAAGCAACATCACATAAAACATTTAAATTAGCACAACCCAACCGGGCGTTTATTCAGTTAAAATTAAAATGTAAGCATAAACAGAGGTGAACAAATAAGGTCGCCGCAAGCTTTATCACAAAAAATATGAATCCCAAAGAATTCCAGAGCAAGAAAGACGTAAAAGCAGGGAGAGACAAACATAAAATTGAATAGTACAAGCGAATCACGAATTTCACTTCAGTAATTTAAACAAAGCCGATGCAGGGCCGAGGACTTAATTTTGGTAGGAGACAGAGAAAAATGTTATGCAAATTTGTACAGCGTATTTTTTCTTCCATTAACCTTCCGGCCGGGATTGTACGCCCCACGGAAGGGACGACGACGAACCAAAACACGCTTTTATTTTGAAACTGTAATTAGGAAATTAACGACTTGGACTTAGGAAAAACAAATGGTGTTTTCCGCGGTTCATGTGGGAATTTCGTCGCTATTGTGGGAATTTAAATAAAAAATAACAATTATACAACGTGTAAAGACCCAAAATTAATATAGCATTATCTTAGCTTTATTTTTACGCACTGAAAATAGTGTTTAACATTTTAATTACCACACAATTCAAATATTCTTATAGGTACATACCTATTTTCAGTTAAAGCTCGTTATAGTATCAAGAATTAATTATTCCACGCACTAATTACCAACCTAGTTAGTAAAAAAACCAACCCTTTTTTCTTTAGAATATGAACCAGATTGTTCTAGGGCACAAAAGATCATTATCGCGATCTGATTCAGATGCGTGTCGAAAGCGCCTACAAAAACTCACGCCGCAATTATACCGCCGCACGGTGCTATTCACTAATAAATAGGCGCTTGCACGAAATAATTACTGTTGGCTGGTTGGCTGCGAATTGTGATTCTAATATTCCAGAATATTAATCAAGCAATTCAGTATTGTTTGAAATGTTGATATAATAACTTCGTAATTCAATGAAGCAATCAATTAAGTATTTCTTGCACCGTCCTGCGTTCTTTTACTTTAGCAGTGTATTTTATTACAATAGCAAATTAATATAGGCAGTAAATATGATCTAAGTGATTCAAACGAAGATAAAAAATTGCATGTAGTTCACCAACTTTTAAAGGCTTTTTCTGAGTCCTCCTTTAAAAAGTAGGGCCTGGCTCTGAATATAATAGGTATAAAAACAAATCAAACAAGAAACTTCTGTTGTTAATTAATATACCCAGAATCATTTACAAGATACAATGAACTTCAGATTTCTCTTCACAACCGAACTATCACGAAAATTAATTGAAGCAAATTAATCAATACAAATTAATCGAAAACTCGTTTCAACAATAACCTTTTGAATCGTTTATAAAGGTATCATTGGAAAATCATTTCCCAACAAAGACAATTATTTCAAGATTGATTCGTCCTGTCCAATCCATTGTGACGTTACAATAAGCCTTTTATCTTTAATCCTTCAGCGGTTTATTTGGAAGTTTCAAGAAATCGCGCGCAGATAAGAAATAAACACAATAAGATTCCCCTGGTGACGTCACCGGCATCCCCATGGGCCATCCATCAAGTTGGCACTGGTGTCCATTGTAAAGTTTCGCCTCAGATTAGATAGCGTTTTGGAATTATAAATTGCGATATTGTTTTGTTATTTTGATTTAATTTCGATTTTCTACGAATGTTTCAGTTGGGGACTATTTTGACAGTTGTATTAATATCCATGCCTATTTAGTGAAGCTTTATTAATAGAATGCCTACTATTTTTAACTAGGAAATGTAATCGATTCTGTGCTTCTTGGTAGTTAAAATAAAACAGCATTTTAAATTGAATTTCGTGGAATACTTATTCATACAAAAAATAATTCATGCTTAATTTTTTACATTGATTCAACATTGTGTACAGTTAAATAGCACTTCCTCTGAAATTCATTATGACACAACAGCAAAATTTCCCCTATTTAAAAAAATAAAATGTATATTAAAAGTCGTGGTGGCCTAGTGGGTAAAGGACCAACCTCTCAAGTATGAGGGACCGGGTTCGATCCCAGGTCAGGCAAGTACCAATGCAACTTTTCTAAGTTTGTATGTACTTTCTAAGTATATCTTAGACACCATTGACTGTGTTTCGGATGGCACGTTAAACTGTAGGTCCCGGCTGTCATTGAACATCCTTGACAGTCGTTACGGGTAGTCAGAAGCCAGTAAGTCTGACACCAGTCTAACTAAGGGGTATCGGGTTGCCCGGGAAACTGGGTTGAGGAGGTCAGATAGGCAGTCGCTTCTTGTAAAGCACTGGTACTCAGCTGAATCCGGTTAGACTGGAAGCCGGCCCCAACAGGATTGGGAAAAAGGCTCGGAGGATGCTGATCTCCTATATACAATTTATACACTGCAACATACGCCATCACCATTTTCTCTTCTCCAACACAATATTTCATGACTACCCGTTCAAGCCACTTAAGCTTAAAGTAAATGTTATCCAACATTGACTTCAAGCTATGTCGCTCAAGGTATCAAGTTACAATGCCGCACGGAATTCGTTGCTCTAGACTGTTCACTTTGTATGTACGAACAGGCCGACAGAAGTAATTCTCTAGACGTGTCTTGTCCAACATGGGGGAACGCTAGATATCTGTTTTCCTTTGGTAAATGAAGATAACAATACTGCACACATGTATAAGTGCAGTAGTTCTTTTGAATTAGTTTGATAATGTGAATGTGAAAGGATCTTGTGAGGGATCGAGCACGATTCACCATCAACGAAAATACTGAGACTCAGATCAGCTAGATGGAATATTCGAATGGAAAGTAAAATTAATTGTGCGTCCGGGTCTTCTGTAGTATTATAAAGTTAGGTATTATTGTTAGTACAGGTAGTGTCATGTTATACAAAAAAAACTGGTCTAGAAATTAAATTCCAGGGCCTAACGCTCTTGACAAAACATGCGGACTACTGTATGTACCTTTACCTAATCTTTTTGGATCATCCATTGAATCTCAGTCCCCTTATTCAAAGCGATAACGACGGTTACTTACCACACCGCTCCGCCCGTTTCTCGTATACGGCCCATAATTAATTAGACCTCATTAATGTTGACTTCATTCTTTCCCGATTATCATTTGTTTCGTCCAACTTCGCCCGGAAAAATACATTACGAAGGTCCCTTGCATTTATCTTCGTCGCCTCTGGATACGACGTTAATTAATATCGAATACCCTTTTGGTTCTAGAACCTTCTTTGAGTAATGTCTTTATTTTAACGCTATCTATTCGCGCTGAAGTTTATTTTATTGGCTGTGTTGCGATTAAGGCAATTTGTTCTCTTGTTGTTGAAGTTATTGCTTGAGTTCTGTATTGTTCGCTGTAATGTATGTTTATTGGTTCGTTGCTTTATTTTCTGCGCTGATTTGTTGCGGATATCTTAATTATTGTTGCTTCCTAACATTCAATCACATACAATAAAACTATAATTTGAAATTCAAAGAAAAACATAATGACAAAATTTTAATCATCCATCAGAGATGAAACTAAATAGCCTTCTGTGAAAACTGCTCCAACAGTTATGCAGTCACAATAACAAAACATGAAACTACTAATAACGAACGAAAACCAAATCGATATCGATAATAACCATGAATTATCGGAAAACATTTGCAAAATTCGGTCATCTGTGGCTAAGAGTATCGAAACTGTGTCCATAAGCAGCTTTGGTTAGGTCGAGTGCTCACTGTATCGCATTGTGTCGGCCTTGCTATGGACATCGGTCAGCTAGCTACGCTATCGACAGTCGATCAATAGTCTACTGCTTATTGAATAGGATTATCGCTATTGTTTGTGCTACTTCAATGTAAGTGATCGGCGGTTGTGTACACAGCTTTTGAATGTTCCGATTCGTAGATGTTTGTTAAGGGATTAAGGATATGTGGAGGAAGTTAGTGGCAGCCAATATGTCATAATCCTGCTAGAATCTGGGCCTATTGTATCGTGTGGTAAATCTACGCCTGGAAATTATTAGTGTTGCCTTGATACCTACATGAGCATAATTTGACGACGTCTGTAGCTTGCAAATAGCATCACAGGTGGTTCAACAGTGTTAACAAAGCTAAATGCAGTAGGACCTACTTTAGAAGCCAATCTGGGAATTTTTCTGTCTGTAAAACACCATACAGAGATTAAAATTAAGTAATTAAGGACACTGCGGATTGTGACATGCTGCAGTGCGACTTGGATAGTGTCACTGAATGGAGTCGCAGCAATAAGCTGCACTTCAATGTCTCAAAGTGCGCGGTACTTTCGTTCACCCGCGCCCGAAACCAACAACACTACCAGTACACCATGAACGGGGAGCTGCTGCAGCGTGTCACGGAGGTGAAGGACCTAGGCATCCACTTCACCAGCGACTTACAGTTTCGCAAACACGTGGTGAATATTTGTAAGAAGGCGTACAGGAATCTGGGATTTATGCTGCGTCAGACAAATGACTTCACGAACATCGGTGCATTAAGGGCTTTGTACGAGGCTCTTGTGAAGAGTCATCTGGAATACAATGCGGCCATCTGGAGTCCAAGTGAAATAAAGTATAAAAACATGATTGAGCGTATACATAACAAATATATACGTTTTATGTATATGAAAATGTATAAGATATATCCGGGATATCCATTACTGTACCCCACCTTATTCTGCCTCGGTATGGTAGGTTACTACAAATTGGAAGTCAGACGTGAAGTGGCTTTGGCGACTTATCTGTTAAAAGTTCTGAGAGGTGACATAAAAAATTCGGGTCTTCTATCAGAGATAGCTTTTTGTGTACCGGACGAGTACGTGGGGCGGCGGCGCAGGCCGCGGCTGCTGGTGGTGCCGCACGCGCGCACCAACTTGCTGCAGCGCGCGCCGCTCACTCGCGCACTGCGCACTCTCAACACGGTGGCTGAGCACGTTGACATATTTAACTGTACACTGAGCGAGTTCACAAGGGCCACTTACTGTGTAGTATGTAAGGATTAGTAGTTGTTTTGTACTGTGTTATATAGTTAAGTTATAGTTAAGGGAATAATAATTGTAAGTAGGTACTATGTCGAATTAGACTAAGTCTGTAAAGGCATAGTAACTTTGAGATGAATAAATAAAATAAATAAATAAATAAATAAAATGAATAAGTATCATCGTTTAAAAGACGCTTAATATATTGCAGTCAAGTCATTTTATTAATTGTAAGCTTTTAACTCGCTCCACACCCAATAAAATCGATATATTAAAACAAAAAGAGCAACTCCAAACCGCAATTTATATCGTGCTTCTCGAATATAAATTACTGAGCACATCTCACTTTAATTTGCGATGAAGACTTTGGGAGATATTTATTGCCGAAACTCCGATACTCTGAGCGAAATAACACATACTTTATATTACCCACAACCTGAGTTGAGTACTTGATCATAAGCAAGTTGCGAAGTATTTATATTGGTATCATAAATTTATAAGAAGTGGAGAATGGGCGCACGCACCACCATCCTCCTCGCATTATTAATGAGATGAAATACTTGGAATTCCTAAACAACTTGACAGGGAAAGTTGGTGCTGTAGACTTATATAATTATGTTGATATATCTAATGTATAACATTCTTGATTAGTATGGTGAGACGCAACGGCGTTGTTTGTAGTAAAATATTCAGGTGACAAGTTTTTATTTAATTATAAGGAATAATTTCGCATTTTTAGTCCTTAATTTTAGTTTTCGATTCCTTATTTAAATAATTATCTGATCATTAGTGTTCATGTGTTCATTTAATAAAGCATCAACATAAGTTTTGGTCATATTACCTTATTTCGCTATTCATCATCATCTTCCGAACCTTTTCCCAACTATGTTGGGGTCGGCTTCTAGTCTAACCAGATGTTCGTAGTCGCTATTCATCCTCCGATGATGTCTGTAGTCGCTATTATAAATCAAATAAACATCCGTAACATGTCCTCAATAACACTGAAAACAGCACAACTTAAGAAGAGCACTAACAAAAATATCCGTCAACAAAGCAAGAGAAAATCTTGAGTTGATAAAAGCTAATTCAACAAGGGTCGACTATTTACCTAATTTACAGCAATTGAAAGGCCGTGTTGAGACGCTGGCTTCTCAATGCTCAGTCTCAGGCACGACTGACCTATTTAGTTTCACCGTCTACTGCGAACTCTGATTAACTTCCTGTTTCCAATTTATATTAAATAATCTGCTTTGTTTATTCCGCTGTTCGAAACGTGTTAATAATGTTCCGCATAAAACGTGAAGGGCCAGTGGATCTGTTGGCTGTTTCGGGAATTATTGGAGGAATGCTAATGAGATTTCTGGGGTCTTAACTTTTGGTGCCTAGTTTGGGTTTATTGGGTGATTGTGGAGTTGTGAATTGAAAGTTCAAGTTATTAAGTAGGTACTATTCCCGCTAAATTGTTTTCGGCAGGTGTGTTTAAAGTTGAAAACGTCATAAACGCGACTTTTGCAGTGTAAAACAGCATGTTCGAGTCAATTAATAATTAGGTATTACAATTAATATTTATTATTTTTCTCTCTTAAAAATTGAGAGTAAAATTTAATGGCTGCTCAGATCAGCCCATTGCTTAGTAGAGTTTGAAAGTATATACAAACCGTTTTGATAAAATTGAAATAAAAAAAATCTTAAACTATGGTAAAATCTGCAAGAAAGAAAGAACAATAGCTAAAACAAGGAAGAAACCTCTATTAAGAAAATAAGTCACGTGCCACACACTAGTTACGCATCTATGTAGATAGTTGGCAACTTTCGGACCTTTTCAGGCGAAAGTGAATGATCTAAAAAGTTTTTACAAACATATTGGGCCTCATTGCCGTTTCGGGAAACTCGGTAACGAGTTCACTTCCCTGATTGATGAATGTGACTACCCGACAAGCCGAAACACGTAGTGATAACGTAACGTTCCCATTAATATCGGGAACAGCTCTATGAGCGATAAAATATTGTTCCCGTTTATTTATTTTTTGGGTTTTGCTTGATAGGCCGTCGCTGTAGGTTGTTGTGTCACTAAACTGTGTCGCCGAAAAGCTGGTGGTTGTGTTTTGTTTCACAGATTTAAAGGGGTTGATGAGTTTGAATGGCCTATTGTTGTCTTGTTTTATCTTTGACCTTTGTATAATGTGCCTTTATTTTATTGCATAAAAAATAGTCGTGTATAAATGTAAAATATAATTAATATTAATAATACGAAATTAATTTATCGAACTTATAAATAAAGGTGTATTAAAATGGCAGTAAAATGTACACTTAAATAATGCACTTAATTACTTTTATGATAATAAAATTAACAGTAAAATTTTCGTATTGAAAGTAACCTGTCGTAATTGATATCCATTTACATAAAATTATTTACTTAATATTTTACGTTTCGCATTAAGCAATGTATTTATTTTACTCTTTGAATTTTTAAATTAATTAAATTTATTGCTCATCCCAAATAAAATTCTTTAGTTACAGCACATGTAACATCAACCCTGCTGAAAATCGTCATTACAATAAACCCCGTGATCTTTCATTGAAAAACATACTTACAACGTTGAAAAACAATTCTGTCACCAATTGTGTTACCGCCGATTCACCCACATAGCGTAGTTTAAAAGGAATCGGAAGGCCGCCGCCGTGTAATTCAATGCAGCGCCGCCCAGCGCACTAATTAATTCGTCCTGGAAAAACGTTCGCTTTTTCCTCAACCTGCCATCCTTGATTTTCAATTTCTGTTACGAAAGATTAATGGGAAAGGACAGGTTCCTTCCGAAGTTATATCTACATTCATAATTAGTCCGCCAACAGTGTTTTTAAAAGCTGTTTTTGCCGCGAAATTAGATTATTCTCCTTGTTCGGGATAATAATAATTAAATACGTAAGTTTAAATATTGTTTATCGGGATTGTTTGTTTCGGAAGAGTTTTGTTTTGTTCCTTTGAGTTAAGAGATGAACGTTTGTGATTATTTTGGTGGTGTGATAGCGGTAGGTTCGGCCTGCGATCTCGCGCCGTGTAAATCAACCGCCCCTAGCTGATAACGAGAGCAAAATTTTGCTGTAAATCATACATTTGTTTTCGTAAAGGGAGATTGTGAAGAGAATACTAAACGGTATCAAAAGATTTATAAATTTAGATTACGTTTTACTGCACATCCTTTTTGTAATTCGATTAGATATTCATTGGAACGCTCTTTTTATTTCCCTTTTCGAGTTCGATTGAGACACGCACGGCGTGTTTTATTTGATTGCTCAACTTCAAAACTGTCAAGATTTACAATCCTAATAAAGTTCATTAAAGCTGCTACTATTTTATTCATTCATTAGCCTTTAGATCTTTTGAATTAGTCTTTTGTAGTTTAATGAAACTAAATTATGCGTAGTCGAGAGATCAGTGACCTAAGTGTTTTTAAATTAAGAAATAATCATCTACAAATTGGCCAGGTACACAAAAAACAAATTAAGAAGCATTAAATTTTTATCTAGAGGTAGATTAAGCTGGTTGTAGAACTATGTCTTATATCCATACATTCTTTATAAACCCCTGTATACACTGAACACGAATTCAAATGATTCCCTTTGACCGAGTTCACACGAGCGTAACCGCACATCTATCACAGAAACTGCATCGAATAAACCCGAGGTCACATTAAGAGTTGTATGAAAAATTCATTAGGACCGGAGATCGTTTCCAACCGCAGACATTATCAGAACTGTCGGGTTCCCGCCTTCATCCATCATTCAGGCATGTCGGCTCTTAGCATGCACTTGTATACGTAAGCTAGAGATAGACGTAATGCCTCTGTTTTCTGTGGTTTGTACGTACTTATGGATAGGTTTTGTGTTCGCTATTTTTGAGAATTTTCTGTTTCTGGATTCTGATATGAAGTGCTGTAGTGTACATGATGATAACAATTGTTACCTACGTAGGTACTAATTATACACTGTGACGATCAGTTTTTTTTAAGTTTTTTTTTTTAATTCTAAAGCAGGAAAATTAACGTGCTGCGTCCAATGCCGAACTCGGTTGGTATCTCTAGGAACGCTGAAAATATAAGCGATTATGCCCCTTTACGTCCAGATATTTTATCTAATTAGTTAAAGTTTAATAGCTAAACCATTATAAGCAAACATCATACAAAATTGAGCACAACAAAGTTGCTGTCTTTATTCAAATGCCGCTAAACTCAACAAGAAAATCTATCTAGATACAGTTTGACAGTTCATCTTATACATTTCCATAGCCGTTGCAGTATGGACTGCCAACTGCATTAGTTTTAGGCTCCAGAGACTAAATCCGTTGTCTATATTACGAAGTTCGCACTATGCGGATGGAAGTCTGCACGCTAAGTCAAATTTAGCCGCATTAGGATCAAATTAAGGAAGATCTAATTAAGATTAAATGGTGTATTCATGAAGCACCAGCGGTAATATCAACGATGTGACGCCCAAACTAAGTTAAATTTTCATTACGTTCCGCTATAATGTAACTAATGCGACCGTATTCTGTTCTGCGGGTATGAAGCCGCATGCGGGTATTTCACCGATCAATTTGAGTTGAAATAATTTTTGCAAATTATTGATGTTCTAGAAATTAATTATGGAACACTTTGGAAAGTTTTAAGAGATCTTGACAATAATAATAAGGACATACGTTTTTTTTTTGCATACAGTTACAGCCTTTTTATGGTCCCACTGCTGGGCACAGGCCTCCTCTCACACGGAGAAGGATTGAGCATTAATCACCACGCTTGCTCAATGCGGGTTGGTGATTTCAGACTTACCTATTAGTCCAGGTTTACTCAAGAGGTTTTCCTTCACCTTTTTTGTCAGCCATTGGTGTCTAAGATATACGTAGAAAGTACATAAAAACTTAGAAAAGTTGCATTGGTACCTAGAGGTACTTGCCTGACCTGAAATCGAACCCGCGCCCTCATACTTGAGAGGTTGGTTCTTTACCTACAAGGCCACCACGACTTTTTTGCATAAATCTCAACAATAAAGACGTCGTAATTTAAGTTCAAACAAAGAAACTAAGTGACACGTAAATACTTAATTACGAAATTTTATTAGGTACACTGTTAATAAGTTGTGTACTCTCTTAATTGTTTCAACAAAGTTCTACAAGTCACTGCGTGTGAACGCTTTAAATATTTTAATTACAAAAGCTATTCTCGTTACAAGATTTTACAATTTCATTTTTTTGTATGATTTCTGTAAACCAGTAATGTTTTCTTTTACAATTGCTTATGAACTAAGATAGATTCATAGATAGATATTTTAACCAAAACAAAGGTGACATCCCAATCAGTAAAATGTGAATACAAATATTCAAATGCAATTTTCTCCAATATAACTATGAATACCTACAATAACAAAATGAGTTGGCAGACATTGCATGCTCAATAAACTCAATATCTTACAATTTCTTGCTGAAGAAGTTTGCAAAATATATCGTCTTTGTATTTGCACATTTGAAACGAGCAAAGGATGGAATGACAATACCACCACTTTCACAGATGTTAAGAACTCTACTGAGGGTTGGTATACAAATCAACTTAAAAGAAAAATAAAACTGCAACACATTAGACTTATTTCCAGTCAGGCAGTAACAGAACAAAATGATCCCCATTAGTAAGTTAAAAGTTAAAGATCTTTAAACTTAAACATCACCCACTTACTAGAAGTAACATTATTATTCACTGTCAAAGTTAGAGCGCTGCAAAGATATATCTACTTTTATCAACTCACTTGTGGTGGGAACTAGTTTCCCTGTTCGATTCTACTTTATTTTCTTGGCAAATCGTGAAAGCGATCATGTGGCAAAACACTCTTATAGATTTGGCCCGAGGGAACTTTGACTCAGAGTTGGCTAGTCGAGACGACGGAGTCGCAATACGATGTGTTTGAGAGCAAAACGGTGTTTCGATGGTAAGATGCGAATGTGAACGTTCTAGCCGAGGGCCGTTCTAGGTTTGTACTTAAATGTGACGCCAGGAAATGTATAATGTATCGGTATTTTGCATTTACTGCGTATGATGTGGGTGCGTGATATGTACTTATCGGTGAATGTTCTGCGTTTCATTTCCCTCTTTTGAGTCAATGTTGTCAAAAATATTTTCCTTATCCCAAATGTAAGCCTACGGCTGTACGATGTACCTACATTGCTGTACAATGTAACAGTCTTCTAGTACCTACCAAAAAATCTAAAACAGATTATTTTATAGATTTGTGACATTCAAAACTCTTTTTGCATGTAAATGCACACGAGAATCTATACTAATATTATAAAGCTGAAGAGTTTGTTTGTTTGTTTGAACGCGCTAATCTCAGGAACTACTGGTCCGATTTGAAAATTTCTTTCAGTGTTAGATAGCCCATTTATCGAGGAAGGCTATAGGCTACTTTTTATCCCGGTACGGGAAGTAGTTCCCACGGGATGCGGGTGAAACCGCTGGCAGAAGCTAGTAAAGTATATAGGAATTTCCCATTGCGAAAATCTCACCGTCAGTTACAAAGAATATAACTGGTAGTCTCCACCCGCTTACGAATAGAGGTCTTAAAAGTCAAAATAATATAATTTATTTTGACTAGCTTTCCCTCCACTTGATGACTTAACTACTTAGTCACTGAAATTAACTTAGTACGTGGTTAGGCATCCCTTTAACAATGTGTAACTTAATTCCAAAGTAATAATTGGAGTCAAACTTTGAGTCCCTACCTTCATCGAATAAAATTAAACTTGGTAAAAATGCATGAAAGGCGGAGAGTAAATTCGAAATTATAACAAAAACGCTCGCTCTGCAATATGTGAGTGAGCTACTTAACGGCGTCAGCATAAAGATAATAGGAAAAAGTTAAATTATGTCGATGTCTGAGGAGTCCGACCTTACCACGTAACGTGCCAGTTATAAAAGTTGAATTTATGACTGAAATTATTTCAGTCTCTTCCCTAATTCTACTTTTCTTGTGTGTCCAGGTGCATGATATGAACTTAACTTCTTAGGGAGACATCTAGACGATACGCTCGGTTGGTCGCGTTTTATTGGACTATTCGCTTTGATTTGTTGGAAGGGGGAGGCTTATTCTTTAACTTGCTGCCGTTTTGTATACGGACATCCATGTTAAACGGTTTTCTTGCTATCCAATTTCATGTTTTACGATTTTAGTAGACGAAGTTTAAACATCAGCTGTGGGGTTCCGTTAAAACTGCAGAAAGAGATTAACATTTTATTGCAGTTCTGAGTACCTTTATATTCCATGTTTTACACATCCAATGCTGCGATTTTATCTAATCCGTAGCTATGAGTTTTGTATTGGATTTGCCACGTGTAAAATAACCAAGGTAAATAAGAAAAGACTACATTCGACACGTAATAAAGAAATGTAACGGAATGGACTAAAAGTCAGAAGAGACAGCAGTAGACGACGACACCTCTCAAATTTAGCACAATACAAGGATCCCGATGAAAATTTCATGCGCTAAGGACTTTGTAGAGGTCCGTGGCCAAATATTCAACCACTACATTACTTTTGGTCGCCCGCCTCAACGACTCTTACGCCCCGACAATTTCTTATAAACAAATTGTTTTATTTCGTGCCTATTTTTTTCTATATACCGTTGACCTTTTCTGAAACGTTGCACAGCATTATATAAAATAAACTGTGTATTTTGTAGTAAGCACGGGAACTATGCGGTGCTGGTCACGCAAGTAGCCATGGAAAATAATTGTGTGTTGTGTCAATCAATCATGAGCACAAAAAGTGTTTTGATGTTAATTGTGTAAATACTTGCTTGGCGGTTTATAATTTTTTATTGTTAAAATAATAAAGAAAATACACTACATATTTAAACTTTGTTACTCGCAAATCATGTTGGTTAGTTTCTTTGAAAAACGTCTGCCTTTTGCTTATTGTAGGTAAAGTTACTGGAATTAATAAGCACGCCTCTTGTGTTCTTTAAGGTTGCTATATGGCATATTACTTGTATGGGTATGCCATTTTCTACACCGTACAATTAAGAAGTTCACAAGGGTGGGACCCCGAGCTCAGCTAGTCTAAAATATTCATGAGTCGTTTGATCCCTGACCTGAATAGGCGAACCTATTACAGCCTTGAGCATGTAGAGAGTTTATGTAAGGTTCCCTATAACATCTAATGAAAAACCTGATTTTCTTAACATTTTCATCAAAGATTTTTTATAAAAAATACCTTCTTATGAAGTCGTGGTGGCCTAGTGGGTAAAGAACCAACCCCTCGAGTATGAAGGTGTGGGTTCGATTCCAGGTCAGGCAAGTACCAATGCAACTTTTCTAAGTTTGTATGTACTTTCTAAGTATATCTTAGACACCAATGGCTGATAAATAGGTGAAGGAAAACATCTTGAGGAAACCTGGACTATAAAGTCTGAAATCACCAACCCGCATTGAGCAAGCGTGGTGATTAATGCTCAATCCTTCTCCGTGTGAGAAGAGGCCTGTGCCCAACAGTGGGACGATAAAAAGGCTGTAACCTTCTTATGAAGCTTATGTCAAAATATCGCACAGTCCTAGTACTGGTACAATTCTTCTGGTATAAGAGTAATTCTATGTTACTAGAAATCAAAAACGTATTGCGATAGGCGATCGAAAAACCGTGTTATGACCACAACCTCCAAACACAATATCTCACAAACCAAATACACATTTAACCCTATTACATCAAAAAAGACATTCGCCTAACATATAGTAAATCCTAACATGTGTCAAATAATCCCCGAGGCCATTGGTCGGCGATGGGCAAGCGGTCACGACATTGACTGAAGAGAGGGTAGGATTAGTATCCGATGGGATCCGGACCGATCCAGCTTTATTAAGACGAATAGACAAACATTTTTAACACGTAAATGTGAGTTATGTGACCTCGATGGCCCGGATAGATGGCTGGCTTGACCGGGTATGTTTGTGAAGGAAATTGAAACGATACAAAGTTGCAAGTTTCGTGTCGTTTGAGCAGCTTAGTGTTAATGAACATAATTTTATAATATTTTTTGTCTCTCAGTGTATGTGTTTCTTTACGAGTTTAGATTGATAAAGTACATAATATGATACATAGTCAAACTTTTAAGCGGCTTAGAACATTGCGCCGATATGAGCCAAATTTCATATTTTTATTACATCATCATTTACTTTGTAAACAATATTTGCGAAAAAACATTATTTATTTTTTCTTTAAATTACCGAACCATTATGTTCACACTCTAATCTCACATACTCCTTAGGTACTTAGTTTAGGAACTACCAATGTGGGAACATAGGCAGGGATTAAATTAAGCCTAGACAGAGTAAACAGCGGCCTGATTGAAACAACATCCACTTCTTGAGGCTTACGTGTTTTAGTTAATGTTGTAGTTCCCGACTTGTAAAGGAACGTGTAACGTATTTAGAGGTATGTATAGTCTATGTTTTCAAATAAACATTTTCTTTTTTAAAGTAAATATTTAATGTTGGTATTAATGTTAATAAACCTAAAAGTCCTTGATGTTTGAATTATGTATGTAATCAATTGGAGCTTATATACTTAATGTACATAATTATAAAACAAAGATCATCGGCAGCGTCTGTCTGTCTGCTCCCGATAAGTTCAAAAACTGCTGCACGGATTGTGATACGGTTTCTAATAATAAGTAGATATAGTGATTTATGGCCGCTAACTTCTCAACATATATGAACACAATAGATTGTACCGACAGATAGGCAAAATATCTTACAGAAACTGATCTCTCATAAAACTAGACAATACAGTAAAACAAATATCAATAAAGAATAACGATTAAATAAAAATCAGCCTCAACTTTAAGTAATTAAGCACTCACACTCAAATCCTCGAAACTTTTCACCAGCATTAAAACTTTAATAGGATTTCTATACAATCAGGATTAAGACAAACGCTTGTTAAGAATTAACGCCCGAACCTTTTGTTCGGCAACCGAGGATTAAGCTTCGGTTAAGGGCTGAAACCACATGGTTGTGTATCCTTAAATTCGTACACGTTTGTTAAGCCGTAGATTCGTGGCATCGAAGGTTCGGACCACGTTCGGACAGTGACGAAGTGTAGGTCCGCGGGATTACTTTATCTGTGCTGTCCGTCTTTTATACCACTATGTTCCTTTATTAAGATAAATGCTGGGTTTTTAACGGCCTTTGTTTAGGTTTTAGGGTGTAAGAGGATGTTTTTAATTAAGTATTTTGGGGTGTAAGTTTTATTGGTATTGCTTTTTATCTGTTATATTAATAATGGCGTCCACGGCCGACTTCGGCCACGGCGGCTGTTCTCATTTAAGGAGATCAGCCAGCTGCGCAGGACATGTTATAGTGCACAAGCATATGCGCAGACACATGTGCACTCCCTATTCCTTCACTCTCATAACCCGATGGGACGACAATCCGACACGACCGGAAAGAGATCAGGCGCAGGACCGACATTTACGTGCTCTCCAATGCACGGGTGAATCAATCACCAACTTCCAGACTACGGGCTGCTTTGTGAAAGTTTAAGACAACCCACAAAGCGATTTCGGCCCGACCCGGGAATCGAACCCGAGACCTTGAGCACAGCATCCGCGCTTGCGACCACTAGACCAACGAGGCAGTCAAAAAAAAGTAAAAAAAAAATCTGTTATATTAATTTGTGATTAAATATGGGTAATTTAATGGCATTTTTAAAACAGCTTTGTAACGTAGCTAAAATATTGAGAGTTTAAAAATAATCTAAGCGATTGGATCCAAAAATAGACACATATTTTGAACGAAACCTTTTGTAACATACGCCCATGTAACTACGTATATATCCACTGTATTTGTACTGTAAATGTAATTTGCAAACCTACGCTTTTTTAACGCAATTTGGTTGATTAAAAGTATTAAATAATTCTTACTTATTGAACACTATATAAATAATTCTTACTTATTCTTCTTTATTGAGCATTAATATCATGTTAAAAAAAAAACAATTCAACTACCCCATAAGTACGCGTAGATACCTACGTGCAGTGAGTAAACAAAATAAGATGTTTTTTTTTCCATTTTATAAAAGTAAAAAAATATTAAGAAAAAAAGTAGAAAAAAAGTCGTGGTGGCCTAGTGGGTAAAGGACCAACCTCTCAAGTATGAGGGCGCGGGTTCGATCCCAGGTCAGGCAAGTACCAATGCAACTTTTCTAAGTTTGTATGTACTTTCTAAGTATATCTTAGACACCATTGACTGTGTTTCGGATGGCACGTTAAACTGTAGGTCCCGGCTGTCATTGAACATCCTTGACAGTCGTTACGGGTAGTCAGAAGCCAGTAAGTCTGACACCAGTCTAACCAAAGGGTATCGGGTTGCCCGGGGAACTGGGTTGAGGAGGTCAGATAGGCAGTCGCTTCTTGTAAAGCACTGGTACTCAGCTGAATCCGGTTAGACTGGAAGCCGACCCCAACAGGATTGGGAAAAAGGCTCGGAGGATGAAAAGTAAAAAAATATTGAACGTACCTAAATAAAAGTCAAAAAATTAAATATCCATTTATATTCTTTCAAAGCAAAATAATTTCCCCTTTTTATACACTGGGAAAAACAGAATTACTTTAGCAATAAAAATTCAATGACCGTTAGTAAGCCCAAATATAAAAACTAAGTTCTTATTAAAGTATTTCGGAGTGCCATAACAAAGTTATTTAATTTTATCAGTTTCTCTTGTAGAACAAACAAGTTAGCAATAGTCTGGCCCGTTATCAAAGAAATTTAATGAAACAATAAAAATTATAACGAACCTTTTTTAAGAATTGTGTATTTTTTCTTATTTTCGCCCTTAGGCCTAATTGTTTATCATTCAATTATTTTAGTTTCGTGTTTGGAAGTTTTCAAAATATTCAAATTCCTTTGCATAGAATTTGTTTTTAGAATCGAATTAATTTGGTGATAATTTCGTATACCTGCACTTTCAACTATAACCATTTGACAAAGAATTTCAGTCTTGGTTTTGTTAAAATTCTGGAGTATTTGGTAAAACCTTGGGAATGCAATTAATAAATACCTTTGAATTCATCGATGTACACTTAATTCAGCGTGTGGTTATCATGATGTACAAAATTAACTTAATACATATTAACTTAAATTTATAATTTCTCAGCAACATAATCAGACCGCGCGAGTCAGGTTCAAAGTTGACGAGTTTTTGTCAAAATTGTCTTATTCTGTAACTCTTGTTAAACTCTTAATTACTTTCGTTGGTAGTCCGCAAACATTCATCTCGTTACGAGACGTAGGCTTCATTATTTACTCGTGCTCACACGTTGCTTCGCTCTCTGCAAATATTTACCTCTTAACGAGAAACCTGACTTCACCCGCGGGAGCTGTAATAAACTTTTCTATTGTATTCTGCGGTTCGTATACGTACCGCCGGATAATCGTTACATTGTCTACACGGTTTTCATTTCGCCCCTAATTAACATTCGGAATAAGCATGCAAACTTCCCCTTATTACAACTAACATTTCATAATAATAAATCATAATTTGAGTATATTCTGGTAGAACAATGTCGCGCGAATGTCGGTCGGATTTATTGAAAAGGAAAGTTGTGAATGCCAGGTGCGGCTGCCATCTGTCGTGCGTGCCACGCCGGATTCGGCTTTCATTTTCTCTCTGATGAAAATAATTATTGAAGTACGCCTGTATTAAAAGTGAGAAATTGCGAGGGATTTTTGAGATTATGAGGATTTGTCTTTGAGAGAGTTTTCGTTTTTAGTGGCGTGGAGAGGTATTAGGGGACATAAACGAGAGTAGCTTAGTGTAGATGTGAGCGAGCTCAAAGTGGTGTAATGCTTGATCCGGCACTCGTTCTCTGTCCGTCCATTACTAGTAGTTGCATCACTCTTCTGCGGCTTTACGAGGAGTTTCGAGTGCTGGCGCGGTAATGAGCGTCGCTCAGCCATTCGTTTGTATTTATCGTCTACATTCAAAGTGATAAAATGGAACTATGTTCCTAACGACGGTAATAACTTTCAGGGTTACATTCAGTACCTACTTGCTTCAAAATTGTGAGTTTGTCGTCGTTACAAGATTCCTTTAACAATTTCGTTTGAACCAGAAGACCCGCTTCCTTGTCCGTAAATACTTAACAATTTGCAACAGCTTCATATTTTTTTATTTTGTCGTTAAAATCTTTCTGTATTTGACAAGTTTAATTTGTTCCTACCTATAAGAAAATAAATTGTTTTTTCATTATTAAAATAAATATTGTATTATCTGGCTACTTTTATAAAATGGCGAGAATTCTTGGAAAAGGTTTCATAGTATCTCGTTTATTTACTTAGGTCCGGCTACACGTGGACACAACATTCAACGCAAACAAACATTGCTGTGAGGCCGAGCGACCCAAATATTCCCACAAAATTGACTCCTAACATAATTGGCGCCTTGTTTTCACCAGTCTTAATGGGTACAATAATTCGAATCGATATTCATAAATCTTGAGGAAAAGCGGGGTCCGACGGTGGGGTCGGCTTGAGCGATGACCCCTAATGGGGGACGTTGACAAAGCGCTCGCTGGTTCCCATGAAAACGTTCAAATACATCATCTAAGCTGACAGCACGATTCTGTGGTCTACGAATTGCCATATTTTATTTTCTGCTACGGCTCCCTGATAGTTGATTAATGATTTGCGTGCTGGATGTTCAGCGAGTTTCTTGGTTTCAAATGGTTAGAATAAGAGTGCTGAATATAATAATATCTTTTTGTAACAGAAAATGAAAGATATACAAGAATATACACTTAGAATTAGTTTTTAATTGACGTTCACGATGGGCTTAAAAACTTTTTGCCCCAGTAATCCAAAAGGCCTAAAATTACTATCAGAAAATTATATTGTTTGCATATAATTTGAACATCACTGTTAACAGTGATACCTAATTAATTAATTATTTCCGTACTGCCCTAAATTACCTTACTTAGGTAGGCATTTAATAAGGAAAAATCTGTCTTGAAAATTTAATTCTCTAAGATCAAAGTAAGTATTCAAGGTAAAATGTGTGTTATTAATTGTTGAAAGATTTTTACCATATAAAAAAGCCACGTATTTTTTTTGTATTTTGGAACCTGTAAATTTCAAAGCTTATTCTTCAAGCATAGTTAGTTTTATTAATAAAAATATATTCGAGTTAATCGAGTTGGCAAAACTTAAAATTTAGCAGAATATAACAGTCCATTACGTAAATTCAAATGCTATAACTGAACCTCGAAGTTTTGAAAGTAGTTCGAGTGAATTTTTAGATTTTGCTTTGAAAGTTATAATTCTTTATATTACTTTTATTAAAATTTATGATGCGCGAAATTAGTTCGTTTTTGATTCAAGCACTTCAGCGTTTCACTTAGCTACTCCAAGTTTACCTACTGATGCTTCGGTAGTAAATTAATATAAAAAATATATATGTTTGATAGGTATTTTAACATAAAAACAACAGAACAGAATAAATAACTAGAACAGGGCCCACAAATAAATAGAACAACACTTTCACTCAAAAGCAATTTCAGTGCTTAACATACAAAAAATCCGTTGACTGACGTTAACTTTCAGAGCGTATATATTACAAATTCTCAGAATATCTGTCTGGGAAAAAATAAACAGTGGCTCGTAGTTGCCGATCGCGGCGCTCTGTTTACTGACAATAGAAATTATTCCCCCTTGAGCATTGTGGGGATGTAAAAATACACGTCTAGATGTGACGTTGAGTGATGCGTACCACCACGTATCGTATTGTCTGTTCCCTGAAAGAGATTGCACAATATGAAATACTTCAGTTTGAATCGCACTGCCTCATTGAATACGGCGCAACTGACGGTAGTATTCTCTCGCCGAAATATTCATACAGATTTGAGCGAGGCGCGGCGGCGAATGCATCTTCTGTGTACGATATTAATAGTCGATCTGTAGGGAATACTTAACGAGATGGCTCTATGAGTGGTTTTCGTGAAATTGCATTTTGTTGAAAGATTTTAAACTTGCTTTTAATTAAATGCAATAAAGTTTTGATATTAATATTAAGAAAACTAGGTCTACGATAAGGCCTACGGGCTACGCGAATTGCTACGAGTAAAACGCAGACCAAAACTTTCAATGGCTTACACGCCGTCAACTTAGTAATTAACCAATGAATTATAGACATGTGTTAAATTCAATGATAAGGTACATATTATTTTATATTTACATACAAATTCATCGAAGTCTAAATATTTACAAATCGGACAAGACTGAATGTCGGTTACTGAATAACTAAAACCGTTTGTGTTTACATCCACATACCATTGGTCGAGAAGCCTCGTAGAATCTGTACGTATTGCATCAAGTGGAAATAATCTTGGAGCAGTTTATTACGTTCCCAATATCGATGCGGGCCGACGACGATTCGATTGCGGCCGATGCACGACCGAAATTGATTTCTAAATAATTCGTCGAAGCGATAGTGTTTTTAGTGGGAATCGTGTATGTTACGGGATAGTGTAGGAGAATTCATGAAATGAATCATGTGTGGAAATTAGAAATTAGATAGATAATTTTTAAAATACAGTTTGACACCACCAAACTATGATTTGATATCTTGAAATGTTATAAGGATCCAATACTTCTTTTTGAGTTATCATCATTTGCCTCTTTTGAGGTACAGCCCTAAAAATTTTGATGAACTAATAACTGTTTCACACCAATTTATTTCGCCCAAAACTCAAACAAGGCTCATAAATCAAAACGCTAATTTATAATATCTATCACGTATTGAGCACGTCCATTTGTCAGTCGATTGTGTGCGGACAATACAGTGACCTGATCTAAACATGTTTCCCTATTGTCCGCGGTTCCGCCCCCCGCCCACTGTGCAGAACAGAACATGTTAATTATGGCCCAAATGATTCTCCGCCAGTGTCACGAGCAATGCACCTCATTAATTATTCCATCCTTTCGGTGACGCGATTTACGTCACGGTGATTTAGTGTGAGGTTTGTTCGAGAATTAGACCGTGAAGAGTATTTGACCAGCTAAGATATAAATAAATAAGAGTAGGTAATATTGATGATTAAATATACAACGGTTATAGCAGGTAACATGGTTAATGTGTATTGGGGACAGATTTGACTAACTTTTGTTTCTTCTCTCGCTTTTTTTGCCCAAAATAATCTGTGACTTGGTGAGCGGTGCTAAAAAGCTTATCATTTTTAAGCTCATCAAACATTTTGACAGGCAATAATATTAACAAATTACTTATAGTCCAAAGAGTACAGTAAATTGTCTTTAAACTTTATATATTTAGAGTAGTACTCAACTAAAAATAAAACAGTGCTGTCACTATTCTCATAAGAAAGACTCCATTTACTTAGCAGAAGATCTAAATAAACTGACATTTATCTCTCGAACATGACTGACCTTAAAATGCCAACTTAAATATTTATGAAAAGAAAACAGGTTAGCATTTCAATCCTCAAAGGACAAACTTAAAAATATATTGATCAACTTATTTGCCTATAAAATTGTCAAATGTCATGAACTAAATATTATATCCGCCATTATTATCATGCCTTTTTATCGCCCCATTGCTGGTCACAGGCCTTCTATCACCCAGAGAAGGATTGAGCGCTAAACACCATGCTTACTCATTGCGGGTTGGTGATTTCAGACTTTATTATCCAGGTTTCCTTGAGATGTTTTCGTTCACCTTTAATCAGTCATTGGTGTCCAAGAAATACTTAAAAAGTACAAAAGCTGCATTGGTACATGCCTGCACACTTACTCATATTTGAGAGGTTGTTGCTTTATCCACTAGACCACCACGACTATTATATTATGTATTATATCCATTTTAATGTTTAAAATTATCTCTGAAGGAATTCATTGCAAGCGTTGGGCTACCGTGAAATACGCGGGGGATTGCCTGAGTTTTATTGTCCATTGCGGTCGAGCGGAGGCCCGTAAAAAATTTAACTGTCATCTAATTTTCGGTAAAGACTACGGGAATATCTCATGGAGAAATATGGGTTTTACGTACAATTAACTACAGACGCTTTATCTTTCGAGCTTGTTGTATTTTGCGCAGCTTTAATTTGTCCAGTGGTTTTTTTTTTCAGGATTTGTGTCGTACAAAGAGTTTTTAATCCAATATATTTATTTTAAGTGCATTCATCCCACCATCTCGGAAAAAGTAGTTTTAGTTTTACCCTTTGATATCTGAGCGCAAAAGCCGTTTTTATCCTTTAGAGCGGCAAAGTGATTTGAATTTAGAACATCGTGTGCAATAAATACTCCATTTGTGACAATCTTGATAAGACTTTTCAAACAAATACATATTAAACAAGTAAAATACTGCTTAAAATAATTATTCAATTAATTAAGTAATTTTTATTGTTGTTTTTACATAGATTTTTACCAAAACATAACCCTAAGGTTACCAAATATTATCGATTAAATGAAATCGATACCGTTAGATAAAGCAATTGACGCGACAAATTGACATGGCAAAGGGCGTATTCGGGAGCCTGTGTTACTGTATGCTTTTGTACCGGTGTGTAATTTTAATGAGTTTCTCGCTAGGCCGGCGACGTCGCCCCGAGTGAGGATGGCTATATTAGCGACCTACCCGAGAGCCGGAAATCCCCCGCCGACGCCCTAGCACGTAACTAAAGAACGGTTAGTGAAGGGCTGAGCATTTTTTTTGGGTGTCGATGTTTTGGAGTTAATCGAATTTAAGTATGAGTCAAATAAGTATAACATCAAAGTGTTGCTTGATACGCATATTAGGGAGTATTTGGTTAAGTTTAAAAAAATATTTACCCACCGGAAGAACTAGTGAATAAATAATCTATGTGTAACTTTTGGTATGCATTATCCCACGTGGAACCCTACACGACGAATTTAGTTTCCATCGTTTACTAAAAGAAAAAATTGTGTGGCGTTTTATATTCAAAAATAAAATCTAATAAAAGCCTGTAAGTAAGTAGGTACCTTAAGCGAAATATAGTTTCCTTTTTATTACTTATAATTTTACCACTGACATTCACAATATCGACATCATCGCATATTAGACATTTCACATCACTATTAGCGCCATTAATTTCTACAGCAGCCATAAGCGAGGCAGTTGGCGTTATTAGCCTACCCTTTAATGCGTAATAATTTACTGCACTTTATATTAAACAAAACAGAATTAAAACTTTGCTAACTAAGAGAGGGGTCGTGAGTATAGTTAATAACGTTTACCCTAAGCTTTTATTTTATTTCAGCTGCCTAATTTAATTACCTTTGTGTTTGTAAGAAATGTTTGCTGTATTAAAATTAGGCATTCATTAGTAGTTATCATAATTTTGATAGAATATATATTATAACAATATGACTAATGTATATTGGGGAATGGAAACCAAATGTTTTTAATATTTGGATAACGACATCAGGTACGTTTTAATCTATAACGTGTGTTACTGTTACAGCCTTTTTATCGTCCCACCGCTGGGCACAGGCCTCCTCTCACACGGAGAAGGATTAAGCGTTAATCACCACGCTTGCTCAATGCGGGTTGGTGATTTCAGACTTAATAGTCCAGGTTTCCTCAAGATGTTTTCCTTCACCTTTTTATCAGCCATTGGTGTCTAAGATTTACCTAGAAAGTACATACAAACTTAGAAAAGTTGCATTGGTACTTGCCTGACCTGGAATCGAACCCACACCCTCATACTCGAGAGGTTGGTTCTTTACCCACTAGGCCACCACGACTTTACGTACGTTTTAATGTGTGTACTTTAATGCAATTTCATGAAATAAAATAATGTGTTTAAGAAGCATAAACACCTTTTCAAAGGTACCTAGTCTTTGTCACATTCATGATTGTAATTCATGCACGCGTTCCATGGACAATATTAACAAAGGACGAATAGTCGAATAGGTGTAATTTTCAATGCAAAAAAATAATGTCGGGACATTGTCGGGACACCTTTTCACACACGGTCAGTTAGCCCCATGGTAAGTTATTACTTAACTTGTGTTATGGGTGCTAACACAACGGATAAACTACATATAGCTACATATATACATATGTATTTATAAATACATATTGTAACACACCCAGACCACGGCCAACAAGCATGCTCATCACACAAATGTCGACCGAACCGGGAATCGAACCCGGGACCTCAGGTTCGGCAGTCCGGCATGGTGACCATTGCGCCATCGAGGTCGTCAATATTTCAATTATTACACAAAGATAGCTTAAAAATTAATTGAATTCAATATAAAAAACACGAAGTAAATTGTTAGTAAAAGTCAAATAATAAATTGTCTTAGAATTTAATTTTGTTCTTGCAAATTGAAAAATGTCTTACCAGACGGCGACACGTGCCTAGTAAGTAATAATTAGGGTCAAAATGACATTGTGAAGGTCTCGGTCAAGAAAATAATTAAAAAAATATAAATTATAACAGTTAGCAGTTACTTTAGTACAATTAAGTATTGTTTATGTTTCAGTTGTATGTTATACTTAATTATAGAAACTAAAGATTAGATAAAACATTTTTGTAATTCTGTTAAAGTTTGAAAAAATTAAGGTACCTATATTTTGTTTAATATATCTTGTCAATTTCCTTTCTCTATAGGTATTTGATTGTATTAGAATATATTGTTTTGATAAGCATTTTCAAGAGCTTACACACATAGTATTACAGTCTACATCATGATAGGCACCGTATATTACTCACTGACCCCACAGTCAAACCATTACAACGGTTTTGTGGGGCTTAGCACATAAGATGGTTACCTTGTGAAATAAGATAAATAGATAGATAAATAAAATATTATATGGCAAATGGATAAAACGATTTTCGTTCCGTCTATTTTCTACTTAAAAACCTCATTAAAATCTCATGTAAAAGTTTGGTACAATCCCGGAACAATCATTATTCCGATCTTAGCATAGAAGGAAGACATGTACGCGTCCTGTATAACTTAAATTCAAAGTTTGATCACGTACCTATGTTTTCTTAGTGCACCCCAGAAGCTTGAGCACCTATATTTGATCTTATTCTAACTTAGATCAGTTGAATATTGTCTTAGGTACTTTATTTCTGGGTTAGGTTTTCAGGTTCATATTTTATGTGACAAAATGTTCTCCATCTGTGATTCCGGTATTTTTAAAAAGATTTTTTCCTGACTTACTATGGGTATGCATAGATAAGCGACCATGCGGTGAAATATGGAACACGTTAAAATATAAAATAATGATGATCCAATTACTTTAACTACAGCATCAATAAATAAATCCTTACAAAGTACTATTCTTACATAAATACTCGCAGCAACGGATTTCTTTTAAAAGTCAGATGGGAGGGTTTAAAAGTATATAAAAGCGAGTGAATTGGCTCGGAAGGTGGAGGGGCGGTCAATCGAAGCACTGAGACGACTCATTACTGCCTCTTGGCGAACAAAAAACTTGGGACCAATCTGGTTTTATCTACTGGATAAGACATTTTAAGCTTGACCTGTTTATTGAAAAAGAAAACAAGGATCCCTGACCTATTTGTTGAGGACAGGTCTATTTGGTTCCGCTACGTGTCGGAAAAGTAATTTGAAGACGTTGCAAGAAAATTGCGCTTTGTCTTAGGAAATGTTGACTTTTAGTGAGGGACACTTCCTAAATTGTGTATTCAACGTGATTTTTACTGACGAAGATCAAACAGGCTCAGATGAGGGACTTAGTTTATTACGATTTTTATGGATATATGAATTCCAATGTTGAAAATAAACAGCCTGCCTTTTTATATCTGTGTTCACTGAAGAGTTCAGTCTAGATTTTTCCATTCTACATACAAAGAAAAATCTGCAGTATATAAGTTTCCACGAGAGCTATGTAGCTAGTCTGTAACTCGTGCTATCAATTGGCATTCATTAAACTAATTGAATTAAACGCGAAAGAAAAGAGAGATGGAACTATTACAGCGAGATATGAAGTCGGTAACTATTCTAGAAATTTGACGTTCGACTCGTTAAAGTAAAGAAAGTTTAATAACCGTTCGTTGGATAGGAACCATGCTAGTTCCAAGTTTTCGATGAGACGCGGCTTCACTCGGATTCGACCACTTTTGCTCGGCACACTTTATTTTCACGCTTCATCGACACTTTTAATGACTTATCCGTTCTTTCTTATATACTCGTAAA
The DNA here is from genome assembly GCA_963856015.1 of Helicoverpa assulta. NCBI lineage: Eukaryota > Metazoa > Arthropoda > Insecta > Lepidoptera > Noctuidae > Helicoverpa > Helicoverpa assulta. Next base: position 10,448,579 of record CAWLCW010000014.1, on the reverse strand, counting down.
AGAAACGATAACCGTTTTGTGAAACAAAGTCATCGGCTCGACATTAAACGTGGATATATTACACGTTTGAGATAACTTGTTTTGCCTCCGACGAAATTAAATATCTATTCAAAGGGTACAGAAATAATATTACGTTCGCATAACGTAATCAAAGGAATCTCCGAACGGTTATTGAATCATCCGTATGTGCTCGAGTTATAAAAATGTTCTTTCAGTGAAATCCAATCAAAATGGCAAACGATATGCTTTCGCTACCCTTTCTATGAATACGATGAATTAATAATAGGAGCAAACAAAACAAGTGGGTATGTATAGGTTTTCATTACGGCAACACAAATACGTGATGTGTTATTGTATGAAATTGGCGGGGACCGGACGCGACCGGACGAGATCGCGCCAATCCGGGGCTTGGAAGGGAGCGGTGAATCGCACAGATTAATTTTGTCGCTTTATTTGATTAAGGGATGTACGAAAAACACACGTTTAATTTTCGTTTTAATTGCCTCTTTATAATAAAATTTTGCAGAGTAAATCAGCGTAGCCTTCCTGTTGTTCTCATTTTGATTTCGTAAATTAATTATGTATAATATATACATGGAATTATTTTAAAGTCGTCGTGAAAATGCCTCTTTTGTGCTTGTGATACAACTTTTAATAGCTTGTTTTTTATAACCTGATTTTTGCAATATCTGTTAAACTGTTTAATATTATCTATTATTATTTTTGCACTTCTGCGATGTAGAAGCATTCGAAACACGTACCAGGCTTTATATAAGGTATAGTTATCGCTTTGCGCACTGTACACATAAGGCAATAAACTAATAAATCGTTTCTGCGCAGGTGAAGGTCAGGGCTCAATATCCGTGCCGATAACTATAAGTAACTGATATGGTACAAAAATGTTACCTTCTTTTTCGTCTCAATATAATGTCTGCTTGAAAAATACCTTATGTTCTTTTCAAAACTAGTAGGTAACGGAAAAATATCGGAAAAATATCCTGTTTTTTTGTATCTACTTATTTATTTTCAGAAAGTTAAGATTTTCACTGAAATTAAAATTTTCATGTACCGAATTATTGATGATTTTCAATAACTAATTTCTGATCTTGTATGGAAATGCTGTCAACACAATGCAGAATTTTAACCCCAATTAACTTTACAAAACAAGCAACATTTTTTTCAAAGCCACTTTTTTCCGCGTTTAGGTAATATTCCGCAAACCAAACATTGCTGAAAGTACACAAACATTGTTATTTCGATTGTCCGTCAATCGGATTCGACTTTCGATATTCTAGTATTTTATTTGTAAGCTTTTGGTCGCTTAATGCGTTTTACATGTCAACAATAATGGTCTTCAGATTAATATCGAGTTGTTTAGGGTCGAAGTAATCGGCTTACGAACGGGTTCGGGCTTGTCTGTGTAATGCAATCTACGTACTTTCTGGCCTCCATCAATATTAATGTAATTTAATTATAAAGTACTTTATTAAAGCCACGAAGCTTTAAGTTTCTAGTGGCGTTGTTCTTGCGTGAATTGTTTAAAGGTTTGATGAGGACTTAGAATGAGTGAACGATGAGTTTGGGGTTAGAAGTTTTATTAGTTGGAAAATGTGTTATTCAATCAATGAATATGATTTTGATGAAGGGGTTAACGTTGTGATAGTTGCAATATGAAGCGTAAAAGTAGTTGCTTACCTCATTCATAGCGTTTCTTGTTAGACTGATGGTGATGGTTAATTCCCAATCAGTAGTCTTTAAATAAAGTTTAAACTCTACTGGATATGGGAGTCGTTTGTTTATCTTACCGGAAAACATATTTTTAACAAGCTTTTGCCCACGACTTCGTTCGCGTGGAATAGTGACTTCCGGCAGATTTTTGGTTTGACCAATAGATGGCGCTATATGTCCGGAATACATTTTATTTTTTATTTTCAATTTTTTTGTAATAAAAACTATCCTATGTCCTTTCTCAAGCTCCAAACTATGTCTGTACCAAATTTCACACAAATCGGTTCAGTAGTTTAAGCGTGAAGAAAAGACAGACAGACAGACAGACAGAGTTACTTTCGCATTTATAATATTAGTAGGGACTAGCTGTTGCCCGCAACTTCGTCTGCGTGGGCAATATAGAATAGTCAAAATACTACTTATCCCGTAGGTGCATTCTTTCACGTGACAGTATAATTAGGATTAGCACTTAGCAGTCACATAGATTCATTGATCAAGGTTGTGTTGTGGATGTGACCATTTATCTAAACAAAAGAAGTAAAGTTTGTGACGTTGTGAATATCTCTGGATCTAGTCAGCCAATTTGGAAAATTATTACATATGGTGCGTAAGTAATTTTCACAGGAAACAGCTATAATCTATGTCTATATGCTTTATGTACATTTTCTGCAACTGCTGCGACTAATCAGAAGCCAGAAAGTCTGTCAGTCTTACCATGGATATCGTCTTGTGTAGTTGACTGGATTGAAGATAGGTAGATAGGTAGTCGCTTCAAGCAAAATATTGGTACTCAAACAGATTCGGTGACTGGAAGCCAACACCAACATAGTTGGGGAATAGCTGGATGGATGATAAAATGAGTCATCATCATCAGCAGGCGCATAGGGTAGGATAGTTTCACTACTGGGGAGAAACACTTGTATGACGGGGATTTTCTGTGCACTTACTCACTATGGTAAGGCTGACCCCACATTAGGCGTGCGCGATCCTCGGGCGTGTGAGTAGCGCGGGCGTCGCGAGCGCGCTGCGTGAACGTCGCGTTTTGCTGCCCTGCGGCATGTGTGAAGAGTGCAAGCGACGCGCTCGAGGCGAGCACGCGGCGCTCGAGTTGCGTTCTTATCCCTTCGCCCGCTATCCCCGCCGCCCGCTAAACGCCTTAGCAGTTAAACGTCAAGGAGAGCGGCGCGTGCGCGCCGCGAGCGCGCTGCAAATGCCGCAGGGCAGCAAAACGCGACGCTCACGCAACGCGCTCGCGACGCACGCGCGGCGCCCGCGCTACTCACACGCCCGAGGATCGCGCACGCCTAATGTGGTGGCCTAAGCTGGGACTCCACCGAAATGTTTGCATTAGTTCACGAATAGGCAAAATGTACGTATCTGTGCAAGTCCACTTCATGTTTTCGTACTTGAAACCTGCAGTTTTGCCAAGATTTTCAAAATGTACGCTCGCAATTTGCCATTTCTTGGTGGAGCCAGCAAATCAAAAGAAACATACATACGTGTTGTATACTGTGCGTCACTACCGCACACCGGGAAAATTTTGCGGAGGACGTTTATATACCATATTTTGTGTCACACGTAAACAGGACGACATTAAGTATCCACCGAAACACTTTCAAAGATCTGATGAACAAACAAATCAGACCTGACTTGGTCACCTGGGGCCAATCAGAGCTCTATGAAGCGATCATACGCTTTGGCCCCTACTATTATTGTGGTTTCTGAAAATTTAATCACCTCATTCAACGATGAATGTAATTCTGATGGTACTATTAAGAACACTTGCTTAGCGCAGAAGCTGACGTTGGCAGGTCAAGTCTTTTGACTTCTCGAATAGGATACCATTGGTTTTTGTGCAATGCATTCTGGATTAGGATAGGATATAGGTGGATAGGATTTGCAACAGAGAACAATTCTGTCTTTGTGATTAAATGACATCAAACGTAGTTTTATATAAAAGGTGTTTTTTTAGACTTGGCTCGGGTCTTACTGAGACTGTTCGTAATCGTGAACAGTGTATTTGCGATCAGAAGTTGAAAGTAAGCATGTCTCTGCTATGCGGCGCGTAATTTGTACGTTTTCAGATGCATAAAGCATTTTACGTGTGTATGGTATTAAATCGAGAAAGCTCCCATTTCTTATCTGCACTTTGTACCTGGGCTTGTTTTTAAAGCTACAGAATCCTACATTACCTACCTCACGCTTAGCAGCGCTTGCGAGAGATAGGTCCTCATTTCTTCTAGGATTAAGTTTACATATTTTGCATCAGAAAAAATAATTAAGGTCTACTTAATACTACTCACTCAAAGTAATTTGTTTTAGGCGATTATCACACTGCCCCGCATGATGCAGCGTAGTGCGTGGATGCGTTTTTTTCCGTTGTATGGAAATATCTCCGTTTGTATGGAAAACACGCATAGTCCAACACACTGAAAATGCATCCACGCGCGTTCATGCGGATCACGCACATACATACGGAGAAACACGCACCCCCGCGCGTAGGTGCGGGGCGAGACGCAAGGTATGGCGATTATCACACTGCCCCGCATGATGCAGCGTAGTGCGTGGATGCGTTTTTTTCCGTTGTATGGAAATATCTCCGTTTGTATGGAAAACACGCATAGTCCAACACACTGAAAATGCATCCACGCGCGTTCATGCGGATCACGCACATACATGCGGAGAAAAACGCACCCCCGCGCGTAGGTGCGGGGCGAGACGCAAGGTATGGCACACTGAATCCCGCAGTGACGCGCGTGATTTTGAATGGGCGTGACGTGTATGTTTGAAAATGGAACTCGATGAGAGCCGCCGTGCGTGAATTAACAAAACGCAACTACGCGCGTGAGTGCGCGAAAAACCCGCACGATGATGCAGATCTGCACTCCCGCAGGAACGCGCGTAGGTGCGTCGACACGCAAGATGCAGCGTGATGCGGGGCAGTGTGAAGATCCCCTAAGGCCACCACATTAGTGGAAGATAAGCTAAACTATGTTTATGAAAAAATCCTGATATGAACTCCATCTGTAACTTTAAATGATAATTAATTGTTCCACTAAAGTCATCATTTTTGACATAATGTTCAAAAAATAATTTAGATGGCACCGTTTTAAATTTGGCTGAGAACTATTAATTTTCTTTTTATCAAGGTAATAATTATAGTTGGATTTTGATGTGGCACGGCAAACTGACAAACACTATTGAAATGTCTATCGAAAAATTACACTACGTGTTAAAATATGGTGAATTACGGAAAATACACAACTCCATCTGTTGAAATAATAATCCTCTATAAAGAATGTATGGTAATATTGTCATTTACCACCTCGCTCCTTTGACAAATTGGATGTATTTTATTTACCACAGATGGAGCTACTTTAACCTTGGCTAAACAAAATTTACATTTTTTTTTTCTTCCGAAGTTACTTATAAAGGTGTGATTTTTTGTGTAAAGATTAATAATAGGCCGATCAACTAATATAAGTACAATATTCAAATGTACAGTTTTGACAAATAGATTGCGTGTCGTAATATTTTACATCTTGAATTCACAAAATTAATCATATCTTTTGATAGAGTGAATCGATTTCGATGAAACAAAAACTAAGTAATACCCCAAGTTACGTAGAATTTTTGTATATAAGCATTGTCTGCATTTAATTCGTAGATTTTACGTGAATCACGAACAAACAAACAGATAAACAGACAAACAGACAAACAGACAAACAGACAAAAATGACAAAAATGATGGAAATGGGTTCTGTTAGTTATCCTTTAACATGCTGGCTATTTTTTTTGTCAATTTCTTCAATGTACAAAAATTACTTTTCTACAGATTTATTATATGTATAGATTAGTTACTTGAAAGTTACTTTTTCGTTAACATTTAATAACACAACAAAATCTGAATACCTCATAGCTGTTTAAAAAGTAATAAGATTCCAGCAAAAACTCAGAAGATAATTAAGCCGAAAAACAAGGAGCGATGATAGCCAGCATATTTTATAAAATAATGTGCGGCCAATTTCACGGATTGTGACCGCTAGTCGGCCCGCCAACGTCCATGGTGAATTATTACTTGCTATCACTAATTCTTCCCTCGGCTTTGCTCGACTTCTTTTTCTGAATATTGCGGAGCATAGAATAGGTTTTCATGCCTTTTAATTGCACTATAAATTGTTCTTAGTGTTTATTTCCTAGGCATTATAAATCATAATATCTTGTTAGTTGGAAAATGGCAAGCTGGATAAATGGTAAGTTATGTGATAGCTAATCCTTCATTTTTATTATAACTGAAACAAAGTTTTAAAGTTCAAAATCACATTCAGTAGGTACCTACAGTACCTTCGGTTCCTGTGGCAGGTACAAATGCTAATACAACGTCTCAAGTAAGCAAACAAATTATATTTAAAAAAAACCTTTTCCTGGTTCCACGAAACTTAGCATAAATATGCACTAGTCATTGTAGCGGAAAATGAATCCAGACTATACTGTTTAACAAGGGTTGTTAACCCCGTCCTGTAGGGCGGGAAACGCCCTCTAACTTTACTCTATTATTAATGACGACTTTACCCCGCCCTTCCTCGGCCAAGTGTAATGCAAATTATTGCGTTTCGCGATATTTTGTTTGTAGGAAAGTAAACGCTATGTTACATGAGATGTTTGGTATCACGCAAACGATGGCGGTACAGTCACACGCGTCTGTGAAAAACTTTTTAATTGCCTGCTGGTGTTTCACATTTGTTAGATTTATTAGTACCTATATTTATAAGAACAACTTCAACTTTTGCGTTTAAAAAATAATTGCATATTTTTTCTCATTATTGTAATCGCTCACTCATGCACTCTTTCGATACTTATTTATATGTATGTTGCTACTGTTATATTAGAAAGATTATATACATATATTTAAAACTAGCTTCTGCCAGCGACTTCGTCCGCGTTAGATTCGGACTTTGTGCAAAGAGAGGAAGTAATAATAATCACCAGCCTACCCAATTATCTAAATCTATGCGTACCCAGCCTATTACTACTTAGCTTTAACCACTAAGGCTGCACACGTGACGAAAGCTTAAAAAATGGAGTAACTGGTGGACAGACAGACAGACAGACCGACAGAAAGACAGACAGACAAAAATTTTACCGATTGCATTTTTGGCATCAGTATCGATCACTAATCACCCCCTGATAGATATTTTGGAAATATATTTAATGTACAAAATTGACCTCTCTACAGATTTATTATATAAGTACTCGTATAGATAAAATTAAAAGGTGTAGGTTCCCAATGTTTTTTTTTTCTCAATTTTCTTAGTCTTACATACACAAATCTCTCATCTTAGTAAAGTCTATGTAGTATGTATCTGCCGAAATTGTTGAAAACAAACACTAAATTTTGCCCTTGACTGCTACCCAAGCTTTCATACAAGAAAACTATACTATATATACTTAGCTCTCCCCATCATCTTAAAACCTAATAGCTTCTTCTTCGTACAAAATGAACCATCTCACCAAACCATGATCATCATCATCATTACATCTAGTTAAACATGGATTGCTGACCTGAAACCTGCAATTATGTGCGCGTGGAATTGCTATCTTGATGTGGTTTAAGCCATAACCGCTGTCAACATGGAGTCGCACTGTAGGTAATGTAAGTTATCATCGAATACTACAAGATTATTTACCTCTACATTATTTACTTTTGATACTACAGTAGCTACCTACACAAGGTAACGGAAAGAAGGCGAGGTCAAAAAAGAAGAGTATAAGACTCCACTCCAAAGTATAGGACTCCTCTCCCAAGAAAAAAATATAAAATATGAAATTAAATATAGGGTCTAAAAATATGACTAAACCTTACATAGGTACCTTAATAGTAGGTATACTATAATAATCAAACTTTTTGGAATATTCTTTTTTTTTAGTGTAGGTAATTATTTAGTTTATTTTAAACTGAAGAAATATTCTGAATAGTTAGAAATAATAGTAATTTAGCCCTAAAGTAATACGCTGTTGACGTCTGTACGTAGTGTTACTATGTAAACTGAATAGGGGCAATGAAGTGATTTGCATACGTATTAAATAATTACAATATGTTTGAGCCAGCCACGTATTAACGGTGCATGTTAAACTACCTGAGCGCTTGTTTCTGCTCATTAAATATTAAGGCAAATTAGTATAATACCTCCTTACGCGAGCCTATTACTTGCATTTATTGGAATATGAATGTTTAATATGCAAACAGGTGCAATGTTAATCTCCATTAAATTATAATGTAGGTAAAATGGCTTCGAAACATTATATCGCAAGTTGGTGTCTTTTTTGCTTATTTATTCATGTTATATTTAACTTTATTTAGCAGAAACGTTAAATCCTAAAAACGAAATGAAAAATTTACATATGTTAAGAAAATACTAGTCTTGTAACAATAACGTCAGATACTTTAATATTTACATTACACGCCCAAGGAGAGAACGTTACGAAATGAAGCTAAAAAATCTATTAAAACTGTGTAGGTTTATATCAAATCTATAAATGAAATGCTTTATTAAAAACCTCGTTCATCGATCAACAACAATTGGTTAGCAGTCGACGAGTCGGGGTCGCAGACTCGACCGAGAAATTAACTGTAGACCCATTTAATTTAGTCTCCACAAAGGATACCACATTCTTTTTCTTCATCTCGTTGTTTATTTGACTCGTCTGTAACATTTTGTTTTTGTCTCAACAGTAGTATTAAAAATGTTACCGATGTTACTTCTAGATATTAAGCGGTAACAATGTTTTATTCGGCTCATTAAATGTCTATGTTTACTTTTGTGTTTCTAGAGCAATAGTATGGCGTAGTATTACTCGTACAATTCTTAATTATGTAGGTACCAAATTGGTACATTTTCGGTTTGAGAATATTTTTAGGCAGCATATTTCTGTAAGGACGTCATGACGTGAATGTGATCTTTAACCTCTGATTGCTCCTTCAAAATACACAGACGTAATGCGATGTACCTATGTTATGTTAAAATAAGGGTTTTCAACTTGTCTTATCTCTACGAGAATTTCACAAAAGTACTGCAAGCCAATTTGAATAAAACATACATAGAGAAAAATGTAGTCTCGAAAAATTATACTGAGTGACAACTTGACGGGTTGCGTGTATTTTTGAGGGTTCCTTACATCGGAGGGTGCATTTCGCCTCCATTATTTTTCAATTAGTACTAAAACACCTAAAATCTACTGCATTTTGTTGATTTCAATGTGAAAGTGGGTGTAAATAATCTTCTCTGTAAATTACCAGCATTTAGAACGCCGTTTACGAAACATAATTTACCTAAGTGCAATTTCATAACGGTAATTACTTTTGTAAGTATATTAATCATGTTTTTTTTTTTCACTTTGATAACGGCGGTTACTATACAGTCTACTACTTGGAACTCAGTTTGGTAGTAAGTTTATTTTTTAAATAAAGTAATTTTCATATTATGTACATAGGCAATACATTAAATAACGTATTCTTTTTTCCATTTACGTTTACCGTAATTAAACTTTACCTGAAAAAATATTACTTGTTCGAAGATATTTTTATCAAGAATCGTGACCTTCACGTTTTTTTATCGGCACTATTGGATATTAAATTCTTTCCCACCTTCATGAATAGATTCCATTTTAGTTTTGAGATAGTAGCTAAAGAGTTTCAAACCATTTATATTTAGTCGAAATTATTTTACGAAATGTTTTAAGTATTTACCAGTGAACATATTGTGTTTCCATAATTTATTTTGCATGCTGTTTTGTTCAGGAGCGCTGGCTGTAAAATTGTTCTAGTACTCGACTTTTGTCTAGCAAGTGCTCTAATACATTAGCATTCGTTTATATACTGACCTCAAAAAGACAATTTATTGTTAGAATTCTGTCCACATACTGAAGAATAATTTATCGTAGAATATGCTTAAAATTGTTATGATTTATTAACACAAAAACATTGGTAAAAAAACATTTTCCAACTGTTGATAAATAGGTATATTCAATTGCGTACGTTATATAAAGCCTCGAAATCAGAACCCCATATTATATGAGATATCTGGTCATCCAAAATATTGTTTATTTTATGTCTATTAATTTACTCTATTCTTAAAATATTTTACTAATCTCAGCTACTCTGCTATAGAATTTCTCATTTCCCAAAAGCAAACAACAAACCAATATTTATGGCACTGCATTCCCAGAGGACGTAGCTAAAACTAATATGAATTAAAGTAGGGTTAGAAAACGGTAATTTCCATAGTGCTTATTAAGCTATGTCGAGGGTACTCGATTAAATGGTAATGTTTCACTGTCGACGACAATCATGACACGTTCCTCCAAGGTTTAACCTGTAATTAATATATAGTCACGTTATGTATTTATGCTGGTTTTCAAAGAATTTCATTGGCGGTGGTTGTGTTTTTTCCTACGAATGTTTTTGACGCTATAATTAATGGTTTATTTCTTCTTGTTTTGTTAAATGGTGCTTTATGAAGCATATTTAAAATTGCCATTCATAAGTTTACAACAGTCCATATTGAAATCGAAATCGAAAAACATATAAACGTAACAAAATATTCTAGCTCCACAAAATGCGCTATATAAAAAAACTACAGCAATTTGCTTTGCCACAGTTACGTAAAAAGTAGCATTAGGAACCGGCAAACTGCACAGAAGCAGGACTTAACAATCTATCAGAGAGTTGGAACAAAATTCACGAGTGCAGAGCGCAACTGGCGCACAGTGGCCCCGAGACTGAATTTCGTCGACAAAAACTTAATGTGAATTAGTTTTTGAGTCAGCAATTATATTTTTTAGGTATATTACGAGGATATTTACCTCGTAATATACCCAAAAAATACCTACTCTATACGAAATACTAGAAAATTATCCATATTTTAAGGTAATTTTTATTTGGTAAAAATGGTAGGAAAATCTCTTGCATTAAATGAAAGTTCATTACAAATCCACAAAGCGATTGCAGCCCAACCCGGGAACCAAACACAAGATCGCATGCACAGAACTCGCGCTAGCACTAAACCAACAGTGAAGCTTACCTTGAAACCTACATCCAAAAATATAATGTCTTTCTTTTCATAAAATTGTGTACGTGAAACTTAAAATGCTACCCACAGTGCATCGTTTTATTACATTTTCAATACCACCAGATGATGCGATTCTCTCGCATTGGTCAGCTTTGCTATCTTATTGTGCTCCTGATTGCGTTTCCAGTTCAAAATTGACGTTGCTTGTGTTTTCACAATACGAGTTTTTGAAATTAATTACGAATAGATACGTGCGCCTTTTGTGCGAAGTATTTTTTAAAGTTCGTAATCAATTTTTGGTTTGCACAGCTTGGTGGTGGAATATTGGATTGCATTTTGAGAAGTATATTGGATCTTTAAACAAAAATAAATTCTTTATTACAATGTTGGCGTTATTTTTGTGTTTGTGTAAATTGACATAATATGTTTTTGTAAATACATTTTGTGATTGAATTATAACTTAGTTGATGTGTTTCAGTCGTAGAAACTAGTAGTAGTTGTCGTACATAATTGAACGATGATATCCAGATACACATGTTTGGATTCACACGGCATAATATGATTAGAAAAGTTACGAATTATTTTATTTTAGACAACAATGATCCATGTATATATTAGGTATTAGGTATCATTTATATTAGGTATATATTTAGGTTTATATTAGGTATATATTTTTTTCAAATGTGAAGAAATATTATTAACATTAATATTACTTAAAGATAGATAAACTTGATCAAATAGTCAATTAGCTACATTTTATATAACAGCTCAGAAACGGCACATCCCTAGGTAATCAAAGTCGGTCGGTCTAAGCTAAGGTTTCAAAGTTTCTAATTAATTTGAACTTGGCCACTTAATTTGACGTTACCATACAAAGTGGGTTTAAATTGCTTACGGCACATTGTAGCAACAATACATGCTTGCATTTAGTGCTTGAATTATATTGGCAACTAAGTAGCAATTATTATAAGGATTACTATTTAATTACCTAATTTAAAGACTCGGAAGATAGTGAAACCCTTTTTTATATATCCCTATTTTTAATTCTTTACCTACACTATGGGTATTTGATGTTTTAAATTGAACTTTTCTAAATATTAACATGAGCCGCTGAGGCTTCTGTGGCTAATTTATCGGCCTAAAAGAAATCAAATCATCTGGGTACGTAAAAATCAATCAATCAAATCAATTAAGGTATATCTCTAATCCTTTCAATACTTAGAATTTGAATACTCGCAACTATTATTCACAAAATAAAGGACATACATCACGAAACATTAGGGCTAATGCAACATATAAATCATATCATGTACATGTTTTTTATTTATTGCTAAAATAAAATAAATAGAAGTCAGATCATAGTGATTAATGATAACGCGTTGCTAGTAAGCGGGCGTACCAAAAACGCGGCGTTTAGATCACACGTTCGCGATATGGGTAGGGCTGTCCAGATCTAGATTAGGACTGAATCATTTGCGAACAAGAAAATGAAAGAACCTAAACACGTTGATCAAATATTTACTTGTTGATATGAGTGATGTGTACGGATAGTCTAGCTAGACATAAGCCACAGTATACTCTCTTTATAATATTGTTTAAACCTTATCAAATATTTTTCGGGCCTCTTCATATATTTTATTTCAATTCTTTACCAGGCGTTATTTCGTCCTGGAAAGCACATTCAGAATGAGGTTTTTCTTAATTTAGTAATTATTTCTGCGTCTTATACTTACTAAGCTATTGTAATATTTTTTCACGTGAAAAATAAAACCGTAGGTACCCATAAAAATAATTCCTACAATAAACTCTTAATAGCAAAATCTTTACCATCTAAAAAATCAAAGGTGATGAAAATATTATCCAAAAAATTAGCAGCAACCCTAAATATAAGGCTCCGGTTTAATTTATCACTTTGGTCCGCAAACTCGTGATTAATACGTATAGTAACATCGCACGATAGTCTGTTTCGTATACGAGTTTCTTTATCGCTACGGTGCGGTAGCGAGCCGATCTAACTTTAATTTGTTGTTAGATTTTTTCTTTGTTTCGTTATTGGTGGGAAAATTGAAAATAAACAGTTGAAAATGCGTGTAGGAAGAAAAGTGGGATGCGATTAATTTAAAATGAGTTTGAATATGTATTGAGAAATATTATGTAAGTATTAGTCGTTACTTTGCGGAAATCCATGACATAAAATTTTCGGAAAAATATGTATCGTTAATTCCATGAGAGAAAAATCGAGGCGTTGATGCAGGATGTAGTAGGTACAACTCTCAAGCATATGCACATGCATCAAAAGTAATCATAGGTTCGGTTGCAAGGCATCTGTCTTTTCTTATGAATGAAGTCACTATACCTACCCTTTGATACAAACTTCAAAAATACCCATACTTATTTTAATATTCTTATTCCCAAAATATTTGAAATTAAAAAGAGAAGCCAATTACTTTAATTTCCCTAGGTTCCTTAGGTATTAAAATGAGAGAGTTAATCAAACTCCAATCTTGTTAGTACTATCTAGCAATTATTTAGCAGTCATGAGTATAGATTTATTACTAAGCACGTTGTAGTTAAACACATGTTGTGGGCGCGAGTGGTAAAGTTCAGCCAATATTACGCACTTCATTTACATGTGTACTGAAGTTTGTTATCTTCAATGAAAATTAAGATAGGTACTTTGATAATATTATGAACTAGATTTTTACTGAAATACGGCCTATCTTCTTTTCTTTGGTACCTGCCACCTGTTCATTCGTCCATGCTAAATGTTATGTTAATATAATCGATTAACTTATCGTTAGTTTTAGCGTAAAAGCGTCAGAAACAAAAATACACTCTGTCATTTCTTATACCTAGGAGTGTAGTAAGAATGGTTAGGTAATATTCTAAGTTTTATTTTTGTTATTTTGGGGAGAATAAAATTGAGTCATATTGATGGCCAATCCCAGATTTTTAACCTCAACTTAGAAAAGGTACTAAGATGGTACTTTTCACTGATATACTTTAACTTTCAATCCCTTAATTGTATTATATTTTGTACCAAAAGGAATATGAAACGTGTAGTCACCTAATACTGCAAGCTCATATTCCTAATCTGCACTATAATACTCCTTTGAAAACCGACGAAATTCAGAACGCGGGTCATGACCCAAATGCAGATTCTAGTGCTAAGTTTCAAATAAACTTTTGTATGCATTAACGTTGTGCTTATTTATAAGCCTGAATACTCGCTTTTAAAACGAAACATTTTTAGCATTTCACAGATGATCTTTTAATGGAGAAAATTAAAGAGCACTGAGGGCCGAATTCGAAATGTCAGCAGTGGTTTGTGTAACCAATGTATCGATAGTGAATTTCTGAACTGAAGGGTATTTACACTATCGCCTATGCGTTAAATAAACACAAAGTTTTAGCTGAGTAGAATATACGATATATTGAATACTACGGCAAATTATATCATTACCATAGCAGAACTTTATGCACCTATTTAATCTAGACCAAACTGCAGTACCGTGGAACAAAGCACAAGCTTCTCTCACGCCAAGTCTGCATTAGCTATGAAAGCGGTAGCTGCATTATTGTTTTTTTTTCCTTACAAAAAAGTAATAGTCCCGTTCTGAGGTCTTAATCTAATACCGCTTAATCTTAGCCGTCATGTGGGATCGTGCCCTAGTTTTGACAATGCTTTGTTTGAAATGAAATGGTACGTAAATGAAAGGGGTAATTTTCGTCTTGTCTGGCAGCGTTTAATGTTTTATTTTTGGTGACGTGTGATGTAAGTTTAATAAACCATTTATGTACAAAAGCCATACTACATTATAATTTTAAGTTTGCCTAGGTTACCAAATCTTCTTCTTCATTATCTTAGACTTCAACAACAGCATCTATTGGGATTTGAATTATTGCCAAGTGGAAAGGTCTACATTTTATTTCTTTTCTTCGATTTTTCTTACGACGATATCAGGCTGCCTTAAGTGCGTAGCATATTGTTGATAAAAGGGGAAGTCATTCCGTGAAGTATGGCCACTGTAATACGAACAGACAACTATGAATAATACATGCGTGACGCTAGTAATAATCTGCGAACATCTCCACGGAATATATGTAGTATCTTGTTGACGGGCTTGTGTGATTCCATCGTTATTTAGCCTTACTATGATTTATTACAGTATTTGCATGTCCATTTGTTTTGGTAACACAATTCGTTTACGTAATGAATTTTATTTTAGGCAAAATAAAAATAGAAATATGCGCGTTTTATGTTTAATGAATTTGTATTCATTTGTGAAATTCATTATTAAAAATATCAATTTATTACGCAGATTAGAAGTAGTATTTAAAAAATAGGTACGAAAGCATTGCAAATAACTTGGTTTTTATGTTTTCAAATATAACTTTTATGCTTAATGATATAAATAAGCAAATTGCTAATAAATAAGATAAGTATATATTTTTATCTCAATCAAAATAACTTCCATTGAATTGCCCTTTTTATGCAAACAAACTTAAGAACAAATCAAAGAATACGAAATCAACCAGGGCAAAACTCATCAGGTTCAATAGTAGCTACCTGATATTTTTTAATAAGATTACTTTATCTCTTTCGCTATTAACATCTACAACGGCTTTTCATCAAAAAAATGATTACGAATGGCACAGACGAATTTAAGCTTATAAAAATATTATTTTATTTAATATCGTAATGAATGAAAAAGAAGCCCATCAATCGGTTTGAGGATTCAATTAATCGAATGAAAAATAAAACGTTGTTGATCATCGATGCGTAATAATCGTGTAAACTCGGTTACAGTTACAGATGGCGTATTAAACGTTGTGAGTGGCCGGGTGGACTCGCGTGCTGCCTGCTTCCATTCAACCAGATTTTCATCACTTATGATAAATATTATTGATATGAAGGGAATATTGTTTAAGAATGAAGATTGAAATAAATAGGGAATACAGGGCTCTTTCGCCCTCCTCCCTCATGTATTAACTTATTTCAATACAATAGGTATCAAAATAATATCCTTACTATTCTTGAGGATTTTGTCGCGTACACGAGCGGGTGTGTACTCGAGAAACATTCAGCGTGCGAAAATTCGCTGGTATGAAAGCCCTGTAAGTCAAAAGGGCAACACTATAATACCGATCTCTAATCCAGCACTAAAATAAAATATTAAACAGGAACATTTATCGCAGCAGAATTTATTAGCTCGACAGAAACCCAGCGATGTGTCACAAACACTGCGACGTGCGCCCAGTTCGCTTTGTTGAGTGAAATCAAAAACAAACTGCGCTGACAATCACCATCGACGGCCTATTTGTGTTCCTCGTGTGTTTCTGCCATTCTGAATATGATATGATACAGCACTCGTTTGCCATTTTTTTCCCTTTGAGTAGTGAATCATTGTTGCATGGTAAAAACTAGTCTCGCACGCGTTTTGTCTGGCTTTCTAAACCGTATCGTGATTGCGGTGTTTAAATTACAGGATAATGTTTGAATGCAGTACAAAATAAAGTATTAGAAGTTTTAAGTAGCTATTTGTTATTCATTCAATTTCATTTGGGCGGTGGAGTGGAATACAAGTTATGGGAGGGCGGCATGTAAACTTTTTTGGCGAAAAAGTTTAAGCATATGTTTAGGTTGAACAATAGAGGAAAAGTGGCAGGATAATAAGATAGGAAAGAATGTTAGACTTTTGAATATAATTTATAAAGGCTCATAAAAAGTTACTGATTTATTTTATTGCCATATTAATCACGAGCGAAGTCAGCATTTCCACGGAATTACGTGAAAAATATGGCCACTAAATAATCACACGTATCTACAAATCACACGCCGTTAAAACGTCTCCACCTTTTCATTTGAAAAGCGTCACTCGGCTAAGTCTCACTTAAGCAACAAAAGGTCCACAGATTATGTTTTAAAGAAAGGTCGAGTGTTAGCACGCGAGCCCAGGGGGCGGTCAGCGGACCTCAAGTAACAATTACTTGGTCATGCGAGCAACCAATCCATCACCCACTTGCCCTGTGCCACTGGCAATGGCCACTCGGTTCCTACTCTAAGGCAATTTCCGGAGCCCTTATCTACCTCAACCTGCAACCATTTACTTGGTGGTTTGTTTAACAGAATTAATCCAGTTGACAAGGATCTTTGGCAAGGCTGTTCCTTGTTTGCCTTGTTTTAAGTTCGAATCGAATGTCTTGGCGCACGATCGGATACAAAGAAACTAGATCTCGAAATGAACGGACAATGTAGAAAAGAAATTCAGTAGAGATTGCTTTTTAGAAGAAATGTAAAAAGGTATTAAGAAAAAGTATCAAAGGAAATAATTCTAACAGCTAGCGTATTAATAAAAGAGTACCTATACAAGCATAAATAACGAGTCAACCAAAGTCGAGTTAGCGGTATCACGGGCATAAAACTGCGACATTATTATTAAATTCTTTTCATAAGCGAGGTCTTAAGCCACCTAAGGCTCACTGTGTGCATAATTCTTTAATAAGTAAGTAATAGCCTTTTGAAATACTGCGACACCGTTCATATTTTCAGTAGAATTTATAGGAAGTAAGCAAGGAGCGGCCGACGGCTCGTTTAATTATTTTGCTCTTGTTTGCACAAGATTGAGATTGTGTTATGAGTTATATACTGTTAATAGAAAAAATAACACGCAGGCTTTTGTTTTTAATAGCAGTCGATTATTCAACGATATTTATTACGTGGACGCTGGAAGTTTAACAATTACTTACGTAGGTGTAATCGCGCAGGGAAATTACAACTTAAGAGTAGGTAATTGAATAAGTAAATTACAGACAAATGTTTTCAACACGTGATTTTCAAAAGTCCTCATACCTTAATCTTTTCTTATGTGAGCAGAAAATAATTGCTTAAAAGTTATCAATATACCTACGGTAAACCACAACAATTCATCATTAACTCATCTCACAGTCATCGAAGTACATAAAACAAATTTCCCGCCCAATAAAAAGAACATTTACTTAAGAAACTCGCTTAAAAAAGGTCACATTGAAGACATTAAGTTGAACGTTATGATCCCAGACTTTCCGCCATTTCCCTTGAACTTCGCCAATCGAAAACAATAACAAAAGGAAAAGATTTCCAACATTCATTGAAAAGGAAAGTTTGTGTAAGCGAAATCGCCGGATAACGGCAGGTGCAAGTTTTAAGTCGCTGGCTGTAATCTTTTAATAATTAAGTTATTGGAAACTTTGCTATCAAATTTTTGGATTAATTAAATTACTAGGTTTAGTCTTCAACTTTATTTTTGTATTTTCTCTTATAGACTGTCATTGGGGAAGGTATTCGTAGTTGATTTTTGACCTTTTGATTTTTCTTGAATCCTTCATACTTTTCAATAGGTAGGTACTCTAAACTCATAAAAACAGGCTATTAAATTACAACTATGTGGCCGTGTTCAAAAAGTATACAGCATTATAAACGTTTTTTAATGAAAACTTTTCACGCAAAACTCCTTACGATTTCAAAACAAGAAGCACTTTGTTACGGTTGAGCGTCTTGCGCCTTATCGCACAAAACGTAGAATATTATAAAACGTCGCAATAAAGTAAATAAAGAGACAAATGTACATGCTCCCAGAGGTTACCACTCCGTTATGAAGCTTGTATCTTTGGGTTAAGGTAGAATATTGTTTGCAGGACTAACACATAACGCAGAAGCGGCGTCTGTGAGAAATATTATGAAAACAAATTCGCGTTGAGCACGTTCAGTGTGCAAGTAATAAATAAAAGAGCAAAGTAGCTGAGAACTAGACGGTGGAGCCTCGGAATTGTATTGTTTGAAATTGTATTAGGCAGTCAGCCTTCAGAATAGTTCATATGGCAGTTAGATGTGAGCTTAACTCTAAGCTAATTTACTAGTTTTATGAAGTTTGCATTTAATCCATTAAGCCGCTGCTACTTTTTGTATAATTTCGTTAATAATTTAATTTCGTTGAATAAATTATCGGATTTTATCTCTTTAGATAAAATTTTATTATTGTATACCCAGACGTTAGGAGTTCAATGGCTTCTCAGACAAATAAAGGTTCAAATATAACTTATAAAATATAAACACGTGAGCATCTCAAAATTATTTTGACTAGCCCGATTTAACATAACGCGATTTCGAAATCAATTAACCAATACCAGCTAATTAGCAGTACAAATTAGTTACACAACCTAATTTGCTAATTCCTAATTAGATAAAAGCCACGTAAGTATCTTATCCATTAGACTCAGGCATTGAACGTCTTATATGAATTTAGTTACTTTACCATAATTTATGCGATCACTACTATGAATAATCGCTTTGAATATGATTTACGTAGTTAGCTACTTACTTATCGCGGCGTACGATGCTTCAGTTAGCTGTCTACCTAACTGGTAGATACGTAATGCGATTATCTAATACTTGCTCTAAGTTGGAGCTGATTTGTTGAATATAATTCCAGCCTATTTGTTTTAGTGGGGAGTAGAACCCACAGACAGAGCTGAGTAGTACTCACCAGGTATTTTGTTATTTTGATTGAGTTAATGGTACTTTGGTGTTAACCGAACATTAATAAATGTACTAATAACAGTGCTTTCTCGAAGTCAGTTTTTGAATTACTGTTATTTCTTCACCACCATTAAGTCTGCCATTGTACATAATGTGCAGAAGTATTAAAGAAATAAAAAAAATATATATATATGACCTATTAGGTATTTTAAGGATTTTTAAATAATTGTGTCTATCTATCTAGTTATGCTATGTAATTGGGAAATCTGTAGTGACGACTTTACATACTCGTAACAAACAACCAAGTTGAGCTCGAATTTCGCAGCTACTAAAAACAAAACATGATAAGATTTCCACGGCAGTTTCACGTGTCTACGATGTAGTTGATCTCGGATCATAAATAGAGAGTACCAGCTGCTCACAGTCGCGTAAAACTCGTATGCAACACTGCGAAAAACTAGCATTTTCCTGAGACAGTTACGTACTTTTCTTGTTCCTAAATAAAAACGTCGAATAAGCGAATGTAAGCTAGAGAGCTTATTTTTTTGAGATTGTCGAAGCAGCGAAGTTTGCAGCTATTTCTAGTAACAGTGATAGGAGTATTAAGAGAATATTATACAAAAGTAGAAGAAAGAAGAAGAAGTTTTGTAACCAGCCCTTCAAACGCACATCAGCCATCAGCAGCTCTTGAAAACAAATTGAGTGCTTCCGCTTTGCATTGAAGACAAGACGCTGTTATAAAAAGAGAGCAATCACAATGGCCGTCTTCCAATTCAAATACATAACGCGTACGAAGTCGTTACGCTAAACGTAAACGAGACAGAAACGAAAAAATATGTTAAACAAGCAATTCACGCGAAATCGGGAGAGCTGACGACGGCCCGCTATTCAGGCAACGTTCGATATCTTGAATATTGTATGTAGGCCTGTTTTAGTCGCTGTGTCGTGTCGTGCTCGTAAACGCAACACGTTTGAATGTCATTTGTTTGTCGACTTTGCTTCACTAATATGCTGAGATGTAAGTAAAGTTTTCAAGACTTTCAGCTATTTCTAGTGATAGCATATTATTTGTATTGTTGTTGTTTATTAACGTTTTAGGTATGTTTCAAAAAATACTTTTAAAATTCTATTTATTTTGGTTAAAAAAAAAAGTTATTATTTCTATTTCTAGGAATAAAAAAATTTGATGCAAAAAGTTGACTCTTAACTTTCCTAGCATTGTGTAACAAAAAAAAACGCCGAAAAACACAGGTTCCCTTCGTAAAACAACGCTCAGTCGTTCGTCAGACACGACATTTCAATAATAGACCCCCAAACATCATAACACGTGCCCCTGATATCTTCTACATGTTTTTGCGAATTTCTGTACGTCAAAGGTGATAGGGGAGGACCCGGAGACATTGTTTCCAGTCGTCAAACACTGCCTGGCATCACCTTTATTGAGTGTTACAAAAATTTGCCGGATCTCGTCACGTATTCTTCATGATACGTATTACGTTACGGTAAGTAAGTTTACATAGAAACTGTATTATATGAGTAGGGAGATATTTTAGTTGGGTATCATGTAGTGCACTTTATATTCTCGTTGATATCAATATCTTTTTCTAGATACACAAGAACAAGAAAATTTGCTGTACACATAATTATATGTAAGGCTGACATTACGGACTCCGTGAAGTTCAAGTGAGTTTGATCTTGATCAGGAAGTACGACTGGGCTGAGCACATGTACCAATTTTCATATCAACGGGAATTTCTTAACACGTGTTTATTTCAATAATAGCTTCTGCCCGCGACTTCGTACGCGGATCCTGTCCCTTGATGCCAGGGACTACGGGGTCAGCAAATTCAAAGGTCTGAATCGTCTCATATTGAAAGGCCCGTTGACGGGAAAACAACGGAATACACATAACCATTAGAACCGTTCCACATATTTAATTTTTTGTACGTCAACGGCAAAAGCACAGCAGACAAAACGCTGAGAAATGAAGCGCAATAGGCGTGACCTGTTTTTAAACTATTTCTAAACCCCACCCAATTATTATTTTTTAATATATTCAATGTACAGACACAGTTTTTTTTTATAGATTTATTATGTAATAATAGATAATTAAATATTTTTCGGTAGTTATATAAATGGTACCAGTTTTATAGCTGCTGTAATACATAGGCACGTAAATATTTACCGTAAAGATCTAAACTATCCTTACTCTCTTGAAACGTATTTATTTTACTTAAAGAGGATTTTCCAGGTACAGCTATAACAAAAATATGGTTAAAATATTTAGATCAATCGTATCTGCTTTTGGCCTCAATCAAAATATTGATTGTGAAAAAAAAAAAACTTATTTAAAAACACACACCAGTTTGATTATGTTAGGGCTGAGTTTTTGTTTAAAACATTTCGTATCAACAACTCATTATGGAGCAAAGGCAAGCCAACTTCAAAATTAATTTTGGATTCATAATTTCTGGCTATACGACAGTCTCACTGCATAAACAGTGGACCACCAACTTTTCTGGCGTTGTCCAAAAAAAGCCCACCCGTCATTTGCAACACGTAAGGGAGGGTCCGTGCAATTCGGGTAGACAGCTGTCTTCCCACAGGATGATGACCCGGGGCTCTTAATTAATAGTTATTGGGATGACGTGCTTCGGCCGCTGCTATCCTGGTACCTTGACTGATATTTTAAAGATGGGCTTGGTGGGTAGATAGCTTCTGCGCAAATTAGGACTTGATTGAAATAGATACTGAACCGTCTTATATTGGTAATGTGGCCTTTTATATTTCTGAGTATATTAATGTATTATGTAATTCGGGGGTGACTTAAAAGTAGTTCAGATATAACCAACCGTTTCTCTGACGTAAGTCAGTTTGAATATATATCTATTTCTGCATTGGCGTAGGTGCCGCAAGTTCCTCGTGCACACGATACCTATGACAGGAAGATTAAAAATGCACAATACCACCTACTCTATTAGATTTCCTATAAAATTTCAGCTTCCATAAAACCGAACGCTTCTCCAATAAAATTCCTTTTAGCTCTCAGCACATATAACACTCAACATCATTATCTAGTACATAAATTATAGAGATGTACGTTGATATACGTACCCCATGGGCAATCATCGTCGGGCTATAAAATCTATAAGAGGCACTCTCAGTAATATCGAATAGTGCAACGCGTGCGATAAATGAGACTTGTTCCCCACAAAACGACGTTCGGTAACGATCTGTTTGGCCCGCTTCCGAACATCTATGCCTGGGAAATACACTTAGTCTCTTTTTGTATTGACTTCTAATGTTTTGGGGGACTTTAAGGTCTTTTTACTGCGCCTGATAAAAACCCCGTGTTACACATGAACGCTAAGTTTTAACAGCCAGCATTTTTTTCTGCTGTGTGCGTATGGAAAACTAATAACAATTTTAAATCACACTTGAAAGCGACCTTATCTAAAACAAGGGTATTCCAATTATGAAAACTATCACAGTTTCGGTCATACCAATAAATATAGCTATAAATACCTAGTAGTTGTGTAATTGGGAACAGATGACGTCACGTGATAAGGGATCTACCAGACGAAAATTAGAAGGGACGGCTTGTCGCTCACACCTGCCGCCATTTGTAAATATTAAACAACGCATTTATTAGGATTTAGCTGGAATAATCCTGGTTGTTATAGTGCCCAATTAATAAAAGTTGATACGCTCGGGGAAAGTAGGAGTTTCGAATTTGGAGACCTATTTTAATTATCAAATTGAATTAGTTTATTGTTCTAGTGTTATTGGAGCGGCTTTATTCAATTTTAGGCATGAATATAAATACAGATTCAAATGTATGACTAAATACCTGTCCTGATATAAAAGCTTGTAGGTGAGCAGAAAAACTGTAATCATAAACTCAACTAATGTCTGTAATATAAAGTTTATTTTAATTACACTTCATAAGACCTAGATAAACAGGAGACTCCTGACCCATTTCTAAAGCAAACAAATAGCGAAGAACAAAACAAACATTAATTGAAAACGCAAGTTGGTCCATATCACTTAACCCTAATGCTGGCGACACGCGGTGTCTAACCCGCCGCTACCCGTGCCCGACCTAATGGCACATTAGGTTCCGATGCAGGTGACAACCCTATCTCAACGCGCATATTTGAGAAGTTTGTTCGAAAAACTGGGGCGAAATATCCCGAAATAAGGGACGTTTACCCTTACAGTACTCACTGCAAACTTTTAGTTGGCCGACAGTTAGTTCGGGGTCATAAAATCAGTATGGTAATAAATAATAGTACGAACATAATAATGATCAGGTATTAGGGCGTTATTACACCGAATAAAAACTTAGATTGAATTCACGATTTTCTTTAAAAAGTAGTTTTTTCCTAACATTCGGGCAACTGTCGGACGATTAAAAGTTTGCAGTTTGCGGGTACCTACTCTTAGTGCATCGAACCCCATATGTGTGTGAAATATCCGTAGCCCCAACAATTATTTCCTTAATTATATAAATGTACAGATATAATTTTAATTTTTATGACTTTTGTAATTTTGGCTGTCCGTAACTTAACTTTTTATAGCTACACGGTGTAATAGGTAGACTATCTACAATAATATTAGCTGCCTGTTATAGAAACGGCTTGTACTCTATTTCAATAGATTTAAAAATATATAAAATGTATTTTCCTTGCTTCGAAGATTCTAAGAAAAACTGATTGGCATCAGCAACAAAACAAGCGTGCTTCGTATAAATAATATTTTTGCACCCACGCTTGCTGAAGACAATAAAATGGATAGAACCTTCTCTTTTGCTTACGTCAAGAATGAAAGCTATTTTTAGCAACCTTAATATTAACATTTCTTTACCTTTATCATACAGACTTACAGCCTTACTACAAAAACTTAAACATCTGTTTAATACTCGTCTAAAAATTAACGTTTAAATATATTTGTGGTATGACGGTTAGTCTTATAATAAAGATTCAAATTGCTGAGTAGAGTCAAGACAATAACAATAAATTATCCAGACATAATGAAATAATGAAGGTATATCGATTTAACCTAAAGGGTGGTACAAAGTTGATACAGTTTGCTTTAACGACACGTGATTAGTTAATTGGAGAGACCTCATCGCTCCGTGATTGGTTCTCAACTAATTCCAAATTCAAACTACCCTCTTCGGTTCGGAAACGTTGAATGTATAATTGGAGTAAGAAGCAAGGTTTAACGATTACCCTAAAGGAATGTCTGGTTTCCAGTCTGCAGGGTTTAATGTAAGCAAGCCGTGGGAACAATGATGTAGCCTACATTGCTGCCGATTTATAAAAGGTCTAG
Organism: Helicoverpa assulta; assembly: GCA_963856015.1. NCBI lineage: Eukaryota > Metazoa > Arthropoda > Insecta > Lepidoptera > Noctuidae > Helicoverpa > Helicoverpa assulta. The sequence continues at coordinate 10,423,931 of CAWLCW010000014.1, read as the reverse complement.
TGAGTCTGGCTTATGAATAGGAATTCCATTATTCGTAATGTTTCAGATTCAAAAAACTTTAATTCTAGAGTGATTTAAATTATAATAAAGAACCACTCGACCGATTTTGTGCAAACTTCACATGAACCATCTACTAAACAGTCCGGACAAAACCTAAATATTTGGTTTGAATAGATGAGCCTGTTCTCGAGGTATAAGATTACAACGAACAGTGACATACATTTTTATTTATATATGTTAAGTAATTGAAGTTGCAGCTACAATGACATTGGAAGAACTTGATGCCGCAGCTTGATTTTTAGTGAGTATTTTTTTACCAGTACAATTCTTATAGATTTTACATTTTCTGTGCTCCTAAATCATTACAAAAGCGAGATATTTCGTTTCTTTGTCTTCTGTTTTCTATCCATTCATTGCGGAAGAGCACCTGTGCACAGTTTTGCTCGAGCGAGTCTCAAAATTAGAGTTAATGAAAATGTTATCGCTTTGCCCTTTTGCGTTTTACCCTTAGATAGATAGATAGAATATTCTTTATTGGTAACCAAAACAAACATAGAGAAGGACATTACAAAAGAAAATAGGGAAAAAAATATTGTGCCTATATATTTTTCTATTTTCAGCTTTTTAGTTATGTTAACATTTAATTTTATAATTGTAATATTATAAGAAGTAGAAATATGAAAAAAATCGCAAAAAAAAAGAATTCAATCATATTTATTTCAATTTGAAAAACCATTCATCCATCAATACTTTCATGATCAATATCTTATTTAATACCATTTCAATAAACACCACTTCAAAATTGACACAATCTATCTAATTTCAGTTGAGCAAAATTAATCATCTCACAAAAATGAGCTTGTTGGTCAGCGTGTCTTCAACATCTGTGCTTCGACAAGACATGGCTGTTATTATTAGACGAAATGATAAATTGTCACCAGAGACTGTTCAGCCAGCTGTAGACCGATTTGTAGACGCAAGTATAGCATTAATCACATTTAGAATTAGAATTAATGAGAAAATACGCCTTGGAGACGTTCTGTGAATGTGTGCGCTGTCCTTTATGAATATTAAGGGCATGCAATACTAAGATGTCATATGATATTATTTATAATACCTTGTGTGGTCATTGTTCGATTACTTATTTGTGTACTGTTCCCGGATTTATACAATCACTTTAAACTTTCTTCTTATTATTTACAATTGTACATCGAGATCGATTGAACTGTTTAATTTAACTTTTTATTGGCAAATATGACATGGAAACCTTCAGTATCAACTCACGTGTATATTTATGTTACCCATTGAAGTATTATTTTTCTGTTATTAGTACCTACCTAATCCCGATTGAGACAACTTGGAGTTAGCCAAACTTATGTATAATAATTAGATAATGAACGTATGTGAAACAGAATAAGTAATTTTGGTAGCAAACTTTCCCGACTAATATGATTAAGAGTACCGGTAGACTGCAAACTTTTAGTCGGCCGATAGTTTGTTAGGGCTAATAAATCACTATAAAGATGATTGGTAGTACGCACATTTCAAAGATCAGGTATTGGTATTATAACCGGCATCATAGCGACTGAAAACTTTGCTTGGATTTTTTTTTTATTTTGTGAACCATAGGGTCAACTGTCAGGCGACTATTTAGTTGGCGGTGTGCGAATACTCTGTAATTTATTTCAGGGTGCCTGAACTCTAACCTTTACTTAGAAAACCGCCTAATTTATGTACGTGTACTTATTTATAGACGCCGAGGAAGTAAATTCAATAACATGCTGATTCCGTATTCTATTATATCCGTATTAAGTCTTATCAAAATATATATCCTCATTTTATTAATGTTTTATCTCCAAAAAGGTTCGTGGTAGGCAGGGAGTTCCGTAAAATATTTTTAATACAACTTTTCCGGAAACAGCCGTCTGATGTAAAATGCATGTTATCGAATATTTTAGAACCATCCGAAAATCATTTAAATTAACGATTCTAACATGCAATCATTCATGCCAAGCCTGATCTATCACAAAAAAACTCGAAGCTCAAAATTGCTAGCGGACCAAAAAACGGTTGCCAAATGGTGCCGTCACATCAGTTACCAGGCGCCCATAAACCAATACAGCTATACAGTCGTTAAAGCAAACGTATTACTACGGAGTAAGGAAAGATGAAATGGAGATGCCATAATGCAATCCAAGCGCCTTCATCTAGGCCAAATGCGTACGATGGGCATGACCGAAACGAGTTACGAGTTAATTAACTAGGAGTTCTGGTTCTTTGAGACACGATTTTTGGTATTATAAAAAAATATCGTGTCTAAAGAAGGCGTATAAGGGCTGCCCCACTCTCCCGCCTTTTGGCGCGCTACTTTCTTAGCAGATTTTCCGTTATGGCACCTCCGCTAGTTATTTTGTTCTCCAAACGTATTACTCAGTGAGCGGAAATCTGCAGGATGTGCTGATATCGGCCATCAATGCCATGGTACCAGGATACCAGCGGTTGCAGGACGTCTATTGAATTGAGAACCAATATTTATTGGTCGCCAACACTTTAGTTGTCGTTTATTATCGTTATCTGGTTTGCTGTTAGATTTATGTTTTGATATTTATTGTAAATTAATGGCACTATAAAAGTAATATTAATGGCACTACGAAGATTTTGTAACATATGAAAAAAAAATCATCTACTCGTAAAGTATAAAGCTTACACAATCACTTCTCAATATGGAATTGTAAAATATAAATTGACCTATCACACGCAATTTAGGTATTATTGAGAATTTATTTGTAAAAACGTTGTCTATTTTACTTTATTTTTGAGTACATAATGACATTTTATATATTGAATGTCTGAATTATTTACTGAGAATCGTCAAAATACTTTAAATGTAAATCTAGCTGCCTATCACAACAGATGACAAAAAAACATGTCTAGACGAAGCCACTGAACACAATTACATAAGAAATTGTAAACGTAACTCAGAAAAAGTTTAACATTTAAACATATAAAAATCTTTTTTCTTCAAGGCTAACTAACATAAGTTTGTCTAATTTAGCTTAAAACGATGCTGCTGAAATTGTAAAACAAATATCCCAATACAATCATGTACTTACTAAATTAAATAAATGATCATCATTTTTACGAATATTTTACATAATTTGTGTAACCACGACTTCAATAAAGTTCCCCTAAAAACATCCCCACCATTTTTCCTTAACAAAAAACCTAGCTTAAACAAAAACAGAAATAACAAAAGAAGCCCGCGATATTTCTCCACCAACACATAGTACCTACGAGTATTTTAGACACAAAAGTAATGTGATAAATTATCTGTAAAAAAGTTGTAATTGTTTTCTTTGTTCGCTGTTGGATAACATTGTTTCAGAGGCCGAACTTGGCGCTAACGCCTTTGCTTTGTTAAGATAATCTTAGCGTGGTCCCCAGAGACGTCAACAAAGAAAATTGGATGGGCAGTCAGCCAATAGCTTTTAATCCTCTATTCTTTTTGACCCTCCTTATCTACTCGTACGTTGTAATCACGTTATTTTCTCCAGATATGTGAATGGGCTTAATTATCTTTTGACCCGGTGATTACTTGCGAAGTCCTTTAATCCATGTGTTGAGTTTGTTTTGGTGGGCATGAAATATTCTCCTGTAAGGAAGAAAAGCTAAAAGGAAAGTTTAAAGATTATTCATATTACTTCCGCAATATAAGTGAGGCCATCAAGGCTGTTATCCTTAAACCAAGTATCTTGTCCTTCACATTAACTGATACCACTACCTAGCATTCAATCTAATAAAGCCAGAACCATCACAGCATCTGTACGACCTATTCCTCAATGCACATACCAGCAACATGTCCAACACATAGAAGAAATTCCGCCGGTTAGTAACAAACATTTAAGCTGTAATTGAATGGATGTGCCAAACTGGCATTAACATTAGAGGGTAATAACTGTCGTTTCCGATCGTGAGTGCACGCCTTATCTCTTGTCGCCTCCGAATTGATGCGTTTAATAACGGAAACGCTTCTTAAATGGATGTTAGAGAACTGGATCGGACAAGTGATTGATAATTTAGTTTAGGTTCTAGACAGTCTTACATTGCTGCTATCAATTTTATTTTGTTTGAAATAGTTTTCTTGGACCGCAAGCTTGTATTGTCTCGTTCTTTTGGTACAAATGCGATAGCCGATTATATGCAATCTTAATCTGCTCTTGGATTGATTGGGAATCCGACCCCAACACACCTAGTTGGGAAAAGGGCTCGGAAGATGATGATGTATAGATTGATTCGGATTGAAAGATACTATATAGGGTTCCTAATTCAAAGTAGTATACCCGTTTGACACAAGATCTAAGGGTTCAGATTTGTGTTTTAGTTAGGTGCAATTTTGACACAGTTATTGTCAATAAAATACTCCTATAATATGACCTAAAGATTGAACCCAAATTCTTACAATTTAAAACATTTATTTTTACAATGAATGCTTTTGATGTCAAAAGCCTTCTATTTGTTCTACATTACATTTTCAAATCTGCTTTCCCCTACATAAACAGCCAGTTACCGTATCCTGTAAGATTCTATATCAACATCGTACAAGCAGTAGCGAACTCTATTAGAATGCCTGCGGGAACGTAACAGTATTCGAGCGATTCTTTAATGTCCCCAACAATCGATGTCGTTTGCCGTTCCCGATCTTATATGAAAAATCAAAAGTTATTACCTATTGGAAAAGGGCAGTTCGAGATGACGATCGTCAAACTGTTCGTGTAGGTATCGATTGTTCGTTTGACTGCGTTTGTGCTCGATTGTGTTTTGTTTCTGGTTACAAATGTGAATGGTAAAAGATAATAGCAAATGTAAAATGAAACTCTTATATGCGGTGAAATAAGTTACGATGTGTAAGTAAATAAACATATTATAATATTCGCGTTTATTTCTGAAATGAAAAAACGTGAAAATTATTTTCCGTACCTACATAATATTTAATTACCATAAATTAATAAAAGTCTCTTTTTCATGTTTTTTAATTAAAAGTACAGATCGAAAAATCCTCTTATTGCTTTTCCTGGAATTTTTGTCATTGCCGATGTAACTTATTTTAAAAGTTTCCAACTTTGCGAAACAGAGCGTGAGAAAAAATGTTCATTGATTTTAAATAAAGTCGGATGGTGCATAAAACTAACTTCTAATGGAGCCGTAAAAATGTGCTGTTCCATCCACTTAATGAGTTCAAGCGTACATGAGTAACACTCTAACTAAAACATTACTTTCCTTCCGGCGTAGTCGGTTAAAAATATATATGGAAATTCCAAGATCTGTACAGATATTTTTTTCAGTGATATAAGTTTAAAATTGAATATGTTCAAGGAAAAAATACTTAGATATTTTATTTTGGTCTTTATCTAAGAGATCCATTAATATCTGTGACCAGCGACGATTGGTTTTCTGAGAGCGATGGACGATCAGATAAGCGTGGGTCAGTTTTTGCACTTTGTCAAGCAGTTCGATCTTTCCTTTTTATCAGTTGGTTAATTTTTCAACGTAAGTGTTTTGCGAGAAATTGGGATAGGTTTTCAAATTTATTCAATTAAAAAAAGAACGAAATTGTGGTGGCAATTATTAACTATGGCTATACAATAAAAAGGACAACCTAATATTTAATCATTCTTCTTCAGTTTCATGTTAATTTATGATTTTATGCCAATTTTAATTTATGGTATAATGCCGATAGCCATCATATAGCTGACTGTTAACATCTCAGCCAGAATAATCGTCTTACATACCTAACTGTAGTTCTTCAACAAAGAATTCCGCGAACAAGACCAAGTACTAGCAAACATCTAAAAGGCACGGCACAGAAATATTGCAAAAAACAAAAGGTTTCACAATGAACCATTTCTCGGCGAGCGAACACTTAGCCGGTTGATATTTAGTGGTTCATTTCGATTCAACTTCCCTAGCTTTGTTCGGTGGCTCTTTTTTCCTAAAGGATGTTCGGTGAATTGCAAATCTGTTCGGTTCAGTCAACTTCAAGGGAATGGCTTGGCCCGAGGCTCTGTAAATATTTAATGCATATTTCATGGAGACCCGACGTTTACTTTGTAAAAGATCGGATAAAACAACTTCTCTGGTGTAAAGCTAGCACTTACGAGCTTCATTTGGTTGAAATTACGCGATTGCCTTTAAGGAGACTGGAGCTGTTATTTTGAGCTAATGGACGAGAAAATTTCAGTAGCTAAAACATTATTTTTCCTTTTTAAGACAAGTAATTGTCTATGTTATCATTTTTATCACCTTATACGCCAAAAGTAAAATAGAATGTATCTCTAAATTCAAACTGAATACTGCTTACTATAGAACGTACCTAAATATTGGATTTAAAGTCACTTAAAATACGAAATAATTCGGTGATACTCCATTTCAATTTTCAATACTGTGTTTTCGAATTTAAATCATTGGCTTAAATACAATAAAAAGCCTTTAAGTAATGCAAACAAGCTCTCCAAAACCCCAATGGCAGGAAAAACAGATTTAATTTTTTCTAACCCTCGATAGGTATGATGGATGAAATGAAGCTGACCGTTTTATTTTAGAGCTCCCAGCGACGGCGGACGGTGCATTCTTAGTAGACTGCAATCGCGGTATGCATATAAATTTGCTGGCAATGAATTAAATTTTTCACATAGCCGCGCGGTGACACCGAAGCCTCCCGAGGGCACTGTTTCCCTGGTACCGGCTAGCTCCCGATAGATATGCTGTTGAATACTAATTTGACATTTAATACTCCCCCATTATTTATACAGAAACAAGTCGTGGTGGCCTAGTGGGCAAAGAACCAACCTCTCGAGTATGAGGGTGCGGGTTCGATTCCAGGTCAGGCAAGTACCAATGCAACTTTTCTAAGTTTGTATGTACTTTCTAAGTAAATCTTAGACATCAATGACTGTGTTTCGGATGGCACGTTAAACTGTAGGTCCCGGCTGTCACTGAACATCTTTGGCAGTCGTTACGGGTAGTCAGAAGCCAGTAAGTCTGACACCAGTCTAGCCAAGGGGTATTGGGTTGCCCGGGTAACTGGGTTGAGGAGGTCAGATAGGCAGTCGCTTCTTGTAAAGCACTGGTACTCAGCTGAATCCGGTTAGACTGGAAGCCAACCCCAACATAGTTGGGAAAAGGCTCGGAGGATGATGATGATATTTATACAGAAACATTTTTATTTAAATTCATACCCTGTAATTTTCCATCCTAAAATAAACACCAGTGACATCCAAATAAAATTATGATTTCATATTTTGGTCCAAAAATTTTAACGCCACGCCGACATCTACAACCTTTTTGAAACATCAAAACGAATACTTTATTGTTAGGTACGTTTTTTAACTTAATTACTTTGAGTTTTTAACTCTACGTAAACAACATCAACATAATAAGTGCCTATTTCGCCCAGCCGTGCATTAACGTGAAAAATTACTCGTGCTTCAGAGCAAAAAAAAAAAACGCTCGTTTTAATCAACCCGTTAAAAAATCGCATTCTCGAAAATAATCGCGTAGCCCGTTACTGTGCGGAAAAGTTAACGAGTGTTATTTAAACCCGGCCGGTCGGTTCGTTTCGTGGAAAAATTGTTCCACTTTGAAAAATTTGCCCAAATGACGTAAAACTCATATGTGCGCGGACGGTTTGAGCGACGAATAACTACAGCGGACCCCTGGATGTATTAAGCCCCTCCGTTAGTTGGAAAGCTGGGTAATTGCAGGATATTACGCCCGAATATGAATCCGCAGCATATTTGGATGGATCGTCCACTTGCCTAGATAGGTGCACGCTCGTAACCGCTTTTATTGTTCGCCATATGGTCTACTGTCTAGACGCAATGTTATGAAAATGCAAACTGAATAACAAAATATAATACACAAGTCAGTGCTTCTCTAGCAATAAATTAACTACAGCGCTTATCTAAAACGTCCACAGCATCCGTGGGACTGCGACGGGCTGCTTTATTATTTTCAATTTGTGTTGCAACGGTTATAAAATATTAATAATTACTGCTACAGTAATCTTATTTTTCGCAATTTTGCGAGGAATGTAAGTGGTGGCTTGAATTATGGCTAAACATAACACTAAATCTAAATTTGGACAGAAGTGTGGGATATAAATCTATGAGATGTTATGCGTGACCCGCACGCGGTGCCTTTATGTACAATTTATTGTAGGGGGGAAAGAAATCGCTCGACTGGGCAGCGCCCGACTGAAAACCAATCCTGTAGTCAGACAAATATTTTTATTTGACAGTACAAAAAATGCTATGTGAAGCCACTATATAATATCTGTGACCCAATTCAATGGAAAAATTACAACACGCATCCTATTTGTTACTACGAAATTGGATAAACGTCACATAGTGCACGAGAACATACAGCTACAGTGCAGTTTTATATTCTTAAAATTCTGTCACGGCGTAGAACAAATGAAATGGTATTATTCAAAGTTTATTACATTTTACGAAGTCGCAATGTAGACTTTTTATATTTAAGACGCGAAGGATTACGTGACGGTGGGTGCCCGAAATATTTTTGTCTGGAGACGGAATAAATATGGAATCAGTTTCTGCCCCAAAACTGTTGCAAAATGCATGTGTAATAAATAAAGATTAAGAGTAAAAAGTATTTATATAAAATACAGTAGAACAAAGAAGTAAGGAAATAAAAACGAAGTCTAAAGAAACTGCTCCTAATACTCGGTAGCCGCTTAAAACAGCTGTTACACTATTTACTTCAACAGAACATCGTCTCCCGCAAAATTAATTTCATGATAATTTCCAAGTACCCAACATGGTTGAATATTATAGTCCGTTATGGCGCTATTACCCATTGTAGATTCACTAACGACTTGGTTCACGCCTTCCTTCCTTAGATAATGTTCTTAGCTTCACATCCAGCCTAAACGACACATTCAGATCTCGCTACAAATTATTATTAAGGTCTTAGGGGTAGCTTCTTGTACTAAATGTCTATCTGTTTTTGTTAAGGGTATATTTGAAATGCATCTTGAAATTGAATTGGAAGAACAGAAAAAATATGCTTATCCAAAAAATGCGACGAATAAAAACTCCTGCTTAACAGAAAAGTAGGTGTAGCACTAAGATTGTTTTTTAAATATTTTATTTTGTAAGCCCATTTTTTTTTTATCTGAACTTGTAAAGCAATGTCTGACTCTGTCAAAACCCAAGCGTGATACCTATTTCTTAATTCCATAAGATGAAGCTTTGCAAGTGATAATGTCTAATACCAACTATGCATTTACAAAGCCACCGTTAAAACATACCCTTGTATTTGATATCACATTTGCGACACCGCTAGATTTGTGCTGCATGAACGAATAAATACGTAAATCGTATTCAGTTTTGTGCGGGCCAGCCAATCTAATTAAACTATGTTCGCTTCAAATAAATCACTAACTAAAACTGAAATTGTTTGCCGGACAAATTTGTTTAACTGTATGTACCAACGTAATGTAGAATACTAAATGAAACGTGTTGTAATTACGTCAATGTTACCTAGGTTTAGAGTTGTACGCTATAGTTTGTTGCTGAATTACTGATTAGTCTGAAATGTGCTTTCAAATTGTAGTACGCTTTTATATAACTTTCAATATAACAGAAGGCAAAATAAATTAAATGGGCAAACGACAAAAAAAAACATACTTTCGCAGAATAAACAAAGAATAACTAAGCAAACTAAAAAAACATACAGACAGTCGCCGTTGGCACTTTCTGCCTACCTCGTTACGAACTCAGCAAAGAACACACAATTCCGATTTAAAAAAGAATAACATTTTCATATCTCAGCCAGTTCCGGGCAAGGGGAGTTTTGTGAGCGAAGAGAATGCGACATCAGGTGTGCTTGGGGAACAATCGCGTTTCATTAGAGCAAACACTTCCCGTTCACGTTGCATCATATTCCTTGTAACTTGTGTGTACCGTACTTTACTCGATGAGCGATGGAGATAAGCAGGCAGTTGTGTACACCTCCTGAGTGGCTAAGCTTTGTTGTCACTTGTTTTTAGTTTTAGTGCACGATGCGACACGGTGTGTTTACGTTGTGAAAACTATATCATGTTTCTCATGGGGCTTGTATGGTTTATACCATGTTTTTATGACTCGTGGTAGTGGTTCAACATCTATATACATTTTTTGGGACTTATAGCGTCTAATCTATCAATGTTTATTTCAGCTGGCTTATTTTCCACAATCATGCGTAACATGGTATTGTAGGCCTAGTAGGTATGATAGTACCTACTATACAAAATTTACCGCTGCCAATTTCAATTGTCATAATAAAACAATTTGTAAAGCGTGAGATCTAACCGCCATTTTATTAGGTCTAAATGAATACAAACAGTCGCACGTCCAATTAGTAATAGCACGATGACAAAGCCGGTAATATTCGTTTCGTTAACAAACGTGTTTGGATTGCATTTATTGGTATTTACTTAATCTGTTTCAGGCCGTGCATTTATTTTGTTTAGACTAATGTTCAGTTATCACGTTCCAATAATCTGCTGATTGTGATTTTGTCATGTATTGTTTATAAATGATTATTGTGGAAAATAGCCTACATAATGCTACGTTGTTTTGTAACCAAAAATAGATTGTAATCCTTGTCTGTGGGAGATAGAATTAATGCACAGATAAATAATATATTTCAATATTTCGGTAAATTGCGAAAGTACAAGTTATGGTAGGACATAGAAATGATTGTTAGATTCCTTTTAACTTTTAACCTTTTAAGTGAACAGGCGAGACATAATAAACTATTAAAATATAAGAGAGCATCCAGTCTCTCCAAAACACTCCACATAATAAAACAATCCCATAAACTTCAGGAAAAAAATCATAGCTCCTAAGTATAATATACTCTCCGTCTTGAGAGGAAAAAGTCCTAGAGGCTACTCACGACCGTGATGAATCACCCCCTAGGGTGATGCGAATCGTATTTATCCACTGAAAAACTAGCGCTACAGGTCAACTAACTTAGGGGCGAGTTTTTTCAACGATAAAATCGTAGTACTGGCTATTTCTTTAAACATGAACCGAGGGGCAGTGTGGAAAAATGATCCGCTATTAAAATAATAGAGTGCTTTTAGGTTTTATTTACAATACAGCGCTTTTGCGCTTTTGTGATGTGTTTTTGTTTCGCTGCTTGACCACAGGGCGTTTTTGTGTTATGATATTATTTCCTAAATACTGCTGCAAAGGAAATTTAACTATCACGACTGAAATGTATTGTTGTTATGAATAATAGTAGTGAAATGAATATTCTACAAAATAGGAATGCCTTTTCAAAACAAGTTTATGTGCTTAAAGAGGAATATATATTAGGGGTTAAAGTATGAAATTGCCGTTTTTTTCTAGTAGGTTTTTGAATTGCCATAGAGTCTTCATGGTTTGAGGTTTTCGAATGAAACTTTTTTCACGTGGTTTCTGTGATGTTCTTCTTTTAAAAAATGTGAAACATTTGATTATCGATGTTCAATTGTTTTTGTTATTCAACTTAAACAAGAAAGATGGATACTGCGAAAATTTGAGTAAGTTTTGAATATGAGTTCCGACGCGGAAGTAAACGGCAGAAACAGCCCGCAATATCAATGCTGCATTTGAAGAGGTGTCTGCTAATGAACGCATCATGCGATTTTGGATTAAACGCTTTCGTGGTGGAAACTTCGACTTAAAGAACGAGCCATGAGAAAGACCGCCTGACAGGTGATTAACGAGGAATTAAGAGAGACGGTGAACGCCGATCCTAGTCAAACTACCCAGATACCCAGCCGAACACCGAATAATGTTGAAAAAATTAGCAGTAAAACAGCCACGACTCATGAATCGACCTTCACCGTTATTGCTCCATGACAACGCGAGGCCTCATACAGCAAAAGAAACCGTTTTAACTCTTCAGGAACTGCAGTTGGAAACTATTCGTCTTCCTCCATATTCACCAGACCTTGCTCTAACGGACGACCATTTTTTTTTGTGATTTGGATAATTATCTGCGTCACAAGAAGTTTCTTCCCAGGAGGCAGAACAAAATTCTTTCACACAGTTTGTGCAGTCTAGATCCTCAGAGTTCTATCGTAAAGGCATAAATGACCTTCCTATTAGATGGCCGCAATGTATAGATAATAATGGCAACTATTTTGATTAAATAAGTTTGTTAAAAATTAAAAAAAAAATACAATTTAGATTTTCAGTACAAATCGGCAATTTCATACTTTAACCCCTATTATTATAGTTAGTACAGTGACAATAAACTGCTCTATAAATGACCATTCACCATAACTCTGAATGGAATAAAGCGGTTGTCACAATTAAGACATCAAACGGAACAGCAAAACAGTTTACTTCATAATTATTAAATCATAATAAAGGCCGCCATAACGACATAATTCACCGGATTCTATGTTAATAAATAAATCATAAGCCAGTCTTTAAAACAATTTCATTAGAGCAGCTAGTCCCTTTGAAATATAAATGAAAGTCACGGCTGTAAGAAAAGTAAATGCTGTGACATTGTCACGGAATGGAGATTTCCTCATACTAAATTATTGTGAAGACAAAGCCGAACGCGGGACAGGCGAAATGGACTCTTAACTGGAAGAAATTAAACTTGCAATTTTCGTGCAAATTAAGTTGACCTGAAATATTTGGACTATAGACCCTTTTATTTCGTCTGTAGTTACGTTGTGAATGCTAATAATGTGAAGGGTGTCCGTTTGAATTTATGGAATAATTAAAGTTAATTTCAGAGAGTAAATTATGCAAAGACATTATTTGTTTATTGTTATAGGCATTTAAAATGTTTGGTAATCGCTTTGTGGGTGTTTTCAATGTTTATTTATATTATTAAAACGGCTTAATCGAGCTAAATAGCAGAAATTCTAGCTCATTAGAGTCTTTTACCCTCAATTTAGTCAAATTATTTTTTTATCAAAAAATATTTTCAAGAGCGTTTGATTTCTGGAACGTTCTCTAACAACTGATAAGGAGCACAGCACATTACAGCAAATTGGCGACACAAAACAATCGATCTAATGCATCGAGCACAAAGGCTCTCCACTGAAAGGGGAACGCTGTATGTCGTGCCACAAAATGTTTGAACTGTTGTTGAAAACTTTTAGTTCAACGGATCAACTCAAAGCTTTTCTTCTACCCTGAACAGTTTCAAGAGACCATGTGTCTTTAAAACATTGAATAAATGGACTTGTTCAATAGCTTTTGTGGGAATATGTTGAGCGTCCCGACTTTTATATTAGCGTTTGTTCGCATACAAATAGTTTCCTAAGTTGGTTCAGTCGAATATACAGTTTTCTAAGCATTTTAGCTCGAAATCAAGTATTTTCTTTTAAACAGAATGTATTTTTCTTTTCTCTTCCTTTCTTCTAAGTAAATGTACGTTTTTATTTTGATAAAGAAAGTTAAGTTTACTTGCCGTTTTCTTGCATCTCAATTGCCAATTTTGTCAAAATTCCTAGATTGATGATGAAGATATGAATTCTTGTTACAGTTCTGGCTCTAACTAGAATATGATGTTTAAAAACCACTTTATCTTTTAGCCCATTTTCAGATTACTTATTAGGTAACTCATTAAAAACATGCAAACAAACTTAATTCAGTGATTAGGCCACTTTATTAATAGCCACTTCAAACTCCAACCCTAGTTCTTTTATAAATAAACAAACAAACTAGCAATTTGCAACAGCAACAAAAAGGACGACGAACGTACATAAATTCTGTCACCATTTCCCAATAGCAAGCTTGATCACTGCACAAACATTGCTTGCAACTATTTAAACCATCAGTTGCCGCAACTAACTATCCGACTGAGCTTAGTTGACTCTTTAGATAAATAGAAAACTCATTCCGTACGAGTAGATGGCTTGCGATCACTCGACCCGGCAAATGTGACCGGGACTAGATTCACTAGAAGGGCACAGACTTTGCGAAGAAAATAATAAAAATCTTAAGTATTTGTACGGTTTTCTGAATGAAGTCGTCATTTTTTGGATATTGTTTTAATTCTTTTTAGAGCTCAAGAATTATTTCATAGTTTAATGTAAAATATTTGGGAGTGTTCCAATGCATTCATTAGTCGTGTATTTAAGTCGTGGTGGCCTAGTGGGTAAAGAACCATCCTCTCGAGTATGAGGGCGCGGGTTCGATTCCAGGTCAGGCAAGTACCAATGCAACTTTTCTAAGTTTGTATGAACTTTCTAAGTATATCTTGGACACCAATGGCTGATAAAAAGGTGAAGGAAAACATCTTGAGGAAACCTGGACTATAAAGTCTGAAATCACCAACCCGCATTGAGCAAGCGTGGTGATTAATGCTCTATCCTTCTCCGTGTGAGAGGAGGCCGATAAAAAAAAAAAAAAAAAAAAAAAAAAAAAAAAAAAAAAAAAAAAAAAAAAACAAAAAGGCCGTAACAGTAACAATGCATTCATAGTTTTTTGCAACACGCATTTTATTGAACAATTAAATTACCTAATTCAACAAAAGCATTTTTCCTAAAATTATTCGACGACACTATATTATAAGCATTTACTTCTAGCCGAGATTCAGCACAGTGTAAAGTTTTATAAGTGCCGTCAATCAAGATCAGACTTAAAACTCTGACGAAAGGAAGGTTCAATAAACAGTATATTATAAGCATCTTTGAAGGTTATTCTGGTAGCTGGTTAGGTATTTATATTGTCACGATTAAAATCAATAAACGTTATACCTAAAGAGAGAAGAGTCTTCTTAGCATTCCTTTTCTAGGAAATAGAGGGATTTGATATGTGGTAGTAGCAAACGAGCAGACGGATTGCCCGTGCAAACCTATTATCACCACCCATGAACACTCGCAACTTTTACTAGTGAAGGTTTTTATGCATTTGTACGCTCCGAAGCTAACCTAAACTCAGTACAGACTACTCATATTCCAAATTCAAAACTTGACAAACTGCGACATAAAACGAGGCTTCTTCCATGAAGATCCGACTCTAGGGTCATGAACCACCAGAGTGCAGCAGTAGCAGCCGCAACCGCAACCATTCGCTACTAATCAGCGTCTATCGACGACATCGATCTATCCGACATGTTTATTGTGATTAGGATTTGTGACTTGTTTAATCAGCTGAAGGTCATTTCGAACGGGCTGTTAGGTTAGGGTAGGTTAAGACTCAAATGTGATATTTTCTTTCATAGGTCTGTAATTATTCTTATGTATTTAAAAATAGCTTTAAACTGGTTTCCTGATAATATATTTGTCAATCGTGCGTGACTCAAGTTCAAGTACTGAAGGTAATTTTCTTCTTCTGTTACTTCTGAAACTGATAAGTAGGAATATGGATTTAAACTCAGACAGTCTACTCTTATTTGCTGAATTTAGTAATGTCTCGATTAACCCAGTTACCTAACATGATATTATTACAAATCCCTCATCCATGAGTCAGTACTCGTCTTAAACACGAGTGGATACTTCGTTAGCCATTTGCATATATTTAAATGAGCCATTTCACTAAACACGCTTCGAGGGGGGGCGGTCTGAAGAAATTAACCGGCCAAGTGTTTAGACGGCCAAGTTACACAAATAACACAAACATGGAGATACTGAGAGCGTCCAGAATTAGTGGGGACATTGAAATTCAAGTCGCTCGAATAGTCGAATAGTAGCTCGAATAGTAGTAGTCTAAGCATGTTTGTGGGTGTATTTGTCAAATTGTCCTCGTTGAGGAATGTTCACAGTAGCTGGTTAATGTAAGGAGTTCGGATCCTGTCTGAGGAAGCGTTGAGCTTGTTTCTAAGGTTACCAGTGTTAGATAATCATAAAAATAAATACAAGACAATTGAACTTTTAATGTAATACGTACTAACTTTTACACCTGGGAACACTGGGAACTTCCCGGTTCCGGATAAAATTTTAGTTTATCATTCAGAGATAGCGTAGCATTTGAATGGTGGAAAATTCTTGAAATAAGTCCGGTTGTTTTAGAATAATTTGAGAATATTTCGTTTTTATTATAATAATAGTGTAGAAGTAGGTATAGGTTAATAGTTACTCGAAGAAATTCTCAGTTGTGCGCAGCAATGCTTTCAAATAACTGTCACTTTACGAGTGCGTTACATATGGACATAAAGTAATTATATATATTGATGTAAGTACTTTTTGTTAAAAGCCATTGTTTTCGTAAGAAAAGTAATAAAGCCTGTATTCCCTTATATTGGGATCAAGCAATTCGTTTAGAGAATGGATGCCAATAAATCGTCTAAAAGCTTACTCGTATTTTAGATTATTTATATAAAGTACTCTTCTATAGGTACCTACCTACATGCGTTTGTATGAAAGATATTTGAAAACATACATAAGCTTAATGTAATGAATAATAAAATTGAACCCTACCTGCCGTAGTATAAAATCATCATCCATTGGACTATTAACGATTTGTTTTCGTACAGACTACTCAATACTTAGTACTTAAAATATGGATAATTTTTATTATTTTATTATTTATATAATATTTTTTATTCGTTTCATATTGTAATACACTTCATTTCTGGCACAGACTCGACACTGCACAACAATCCTTTCATAATTTGAAACGCAAACAAACATAAATTCCAGTTCACGAACAATGTTTTTTCTTAATTAGCCACAGTACGTAGATTAATTTAGAAAGCGAGCTTAATGTGTGCAAGTTCGCTAGTCTAATTTGCTCGGGTTTAGAGCAAAGACGTGTTTCCATACAGAGAGTGAAGATTCCCGGGGAGTTATTTAACTAATTTTACATGCGGGGCAAGTTTTAACCCCACTACCATATGTTTGCGTTGCCGCTGTCGTGGGTACGTCTCGCGAGTGCCGACGCCGCGCCTCGGCAAGACAAACTGGTACGTACGCCCTTCGGAATTAGCTCGGCAAATTCAAACATCCAACTCCTCCACTTGTACGCCTGACAACTAGCGACGATAACTGTTGTCAGAATTTTGAAAGCCACCAAGTTAACGTGCAGTCTTGATTACCAAGCGCAGTTTGCAAGAGAATCTTGTGCACGAGGTTTCTTAAAGACATTTTGCTGCAGTGCGCGGTTCACGGGTTTACTTTAGCTTAAACTACTTACGTCTCCAAATGATTACGTACAAACTTGCGTATTATCCTATTTGGCTTAAGTGCAAGCAAAATATAATAAAGTCAAAGGATTTATGGCTCGACGAATCTCTACAAAAGTATATTGTACAGACAATGTAATAAATAATCCTAGAGTAATAAAATCCGAAATAAGAGAGAGCTCTGCAAAGAATAGTCGCAACAAGGAGCGTATTATTCAGTGTCACCGTCGGGACGTGTCCTGTAATATATGTTTTAATAAAAGGGTTTCAATTCTCACCCGAACATACATCACACGAAGATACCCGGAGTATCAATAATATCGAAAAAGATCTTCAATTTATTATTCATTGAAGTCGCTGGGCGGGGCGGGCCGCTCTATAAATCCAGGGATCGCCACTAAATCATCGTTTGCAGGCGGCGCGACGGAAGGACGTGTGCGGACGCAATTTTCATCCATTTTTCATCGATGGAAACAAATGGATACATTGCTATTGTATCCGTAATTACAATTTCCATTTTCACGACAGATTTCACGTGATAATGATTACGAATTCGATTCAAGTTGTGGCCTTGTTTGACAGAGGAGGTGCGATAAAAATGTTCGCATTCGCAGATAGACAATGTACTCGGACCTAAACAAAGAGATCCAGGTGGATCGGGTGGTGCTATACCTACTGAAAGAATCCATAAAAACTGTAATGGTACCCTCGTCACGTCCGGACATCTTATTTATCTAGTCACGAGCAAAATCATTGTTTCCTTTTCCGTTGTGTGTTCGGGCAAAAACACGCCTTATTACCGCCACCGGCTAACAGATGAACCGTTGAACGGGACCATTGTCCCCGAACCTTGTGTGTGACGTTTGTGCCTCGCAGATGCCAAGAAAAAATTGTACTCCCTCGTCGAGAAACGACTATTTATTCATGTGTTCACTATATTTATTTTGTTCCTCGTGAAGTAAAATAAAAGGAAAACTACGAGTTTCGAAAGTAGAACAGTTGCACTACACTTACATCTAAGTACTACATTTTTCTTTTTGTTGAAGGAACTACGCTACTACTTATGAAATCACTTATTCTAATTAAGACATCTCGTGTAAAAGAAAAATATTCAAGCTTCATTAATAAGTTAATGTAGATATCCTTAATTATAATTAGGGATTTATTAAGGTAGCGAATTTATCCGGATACTACGTAATTATTCATCAAGGCCTCATTATAGACAAATAAAGGAACTTGTTAGCAAATTACAATAAAATATTGATAGATTTAAAAATAATACGGGTATATTATGAACTATGATCTACATCCTACATTCAACGAGATTGCATGTGACGCATCAAAGTGAAGAAGGAATAAGAAGAGTTCATTATCTGAAACAAAAGAATAAATATATTTTTACATAAAAAAAAAATACTTAAAAAACATTTTCAAACTACCTACTACAGTTTGTTCTGCGTTTATGTATGTTCGATTTTTCTAAGTCAAGCGGTATCAGAGTGCCTAGTGCGAGTTTTGCAAGTTATTTTTTTCGATGCGAAGATTATCATACCATAGAATCACGTAGCACTTATCTTAGAATTGTTTATTTAATAAAGACTGTCATCAGTACTTGGTCGTATTACACTTGAGCTCACTTTTACGAGTGTAATCATTATTAACCGGCAAAATGAATGAAGATGTCATATCTAAATCATGTGACGTAGCATACGACTCTTTATTTCAATAGACTTATAATTACGTATCGAGTTGCGAAAGCTGTCAAAACTCGGAATCAGCACTCTGGTGTCCTCGTTTAAACCAGTAAGTAGTTGTCAATTGTTTGCTGATCTAAGCATTCCTTTGCCAGAAAAACCGGTACAGTGAAAGCGCTCTAAGTAAGCGACCATTCTAGGATAAAGTACTAACATTCATCCACATCTGTTCACATCAATAGGTTTTAAGCCAGAGCCTTTTTTGCAATCTAGTCAATCCAATAGAAATAATATAGGTAATAGAATAGAAAGAAGGGCTAGGCGCTTGATGATGATGACATATCTTTATCGGTACCTACCGCAGTAAAGGTTGCAAGAGACAGCAGGAACATTTTCCCTCCAATAATAGTGATTGGTCTGTTTGCTCGTTCGACTAATAGTCGCAAATTGCTCTTGAACCTGCGACATCGCGGCGTCCAGTCGCAGTCGTACGCCGCAATAGTAATTTGACTGCTCTGTTAGGTAAAGAGATAAATATTTAAACAGTCTAATTTACTTTTAAAATCCAATCAGACTCCGGTCTTAAAGCAATTCATGCATTCGGCTGACCTTATTTAAAATTCAGTTTTTGATCTAATAAAAATCTTTTTAGGACTAAATTATAAAATGATTTTTAGAATTGCTATTCTGTTATTCACAAATCTACAAATGATTAAAGGAGCTGTATTACAGTGTAGTATTTATAATATTAGGATATACTTAAGAAAAATCACCTTATCCATAAGCCGAGATCCGAACCAACAAGGCACCATCACTTGAAGTGTCATCACAGTAACATACAGCGTCAGAAAAACAAAGTATCCTGTTGTTGCTGGCTGAAAAAAAATTAAAGTCATGACGTATAATAAAAAAATAAAAACTAGCATTTTTCCCGCGGTTTCACCCGCGACCCACTACTTCGCGTACTCAGATAAACCTATAATTTTCCTCAATTAGAAAATTGATACTGATCGACACTGATTATTTTTTCGAATAAGACATATTGTATACAAAAAGATAAGCACGTTCAAATATACCAACTCCGCTTTGAAATGTTAGTGTAGAAGTGTAGAAAAAATATTTAATGAACACTTACCATTGTGAATCGAAATAGGCACATGCATATCTTACAAGAGCCAGAACTGAATAGTACGAATAATATCTCACTGAAAGCATCTTGAATTAATTTACAATATCTGGAAACACAAATATAAAAACTCATTACAGTAAAATCAAATCAGTCGAAAATTGGGACACTTTTATCTACGTCTACTACGTCTCTAAATTTTCTTTACAAAGTAATTAATATTCATTAAAAACTTACTCGCAAATAGCATCGTAGTGCTTGATACACTTAATAATTTCCAATACGGCATTCTGATCGTCAATAAACTTATCAACCGACCCGCGAGCGGCGTCAGGGTTTATACAAACATCGGTCACTTTCCTCAATTTCCTATCAAGAATATCCAGTTGGGTCATGGCAAGAAACATCACGCCCAGAAGGAATGTATCGATATTCACATTGTACAGCATATGTGTTGTGATTCCTATACTCTGATAGAAATACGCTGGATACGCAAACATAGCTTCATATTTTTCCGGTATAAACGAGTATCTGCACACAGGAAACTCAAGCTCAACCGAAAAAATTATATGTACCAGCAATGGGAGGCACACATTTACTGTATTTGCAGAAACCGATAACCCAGCAGTTATTTTCCAATAAAAATTGGATTTCTCCTTGCCTTCCTTTATCAATTTAATTTCTTCAGGGTCGTCAGATTGAAATATTTCACTTTCTAACATAAAAAGCATTTTTTTTACTTTGTCACGCAGAAATATAAAGGCCAACGCTTTAGATAGAGCTCCGACGTTGGTAAAATAAAATATTAGTTCATCAGCGAAAACTTCCAATTGTTGTGGTAAAAAATAGAAGTTCATGGTATATATCACGACATATAAAACTGTGAATGTAAGCACAAAAATTCTGGAGAAATATATGTAGTAGATACTTGGATTATCATGTGGCCATACGCCAAGTATTCTGAGGATTTTTAAATGGATGTCGAAACAATCGATTTGTTGGTAACCCATTTTTATGTCAAGCCTAACAGACTGTTTTCAGTATTCCACGAAAACAAGACTGTGCTACCCTTTTTATACGATGAAGTCAAAAAGACACGAAACATACCTGTAATTACAGTCAAACTAGGTATATTCTTAATTAATAAGTAGAGGTGTTTAAATGCATCGCACGTTTTAGTCGGTCGTCTTGAAATTTCTAATTTACATCCATTTCAGTTCAAAGCAAATTAACAGCCCCTAGGAATTAATTTGCAGGTACATTTCCAAGACATATTAAAATATTTGTAAATACGAAGTATACGGAGGTTTTAATGAATGTAGGTTAATTGCTGTCGTAGTAGTTTTTAAATGAGATGCAATTAGTGACGGGCGTCAACCAAGAAATCATTCTAAAAGCATAATATATATATTTTCTGCTTTATGTATGAAAGTTTACATTTAAAATTAATGTTATAATTGACTTATAGACACGTTGAAGGTAAGAGAAGATTTATTACTATTGTTCATTACACAAAGTTCGAACTTCACATATTTTTTTAAGAAATTAAAAACATAATCATAAAATAGTTTTCGACGTAAATAGGGAATGCTACTCAATAAATAGACGAACATCATTAATCACAAGTGAACACATTTCCAACTAAAGGCGTAACTCAATATTTTGTAATTTATTAAAGTAAACATTTTAAATTAAAAGCTGTCATGTTTCACTCATTTATTAGAAAATTTTATCGACGCCTTTGTCATCGACATAGATATAATTACTTTTCAAGATTACATTAAGGCTAAAAAGACGTTCTGAATTAATTGACATTAAAATTAAACACTTAATAAGTAAGCATTGTGGTGCGTTTATTTAAAAATGTTATGTCGTCTTAAAAGGTAATAAATCATTGATAAAATAATCTAAAACTTATGAAGTTAAGTTAATCTAAATGTATACCAAGCATTGCTTAACAGATTGGAATTTTGGATATGACAAGAGAGTTAAAATTAATTGCAATGAAATATACTCGTTTAAGGTTCAAGACGTGAAGTAACTAATGCTTTTCAATTTGCAGTACCTTCACTCCTGAGACCACTCATTACGAAGACATAAAGAATGAATAAGCAGACTGATCTGATCTGATGATCTGAAATTAGAAACGGCATAAGATTACTTTTTCAAGACCATACACATGCCAATATAAGTAATTGTATGAAATTAATACTCACATAATTACTTCCGAGACTTCACATTTTGGAGAAGAGTAAAGAACGAATAAGCAGAGTTCATAATCTGAAATTGGAAAGGACATAAAATAAATTTGGTTTAAGACGAAAAAATAAACAGCGTTAGACCAATACTTACAGAAGTAAAAGTGACAAGTGAAAGGCAGAACATCTTCCCACCAGTAATAGAGAGGGGTTTGTTAGCCCTTTCTACGAAAAAACGCATGTTACTCTTGAACTGACGAGTCTCAGAAGTCCATTTACAGTTGTAAGCAGAAAAAGCCAGATGATTGCTCTGTTGAGAAGAAACAAAGACAATTGCTGCTTTAAACAGTATTCACTACTTATAAAATCATAATAACGAAAGCCTGAATTACTATTGCAGCCAATAAGCCTGACATGTATAGGGGTGATAGATCAATAAACGCGCCGCAATGATGTCGATGTCGCCGTTCTGTATGACGAGAACCTCGTGAAAGCTGAGAAAGAGAAACAAATAAAGTATCTCGGTTTTCGCACGAAGTTGTTATAGTTACAGGCAAGACCTTCGACCAACACCTCATGACGCGCTCGTTAAGCGGCTGGATCAATGGACTGATTCAGAAGGCCTCAAAGGCTCTTTGATCGTCGCGTATTCTGAGGAGGTTTCTATCTCTGGGACTCTAACCACCTTCGACCCTGTACCCGATATCAGTGGCCACCTATTCTTGATAGTAAAGTAAGAAATCAATATTTACCTTATCTATAATCCGCTGCCCAAACCAACATGGTACCATGAATTGTAGGACCATCACAAACAAGTAGGTACCAAGGCATACGAAATAGCTAAGTGGTGCTGGCTGAAATCAACAAAATATTGATTTCTTTCTGTAATGTAATGTAAACCAAAATAAGGAGAACTTACAAAAATAGGGAATAGTATTACCATAGTTAATCTCATCAAGCATGTACAGATGATGCATGATCCCATGCCAAATTGCACGAATAAAGATATACCGAAGACATCTTGCACTAGTCCGCAAAACCTGAAAACAAATGACTGTTAAGTTGTAAACAATATTTGATGCTCAAATACGTACCATCATTCACCCTTAAATTCACATCAACAATGTTTTCAGTCAACTCAATTACTAAAGAGATTACTTACTTGTTTATTTCTTCATAATGAATTATACATTGGTTTATTTTCCTAACAGCTTCTCTATGTTTGTCGTGATGTTGTCTACATGTTTCACCATTTGCATCTTCATGTTTATCTTTGTCTGTTACTTTCCTTAGCTTTTTGTCAAGAACATCTAGTTGAGCTATTGCTAGCACCATCAAACCCGCCAAAAATGAGTCTATATTCACGTTGTACATCATATGAAACATTATTCCTGAGCCTTGATACAAATACAAGGGAACCACAAACATTTCTCTAAAGGCTTCTGATAAAAACCCGTAACTGCAGACGGGTAGCTCAAGTTCTGTTCCTAATATAAAATGCACTATTATGGGCGAGAGATGAGCGGCACTTGAAGTAAACGACACAGTAGTAAGAATTTTCCAATAAAGCTTGTAAAGCTTTTTTGCTTTTTCTATTACAGCCAAACCTACAGCGTCATCTGGTTGAAAAATATCACTTTCCAGCATGTCAAATAAATCGTATATTTTTTCACGCTTAAGAATCATGGGTCTATCGACCCATTTCCCTCCTAAGCCACGTCTATAAGCTGTTCTCAAGAGTGATCACGAACCGACTTGCGCGAAGACTCGACGAATTCCAACCACCGGAGCAGGCTGGGTTTCGGAGCGGATACGGCACCATAGACCACATCCACACAGTGCGGCAGATTATACAGAAGACCGAAGAGTATAATCAGCCCCTGTGTCTAGCATTTGTGGACTATGAGAAGGCCTTTGACTCGGTTGAAATCTGGTCTGTTCTGGAGTCCCTGCAGCGTTGTCAAGTAGATTGGCGATACATCCAAGTGATGAGATGTCTCTACGAAGCCGCTACAATGTCCGTCCAAGTACAGAATCAGCAAACAAGGCCCATACCGTTGCATCGAGGAGTGAGACAAGGGGATGTTATTTCCCCGAAACTGTTCACTAATGCAATGGAGGATATGTTCAAGACGCTGAACTGGAAAGGACGCGGCATCAACATCAATGGCGAACACATCTCTCACTTGCGATTTGCTGACGATATCGTCATCATGGCGGAAACGCTGCAGGACCTACAACAGATGCTGAACGACCTGGCTGAATCTTCTCTACGCATCGGCCTACGGATGAACTTGGACAAAACCAAGATCATGTTCAATGAACATGTTCTACCGGAACCGATTGCGATACACGGCGCCGTTCTCGAAGTTGTTCGGAAATATGTATACCTCGGGCAGACATTGCAGTTAGGTAGAAACAACTTTGAGGACGAGGTGAATAGGAGAATTCAGTTGGGTTGGGCTGCATTTGGGAAGCTACGTCGAGTCCTAACATCGTCGATCCCACAGTGCCTAAAGACAAAAGTCTTCAATCAGTGCGTCCTACCTGTCATGACTTACGGAGCCGAAACGTGGACACTGTCGGTACGGCTGGTTCACAAGTTTAAAGTCGCTCAGCGGGCTATGGAAAGGGCTATGCTCGGCATTTCTCTGAGGGATCGCATCAGAAATGAGGTAATCCGTCAGAGAACCAAGGTCATCGACATAGCCCACCGAATCAGCAAGCTGAAGTGGCAGTGGGCTGGCCATATTAGCCGAAGAACCGATAACCGTTGGGGTAAACGAGTTCTAGAGTGGAGACCGCGCCTCGGCAAACGTAGTGTAGGACGTCCTCAGGCACGGTGGAGTGATGACTTGCGCAAGACGGCTGGCAGGAGCTGGATGCGAGAAGCCGAAAATCGATCTCAGTGGCGTGCACTTGGAGAGGCCTATGTCCAGCAGTGGACTGCGATAGGCTGATGATGATGATGATGATGAAGAATCATGGTCATAGATTTAGATACTACGGTACAATCGGTGAAATAAAAAAGCAAGTCTTCTATGAAAATGTCCAGCTGTTTCGGCAAGAAAGGAAAGTTTATGGTGAATAATATCATGTAGACAAAGATGTACGTTGTGATGAATGCTGTGGAGTAGTACTTGTATCTAGGAGTTGAGTCTTCACCCGGCCAAACGGCGAGTAATTTCCAAAACTTCATGTTAGTTTTAAAGCAGTCTATTTGACGTAAGGCCATTATCAAAAATATTTTGATGGTGAAGGTGCAATGTGTCTTGCAGCCTGTGTATGACTCTAATCTATAGATAATAGAAATTAACTTGTTACTTGATTAGAGGTTTAGAGTGGTGTACAGTCTCACTTTTTCTTTAAATCCTATTTGGATGTCTCTTACGTCACTGAGTTTAAATAGTTAAACTTTGACTTTACTCAACTTTAAAACCATACCTAAATGTGAACAAATATTTTTTTCAAAAAATGTTAACAAACAACAACAAAGAAATAAAGCGAAAAAGAAGTATCGACAGCTCCATTACTTTTGTTCTACTTGTCCTTTCTACCTATCTGGTGATTAGGACTTTTCATACATGAATGCATTTATTTTTTAATTAAAAAACAATACTCACACAAACACTTCTTTATGGTAAGTTCAAAGAGAATAAAAAAAACTAATGTCTTTGTAAAAGAAAGTAAAATACCTAGTAGTATGCCTACTTATTTATTTTCTAAAGACAACCTTGAAGATGCAATGTACACCAACGTATTAAATGATAATTTTCTATTTATTTGAAACGACAATTTCTTCACTATGGAGATCAAAGGATTTGACAATACAGAGAAATTGGCAAAGTAGAACATCGTCGATAATCACTTCAGAAAATCACAAATTTATAATTACTTTGCAAGATTACATTAAAGCTAAAAGAGCATTATTTATTGATTCACATATAAATTTAACATTTAGTAATTGAGTATTGTAGTGCGTTTATTTAAAATATTAATGTCGTCTTAAAAGGTAATCAATCATTGATAAAATAATATGTAACTTATAATAAAATTCAAGTATTGCGTAATAGATTAGAAGATTACATTAATTATTTATAGGTTATGAAAAACACAATAGTCGTTCAAGAAGTAACTAATGCTTTTCAATTTGCAGAATCTACACTCCCATGATCGCTCATTTTGAAGAAATAAAGTTTGAATAAGCGTACTATCTTCTTCCTCCTGCCCTTTTCCCGATTTTATTTGGGGTCGGCGCAATATGTCATTCTCTTCCATTTTCCCCTGTCACTCGTCATACTGATACTCACTCCCTTCCTATTCATGTCATCTTTCAGGCAATCCATCCATCTTTTCTTAGGTCTTCCTCTTCCTCTCCATCCATCTACATTCATACTTAGCACACACTTAGTTGCATGCGTATCATCCCTCCTCATTACATGCCCATACTATGACAAACTTCTACTTCTCATCTTTTCTGTAACTGGCGCTTTTTCAGACTTCCTCTAATGTAATCGTTCCTCACTTTATCCATTCTTGTAACACCACACATCCATCTCAGCATTCTCATTTCTGCTACATGCACTCTCTTCTCATCCCTCTTTTTCAATGCCCAGCACTCCGATCCATACAGGACGACAGGTCTTATGACGGATTTGTAAATTTTGCCCTTCAGTTTGAGGGGCATCCGCGGCTCACAGATAGTGCTAGTTATCTGTCGCCACTTCATCCGTCCAGTATTGATCCGACGCGTAACGTCCCTGCCCACCTCACCGTCACTTTGGACGAGTGAACCAAGGTACCGGAAGTCGGAGCAGACTGGTAAGGGCATGCCGGCTAGGGTTATGGTCATGGGTCCTGAAAAACCGCCAAAATCACAATGCAGGTATTCGGTTTTGCTCCTGCTGACCTTTAAACCTACTGTCTCCAGTCTTAGCCGCCATGCCTCCAATCTACTCTGGACCTCTGGCCCACTCTCCCCCAACAGAACAATGTCATCGGCGAAAAGCATACACCAGGGAGCCTCCTCCTGTATGTCTGCCGTTAGCGCGTCCATTACCAGCAGGAAGAGGTAAGGGCTGAGAGCCGACCCCTGATGTAAGCCAACACCTACACTGAAACTGGTGGTAGTGCCTGCTGCGGACCGGACTTGTGTACTCATCTTCCGAGCCTTTTTCCCAAACTATGTTGGGGTCGGCTTCCAGTCTAACCGGATGTAGCTGAGTACCAGTGCTTTACAAGGAGCGACTGCCCTATCTGACCTCCTCAACTCTGTTACCCGGGCAACCCAATACTCCTTGGTTAGACTGGTGTCAGACTTACTGGCTTCTGACTGCCCGTAACGACTGCCATGATCAATGACAGCCGGGACCTACAGTTTAACGTTTAACCGGACTTGGGTACTGCATCTTGAATAAGATATCATCTGAAATCATCAGTGACATGAAATTACCTACTTGTTCAAGACCATACAAATATGGATAAAAGTAACATCATAAAATTAATACTGACATACCTAGTTATAATTACATTTTTCACATTTTGAAAAAGAGTAAGCATAGTTCATGATCTGAAATTGGAAAAAATAAATTTAGAGAAAACCAAAACAAAAGCCGTTTCATGGACGCCAATACTTACAGAAGTAAAGGTGAGGAGTGAAAGGCTGAACATCTTCCCACCAGTAACAGAGAGGGGTTTGTTAGCCCTTTCTACGAAAAGTTGCATGTTACTCTTGAACTAACGAGTCTCAGAAGTCCACTCACAGTTATAAGCAGAAAAAGCCAAAAAATTGCTCTGTGGAGAAGAAAAAAATAAGATTGCTGTATCAAATAATATTCACTACTTTTAAAATAATAAGAATTAAAGCCTGAATGGCAAGTTCTCAAAATCATTAAATAACAGATAGATTGGTCGTATGTATGAAATGAATACCTTATCTATAATCCGCTGCCCAAACCAACAGGGTGTCATTATTTGTATGACCATCAGAAATATGTAAGTGGCAAGGGAGAAGAAATAACTAAGCGGTGCTGGCTGAAATCAATAAAAACATTAATTTCCCTCTTAATATAAATCAAGATAATATACCAAACAACAAAGGTAAGGAATTGTATTACCGTAGTAAATCTCATCAAGCATAATACAGATGATGCATGATCCCACGCCAAATTGCACGAATAAAGATATGCCAAAGACATCTTGCACTAGTCCGCAAAACCTGAAAACAAATGACTGTTAAGTTGTAAACAATATTTGATAATCAAGAACGTGCCATCATTCACCCTTAAATTCACCTTAACACGGCATCAACAATGTTTTCAGTCATCTCAATTACTAAAGAGATTACTTACTTGTTTATTTCTTCATAATGAATTATACATTGGTTTATTTTCCTAACAGCTTCTCTACATTTGTCCTGGTTTTGTCCAGATGTTTCACCATCCTTATGTTCATCTTTATCTGTTCCTTTCCTTAGCTTTGTATCAAGAACATCTAGTTGAGCTATTGTTAGTACCATCAAGCCCGCGAAAAATGTGTCTATACTCACATTGTACATCATGTGGAACATATTTCCTGAGCCCTGATACAAATACAACGGAACTACAAACATTTGTCTAAAATTTTCTGATAGGAACCTGTAGCTACAGACGGGTAGTTCAAGTTCAGTTCCTATTATAAAATGCACGATT
Source organism: Helicoverpa assulta (assembly GCA_963856015.1). NCBI lineage: Eukaryota > Metazoa > Arthropoda > Insecta > Lepidoptera > Noctuidae > Helicoverpa > Helicoverpa assulta. The sequence goes on along the minus strand of CAWLCW010000014.1, from coordinate 10,395,079 downwards.
ATCGGCGAGCGAAATGAGCGAAATGAGCAGCACTTGAAATAAACAAAACCGACGTAAAAATGTTCCATTAAAGCTTGTTAAATTTCTTAGCTTTTTATATTATAGCCAAACCGTCGGCGTTATCTGGTTGAAAAATATCACTTTCCAGCATGTCAAATAAATCGTATATATATATTTTCACGCTTAAGAATCATGGTCAGAGATTTAGATACTACGGTACAATCAGTGAAATAAAAAAGCAAGTCTTCTATGAAAATGTCCAGCTGTTTCGGCAAGAAAGGAAAGTTTATGGTGAATAATATCATGTAGACAAAGATGTACGTTCTGATGAATGCTGTGGAGTAGTACTTGTATCTAGGAGTTGAGTCTTCACCCGGCCAAACGGCGTGTAATTTCCAAAACTTCATGTTAATTATAAAGCAGTCTATTTGACGCAAGGCCATTATTAAAAAAAAAATGTGAAGGTGTAATGCGTCTTACACCCATGTATGACTCTTATAGATTAGAGAAATTAACTTGCTTAATTAAACTTTTCGGGTGAGTAAAGGTTTAGAGTGGTGTAGAGTCTCACTTCTTAAATTCTATTTGGATATGTCTTATGTCACTGATTTAAGATTGTCTAGGTTGGACGTTGCTTAATGTAAACTATTTCAACTTTATAACCATACCTAAATATTAACTAATACTTTTTTTCGAATGTTAGCAAGTTTATGAAACATGGCGAAATAATATAGTAAGTAATAAGTGTCGACAGGTCCATTACTTTTTAATAAAGGAACAATACACACACCAGAAGGCTACATTATAGTAGGTTCAAAAAGAATAATAAGAAACTAATTTATTTGTAAAAAATACTATGTGTATATTTATTTTCTAAAGACGACCTTGAAGATGCTTTGTTCACCAAAGGTAGCACGAGTAAGCTATAAAATTATAACTTTCTATTTATTTGAAGCGATAATTTGGTCACCATAGAGATCAAAAGATTGGACAATACAGAGGAATCGGTGAAGTAGAACCATCTATTCGTCTTGGCAAGAAAAAAAGTACAAGTGAGCATAGTGGTGCGTTTATTTAAAATGATTATGTAGTCTTAAAAGGTGATCAATCATTGATACAATAATCAAAAACTTACGAAATTAAGATAATAAACATAAAGCAAGCATTGCATAATAGAGCAGAATTTAGATTTATTATAGGTAGGGAGATACACTATAGTCGTCCAAGACGTGAAGTAACTAATGTTTTTCTATTTGCAGTAGCTTCAATCCCAAGTACTCTCATTTCAAAGAAATTAAGAATAAATAAGAAGACTTCATAATCTGTAATCGGAAATAACTTTTTCAAGACGATTCAAATACCAATAAAAGTAATAGTATTAAATGCATTAATACTCACATAATAATGATTACTTCCGAGACTTCACATTTTGGAGAAGAGTAAAGAACGAATAAGCAGAGTTCATAATCTAAAATTGGAAATGACATAAAATATTAAATAAGTTAAACCAAAACAATAAGCTTTAAACCAATACTTACAGAAGTAAAAGTGACAAGTGAAAGGCTGAACATCTTCCCACCAGTAATCGAGAGGGGTTTGTTAGCCCTTTCTACGAAAAATCGCATGTTACTCTTGAACTGACGAGTTTCAGAAGTCCACTCACAGTTATAAACAGAAAAAGCCAAAAGATTGCTCTGTGGAGAAGAAATAAAGAAAATTGTTGTGTTAAACAATATTCACAACTTTTCCAATAATAAGAATTAAAGCCTGAACGGCAAGTTTTCAGCAGCATAAAATAATGGATAGTTTGATCGAACAAAGTAAGAAATGAATATTTACCTTATCTATAATCCGCTGGCCAAACCAGCAGGGCACCATTATTTGTATGACCATCACAAACATGTAAGTGGCAAGGAATAAGAAATAGCTAAGTGGTGCTGGCTGAAATCAATGAAATCATTAATTTCCCTATTACTTTAAACGAAGATAATATGTATATCAAACACCAAAGGTAAGGATATTACCATAGTAAATCTCATCAAGCATATACAGATGATGCATGATCCCATGCCAAATTGTACAAATAGCGATATGCTGAACACATCCTGAACTAGTCTGCAAAATCTGAAAACAAATGAGTGTTAAGTTGTAGTCAATATTTGAAACTCTACTCTCTCTCTATCACTATTTGAGCTTATTACCATCATTCACCCTAATATATACCTCAAATCTGCATGTTACATGCATGTTTTCTCTTTAAAGAACTACTCCATTACGGCAAAATTGTTGCGAAAAGATCCTGCCTCAACTCAATCACTAAAGAGAGTACTTACTTGTTTATTTCTTCATAATGAACTATACATTGGTTTATTTTCCTCATAGTTTCTCTGTGTTTGTCGTGATGCTGTTTAGATGTTACACCATTTGCATCTTTATGTTCATCTTTATCTGTTACTCTCCTTAGCTTTTTATCAAGAACATCCAGTTGAGCTATTGTTAGTACCATCAAACCCGCGAAAAATGTGTCTATACTCACATTGTACATCATGTGGAACATGGCTCCTGAGCCCTGATATAAATACAACGGAACTACAAATATTTGTCGAAAATTTTCTGATAGAAAGCTGTAGCTGCAGACTGGTAGCTCAAGTTCAGTTCCTACTATAAAATGCACTAGTAAGGGCGAGAGATGAGCGGCACTTGAAATAAACGAGACCGACGTAAAAATGTTCCAATAAAGCTTGATAAACTTCTTTGCTTTTTCTATTATAGCCAAACCTTCAGAGTCATCTGGCTGAAAAATATCACTTTCCAGCATATCAAATAAATCGTATATTTTTTCACGCATAAAAACAATGGTCAGAGTTTTAGATACTACGGCACAATCGGTGAAATAAAAAAGCATGTCTTCTATAAAAATATCCAACTGTTTGGGCAAGAAAGGAAAGTTTATTGTGAATAATGTCATGTAGACAAATATGTAGATCGTGATAAATGCTCTGGAGTAGTACTTGTATCTGAGTGTTGAGTCTTCACCCGGCCAAGCAGCGAGGTATTTCAAAAACTTCATGTTAATTATGAAGCAGTCTATTTGACGTAAGACCATTATGATATAATTTTGATTGTGAAGGTGTAATGTGTCTCGAAGCCTGCGTATGAATCTAAGAGTTCGCAGAATTTGCTTCCTTAAAACTTGTGAAGGAAATTACAAAAGTAGAACTTAATAAAGTCTTTAAATTATTTCACTCCCAGCTCTGTAACTCTTTCTTACACTAAGCATGGCCCGTCACGCTCTTGGTCGTTTTTTTTTTTAATTAAAGGCCCAAACCGGAAAGCCACATTACGATAGGTTCAAACAGAATAAAAAAAAACCATTGTAACAAAATTACTATGTTTTTCATTCCCAAGAAGACCTTGAAGATGCATTGTATATCAACAATAGCACGTGTAAGCTATTGAATTATATTTTTCCATTTAATTAAAACTCAACTTGTTTAGTCAAAAGATTTGACAATACAGAGGAATCGGTGAAGTAGAATATACAAGTCTATAAAATAATCTATTCGTCTTGGCAAGAAAAAAAGGTTTACGTGTGGATTAAAAATATGAAATAGACCGGAAAAATTTCATAATAAATAACTCGTCATCAGCCTTTTTTCGTTCCACTGCTGGGCACGAGACTCTTCTCACAAAGAAAAGGATTGAGCGTTAATCACCACGCTTGCTCAACGCGGGTTTGTGTTTACAAACTTTATAGCCCAGGTTTTCTCGACATGCTTTCTTTCCCCTTTAGTCATTGCTGTCCAAGATATTTCAGAAAGTTCATACAAACTTAGAAAAGTTGCATTGTGACTTGCCTAACCTGGAATCGAATCTACACACTCGTTCTTGAGTGGTTGGTCCTGAACCCACTAGGCCACCACGACTATACATTAAGTATTTATGACTAAAATTAGTGTACAGGGAACTTTGTTTGTACTTGTAATTAGTACTATTTTCTGCTATAAAACATGCACTTTAATTAAAGATACACTACAACATTAACGTTTCTTCAAAGTGACTGTGGAACTATCAGTTGGTGGGTATATTTCAAAGGGGGTGAATTACAATAAGTGCCTACTCTGCTTAAACAGAGACCGTTGGGAAAGGATGTAGGTTAATTGCGGGTTCCGTACTTTTTAAATGAGATGCAATTAACGAAGGTGACGTTCGTCCATCCGTAGAACGGAACCAGAGATCCGTTCTAATTAACAGACTACTGAAGAACTCTAAAATTTATTTATAAAGAGCTTTAAAAATTCTTTGTTGTTTTTAAACCAGTTGCGGCGACAAAGGGTTAGCTAAAATGGAACTTATTAATTATTTTTATATTATGAGGTTAAGACTTTTCAATGGAATAAGTAGGAGCTCCTTTAGGAAGTTTTTAATAAGAGAACTAAGTGTTCAGATTTTTTGCTGCAAATTAGTTTTCTGTTCTGTCTAATGCATGCAAATCTCTATTGGATCCGAAAGTATTATCAATGTTTCATAAAAATCATTTGTATTTAAACGTCTAATTTTCATTATCTCAACAAAGCACAGACTGCAAACAAACAATTGAGAAAATTCGACGACTTGTAAAAAGACGTATTACCTATTACAAATCTGGGTAACAAATACAACACAAATATACAATACAATACATATTTTGGTAACAATATCATTTTCCACAGTTCATATAGAGGACCTTCAAGTGGAACTCAAGCACAATAAATTAGGCCAATAGATAGCCAATAGCTTACAAATAGTAACAGGTTGCCAATAGCTCAGTAGTGTCTAGAAAGCAGCCAATTTCCTTCGCTTGATTTACTGCGTCACCGTACTTACGTTGTCACATCTATTGACATTTAATCTTCGAACCATATTTTATAAGCCTTTAAGATATTATTTTTAAGTAAAAAAATCTAACAAAGTTTATTGGTGTACCTGAACTTTAATTTTGTATTTTAATGCGTTGCATGTTGGCAGTGTGTTGTATGGGTAGTATTTTGGGCAGTATTTTAATTATATTTATTTCTATGAAATAAGTACGATTGTGAATGAGATAACCATCTTAAAATTATGGAAAAAGCTATTTACCAACAGGTTTTTGCTCTCAATTTCAATATACACACATCAAAAAAAGTTTGCGATCAATAGCATAAGCTCCTATAATTCTTTAAATTTCACTTTATCAATTCTCTGTTTAAAATCTGTTTAAAATTAAAATATGACACTATTTGTTATTATTTATTTTAAAAAATTGAGCCATTAATCATAATGTAATTGTGATAGTAATTTCATAGAAAGAAAAAGACTGTTAAATAAACTTAAACAACAATTTATTATTAAAAGGTGTAAATTCAATATAAAATAACTCCTCTCCTGGCTCGAACACATGCGAAGATCCTCCTGGGCATGCTGTTACAGCCTTTTTTATCGTCCCACTGCTGGGCACAGGCCTCCTCTCACACGGAGAAGGGTTGAGCATTAATCACCACGCTTGCTCAATGCGGGTTGGTGATTTCAGACTTTATAGTCCAGGTTTCCTCAAGATGTTTTCCTTCACCTTTTTATCAGCCATTGGTGTCCAAGATATACTTAAAAAGTACATACAAACTTAGAAAAGTTGCATTGGTACTTACCTGACCTGGAATCGAACCCGCGCCCTCATACTCGAGAGGATGGTTCTTTACCCACTAGGCCACCACGACTTTCACAACCTGGGCATGCTGAGCATCAAGTTATCCAGCATTTCCTGGGGTAACCTATCCCATTCTTCAATAGCGGCTTCCCTGAGCTCTGGAACTGTCTGGGGACGTGGCTCACGGTTCCATTCTGCTCGTTTAAGAGCATCCCAAGCGTGCTCTACTGGGTTTAAGTCGGGCGAGCCGGCACGCCAGTCTAATCGTGTAATATCGTATTCTTGAGCAGCATTAACTCGTTGAGCTCGATGTGCGGGCGCATTATCGTCGACCAGTACAAATTGGTGCCCATAGTTTACTCGGAATTGTCTGACGATATCATCAATAGCAACTGCCTTGTAATGTCTGCAGTCATGAAGCCCCGATACGGGATCAAAGGCGTTCTAGCTACAATCATAATGCCACCCAAAAAGGACACCGATTTTCCGCCTTGCTGAACTGTTCCAGTGGCAGTTTTTTGTCTTTCACGGTCGCCTGGTCTTCTCCAGACACGGACACGTCGGTTGTCTGGATGAGTGCTGATTCGGGATTCGTCAACGAACAGACAGTTTTGCCAAATGTTTTCGTCTTCACCTTCGTCATTTTGCCGAAGTCTAGCCCACTGCAATCTTCGTTGTTGACGTTGCCGGGAATTGAGAGGAGCTCGCCAAGACCTCCATGCTCGTAATCCAGCCTAGTGCAAGCAATTACGAACGGGTTACGTGCTAACTTCAAGCCCAGAGGCGGCCCTGACTACTGCTTTTATTTTAGTGGCATTGATTGTTGGATCACGGGCTGCCAGCAATCTAATATAGCACTTTTGGGCAGCTGTCAAAACAGTTGGGCGACCGCTGCGGGGTCGGTCAGCTAAATTCCCCATTCCGTGATACCTCTGCAACGAAGCCACGACACAGGATTGGGATATAGCAAGTCCGTCCTAAAAGTTACTATTCTAGCTCGTAAAACCTCTGATAATCCTCTTGGCATTTTTTTCAATCACAACTTTCCGCGAAAAATATCTTGAATCGCGTATAATTGACTAAATCAGATATCTGAATGAGTGTAAGCTAGGACTGAAAGTCTTTTTATATGAAAAAACAATGGAACGGGGTCATCGTTTTATCTTCTAATTCTTTATTTTTTTAATAAAGAATCTAAAAAGAAGAAAAAATCATAATATAAGAAATCGCAAACTTTTTTTGATGTGTGTACTTAATTATGTGTGATAAAATAACGTTACTCTTGACTGTACTTTAGAATCTTAAAGTGGTAAATATCGATGTACTACATTAATACAGTACAGTATTTCAATTTGTATGAATCAGAATTAAATCATTTTATTACTGCGAGAAACAACTAGAATCGATAAGCAAATTGATAGGTTACCTACACCTTTTTGCTCTCGACTGATTTTGATACATGATACATGGCATGTTCTATTTTCAGTCCTAAATATATTTCCACAATATTTACGATCTCAGTTTTCCCGGAGTGTGTCTAGGTAAGCGAGGTGCTGCATCGCAATCAATCGCCTCAGGCGCTGCCTTGCATGTCAATATTTATTCATAAATTGAACACGGAACCGTTCGTTGTTTCAGAAGAATTCTTTTAAGCTTAGATGCTTGTTGAGATAATACAGCACACAATCTTTTACGTGTCTTAGAAAAGCTCTGAAGAGTAGATGAATCAGAAAGTAAGGTACCTATGAAATAGTCCCGAGGAAACTAATTCCATTTCCTAAAAGCTTGATTGAGGAATAAAATTAGGAGTTAGTGAGGAATTAGTATTAATCACGGGTCCTAACACTTTATCTGTTTACACAACTATATTGTTAGAATTCGATATTTGAACGGACATGGTAATAAGTCTAAATAAAAGCCGTATTTTGAAGATTTGATTCACGAAGGAAGAAAAGTTTATTTTATTGAGCTCTGGACATGATCATTTCTGCAGCAATATAGACAGACATGTCCTTACTTACCTTTTTCCGTCAGAATTTTATTTTATTACTTTTAATATTCACGTGTGTGGTGAGTAAACTTAACGAATTTAAATATTACACCTGTTCGTTAAAAATGTACATTCATAACAGCAAGAGCAAATATAATGGTAAATATTCTGACAAGGTAAAATCTTTTCTGAAAATCATGTAAATGTATATGTACCTTAGCTCTCACATTGCAAACCTTTAGTCGGCTGATAGTTTTTTCGGACTGACAGATCAGTATTGAGATGTACCTAGTACATTACAGCGATGAGGTATTAGACTTATTACTAGACCGACTAAAAAAGTCAAATGGAATCATGATTACCTTCAAAATAAACTGTGAGCTAACTATCGGCCGACAGTTTAGGCTGCAGTGTGTTTTATGTAATAAAGAAGTTTCCCGCATATTATGCATATAGAAGTGAAAACTGTTGTCCTGCTGGCAAAGTTGCGAAGTTTCAGTGTTGTTTTCACGTATGATAAACTTCAGCTTCAACAGGTAACTTTCAGCGCCGAACGAAAATTGTTGCTCGAAAACTAGTGATGGTCTATTTCAGCGTAGTTGGAACACTTTCAATTATTATTCTCTTTAAATGCACGTATATCTACCGTGGAATGGAGTTATTTGCTTTTATAGAGGTCAGGTCTTTGTTACTGTTAGTTAGTTATGGTTATGCTTGTTTATGATTATGAATCCTTTGTGGTTGAAACCGTCATTATGAAATGCATTTATTTAGCCTTTTTGATTTTTTTTTTTCTTAATAGTTTACTAAGTACACCTTACAACAATACTGAATTATTTTTATTCTACACAGTTTTCAAAGACAATAAATTCTAAAAACAGAAAATATTAACCAAAAAAAAATTGCTCGGTCATAAAAACGTTTTTTAGTATCACCATCTCTTACTGTTTATCTTGTACATCTTTCTTTACTTAAACAAACAACAATATTACCATATTTTTCACGAGCCCATAAACGTAACATCAAACTGAAATCTGTTTATCTCGACATGTGAAACCTAGAATAGGTTCTGCGCATTTTATTTAAAACCTACAGCAGTAAAAGCCTCTTGTTTTTTGTAGAACTATAAGCCCAAATCCATTATCAGCGCCCGCAGAACCTAGATAGGCTTTTGTTTTGTTTTTCTGTCGGGAAAAAAGTATTGCGCCCAAAGGCAGACGTTTACAGGTAGCATCAACTGATTGTGTACATTGTGTTATTTTTATTCAGAGGATAAAGCATGCCTCTAGGGGTTCGTTACGTGGAGCACATCATCCCTCTCCGATGGAAGCTCTTTACCTGCTATTGTTTTGCTTGAGATTGTGAGGCTACCTAGTGTGAAGTACGTTTTGGATTACGTTTTGCGTTGTTTGCGTACAAGTATGTGTTGTTAAGTGCGAGGCATTGTTTGGTGAAAACGATACAGTCTAATGATGGTGCGAATTTGGTTTGAGCTTTTCTTTTTAAAGTGTGAAGATGAAGATGAAGACGTTATACTCCCTACAATAATACCCATTGCTAAACATTCAACAGCACCTTCTATGCTATAACCCCATAATTGATCTGGTTACGCAATAATCTTTATATATTCCTCAAAACATATATAAATTTCAGTAAATACATCCAAGTAGAATCATCTAAAATTTTAAATATTAATTCTCGTTTTCCGAACGAATCCGAAAAGTAGCCTCGTAGAATGGATAATTTGAATTTTTAAACAGCCAGTGATTAATCCCAGCCCAGCGGGAATCCTACCGTAATGTTTAAATTATACTTGAAAGCCGGGGATGCGACTTGTGATTTTACAAATTAATTGGGTAGGTAAAGCAAACTATTTTTGTAATGGATTTATTTAATGGCAGAACAAAAAGGCATTTGTTTCTGTTTGGAAATGGAATTGGAAATGTTTGTCTTTTGTTTTGTCAGCTGTTTGTCCCGCTTCAGTAAAGAAGTTAGGATTTATAGGAAAATAGTTTAGTGGGATTGCTAAGTTTGTTGAAGCTTTGTATTGTATACCTACTATGTTTAACCATATATTTATTGGGCTTTGAGAACAGCTGGGTGTCATAACTTTTAAAATAAATATGTAGCCTATCCCTGTATGAATAATTTTTTTATAGATTTCAACCGAATAAGATGATATCAATATCTACTCCTCATATTAACACTACGTACCTATAAGTACGAGCATAGTTTTCTTTGAGAAGAATACAGTACCAAACAATTATCAATTGCAAAATAAAAAAAGCTCAACAAAGGACCACGCGTTCAACAAAGCTATGAGCAATCAATCAGCATTTGTTATGTAAAATGACGTCACTAAGCCCGTAATTCGGACATAAACCAGCGTTAAACCTCCAACATAATACATGGAGTTTAGTTACTGCGGTCCCAACATTAGTCAGTCGAATAAAGTAAGCACAATGTTGTTGTATGTTAGTATTCGTATGATAGAGCATTTCACCAACTGGACTCGCCATTGCCGTGCCTTCCTCTCTTCTTAAAGTACATCATATGCTATTTATAGGCCATGGGCCCGCGGTCTTGGTACGTGAAAGGCTTAAGAAGGAACATGGTGGGTTCTAGTCAATAAGAGTCTGACACTCCCCCATGCTGCACCCACATCAGGAGTGGTCAAAAAAGGTAAAAAATATGTGAGTAAAGTTCATACTTATCATGGACATATGAACTTCGAAAGCAAATGTATTTTTGATGCGTTGCTACGTACGAAATGCCAGACTCTTTTCTTCAGTTCATAGCTATACTCGGCGGTTCCAGTAAGTTAGATGCTCTAAGACTCGTACTCAAACTCAGACTCAACGAAATTTAATTTTGTTGTGTGTGCACTAATGAAGTTTGACATTGTGTAATTAACAAAGTAATGCGACCGCTGTGTTTTGATATCATTAGCTTCAATAAATTAGCCACTGAGTCTTACTGTTTATGTATTTAATTTACTGATTGTTTAAATTAATTTGTTAATTATTGTTTTATTACCTCTATATTATTACTGCAACATTTTATATCTATATTTACTAAAAATATAGTTGTATTTTTTTCAAGATTGTTTGTATTATTTTCAAATAGAATTGCGAAATATAGTTGTAGGGAGTAGCCCCACATTAGGAGTTCGGTACTAGGAATCTGCTACAGTTTCGTCATAGAATCATCATGGTAGGCTTGAGTATATCGGGCGAGGAGAATAAAATTCACTGCTACAATACAATTAACGCTTTATTCACACTTCGAAGCTTAACATCCAATAATTCTCAATAATCACGTAAAATAGGAAATAGAGAACTCCATCGACACGCCACAGATCACGTGACCACCATTCGCCATGCCCGAACCAATCTGACCGTCACAAGAAACAAAAGAAACGGCTGTCATTACTTTTGTAGGCTGCCAGTGCTCAGTGTTGTGTCAAGAGCGAGAGGTACAATGAGCCTACAATAAACCTCCTTGGACGATTCCCATTGCACCTAACACTCTTCGGCGAACCACCACTATTTATCGAAGCGCCGTCATAGTTATAAGATGTTTATTTGGCATGAGTCACATGTAATGTGTATTTCCAAGAAATAATTCTGTGCTCAACTGAAGTATACCACCAACCTTGTTATTTGCTTACTCAGTATATGTATATAGTAATCTTCTTACAAAAAATATGGAAATGGAAAAAGGATAACATTTATTTACTTCATACGGTAAACGTTCTTAATTTAAATCCGATCTACAAATTCTGCGAAAACTCATTTGCCTTAGAAACTACTTTAATATGTTGGCACTTGCAAAACGTTTACACTAACACTATCAAAGACATGTGCTAGCTACATTACGCGTCAGCTTTTATGATTTCTTAGAGCCGTGTAAGGAAGGTGTTTAAGTTTGTAGAGACTTGTTTCTACCCGGGAAGGTGTTTAAGGTTCCTTGCAGAAACCTGTTTCCGGGGCACGCACGCTCGGTAATGACCAAGCTCATTAACACTAACTGGAGAGCCCTTGTCTAGCCTGCACACAATATACACGGCCAGTGTTCAAACGAAGGCAAAATGAGTTTTTGTTGCTAAGTACCAAAACACTTTGGAGATACAAATCTGTTTGGTGCAAGTGATTTTGAAGATTAACTTTGTTAAGCTCTTATCATGGAAGACTTGAAAGTTTTTTAATGATGATATTATAATATTCTCTTTTAAAAGTGACCAAGCCTGATCAAAAGGCAAGCACGTTTTTAATTTGATTACTGTCCGTATTTCGACTTTTTCGAGGTTTTTCTTGACCACTATAGGTATACCCACTTGAGGTATGCAGCTATAACTTAACACACCAATCGAAATGACGCTCCTATGCACGGCGAACGAGCGTTATTTCAGCTTAGACGATCTCGAACTCGGATATGTTAAACTTAAATGGTAATTACTGCATATCTGCCTACTCTCGCACTAAAAGAAGATTTTTTAAAAACGTGGAACATTCCTAACTCCGTACTTTTGAAAACAAGTTGTTTAACACTGAGTTCTAATTGTTTTTCCTCAACAATATCTGTAAGGAGTTGCGTAATGAGCCGCGCCATTAGCAAGTTCCCCAGTGACGATGTGAATGCTCCATGATAACTATGTAAATAGACAAACTTTCCATTGTTTTTCTGTCTTATTGTAAGACTACTTTTGCATGTCGTAGTTGAAATGAAACATTAGAATGCGAAATTATCCCCTAGTGCGAGCATCGTGGAGTTTAACTATCCGTAGCTAGTTGTGACTGCATTTTGGTTTCGTTAAGTAACTTGTTTGTATGTTCAAAATTCAGCAGTGTACACCAAAGTAATGATTGAGGAGTACCAATATTTGTAAACATCATCTATTATGTACCAAAATAGATTGCATAATTACCTATTTAAAAATATAAAAAAACAGTCCGATCTTTATCGCTGACGAGTTAAAAACAACTCTATTACCAAAGGACTACTGCACGGTCCTAAAATAATATTTTTCCGCCATTGAAGCCATTAAAACCATACTGAAGTTTTATTTCCCAGAAATCATTAAAACCTTCAACCGAATTAAAGCTGAAAAATATTTTATGTGGCCGATAAAAATTTACTTAATAGTCACCAGTTTCAGGGCAGTCAAAGTGAAATGAAACTAATAAAGTAAGTTTAATCATATTAAAAATATTAATTTATTCATGAAAGTCTGTCGGTCATTGGCGCTGCGGTGACGATTGCAGTTCATTCATCAAAGCTTTTCAACTTTTAATTTATCTGTGCCCAAGTCAGTGAAAGATGTGATTACACAAGTCTTTCCTTCGAAACTAGTTACTGCAATTGAATGTATTTAATTGTTACTTTATTTTATAGACTAGCTTTTGCACTAGTAAAAATCTACGAGGTTTGGCTGTTTCTGGTCTACATTTGATAGATATGCATGCATAGTATAAGCATTGATTATATAATATGAGCATTTATTAGTATAAGCATGATTTACCATGCTATTATTAAAGTAAAGACCTCTTCCAACATTACGCTGTATATTTGACATCATCATCATCATCATCACCATCATCTTCCGAGCCTTTTCCCAACTATGTTGGGGTCGGCTTCCAGTCTAACCGGATTCAGCTGAGTACCAGTGCTTTACAAGAAGCGACTGCCTATCTGACCTCCTCAACCCAGTTACCCGGGCAACCCGATACCCCTTGGTTAGACTGGTGTCAGACTTACTGGCTGTTGACATAGTTACGCATATATTTAGGTACTTTCAATAATACTTTCATAATATCCATAACGTAATCATATTATTAGTAAATATCACGTGCCAAAATCAACGTGACTCCCTTTGTGGCCATAACCATGTTAGTAAATTTTAATTGACGACAATTTGAAGTTTCGTCATTAATGAGTTTAGCGCAGGTGGCGCCACCTATTAGCGATACGTGAAATCTTATTCGTTGATCGTTCTATTATACCCACGTAATTAACGGCTTCCTGGTACGATTGGCAAAATAAATAATTATGCAAGTTGTAACTTCCTAAGTCGTGTTGTTTGCGTGGTATTCACAAAAAAAGTCTTGGATTTTCGTAGAGCATGTTTTATTTTTGCCAGTCACTACATATAGAATATCTAATGCATTAATTTCAAATTAAATTATTAAACAAACGCAGGCGTTGTAACCATAAATAGCGATGAGTCTATGTTTCTTGAGCATTTCTTATAAGCGTGAAGAAGGAGTACGTAGTTTTCATGATCTGTAATAGAACACAAATATATTAAATACTGATGACGGGATTCCAATTCATAGTAAACAAACAAGATCGATATCTAATAAAACATATTTGTAACATTTAAACCAAGCTTAACTTTCTCAGGATATTGATTAGTGTTAGAAATATAAGTCCTTACTGCAACAAAAGTGACGAGTGACAGAGGAAACATTTTCATGCCCCAAATTATGATCGGAGTCCCCGCCCGTTCTCTAAATAGGATCAAAGTTCTTTTGAATGACTGTGATCTCTCTATCCACTCGCAGTTATATGCCGCTGTTACTAATTCTTCACTCTACAATAGGAACATGAAATTAATATATATTTGTTCAATGGAAAAAAGAATAATTGACATGTTACGTACTTCATGAGTTAGTAGAGTACCAAAAAATCCTGGCACAGCAATCTGACCAGCCATAACAAAGAAATAAATCACTAGAAATATTCTGTACACCATTGTTCCTGGCTGAAAACAAAAGTAGTTTTGGTGCAAAAATATTAAGAGAAACGTATTTTTTTTTTACATTGGTGTATAGCTATCGGCACGGATATTGAGCTCTCGGCGGAAGAGTGGGGGTCGCTTTGCGCACTGTACACATAAGGCAATAAACCAATAAATCACTTCTGCGCAGGTGAAGGTCAGGGCTCAATATCCGTGCCGATAACTATATGTTGATGTGTTGGTGTCTGTACTTACCATCAATAAACTACACATAATATCACAAGTTGTCAACGCTCCAAAGCTGAATTGAAAAAAGAAAGTTACTGATAACACATTTTGAATCGCATCGCAATAGCTAGAACAAACGATATTTTCTAAATATATTTTTTCACGAAATAGGTACACAAAAATATTTCTCATCGACCTTACTTCAAAATTGCTTCGTAGTGTCGTAACAATTTAAAGAGCCTCGTTTTTTGAATGTTGTCTTGAATTTCTAACGGCAGCTCGCTTTCTTCGGCTGTTAATTTTAAATCCGTAAAATTTTTATTTAGTACTTTAATTTGGGCTATACCTACAGCTAGTAATCCCCATGCCAAAGAATCCATGTTTAGGTTATACATCATGTGTCCATACATTCCAATGGATTGATAGAGGTACAAAATAACAAAATGAGAATCTCGGAAATCTTCGCTCAAAAAATAATAGTTGCATATGGGCAGTACAGATTTGGTTCCTCGAATAAGATCAATAACTACTGGCATTATTATAACACAGGTATAATCTATGTTCGCCAAAACGTTGTATACTTTCCAACAGAAACTATAACCCTTATTAGTTCTGTATAGAATACCGTCTTTGTTTTCATAATCACCAACAAACTCATCGCTATCAATTATACTAAATACTTCAAGTATTTTATCACGCAAGAGGAGAACTGTTAAAAATTTCGATGTAATACTTATTTCTGTAAAATAAAATATCAATTCTCGTAGAAAAAGCTCCACACTTCGAGGAGTATAAACCAAGTTTAAAGTAAGAAGAAAGTTATAAAAAAACCATGACACAAAAAGGAACAGAAATGAAAGGGTTTTGTAATATTTCGAGGGCGTTCTGCCTTCCCATACTCCGAATATTTTCAAAACGGTCAACGGTGGATCAAACATTCTAGATTGATCCGACGGCATGTTGCTGTCGACGTCAGTGAGCGTTTACTTTCTAAGCAGGTTTTTTATAAAGCTGCAAGCCTCAATTTCTGTAGAATATACAACGGTAGGTCCACAGAGCCGTATCATTATGTATTTTTCCCCTATTACGCCTTTCTTATAATCCAATTCTTTTGTATCGTGTATGAAGTAATTACACCTATTCTCAGTGGCAAACGTAGGTACGTGACGTCATAAATAATATCGTTGACTACCTAAAGAAACGTGCACATAGTAACTAAAGCTTTTTTTTTTGTACCAAAAACAAATTGTTACCACATTTTATTCGACATTTATTGACCGTAAGAAAGCTTGAAATTAATATTTCAATCAAGTATACGTCAATGAATTCCGCAGCATTGAAACCATCCAGCTAATCTAGAGCCCTCAGATTGAACGTCATTGAACGTAAGTGCTGAAGATGAAAGGGTCATGGCAAACTAGGAGTCTTTATTCCAGTATTATATCCAGGATTCTGGGAGAGGAGAAGATTAAAACAATGGACGTGTTTGCAATTTGGAAAGCGGTGCAACCCTTCGGGTGCGTTTTAATTGCAAGGGTTGTTCGGTAGGGGGCGCCGCTGGCATGAAAATCTTCACCGTTTAATTCTTGGGAGCCTCGGATACCGCACACGGCTCATTTAATGCATACTAATATTATAACTTTTGATGGGATACTTCTGAGGGTATCAATTACGCTGGGGGCGACGTTCCTTCATTTCATTCGTTTTTTTATGGCATAGTTATTTACTGACCGTCTTTTGTTTCTGTGTTGTATAATAATTATTTTAAACAACTATCACCTGGTGATTATGATCATTGTTTCAAATTCACAAACTGATGCCCATTTTCACCAACAAATACCTAAATTTAGGGATCCCCTAAGAACATTTACGGAACACTTAATAAGAATTTCGTTTTCACCAAAGTTTAGGTGTCCCTTATACATAGTTATTTATGTCAAAATTGGGAGAGCCCTTATTCTAAGTAGCACTTAGATTAAGAGGTTGTTGGTGAAAACGGGCATGAAACCACCTAATCGACAGAAATGTTTTTGTAACATTAAAAAAAAATGAGGAATCTTTAAATATAAAAACTTACCTTAAACAAACTGGTGACAATAGCTAAAACACCTACTTACATACTGACCTTCGATAGCAAGAAATGACATGATAAAAAAGACACCTTATCAAGCTATATAATTACTTAATAGTATACTAATGACTTAATTCAAACTGCTTGAATGTACCTACATAATGTTCGTTTTCATTATATATAAGTACAATTCCATGAAATAAAATTGACTTCAATTTAATTTAGCTTCATTTTTGCTCTTCGTACAAAATTCTCTGCAATAACAATAAAAAGGGAACATCGTGGCTTATATACAAATACACTTGAAGGCATCCTTGGTCACGGCCTTCCGCTAATTACATGATGGTAGATTTACCCGTCAAAAAATAATTACCCTAAACAAATAACGTAATGTGGAAACTTGCTTATACTAAAATTATGGAAGGATTTCCTAATATCACTTCAAATTAAGAGTAATTTACTTGTTTTAAAGAGAAAAGGATTATCAAATCATTGTATTTGCGGGAGCTACGCCGTAGCTGTCACTACTACGGCGTAGCTGCTACGAAATACCAAAAATAATATTGTCAGCCAACTACATATTAGGATGCACTACATTAGGTATTAGGTTTCTGATTGCTTCCAAAAATCACAAAACGTTCAGAACTGATCTTTATATTATGCTTTTTCAGAGGGATTCAATTAGGTAATTCGTACAAAGCCGGGACGAGATATACTCAATACTCAATACTTTTATTGCTTTCCACATGTATTCTTAGGTGGTAGTACTTATAAATAGTTCACATGGACCCTGTCGGGCACAGCAAAATAAGTGGGTTAGGAGTTCTCCGAGCCTTTTTCCCAACTATGTTGGGGTCGCCTTCCAGTCTAACCGGATGTAGCTGAGTACCAGTGCTTTACAAGAAGCGACTGCGAAGCGGGCAACCCAATACCCTTTGGTTAGACTGGTGTCAGACCTACTGGCTTCTGACTACCCGTACGAAAAAGCCGGGACGAGATACTTGTTTCAAATAATAACTTACTTTCAAGCAGGCAAAAGGTCCCCATGGACTTCTACTAAACATAAATAGAGCCTTCATTTAACCATCAATTTTATTTCACAATTATTGAATGGAAGTAATTAAACGCCTCGACTTGTGGACGACTCATTAATCATTTATTTACTAGTCAACATGGGAGTAGAACTTTTCTCTTTAACCAAACTTCAGGACAAACTCGACTCTTCAGTACATTTACTAAATCAATACAATTAAGAAGATAAATAACTCACTTTTTCGAGGTACTAGAAACAGAATGTTTCCGTGAGAGAAGACTTTTTTAGAGTTCCTTTACATGAGGCCGCTTTAGATCGCTTAGAAACCCATTTGAGAATATTAAAATCTTTGTTTGTTAGGTACGTTAATTTACCGATGAAATAAACACCCAATATTCTTCTCTTTGACACATTTATTGACTAATTCAAATAAGCTATCGACAAAATCTAGTGCAAAAAATAATAAATGCTATTTAATTTCCAAGAAATATTTTAATTAGTAAAAGAATACAAATGAAAACGCCAATTCGTTTGGAAAATATCCGCAACATTCCGTGTCTTTTTCTCAGATATAATACTTGGTAAATGTTTATTACGATGAGTAACAGAATTCAGCCGCCAAACATCCACATGGAAAAGTAGTCGAAGTGGAAATAGGGAAGAAAGAGGCGGCGCGAACGGCGCATACACACCTTAATGATGGCTGCGGGCGTCGCCGCGTCGGCTCATTGTGCGAGCGCGCTCGTGGACGCCGGAAAATTATACTCACTAAACTTGCTAGAAATTTCATGCGCGTCGACTGCCAACCAGCAATTTAGTTTTTCACATGCTGCGAACTTCGCGCCAACGGATTTTTTCCATGATCACAGGAAAAGGAGACGGCCAAAAAAACCGATGTCTGAATTTATGTTGTATCATGTTTTTTTTTTTTTCTCATATGAGAGTTCATAAGAGAGTACATAAGAGGAGTACATAGGAGGAGTACATAAGAGAGTACAAAAGAGGACTACATAAGATGGCTAGTATAATGTTAGTGTACCTTGTTTTTATGTTCCTTGATATAAATAATTTTTAAAACCAACATAAATTCAACAAATTGAGATAATATGATACAGCTTCTATACCCCGTGGATTGGCCGGTCTTTTTGTCACCATCAAAGGTCTATCATAATGAACCCGTTAGTAAACATTTCATTGCTGTCGATTCTGGTTTTTTTTTTTATATGAAAATTAGCCATCTTGTAAAAACTTTTGTAAATTATTTTTAACGATTCGTCCTCTAAGCGAAGTTACTAATACACTTGATTTCACATAATGATATGGTGGTTATAAACTACAACTTAGTTTTACATAAAGGAAGTATTTTTTTTAAATAAATAACTTTTTTTGTTTGACGACGCGACGGCGACGCTGGAAGAATAATATATGCGGCCATTTTGAAAATTGAGTATGTAACCTTTTAATCAAAATGTCTGAAGTTGGAAAGTCAAGTCTGATAAATAAAGGTATTTTCAAGGCAACTATAAGTAGATAGGTATACTATATTTAATTATTGTATGGAAATATTAAAACTAAGTATCAAAATATTCATCCGCATCGCTGTCAGCTGGGATCGTGGAGTCCACTCGTGACCAAAGTGCTGGCCTATACTTCGGCCAAAGGATATGCATTGCCATCCAGCGTGGCAATGCAGCCAGTCTTTTGGGCACGATCCCAGCTGACAGCGATGCGGATAAAGGTATTGTATAATAATAGGTAATTTATCCAAAACATTTTCTCAAATGAGTGTTGCTAACGTGACAAAATGGTGATAAAATCCGGTGAATATTTTTGTACATCCCTTATTCGATGGTGAAAACTTTAAAGATAAGTAGGTAACCAACGAGTGTATTTCTTCATAAAACCACGTTGAGTCTATTTATCTTGAACATTTCTTATCAACGTGAAGAAAGAATACGCAGTCTTCATAATCTGAAACAGTACGGTATGATATTAAATACCGTTATTTTTAAACGGTGCATTTCAAATTTAAAATACCCTTTTTGTTTGAAAGAGAAATAGTATAAAGGAGTTGACTAAGACATCGTGATATTTTATCAAGTTACACATTGTATACCTATCTTAACAAAGCATAGTCTCTCATTATTTTTTACTTTAAATTTTACGTCAACTAAAAAGACAGCATCTTAATCGGTTCATCTATTAAAAAGGTACGGCGTTACAATCAGATACACAGGTACACACATGTTTTTTTTTAATTTACTTTTTACTTCTGGGGTTGTGTGAGTGAGTGAGTATAGCTAACATGCGTTAAAGAATAGTAGGCAAGTACTTACTCCAATAAAAGTGACGAGGGACAAAGGAAACATTTTCATTCCCGAAATCCGTATAGGTCTTGTGGCTCGTTCTCTGAAGAGGATCAAGCTCTTTCTAAACGATTTTGATCTCACTAGCCACTCACAGTTGTAAGCCGCCGTAACTAATTCTTGGCTCTACAAAATACAAATGAAACATCATAATTTGATAATAGTAGTTTATAATATTTAAAGAAAAATATGTTTATTTAACGTACTTCGTAAGTTAACAGAGTCCCAAGATAGCCTGGTACAAAAATTTGTCCTGTCATCATTAGTAAATAAATCACCATGAATAATCTGCTCTCCATAGACGCAGGCTGTAAACAAAGCAAGAATGTCAATATAGTTAACCACAATTAGTATTGATAATAATTACCGTCATGATTGTTATAAACTCAGAATTAATAAATAAATATCAATATTCTTTTCGAAATCTGATATAGTGTAGTCGATAAAGTGATCGAGATTAAAAAAGAACCGGCCAAGTGCGAGTCATTATCGCGCATGGGAGCCCCCCAAAATATTTATATTATTCTAGTTTTCAGTATTTGTTGTTATAGCGGCAACATAAATACAATCATTTGTGATCAACTCTCTAACTATCATGGTTCATGAGATACAGCCTTGTGACAGACGGACGGACAGACGGAGGGACGGACGGACGGACTGACGGACTGACGGATGGACAGAGGAGCGAAAACAATAGGGTCCCGTTTTACCCTTTGGGTACGGAACCCTAAAAAAGGGGAACAGCTTATTACTCACCATCAGTAAGCTGCACATAACAACACATATTATCAGTGATCCAACACCGAATTGAATGAATAATGATATTGATAAAACATTTTGAACCGCTCCACAATAACTAAAACAGAGCAAAAAATCATTTAACAAAAAATCGAGCCAATAAATTTTGATTTTAATGAAAATTGGTTTTTACTTCAAAATAAATTCATAGTGTCGTAACAATTTGTTGAGCCTCGTTATTTGAATCTTGTCTTGAATTTCTCTGGGTAGCTTGCATTCTTCGGCAGACAATTTCAAATTAGTCAAATTACTGTTCAGCAACTTGAATTGCGCTACCGCTATAGCTAAGAACCCAGCGCTCAATGTATCAACATTCACGTTGTATATCATGTGCCCATACATTCCAATAGCTTGATACAAGAACAAAATAAAGAAATAGGTATCTCGAAATTCATCGTCTAGAAAGTAATATTTGCACACTGGCAATTCAGATTTGGTTCCCCGTAGAAAAGCAAGGAATTGTGGAGCAATTATATCAAAAATATACGCTGCGTGTGCCAAAATGTTGTATACTCGCCAACTGAATTTGTAACCCTTATGTGTTTTGTAAAGGATCCCATCTTTTTTTCCATTGTCACCTACGAATTTATCGTTATCAATTAGATTTAATACTTCAATGATTTCATCACGCATAAGGATAACTGTGAACACTTTCGCCGTAACAGTTATTTCCGTGAAGAAAAATATCACTTCTCGTAGGATTAATTCGATATTCCTGGGAGTATAAACCAAATTTATTGTGAGAAGTAAGTTATAGCAAACAACCGCCAGCAAAACACTAATCAAGGAAAAATATTTGTAATATTTTGAGGGTGTTTTGCCAGCCCATACTCCGAAAAAATTTAAGAATCTTAATGTTTGTTCAAAAATTTTTGATAGATCCGAGGGCATGATGATGCTGACCGTGAGTATTATTTGGAAATGTATTTGAAATAATACGCAGGTCCTTTTATAATGCCATTAACTGCGTTAATTGTTTTAAAATATACAGTCTATAGCACCGGCGTATAATTATTTATTTCACGCCTTTCTTTTGTCTAATTAGTTTTTCTTTTGAACTGTGTAATAACCCTTATGTAAAATGAGTACTTGACATCATTAATTAAATAATTACGAATATAACACATCGACCTAAACAAAATCGCTCGAATGACATCCTTTCAGTCACTTCAAATGTTTTGTCGTAACAAACAAAAAGCGCCGACAGATTTTTGAATTTGTAAATTATTTTTAACGATTGATTACGGTACAGGTCTATTAATGAAATAGCCACGGTACTCATTTAGCAATATAGATTACCCTAATGGCCTCAATTTTTTATAGAAGAAAAAAAAATTGGTTTAAGTTTCCTCTTCTAACTTCATTGCAAAGTCTACTACGAGTATAGGTAATTACATGAAAGTACACTTACCAAGCTTTGCCTTGTTTTACTTTAAAAATATCTTTACACGGTCTCGTATACAGCGGTGCTTCGTTATTTCAGAGCAATTTTTCTCTGCCTCGCGCCGGCTTCCTCTTTTTTAATTAAGTGAAACTAAGAGGCCCTTTTGTTTCCTTGGCCTGGCCACCCGCTAATTGCCCGCCAGTCAGTCACTTGTCATCAACAACGCTTTATTTGCCCACTTGAATTTATAAAACGGAATCTAAGCAAAAACAAAATAACAAACGTTATTTACGTTTCGTGAATTTGATTAGGTAAGTACTTGAATTTGGAGACGTCCACTTTAATAATTAAGTGGGACGGTAACTATGGCGTTGTACTTATTTAAAGTTTGTACTTGTTTACGTATTTTTGCCATAAATCTCCCAACCCCCTACTGAAAGAAGATTTTCTTCTTTGGGTTGCTCAACAATACATTTCAACGTCCTAAGTCGATCATAAAATGTATACCGTATATCTGAAATTGAAAAACTTTAAAACGGAACATACGAGACGATTATACAGGAAAGTAAATTATCTGGAAATCGTCTATGCGTCCTGTTTAGTATGCATTAATCACAAGCTTTCGGCCACCGGCGTGATTGAAACTAAATCCCTTTGGACGCCGCTTACTGTCGACTGATTACTGCTCGCCACTACAACGAGGATTAGGATATTTAAATTGAAACAACCGATACACGAGGATTTTCCTTTTAAAAGTGTGTATGTATCTATATGGTGGTAACGCACACATCAGCTTCTTTGTTCGATTGAATCTTTGTTGGACATGATTGGTTCATTGGCGGCGTGAATATTTTATGTGAAGTTCACTGTTAATTAAAAGGACTGGATTGAATTTTACAACAATGGGTCAGCAGATGTCTTAGTGTAATATTCTCCGTATTTAATAATTTATACGTATGATAGCTAAAGCATGATAACTAAAAAAATAAAACAAATGTTCAACTTTTTTTCGATAAGTAGGTACATACCTAATTATATGTTTAAACTACAAAGCTCCACATCCAATATTGTTGCCAACATAGTGGAGAACATACATCTTTGTAATAGATACAATATCCCTCGTTTAATTCCGCAATGAGAATTATATATCCCACCCAAAACAAAAATGTGAAAGACTGCCAAGTTCGATAATATGGGAATGCTTCGCCTATAAAAGAAGTGAGATCTAAATAAGTACCAAGTTCCATACACATACCTCAGTTAAAAATAGTTACTTTTTAATGATGTCACTTGGCAAGTTTTCATACACCTTGTTATAAACCTACTAAACGCAATGAATCAAGTATTTAATTTTCTATTAAAACTTGCCAAGTAACATCATTAAAAAGTAACTATTTTTAACTGAGGTATGTGTATGGAACTTGGTACTTATTTAGATCTCACTTCTTTTATAGGCGAAGCATTCCCATATTATCGAACTTGGCAGTCTTTCACATTTTTGTTTTGGGTGGGATTTCATTTATTTTTGTAAGGTTGTTTATTTTATTTTTTTCTTATGATGAAGTTAGTTAAAGAAATGTCTCATTTATACTATCTTTTAGATTTTTTAATATGCACTATGTTTCTTACAAAGAAATGAACTAGATTAACTAATCATCCTCCGAGCCTTTTTCCCAACAATGTTGGGGTCGGCTTCCAGTCTAACCGGATTCAGCTGAGTACCAGTGCTTTACAAGAAGCGACTGCCTATCTGACCTCCTCAACCCAGTTATCCGGGCAACCCGATACCCCTTGGTTAGACTGGTGTCAGACTTACTGGCTTCTAACTACCCGTAACGACTGCCAAGGATGTTCAATGACAGCCGGGACCTACAGTTTAACGTGCCATCCGAAACACAGCCAATGGTGTCTAAGATATACTTAGAAAGTACATACAAACTTAGAAAAGTTGCATTAGTACTTGCCTGACCTGGGATCGAACCCGCGCCCTTGTACTTGAGAGGTTGGTCCTTTACCCAGTAGGCCACCATGACTTTTTTTTTTTTCCTAGATTAACTAAATGGACTAGATTTACCAACTGACTGACATGACATGTTATCATATATTATGTTCGTGGATCAAAGTTACACATTCGTTATTTTCGAAAGTGACACACTTGGCCGTTTTCAGATTTTTACTTTACTTTGACTAAATACAAACCTTTGTACCATTCGAAGATATATTATATAAATATAGATAAATTTAGGTCGCTTTAGTTCCTTAGGGGTATAAATTTACACCTGGTATAAAACACCTTCATTATTTTGAAACCGACTCACACTTGGCCATTTGCAGATTTTTTCCTTTACCTTGACATAAAGACCTACCTCCATGCCAAATTTCAAGTCAATACGACCATTGGAAGTGGTCTAGGTTTTTGATGAGTGAGTCAGTGAATCAGTGAATCAGTGAATCAGTGAATCAGTGAATCAGTGAATCAGTGAATCAGTGTATAGTAAAAATAGCGATTTTCTGACGTCAATATCTCAAGACCTACAATAGGTATTTTAATGAAATTTTGTATTTTAGATAAGTGAGGGGGTCTCAACAGATACTAGAAATTTGATATGCGTAAATAAAATAGATTTTGAGTTACAGGGGGGTCGAATTTGGCCCGAAATGGTTCGTGTAATATAACCCACGGCCGGTGTGTCGCTTTTTTTGCTCGAACTTGGCGGACACACTGCCGTGTGTCTAGATCGAATTGCAGTCGTAATATTTCATAGAACGAGCGCGTCGAACATAAAATATATGTTGCAATTTTCCAACTGTAAACAATAAACAATCCGGTTGTGCACAATAAGAGTAATTACGACTACACCTGAACGGTGCAGGGTAATAAATCCATTTACCGCTGAAGGGGCCGCTGATTCCTCCGACAAAAACCGAAGCGGCAATGGTCGTGAACCAATTTAAACTTCTCACTCGCATGCAGCTGTCCGTAACCTCATTAACTGGAAATTAGTTTGACTACACAATCTGTGAATTTGGTTCTGGTTGCAGCTAATTTTTCCTTACAATGCCACCCAATTGGCAGTGTGGCGCGGATTTGCTCCCTTTGCTCGTTTTTCGATTTTGACTTTTAATTGTATCCAATTAGTTGTATTGAAGTCTATTAATTACATTAAAGGGCGTTTTATATTGCAGTACCTAAATGTGACGATGTTATTTTTATATTCTTACTCTTAATAACGTCTTATTGAGGAAAATCAACAAAGCATCTGTTTTTTTCGTAAGAAACGTAAATCAAACACATATGTGCCCCTACATAAGGCATACAAACCATCGGGGGCACACGCCCACGACCACTCAGCCTACATAATCAGTGTCCGGCGTCCTAACATATTAAACTTTTTTTCTACTCACCGCTTCACTGAAAGAGAAAACGAAGAGTTCTTTTTGTGCCTCTGAAAAAGTGGTGTAATTTATTTTCCCTTGGTGCAATATTTAGTGCTGTCCATTACTACAGTTCGCGACCGAACATTATTCACGGACATCCATCTTTTTTTTCCTGCCGCACGCGCGTGCGGTCCTCCATATTAACTTTTTCATTCATATTCTTCACAATCTTTCCGATATTACAAGTGGTTTTGCCGCTAAGAAATATTAATTGCGTAACTTCGTTTTCGTATAACTTTCCTACTTTTTTAGTGCGTCAGACTGCTAAAAGAATCGTTATTTTTCAAAGACTACGGTTTGAACATTATTCAGGATGCTGACTAAAAGTCGCAACATAATCGATACAACTCGGAGATTGTTGACTTGTCACCCGCAGATTTCCCGGACAGGCAAGTTTTCACAAATAGCCAAAGGCTTGCATTATGTTTACATAACAATATGGCCGTGGAGTGACGTCACGGGACCGCGGCGCGGGGCGGATGTCCGCCGGCGTCGCATCGCTAATGCGTCGCGCACTTAGCTCAATCACTGCCTAATGCACTCCTAAACGTGCCGTATGACAAGATAAGTGAACTACCGCCTTATGAGTGTCGCAAATATTTTGACGTTAGTTTAACATGTATGGCATCCAACACAAAAAGCGGAAAAATATGCTCGAAGATTTTGAAAAGGACCTATTGAACACCCTTGCCATTTGTGAAAAATATTACTGAAATTACATTGCGCTAGATGAAGCAGACAAAGAGAGATCTCTCCAAAAGTTCTCAACATTCTCGAAAGCATGATGTAATTTATTAAACAACGTCGAAAAGATTAAAACAGTAACAAATTAATCATAAACATCCTCTTCCCGGAACCCCGTAATCTACACCTCACACGAGAAAAACCCTCATCTAAGTAAAAGCTAAGCTAATAAAGTCCTCGTCACTGATACCGCTAAACTGGGTCAAAGCGAGTCAATGATTAATGTGGTTATGTAAAGTTATAAATCGCACGTACGTCCTAATCGAGTACTTTCACATTGACGGATGGCCCGGATATAACCTCTTGGTTCGGTTGTCGTGTTCGAAGCCCTTTATCATACCGATATTAATTTATTGGCCGTGTGTATAAATGTCGTAGGTACAAAGTTTCATGATGTACTGCGTGACAAATGATAGGCTCCTCCAACTTATTGGAAACATTGATTGATGCTGCTCTGCTCTGTTTTAATATTGATGCGTGTTTTAAAAGTGGTAATTTGTTATTCTGTTTTACTGTAATTAAGAGCGATCGGTTTTAACTGGGTTTCATATTGGTTATGAAAT
This sequence comes from Helicoverpa assulta, assembly GCA_963856015.1. Classification (NCBI taxonomy): domain Eukaryota; kingdom Metazoa; phylum Arthropoda; class Insecta; order Lepidoptera; family Noctuidae; genus Helicoverpa; species Helicoverpa assulta. The sequence goes on along the minus strand of CAWLCW010000014.1, from coordinate 10,368,063 downwards.
TAATACTGGTCACAAATTATGTTTTCTGTTTGTTGATTTACAATTCAATGCTGAATTACCTATGTCAGCTTACATGCACTAAGGATAGTCATTAAATTACTTGAAAAAGCATATTCTGCTAGTTACATTACAAATAGATAACCGAACTAAAATCCAAACGATAGTTGCAGGTAATTATGGCCGCTTTATTATCAGATTTATTTCCATTGACACAGCAGTCTACTGTTATCTATCTCTCGAACAGACATGACCCTCCCCGGCACGGTAATGTCGACACACATTACGCCAAATCTAGATTTATTCACAAATCCTGACCTACTTACAAAACCGCCATTTACCTTTTTATACGGGGTTACGGTCGTTACAGATATCTATACATATAATAAATCTGTAAAAAAACTGTGTCTGTACATTGAATATATTAAAAAAATAATAATTGGGTGGGGTTTAGAAACAGTAATGGAGCACAAATCCAAAAAAAAAATTCTGTCTGTATGTCTGTATGTCTGTATGTCTGTTTGTTTGTACACGCTAATCTTCCGAACTACTGAACGGATTTCAATGATTTTTTCTTTGTTGTATCAGTATTAAGCCTGGTCAACATATAGGCTATAATTTATCTTCGAAACTTGAAGACCTGATGCAGAACTCCAACAGACCAACAAAACTATAAGAGATACAAAAATGGTGCCATGGCAAAAATTGTTTCATGTGATGAGCATTTTCAGCTGAGATAATAAATTTTAAGATCTGGAACACCTGATGTGGAACCCCAAGAGCCCAGCTTCTCTGTACCATATACAGGTATGACGTTTTAGAAAAAGTTGTTCAATTTGATAAGCACTTTCTATTAACTTATACAAATTGAAGATCTAAAACACCTGATGTGGAACTCCAGGAGCCCAGCTAGACTATAGCATATAGAGGTATGACGTTTTAGCAAAAGTTGTTCAATCTGATAAGCACTCTCTGTTGACTTATAAAAATTGAAGATGTAAAACACCTGATGTGGAACTCCAGGAGCCCAGCTAGACCATAGCATATGAAGATATGACGTTTTAGCAAAAGTGGTTCAATCTGATAAGCACTCTCTATTGACGTATAAACATCGAAGATCTGGAACACCTGATGTGGAACTTCAAGAGCAATACTACACTTGAAATGTATAGAAATGAATGTTATGAAATAGATATGGTGAATCAAAAAGTAATTAGTCCGTCTTTTAGATAACCCTAAAATAATGGACACGTATTTTTCTTTTCTCTCTCTCACAAACAAATAATAACGAAGATACAACAAGGCTTAAATTTGTGTTAAGTCACTGCTTACTACAAATTTTACATACCTAGACGTGGCGTCACGAGCCCCCACTCTCCGACTTTGTTGCGTTATATCTCATTATTATTTTGTATGTCTCTTCCAGACCTCGGGACTACAGAGTTCCGAATGTTTGGGAGGCAAACGTGGGGCCGAAGCCAACAGGCTGAAGCCCTTTTGAGACAACTTTAATGAAATGGTGACACAAAACCGACGATTATCCCTTTATACACTATAGAAATGAACCCAAGGACAATCCTGACGTCGTTAAAAAAGGACAATCCCCGGTTCTGTGCTAAACTATTGCTAACTATGGAGGAAAACTACTTGGGCTATTGTGATGGGATGTTAGTGGATGACAATGTATTAGGTACATGTAAAAATGGCAGGTGGAGACTCGCCACCTCACTTACTGGGCCCCCGGGTACCAGTCACTAAATAGCAACAAGAGGGCAATAGGGACATGAGCGGCTGAAGGGTGAGGATACCTCGGCGGACTTTAAACGCAGATTACGCGCACCCTGTGCTTACCATGAGGCACCTACCCTCCGAGCAGGGCTACTAATCCTGCTCTAGCGACTCCACTCTGGACGGCCAAGACAAGCCAGAGGCGTGAGACCTACCCCCGTCATGGTTCACTCCGACCGGCCGGAGATGGGGGACAGTATACTCTCCCTGGAGAACTCAGTATATATAGCCCCGCGGGGTCGCTACTCCCCATAATCAGCCTCAGATGTCCTGCGGTGCCTATATCTCATTATTATTGTCGTTATTATCTCAAGAGCCTTTGTCCCAATTATGTTAGGGTCGACTTCCAGTCACGATGCAACTGAGTACCAGTGTTTTACAAGGATCGACTGCCTATCTGACCTCCACAACCCGGTTACCCGCTCAACCCAACACCCCTTGGTAAGACTTACTGGCTTCTAACTACCCATAACGACTGCCAAGAATGTTCAATGACAGCCGGAACCTACAGTTTAACTTCCCCTCCAAATAACGGTCATTGGTATCCAAAATATATGTAGAAAGTGCATACGAACTTAGAAAAGTTGCATTGGCAGGCACTTGCCAGACCTGGAATCAAAGACGCACGCTCATACTTGAGAGATTGGTTCTCTACCCACTAAACCACCACGACTTCCACTAAGTCACCACGACTTTGTCATCTATTTAATGTTTTTTTACGTAATTAGAATCACTACTTTATCCCTATGGTCACGTCTATTGCGGTTCTGTTCTCAGCGATTTGTTTCGTCTGCTGTGCTTTTGCCGTTAAAGTACAAAAATTAAATATATGGAACGTTTCTAATGGTTATGCGTATTCCGTTGTTTTCAAGTCAATGGGCCCTAAAAATTCAATATCAGACTATTCAGATCTTTGATTTTGCTGACCCCGTAGTCGCTGGCATAAGGGACAGGATCCGCGTACGAAGTCGCGGGCAGAAGCTAGTTATCAATACGAATCCAGATATCAATGGCTGAAATATAAGCTTTGAAAGGACGGCCGTTAACGCGTCTGGAGTCTTTCATGGGAGTTTATAGATTAATGTTTATCTTTAATCTTTAAGTAAGAACTTCTGCTTAATTGAGTAGTCAACTTAAGTACGTAGATAATGCCTTGCTTTTAATAAGTGCATTATCTTACCTCGTACGGTGCCTTATACCCATACTTAACTAGATCAATGAGTAAAAAGTAACCCTTTTCAAAAGTTGCTACATCACCAATGAGTCATTTGTGACATATTTTAATTGTTCTACCTAAACTGGGACACGATTTTCCCCCTTTCAAGGGAAATGTTTTGAGTTCATCCGAAACATTAAAGCTTTTTAAGTAATTTTGAAACATATAAGTTCCACAATAACGTGAAGCTGCAAAACATTGCTTGAACAATAAGTAACAAAAATAAACACAGCAATTTATTTACATAGTTATATACATAGATATTTACAACACAAAAAAAAAAAACTATCCTAGTAGAACAATAAAAAAAATAAAAATATATACACTATATCTAAAAGGCGTCAAAAAATTCATCCCCATCGCTGTCAACTGGGAGCGTACCCAAGAGGCTGGCAGCATTACCTCGTTGGATGGCCATGCTGATCCTTTGTCCGAGGTAATAGCCAGCCTTTTGGTCACGAGAAGCGTCCACCAGCCGCCTAGACAGGTCTTTAAATAGGCTATGCGCATTCGGACCCCACGACCCGAGGGTTTCAACCCCAAACGGTTCGAAAATATAGTTGCCGACAAGGCCACTATATTTCCGCCGCTTGAGGTTCTCCGCGGCCGCAGCGGCAGCAGCAGCACAGCACGCAGAACTTGGAAGATGGGATGGCGCAAGAGTATCGACGCAGGTTGCGTCCCATACTAAAGGCCTACCCATCTTCCAAGGGATTGAAATGTATATTAAATTGTTCATTTACTTAGCGGGATTTTGTAAAACAGCATCGCAGTAGGAAAAGACATTTGGCACATTTCCTAGGCTTATGAAATGAGTAGTACATAAAGTATATTGGGTTTGTATACGCATTCGACGCCAACCTCTTAGAGAAATTGGCTTCCTTTGTACGCACTTGACGGTAATCCTATAATTTAACGTATTTTATTACTGGTAGAGATGAGCTTCTATTTTTATTCGCTATTTTATGCTTGAATATAAATCTGCTGCTATGCTGGATTTGTGACTGAGAAAATAACATTTACCAGCTTACTAAATAAAAGAAGAAATATAACACTATATTTTAGGAGTACAGAAGTAAATAATATGTAAGTAGTTGCGACGTTCAGTACAGAAAAAAATAAGATAACTTTTTATATCACGCAAACCAAAATACCTGTTAAGTGAACCTAAAAATAAAATCCCATTCGAATTCGTAAATAAATATGAATTGAAGTATCTGGAAAAACAGTCTTGACTTCCACATTATAAACGGTGAGAGTGGCTTACGCGAGTTTTACATGATTTATCTTCGAGGTTCGGGATTCTAAGTAGCGTCGACTCGCCGCGTCACGTCACGTGTCGCCAATGTGTTACACATTGAAGCTTTTTCTGACGTTTATGGAACACGCAGGCTTATAAATGGGAATAAAATATTTAGTCAAGGTTGGCCGCAGACATATTTTTCATCGCATAAATGTTTAATACTAATGCCTTTCGACCTCCGTTTTATGGGAACGAATTTTACTCCATTGTCGGGTACAGGCCCGTAACTTTTTATTTTGCCCTTTCCGTTTCGTATGTTTGTTATACTTTCACAGTTTTATGGCCACTTCCAGTTTAATATTGAGGTACTTATTGGTAGAATTTGTTCTGAAAGTAGTAAAACTAAATTAGTAATAGGTAGCCATAGAAATCTATGAAGGTAGCCATGTAGCTTTTAAATCGTGCTAGCATAAGTAATAACCAGAGGTCGGAATTAGGTAGAGTTATTTACGTACTTGCATCGAAATATTAATAATAATGTGGACTTTCCCGGGATTTCTAATGGTCAATCCCGTGTGGCTAAATAATAATAAATAAATAATAAAAAATCTTTATTTTTCTCTTCAATTACATTGTTAAAAGTACATTACAATACAAGTTGCATTTCTAAGAGAATGGTGTCTGCTTAAGGTTACCCCTGTGTTACAGATCACCATTAATCCTATTGAATTTTACACAGTACATTTTGTAAGGAGAGAGGCAAAGAGAAATCTAAAATATATCTATGCTTATTATCGTAATGCTTATACCATAGATAAATTAAAATAACAGAAAATAGGAACTCGTTAACAAACATAAGTCACTGCACTTATTATTGCAAATAAACATTTAAATATATAACACATATCATATAATTATAGTTTTTTCCACTTATGAATACGCGTTATCAAATAATAAATAATAATAACACAAAATTAACTTAATATTAAGAGCTTAACACAAAATTTACTTAATACGCGTTATCAAATAATAATAACACAAAATTAACTTAATATTAAGAGCCACTTTTCCGTGGGTACAATTACATTCACTCACAATTATGCACATAGTACATACGATGGTGAACTTCTAATTTATAGTAACTTAAAAGCGTAGTCATTTTGAGATCAAATGTAGTTCAATTACTAATCAAGACTTAAAAAAACGGGCCTAAAAGACTAGATTAGTGCAAAGTACTTTTATTTTTTATAAATTTATTTTAGTAGGTAGTTAGTAGTGGTGTATTTAATAATTCTAATTTTTGTTTAATATTTTAGTTTCATTTATTTTTTTTTTATTTTTTTTTTTTATTTTTTTTTATTTTTTTTTTATCTAAGTATTTAATTATCTAGTTCTAGAGAGTTAGTTGGACTGGTTATCCATGGAAGTTATTATTATTATTTTTTTTATTGTCTATTACTAAGGTATCTAATACGGTAGGTAGGTAGGTGTTACGTAGTTTCTTTTTATTAAATTTGCCAATAATATTACTCTTTGTTTTATGTAATAAATAGCATAGGTATGAATAGTGTTTGACGGTTTGATGTGTAGTTCTACAATGAAGGTTTTTTTTTTTTTTTTTTTTTTTTTTTTTTTTTAACTTAGGTTATAGGTTTTAATAATTTTTCTGTTGAGTCATAATTTAAGTTTTGAAGCCATGTAGTCAGTTTTTTCTTACATTGTAATTTAGTATTGGTAACGATATGTAATTTTTGGTTTATTTTATTGTAAAGGAATGTCCCAAGAAAACCAAAAAAATTATGTGAGAAACTGGTGTTGTACCTGTTTATTGTGCATACAGTGGGGATCCTTTTATTCTGGGAATTACTAATTGAATTGTGTGTCAAAGAATGTTTTTTGAGAACTGTCATTAGAATGAAGAGCTGTCTAACAGTCAAAACTTTGCAATGTTGATACAGTTCAAAGGTAGGGTGTAGTCTGGGTAGAAAACAACTGACTTTTAATACAGCTCTTTGTGCACGTTCCAAGTTTATGAGTATAGACTTACTTGTACCACCCCAAGAAGTAATGCAATAGATAAGTAGCGATTGACAAAGTGCATAATATACTGACTTGATAACTGCTGTATCTGAGATATGGCGTAAGGTTTTGAAAATGAAAATTAGCTTGCGGATTCTTTTAACAAGTGCATCGATATGTTGTTGAAAATTCAGGTGGTCATCAATGAGAACTCCAAGGTATCTAATACAAGTGGTTTTAGTTAATTTAGGACATGCACATGAGCTGTATAAGTCACAGTAATGTGCGTAAAGGTTTAGATTTGGTTGTTCATTACTTCTTAATGTATAAGTCATATATTTTGTTTTGTCTACATTTAAGGTTAAGAGATTATCATAAAGCCATCTGTAAACTAAATTGAATCCGGTCTGTGCGTGAGAATAAACCTCATTCCATGAATCACCGTCGAATAATAAAGCCGTATCATCTGCAAAAGTAATAATTTTACCATTTTGCAGGTTGATTTTGCATAAGTCATTGATATAGACAAGAAATAATGTGGGTCCTAGAATACTTCCTTGAGGTACTCCATACTCATTTGGTAGTTCATTACTAAGCCAGTGATCTATTTTTACGCTTTGAGTCCTGTCAGATAGGTAATCTGAAAACAATTGTAGTGGTAGACTTCTAACTCCTAATTTTTCTAATTTATTTAACAAGATTGGGACAGACACTGTATCAAAGGCTTTTGCTAAATCAAGATAGATAGCAATTATTTTCTTTTTATTGTCAAGCCCATGTACTATATGATCAGTTAGGTCGTGGACCGCATCCGCAGTAGATCTACCTGAGGCTAACAATATTACAACTAAATAATAATAAGAACGTCAGAGATAGACAAATAAAACAAAGATAATTAACATACAATTTTTTGAGTTTACATAAATTCACAATACAAATTATTGATAGTCTTAATTTTTATTAGTTTACATTAATTCACAATACAAATTATTGATAGTCTTAAAAGTAAACAACTTTTTATTTAAAGAATCACGGGATTTTTTAAATTAATCTAGGAATTTGAGGCATATCCACTTTATTCTTTCGCTGTATGAAATCAGTGTAGGTACATGAATAACTCTACCTAATTCCGACCTCTGGTAATAACTTAAATAAAAGCTCTAGATAGAAAAGCTAAGCATCTATTTTCTTGAATAAAAAATCCGTTTAAGCGAATGTCTTACATTCAAACTGTGAATAATATATTCCTGTCCTTACTTTATTGCAAAATGTACTCGGTGGGACCGTGCCTAGGTACTCGAACTAGAATGTAAATGTTCGTCAAAAATTTATTTTTTCCCTTATCCTTGTGATCTCTGTCCCTAAACATAAAAAAATCTAGGCTGGATCTGGATAATTTAAACAAATCTAGCCTTGCTGCAAAACCGCTTTCTGTTGCGCCACTAACCTCCCTACTTGCAACTTTTTTTGGTGTTCCGTGACCTTAAAAATATCAAACTATCTCTGCAAATACTTAGCATTTCTCCAATGTAAATGTTTTTATAATAAAACGGAATATTAGTGTAGGGTACCTAGATAGGTGCTTTAATTTTATTATTTTTGGTCCTCTGCCTGTATATGTAGTGATGTTTAATAGGGTTTCTAGATATTCATGGTTATGTTCAAGACCTTTTTCTGCTCAAATAATTTAAATAATAATTATATATTTGCTTAAATGATGGTCGTGAATATTTTTTTATCAGGCATACTTTTATATACATACCTACATTGTGAGAATAAGTTTAAGAAATACTTTCTATGTTTTATTTTTAGAAATTTCTTTAAAATCTCTAGTAGTAGGTACCTACTGTAACTTAATTAAATAGGGCTAGTAATAAAAGCTCCGACAAAAAAAGAAGTATTGACCTTACTCAAAATACTAAATCTACTGCCTAAAATACTAACTTTCCGAACACTTTTGTTCGAATAAAAATGACGAAACGACTGAATGAGATACTGAAATATTCGAAAAATAAACATGACTGTTTATTGCTATAGGTAATACTTTTCGACCAGCATAAATTACGTTCTACTGAAAACTATTCTTTGTAATTTTTGTCTTTACTTCATCATCATCATCAGCCTATCGCAGTCCACTGCTGGACATAGGCCTCTCCAAGTGCACGCCACTGAGATCGATTTTCGGCTTCATCACTCCACCGTGCCTGAGGACGTCCTACACTACGTTTGCCGAGGCGTGGTCTCCACTCTAGAACTCGTTTACCCCAACGGTTATCGGTTCTTCGGCTAATATGGCCAGCCCACTGCCACTTCAGCTTGCTGATTCGGTGGGCTATGTCGATGACCTTGGTTCTCTGACGGATTACCTCATTTCTGATGTGATCCCTCAGAGAAATACCGAGCATAGCCCTTTCCATAGCCCGCTTAGCGACTTTAAACTTGTGGACCAGCCGTACCGTCAGTGTCCATGTTTCGGCTCCGTAAGTCATGAAAGGTAGGACGCACTGATTGAAGACTTTTGTCTTTAGGCACTGTGGGATCGACGATGTTAGGACTCGACGTAGCTTCCCAAATGCAGCCCAACCCAACTGAATTCTCCTATTCACCTCGTCCTCAAAGTTGTTTCTACCTAACTGCAATGTCTGCCCGAGGTATACATATTTCCGAACAACTTCGAGAACGGCGCCGTGTATCGCAATCGGTTCCGGTAGAACATGTTCATTGAACATGACCTTGGTTTTGTCCAAGTTCATCCGTAGGCCGATGCGTAGAGAAGATTCAGCCAGGTCGTTCAGCATCTGTTGTAGGTCCTGCAGCGTTTCCGCCATGATGACGATATCGTCAGCAAATCGCAAGTGAGAGATGTGTTCGCCATTGATGTTGATGCCGCGTCCTTTCCAGTTCAGCGTCTTGAACATATCCTCCATTGCATTAGTGAACAGTTTCGGGGAAATAACATCCCCTTGTCTCACTCCTCGATGCAACGGTACGGCCTTGTTTGCTGATTCTGTACTTGGACGGACATAGTAGCGGCTTCGTAGAGACATCTCATCACTTGGATGTATCGCCAATCTACTTGACAACGCTGCAGGGACTCCAGAACAGACCAGATTTCAACCGAGTTAAAGGCCTTCTCATAGTCCACAAATGCTAGACACAGGGTCTTCTGTATAATCTGCCGCATTGTGTGGATATGGTCTATGGTGCCGTATCCGCTCCGAAACCCAGCCTGCTCCGGTGGTTGGAATTCGTCGAGTCTTCGCGCAAGTCGGTTCGTGATCACTCTTGAGAACAGCTTATAGACGTGGCTTAGGAGGGAAATGGGTCGATAGTTCTTCAGCTGGGTTTTGTCTCCCTTTTTGAAGAACAGGACGACAACACTCCTACTCCACGCCTCTGGAGTTCTCCCTTCAAACAGGACGGCATTAAAAAGCTTCTGGAGCTCCCCCAGTACGGGCTTTCCTCCTGCTTTTAATAGCTCTGTTGTAATGCCATCCTCGCCAGGGGCTTTTCCATTTTTGAGCTGTCTCAGAGCGATCTCGATTTCGCCACTGCTGACTTCTGGCAGGTCTTCGGTGAAAATGGCGTGTTAATGTAGCTCTAGAATCCTCATTTCCGGGATCAGGTCGAGATGCATGCGATGCGTATAACCGGCCATAGAAATTTTCCACTTCCGAAAGGACTGCCGGCACCGAAGAAACGACTTCTCCACTTGTTGTGGTCAGCTTCGTCAAGTGGCTTCTTCCAAGAGATTGTACGAACACCTTTGACCCCCGATTCAGCTCAATTGCTCTTTCAATGTCAAGAGTATTGGAGCACCGGAGGTCGCGTCGTACGTGCTTGTTGATCTCTTGGTTAAGAGCCCGCTTAGCTGACGAAGTGACAGGCGGGTTTTCACGTCGTTTCTTCATAAGCTCTAATGTCTCTTCCGAAAGCTTTGATTTCTTGCCCTTACGCTGCATGTTACAGAATCTCGAACCTCCCTCCCTGAGGATCCGAACCACATATTCGTGGTTCTGGTTAACGTCTGTTGTGGTTTCCACGGCGGCAAATCAGTTCTCCAAATTTGACTGGAACGTTTCAGATCCTATCATGGTTTGGAGCAGTGTTGGTCGGAGCCTGGCCTTCATCAGACGGAAACGTTCGGCCTTGAAGTTGATATTCAGAGAGCCTCGGACAAGTCGGTGATCGCTACCGGTATTAAACCTATTGATCACGGAGACGTCTCTGAATATGTGCTTCTTGTTCGTCATGATGAAGTCAATCTCATTTTTAGTCATAGTGTCGGGGCTTTGCCACGTCCACTTCCTTTGGGGCTGCTTTTTGAAAAAGGAGTTCATCAAAAAGAGCCCCTCGCGTTCGAGGAAGTTGACGAGCATTTGCCCCCTATGATTCTTGCTTCCAAATCCATGGGATCCTACTGCCGATTCGCCGCAAATCTGTTCTCCCACTTTAGCGTTAAAGTCCCCCATGATAACGGTGTAATGGGTCTTTGTAGTGAAGTGGAGGGCCCTTGATATATCATCAAACATATCCTCCACTTCATCGTCTGAATGTGTCGAGGTCGGTGCGTACACTTGCACCACCTTGAGGCTATACCTGTCGGTGAGCTTTATGATAAGGTACGCTACCCTGTTCGACACACTAGACACCTCCACAACGTTATCAGCTAGGGACTTATTAACCAGAAACCCAACGCCACCTTGGGATTGTTGGTCTCCCTCTCGGAAGTACATTAGGTGACCTGATTCGAGGGTTATGGTGTCCTCCCCCTCTCTTCGAACTTCACATAACCCTAATATATGCCACCTAATCTTCCCAAGTTCCACCTCGAGTTTCGCCAGATGCGAGTCAAGCCGTAGCGTGCGGCCGTTGTACGTCGCAAGAGTCAGTTTTGTTTGGTGGCCTCCCGTAACCCGGAGATTCTTCGCACCCCCTGTCCCGCCGTAACCACGGTCGCCACCGTGACCGGGAATAGCGGAACTGCCGGGAACTAGGGGCCGTGGCTTTTTTGTTCTGCACATAGAGGTATTTAGCCTACTGCTATCACGCTGGCCAGACGGGTTGATAGAGGGTTTTTTCCGAGTTTTCCTTCTCTCGCACTGGTGTTCGGTGCATTTCTTACTCCATTAGTCGACTTCTACGACACCCACTGGAAGAAGGTGTCTTTACTTGCCTACTATTAATTCATAAATTACCTTTAATATTACTGACTAGATATAGACTGTATTGCTACTTTAACTGTAACACTGTATTGAAAATATTATTCTTAGTGGTATACAGAAACTTATAAAAAAAATTAAAAATGTAATGTAATAATAACTTTTACTTGCATCATATCTCATGGGTTTACCACGGGTATGCTTCGATATCAGTACCTATTTCAGGCATAAAAAAGTTAGAACAGTCATATACACGCTTTAATCTAAAAACAAGTAGACTGGTTTCCTGGAATATTTTACTGTTATACTGTATTAGATATTATTCGAAAAATTTCCTAGTTTTTATAATGTCAGCGAGATCAAAAATAAAAATTAAACAAAATTCAGTTTATTATGAAAATGTAGTTTTCGTAGGAGGTAGTAGACAATGTTAGGTTATGCGAAAACAGTCGAATGCGACCCGGACCCGATCGAGCGGTCCGAACTGTTGAGGTATTTTCATCAGTATTGAGAGTTAAAAAATAAAAGATAACCAACAATAGAAATTAAAACAGTTCATGCAGGTTGTAAAAATATAATTATTTTGACAAAACCTCTGTTGTCGGTAACTTAGTAATTTTGTCCGAGGTTCAGTATTCTATTCGGAAGTTTAGTTTTGTTATTCGAAGATCCATTTTTTAAGAGAAAATGTTATTATTATTTGTTTGTTAAATTGGATTTTTTTTTTCGTTAATGTTTTAGATTTTTTGTCGGTAATTCATTATAACGCTGGTTAATTAGAATAATAGTCGGCCACAGATCGCTGGAGATTAATTTGTTTGTTTCCATTGTAACCATTATTATTTTCCATTAAAATGTAAAACGTGGACTTCAGTTACTTTTAGCTGTCATGTTTGAGTTAGTACATCTATAATGTTAAACTCTTAGGTACTGTAGGGACGAATTTATCTATATCGTCGTGGCATATCATGAGATGACACAAAGCCAAAAACAGGCTTTTTACCACCCACTTCACAAATTCCATTACAGAATTTGTTGGAGAAAATGTGCCTACCTACCATTGGATGGATACTCCATTTAGTAATTACCTTGCCGACCTAGTGTTTTTACGCCTGTTCTGCTATTTGTTGTTACAACTAGAATTACATTAGGTATTTATGTAATAAAAGTATGCAAATAAATAGTAAGTACATAACTACTTAAGTAAAAAGTGTAGACGAATGTGAGAATCATTCAGTCAACTAAGGGAATAATTGTTATGGATAAACAAAAATGTGTATACCTTCAACTACAAACATTAACATTATGCAAAATAGAACCAAGCTTTCAACATGGTTATTTTCGTAATACAATCTGGAAGCTCATACGACAACATCTTATTTAAATAAATGTATTTTTCTCAAAGCTTTGCGATGTAGGTCGTATAAACGTGAGTTAATACGAGGGTATTAGCATTAATGCAGAGAAAAGCCGACTGCGTTGGTTAAGTTAAAGAAATTACAAGATGTGAGAGAGCATTAAGTGAAATTTTGCCTCTTAACCTCAGCCGAACGTAATCCCGCTTTGAGAGAAGTAATTTAAATATGGCGTCTAAACCAGCCTCGTGGGAAACGTTGAATATTACATTTGTAAATAAGACGACAAGTTAACATGTTGATAAAGTTCCATACATATCCTGAGGGGCCTCTTGTCTGGCGTACCTGAATGAAATATCAAGCAATGTGGGTTTTGAAGTGACTTATGAGAAGATTAATGTGTATGTAAGGGTCATATGGGACGATTTGGCCCACGCACCTGAAGAAATTAGTAGCCTGCGTCTAGCATAGGTACTAACTTATTGTGTAAAGCCGATTTGCGGACGGTCCTTAGGGACAAGCACTAACGTTCGTCATTGTGCAAACAAATATGGTAGTCACAGACATTAGTCTAGTGTTCTGCTGTTACTGGGTCTCTTGGGTAATGACCCTCAATAGAATAAGGATAATCAATTTGCATAGCAAAATAGTATCTCTTGTTATCCAAGGTCCTAACTAAATTTTCACAATTGTAATCTAGAATTGGAATTTCTAAAATATTTTTCTTCCAAGTTACAAGGGCGAGCTATAACACTACATACCTAATCACCCGTGCCCTCGACAATAGGTAACAGAAGGCAACACTGGGTGGGTTTTTAGCCGGTAAGAGTCCGGCACACCCCCTCCACCGACCCCAGGTGGAGGGAAGTCCATGAGGATTTTCCCCATACCAAAAAAAAAAAAAAATGTAAAAATCATCAAAATACGTTGATAGATAGATAGTGTTTCCTAATATTTAGTGCCATTTTGTTTTTTTATCTTCATTATTATTTTCCCCACTTGAAAATCCGTGCCATATAAAATAATCCACCCGCGTGCATCATAATAAAAGAGGTAAGTGTAAACACAGAAAATAAAGGCGGGTATACATACGCTGCGCAAGTGGCTCTAGATTCAGCCGAGGCACAAAGGCTTTTAGACTTTTAGCCACCAGCAGCTAGGAGAGTAGCGACTTTAGGTAAACTGATGCAGATGTGATAGACATTTGCATTTGGTGTGGAACGCGCATAAAATACCTAGCTTTATGTCGTAAAGTATCTTACTATCTGATCCATACATCCCATAGTTGGGGCAGTTATAGCCATGACGCACGTGAACCATAGTGGTGGTTGACAATTTAATTGTTAAGTGAAATAGAAGGATACAAAAAAGTTCTACTTCTAAGTTGAATGACATTTTCAAACATGTCTTCTACTTTCCAAAGTACCTACATGTCTGTTATCTAAACTGAGTATATGGAATACTTTCAAAAATACATGGCCTCAGAAGCGAACTATAAGCGCAGGCAAAAACTCTCTTGTGTGTGATCCATCACATATTCTTTGCGGACTCGTTACAGGCACGAGTGGTCGGCGTGCAAGCTAGCATTAAGTTGTAAGGCATTAATGCACCGACGCGCGGGGGCGCATGACCACGCCTGCTCATACGAGAAACTTATTATACAACTTTTTACCAGCTTTCCTGCCGTAAACTAGGTTTTTCCACCCCGCATTAAAATCTGAGTGTGACTCACAAATTAGCTTGCATACATTAATATTAGGGTTTCGGGTAATTCACGTAACTCTAAAAATTTTCCGAGTCGCTTTGACGCAGTTTGCTCAAGTTTTATATTGCGCTGGATTCCAGCCTTTTGCATGACCTCGCGTTTAATAGAAGACGCTGTAAAGTGCCAAGATTAACTTGCACTGGTTAAACAACATTTTAATATCGCCATCGAAATGGTCATTAAAATCCTGAATCTCATAACGTTTTGATATTAAAGTTAACTACCCTGAGAATGTAAACAGCAGAGCTTTCGAGAAATAGGCGGGCTTCATAGTCTCGCGATAAAGACGCGTCCACCGTGCGGTGGTTTGGACTACAAGAACAATAAAATGCGATTTTTTTTTAATACCATATCAAAAAATGTCGTGATGGCCTAGTGGGTAAGTAAACCAACCTCTCAAGTGTGAGGGCGCGGGTTCGATCCCAGGTCAGGCAAGTACCAATGCAACTTTTCTAAGTTTGTATGTACTTTCTAAGTATATCTTAGACACCATTGACTGCGTTTCGGATGGCACGTTAAACTGTAGGTCTCGGCTGTCATTGAACATCCTTGGCAGTCGTTACGGGTAGTCAGAAGCCAGTAAGTCTGACGCCAGTCTAACCAATGGGTATTCGGGTTGCCTGGGTAACTGGGTTGAGGAGGTCAGATAGGCAGTCGCTTCTTGTAAAGCACTGGTACTCAGCTGAATCCGGTTAGACTGGAAGCCGACCCCAGCATGGTTGGGAAAAAGGCTCGGAGGACGTATCATTAATTTTAGGTGCGACTGCGGCACCAGCCATATGGTTAGGGTTGAAATAATTGAACGTATCATATAGGATCTATGATTTATTACCTACCTACCTACTTCTATTTTCCTTGCTGTCAGTAAAATTGATCTCTACATAACATAACCCTTTATCAAAAGTAGGTAGATAGGTACGGATAATTCAGTAAGTTTTAAAATTGCAAATAAGCTCCCATTGCGGCAACCAGCTATAAAACTTTATCCCCTCAGAATTGCAGAGGGGTTGGTACGGTAAATTACATGAAAATTAATAAATGATAAAATGCCCAGAGGCATGGAATACAAAATGATACCAACTACAGTTCCGCATGGTTTCTTAAAAATAAATTTCCTGCTATGAAGTCACTTATTAAAAGGGGCCTTTCAGTTATTAATTAATGCTGCAAAGCACCTACAGTATTCGTCGTAAATGAGCAAACTTAATTAATATATCCATTAGATCTCGCAACATTCTTTGAAACAATGAGACGTAAAAGGGTGGGTCCCTTCTGTAGGACCAGCCCTCCAAAGGGTACTTACGATAATGGCAGCTGAAAAGCCTATTTCGTGAATGGCGTGATAAATAATCACGTTCCTATAACAGAAATCAAGAACAGATGTAGCTTATATGCCTTTATTGAATAAAAATATTGGCGGTCATTTGTCCCATATACTTATTAACTGTATTCATAAGTATTTTTAAAATACACAGGTAAATAACAACCTATAGTCATTTTTATGTGAGACATAACGAAACGAGGTTTAAGTAAAGTTTACATAAGTAAGTGCCTATGCAGACTGGGAAGGCACATGTCTGTTGAGCGTGCATAACAGTTCAGGAATATCGGTCATGTTGGCTGCTCCCAAGCACAAAAAGATCCAGCTAGCTTTTCCGCAGCTTGATTAATAAGACACAGGTGCAATCTTTATTCCCTCACTCTCACAGCACGATGGGATAGCTATCCGACTGGCGAAAGATCAAGAGCAGAGGCGGATGCCCACAACCCTGATTTACTTGTAACGTCACAGTTCTTTTATGTTCTATTGAGAATTTGAGATCGTCAGGTTGTGCCTCAATCGGACAGGATAGGATATTGAAATACCTTGATATATTCCCATACACGCTCCCTTATGTACTCTTATATACTGCCTTAGTGCTAACTCTATGTACTCCTCATGCACTCTTAGGTATTTACCAGCCCCTTGTAGTACAAATAAATGCTCGCTGTGGTTAGTGTAGTCCTTTGTGTGTGTAATATTGTGTTCCTATAGCAACAAATTGTACCTTTTACTAATAGAGAATACCTAAAGGTCAATAAACTAAAGGAAACAGTACCTAACAGTGTGAAGTCTGTGAAGTTGGCTGAAATATATCAAGCAATTCTTACTTACTTTAAAATATAACAAAAGGTAGGTATTTTATTTTATAACGTCTACTTTATTGGTATTTATTTCCTACCAAAATTATTTTCATAACAACCTTAAATATTAATTAAATTTTAATTGGCAACTCTGCGACTTAAGTGTCATTGCGACTGCCAATCTTTGCTTTGCTTTGAGGTTATTTTTACGCGCGGCGCGTAGAAGTGTAAATAAAGTTACCTTTTAAAACCTATTTCTAATATAAAAATGCGTTTTGCAATCAAACAAGCTACCTCTGGTGGTGAACGTATCGGTACGTTAACGGGATTTTTGAAATCGCCTAGCACCATACTTGAAACTCCAACAACAGCTTTACTGACTCAGGTATTTAGCAAAATATCGATTTATTATTGTATACCAACTGTTATTATTATTGACTGGAATATCTACAATGTAGTCTCATTTGAAGTCTAATCTAAAGTTCATATCGCTTTAATAAGAAAGACAGCGGCTACAACATATTGCCACAATTTTGTAATAATTTTTCCTGGACAAACCGTTTAGAAATTATTGATATTATTCAATTTAATGCTATATTAATTATGATGTAGAAAGTTGGTCCGTGGGTCATCTGAGGCGCGGCAATTTTCCATATCTTCCTGTTTCTTAGTGAAACATCTAATTACGTCGTAATATCTCTATGAAATTGCTCAGATGTTGACTCATTTCAAGATTAGTATCAACTAACTTTATATGGAAACTTGTTCTATACTATCCAAAGCCTAGCAAAGTAGTATTAATTTAAGCCAACCAATATAGTTGGAAAAACGCTAAGCAGATGACACAGATATTGTGTCTTGCTTGATTTGCAAATAGATACTTTCTTTAAACATTATACTAAACTTTTACAGGGTGGCAGCGTGTTACACATGACAGCTGAAGTACTATCCAAAGTGTTTACAACTCCACAACTGCTATGGGTGCCAGTATCAAACTCTTTACAAATGGAGGCAGGTCTTCGAGCCCAAGGTGAAGGGGTTGCCAAGTTTACTGGTCTACCAGAACATTTTGCTTGTGTAACACCACATAACATGAGTGAGGTAACCCCTTCAGGACATTTTGAACTTAATAAAGTACCTCTTTGGACTAAGAATGGAAAGAAAATGGTGACTGCGGAGAGGTAAACATGACTTGTTATGCCAAAAATATATTATTTATGTATCATGAAGATAAGATTAGATTTTGTGTTTTTATAACAGTTACTTCGATAGGTTGGACACAATATCTGATCAATTACTTAATGATTCTTTCCCTTTGTACTTTATAGAAATTATGAATAAAATTATAACATTAAAAAACCAACCATCACTTTAATAATATCCTGTTTCATTCTATTAAGTTTATATTAGAAATAGAGTTATATTCCTGTCAATTAAACAAATTTTCAGATATATGGATTTGATGGAAGTTTACAAACCAGACATAATTTTGGCGATTGCAGATTGCCGTACGTCGCTTAACGAGGGGTACAAGAGAATATTGAAATCTGTGGACAGAACCTGTAATTTGATGGATATCTGTGTGCATCGATATAAGGCCTCAAACCAGCTTCGAAATAGTGCTCTCATAGGTTGGTATTGATTTGATTTATAATAAACCAAGTAAGTTTCGGTTATTAACTGCAAAGAACAACGGGGTAACCATAATCATGAACTAAGTGCTTTCATTTAATGTGTGAAGAACTGAAATGAAATTAGCTTTCTCACCCCTTATATCAATTATTTTTGTATTTCCTAGGTAAAACTTTTTATATGGGTTAAAAAAGAAATGCTGTAAAATCTCTTTAACATTTCCAGGTGTAGTAGTAGCGACTGGTGTACCAAAGAAATGTCAGGAGTCAATAAAACATTTGCTGCAGTACAAAGATGACCTGACGGGTGTAGCTTTAGCAGGAGTTACTGATGGAACGGAAGAATCCATGAAGTTGGCGACAGGAAAGATTGAAAGCATTTTTAAAACTGTTGGTGTAAGTAATTAATATGATACTTATTAGTGCAAAAAGTTTCAAAAACTATTTTGTTTTCGTTTGTAAGTATTGGTTTGTTTTACAAGTTTTGACATGCTATTTGACCTTATTTGCTTTACAAATTAGGTACCAATTTGAACATTGAAAACAAGAATTCTTTATTTTGCTAAATAATGCGATTGCGATTTGTTTTATTTTTTGTGGCGCCTGCTTAAAATGTTATTGCAATGTTTTGTAGTTTGACCTTTTTTGGTCAAATCAAAATAAATTCATGGAATAAAGTAATCACAGAATGTTCCTATATTACGTAAATGAATTTACTGTTACGAAAGTTACGTTCCACTGTTCCACAGCTAATCAAATAGTTGGAAAAGTGGGCATTTAAAAAACTTGTTTCTAATGTACACGTCACCTACATTCTTGCGTCATGACGTAATATTTTGTGACTTCATTGACATTATGCATGGCGTTTGCCTAAATCCCACGCTTTTGATTAGTAAGCGATAATACAATCTTCTTTTTAACCGACTTCCCAAAAAGGAGGAGGTTCTCAATTCGTCGGGATTTTTTTTTTTTTTTTTTTTTTTTATGTATGTTCACGGATTACTCGAAGACGCCTGGACCGATTTGCGAAATTCTTTTTTTGTTTGATAGGGTATACCTCACAGGTGGTCCCATAATCATCAGGTCAGGATCTGAGGATGGAAACCCTGAGAAATCGAGATATAGGCATGCATAGGTTAGAAACTTGACAGTGAGGTGTACGTCTGATAAAACTATGCAACAATGATGGTTTCGAGCTGACCTGATGATGGAGATGAGAGAAGGTCGAGGGAACTCGACAACTGAATATGTAAACTACCTCGTGTTTGGGCTTATATTCTTTGTATTGACGAGACCTTTGTAACAGTGAAGGTTTGGAGCTGACCTGATGATGGAGACCAGAGAAGGTCGAGGGAACTCGTTAACTAAATATGTAAACTACCTTGTGTTTGGGCTTATATTATTCGTATTGATAAGAACTTTCGAGGAAATAGCCCAGGCAAGCCAAAAATACCAGGAGAAATTAGCAACACATGCAAACGAACTCGCACAGGCCTTAAGTGGAGAGGGTGGACTACATTTTAGCCGACTAAAGAGTCAAGGCATTCCCAGACTCGCCCAAAGATTTGTAAAGTGAGCCAAACGGAGGGTTTGCTGGATGGTTCAGCAATTGATTGGCCCTCGAAGAAAACCAATGAATTAAACAGGACATGTAGCTCCAACCAAACAAGTGGCTTATTGTTTTTGAACAGATTGCCATAGTGCAGAAAAACACACAAAAAAAAAAGATAAGAAATTTCCACTAATGCGGATAGTGACAAGTATAGTTGTCACTGAAAAGCCAAAAATAAAAAACTTGTCTAGTGGATGACATATTACCGAATTCTAGGCCGATGCACCTAAGAATAGTTTTTTTTTGCTTTTCAGTGTTTTTGGGAGTCGGTTTTATTTTTTTGTAAAAAGTTTTTTATATATTGGTGTAGAATAGAAAATTGATTGAACTCCTTATTAGTTTCCATTCCTTAGATCATCGATTTTTCATACATATGACTTGAGTAATTTATGATTTAAGGAAATGGAGATGTGACATAAAGATCTCAGATGCATACTATTTTATTTGTTCTTTTAGGGTTTGAGTGATCATACTAAGGAACCAAATATACTTTTTACGTTGTTTTGTAATATGGCATCAAAGGCAGCATAATGCTGTAAAAAGTATTATATGTTTATAAAATACTACGCTGAAGGTATATCGAATGAACGTAGATATGCAAAATATTTTTATTCTCATAACAATTTTGTTAGCAAATACCAACTTTACGTAACTGTGTAGTAAAATTCTTTATTTTTCGCCGTGCCTTAGGCATGTGGAAATTTGTGTTACGTGTAATATAAGCACGCGCTTGACGCTCGTATATTGCGATAAAACTTATCATAATTTTAAGTGTTAAATTAAAACCTCATGCCCGCGTGTTTTTATATTAAGACGTGCGTATAAAGTGGACGTATGAAAAACGCATGAAAATAATTTATAAATTAGTCATGTATAAACCAAACAATATCCCTTTTATAGAAATAATTATGTACTTATTGTAAAACATTAGGCCATTTAATATAACATCATCATCCTCCGAGCCTTTTCCCAACTATGTTGGGGTCGGCTTCCAGTCTAACCGGATTCAGCTGAGTACCAGTGCTTTACAAGAAGCGACTGCCTATCTGACCTCCTCAACCCAGTTACCCGGGCAACCCGATACCCCTTGGTTAGACTGGTGTCAGACTTACTGGCTTCTGACTACCCGTAACGACTGCCAAGGATGTTCAATGACAGCCGGGACCTACAGTTTAACGTGCCATCCGAAACACAGTCATTGGTGTCTAAGATATACTTAGAAAGTACATACAAACTTAGAAAAGTTGCATTGGTACTTGCCTGACCTGGAATCGAACCCGCACCCTCATACTCGAGAGACCATTTAATACAACATAAGGCTATTTTTTATGTATCGTGTAACTGAGCTAAGATATTTAGGACCCTTTAGAACTATCATATCTGTGAAATATTCACTACCCAAGTTTTTTCTTTTTCTTAAATTCGTCTATTCGTGTTACAGGACGCACTGCCAAAGCATTTGTTACGCATAGTAGAAGGTTGCTGGAACCCAGCAATCATAATGTCGGCGATAGAACACGGCTGGGACGTGTTCGATGGCTCATATCCTACCAAACTGAGCAATGCGGGCCATGCACTAACGCTCAACTTCGATACAAATCGATATAGTGCTGAACCGTGCATCTTAGATCTCAATGACGAAAGGTATGTTTAATCTTTAACCTTCGATCCTTGATCTTCCTCATTTGAATAACGAACGTGCATGGTAATCATTTTTAATAGTTTTCCTTCTTCTTTTTTTAAATGGGGTCAAAGGTTTTGTTTTATTTCTTGGTCGACCAAGCACTGGACTTTGTTCTATTATCCGAACTAAAGTTTGATCATGATTAAAAACCTGTTTGATATTAATATTGAGTACCTAAAGTACACGGGTGGCTCAGACGATGAGGTGGCCTTGCGGAATTTCGTAAGCGCCTAAAATTAATAAGTGGGAAGGCCAGAACTCACGTGATGATTAAAACGTGACTATCTTGTTCTCGTTGCTAGGCAACGTTGTGATAGTTCTCAATTATGTGTTTTGCATAACTAATTAAATCCATATTACACTACGCAGAAACAGTTAACAAACAGTGCCCCTTTATTGCACACTTTGGATTTTTAATTTAATTTGTTTAAAGATTATTTTTGAATCTTCAATTAGTCGCTGAGAAAACCCACCCAAACCGATCCTCAGAAAACGTGTATAAATAAACTTAGTTGCCTTTTTTGTATCTTTTGTTTGATGTTTTATATCATCGCAACTTGTTGTGCGGAACTATTTCCTGTTCAGGTAAAAACTCGTAACAAACAATGTAATTGACTATGGTTTGACGGTAAACACCACAGTAATGTATATGTTACAGGTATACGGAAGATTTTACGCCAGTGTTACAAGGATGCGAATGTTTGACTTGTAAGAAACACACGCGGGCGTATATACGCCATCTTTTGAATACTAGGGAGATGCTTTCGTCAGTTTTATTGAGCATGTAAGTAGAAATTTACCTTTTGTTTCCTTGTTAGACTCGGCGTTTATACCTTTGAGTTTCCATTGGCCTTTGTCTAGGGACAGTGTGTTCGCTACGGGCTGGGTATTTTGTACGAGCCATCCAGACGAATAAGACAGCTCAAATCATATAAGACCATAGTGTATAAAGCAGCCGATAATAACGTATCTGGACAGTCATTTGTTTGCACTACCAATGTTCCTTTTTCTTACCATTATGTTAATACCTACGATTTCTCACTTTCAGCCACAACCTCCATCATTTCGACCAGCTATTCCGCCACGCCCGCCAGCATATTGCAGCAAACACATTCCAAATATACAAGCAACATATTACCAAACAGTATGAAACTCTTAAACTACCTCAAACTACCAATGGAGTGGAAGAGATAAAAGATTCCGATGTTATAGACGGAACGGACCATGTAAAGAAGAGACTGCGAGTGAGTGACGATGAAATTCCTACTATTAAAGTAGCTAATGGTAGAATTTCGTAGAATAATGTTACTGTACTGTAAAATCGAATTTAGTTGTAGTATGTACCATGTAGTACCACCTTTTGTGTACCGTATTTTTTGACTGGCAAAATAAGGGTTGAATCTAAAACTTTTCTGAAAAATATACTTTAAAAAAGTAACGAAGGATTTTTGAACACATTGATCATATAATTTTGATTCTCATTTTCTCGAAACTTTGGTAGCAAAATTTTTAAATTATTATTTTGTTAAATTATTATTAATTATTTAGCCGATAAAAGCACGGTGTTTACTCCAAACGGGCATGACTTGCATTTATTATTTCCATGATGCATTCAAACATTTCTGCCATTTTGTTGTATATTGTACGTCACGGGATGTGATCCTTGCCTCGCACAAATGTCTTCTGTTTGGAGATAAATTAATATTATTTAAGTTTTATTGTAGTTAGAAATAACACTTGATAAATGAAAATCTATACATATAATAAATCTGTAAAAAAACTGTGTCTGTACATTGAATATATTAAAAAAATAATAATTGGGTGAGGTTTAGAAACAGTAATGG
Organism: Helicoverpa assulta; assembly: GCA_963856015.1. Lineage (NCBI taxonomy): Eukaryota > Metazoa > Arthropoda > Insecta > Lepidoptera > Noctuidae > Helicoverpa > Helicoverpa assulta. The sequence continues at coordinate 10,344,623 of CAWLCW010000014.1, read as the reverse complement.
AGCACAAATCCAAAAAAAAAATTCTGTCTGTTTGTCTGTATGTCTGTATGTCTGCATGTCTGTATGTCTGTATGTCTGTTTGTTTGTACACGCTAATCTTCCGAACTACTGAACGGATTTCAATGATTTTTTCTGTGTTGTATTAGTATTAAGCCTGGTCAACATATAGGCTATAATTTATCTTCGAAACTTGAAGACCTGATGCAAAACTCCAACAGACCAACAAAACTATAAGAGATACAAAAATGGTGCCATGGCAAAAATTGTTTCATGTGATGAGCATTTTCAGCTGAGATAATAAATTTTAAGATCTGGAACACCTGATGTGGAACCCCAAGAGCCCAGCTTCTATGTACCATATACAGGTATGACGTTTTAGCAAAAGTTGTTCAGTTTGATAAGCACTTTCTATTGACTTATACAAATTGAAGATCTAAAACACCTGATGTGGAACTCCAGGGGCCCAGCTAGACTATAGCATATAGAGGTATGACGTTTTAGCAAAAGTTATTCAATCTGATAAGCACTCTCTGTTGACTTATAAAAATTGAAGATGTAAAACACCTGATGTGGAACTCCAGGAGCCCAGCTAGACTATAGCATATGAAGATATGACGTTTTAGCAAAAGTGGTTCAATCTGATAAGCACTCTCTATTGACGTATAAACATCGAAGATCTGGAACACCTGATGTGGAACTTCAAGAGCAATACTACATTGAAATGTATAGAAATGAATGTTATGAAATAGGTATGGTGAATCATCAAAAAGTAATTAGTCCGTCTTTTAGATAACCCTAAAATAATGGACACGTATTTTTCTTTTCGCTCTCACACAAACAAATAATAACGAAGATACAACAACGCTTGAATTTCGTGTTAAGTCACCGCTTAGTACAATTTTTACATATCTAGACGTGGCGTCACGAGCCCCCACTCTCCGACTTTGATGCGTTATATCTCATTATTATTTTGTATGTCTCTTCCAGACCTCGGGACTACAGAGTTCCGAATTTTTGGGAGGCAAATGTGGGGCCAAAGCCAACACGCTGAACACGCCCTTTTGAGACAACTTTAATGAAATGGTGACACAAACCCGACGATTATCCCTTTATACACTATAGAAATGAACCCAAAGACAATCCCCGGTGAACCCGGTTCTGTGCTAAACTATTGCTAACTATGGAGGAAAACTACTTGGCCTATTGTGATGGGATGTTAGTGGATGACAATGTATTAGGTACATGTAAAAATGGCAGGTGGAGACTCGCCACCTCACTTACTGGGCCCCCGGGAACCAGTCACTGAATAGCAACAAGAGGGCAACAGGGACATGAGCGGCTGAAGGGTGAGGATACCTCGGCGGACTTTAAACGCAGATTACGCGCTCCCTGTGCTTACCATGAGGCACCTACCCTCCGAGCAGGGCTACTACTGCTCTAGCGACTCCACTCTGGACGGCCAAGTCAAGCCAGAGGCGTGAGATCTACCCCCGTCATGGTTCACTCCGACCGGCTGGAGATGGGGGACAGTATACTCTCACTGGAGAACTTAGTATATATAGCCCCGCGGGGTCGCTACTCCCCGTCATCAGCCTCAGATGTCCTGCGGTGCCTATATCTCATTATTATTGTCGTTATTATCTCTAGAGCCTTTGTCCCAATTATGTTAGGGTCGACTTCCAGTCACGATGCAACTGAGTACCAGTGTTTTACAAGGAGCGACTGCCTATCTGACCTCCACAACCCGGTTACCCGCTCAACCCAACACCCCTTGGTAAGACTTACTGGCTTCTGACTACCCATAACGACTGCCAAGAATGTTCAATGACAGCCGGAACCTACAGTTTAACATCCCCTCCAAATGACGGTCATTGGTATCCAAAATATTCGTAGAAAGTACATACGAACTTAGAAAAGTTGCATTGGCAGGCACTTGCCAGACCTGGAATCAAAGACACACGACTTCAACTAAGTCACCACGACTTTGTCATCTATTTAATGTTTTTTTACGTAATAATACGTGTGATATTTTTGCCACACACAACCTAATTAGAATCACTACTTTTATCCCTATGGTCACGTCTATTGCGGTTCAGTTCTCAGCGTTTTGTTTTGTCTGCTGTGCTTTTGCCGTTAAAGTACAAAAATTAAATTATATGGAACGTTTCTAATGGTTATGCGTATTCCGTTGTTCAAGTCAACGAGCCCCTAAAATTCAATATCAGACTATTCAGATCTTTGATTTTGCTGACCCCGTAGTTGCTGGCATAAGGGACAGGATCCGCGTACGAAGTCGCGGGCAGAAGCTAGTGCGTAATACGAATTAACATGCGTTAAGGGTAATTATTTAACTTAGTTTATAATGTGATTTAGAACCAAAAATTACACTGATTTTGTGATCCTAGGATAATGTTGGCTTTAAAATTCTTTTAGGGTTCCGTAGTCAAACTATCTTATCAATTTTGAATCAATTTTCGCTATTTTATTTTAGAAGGTACCTACGCGTAAAACCATAATTCACGTAAAATGCGTTTTATTTATTCGTCTTACATTTATTTACAACAGAATCCTAAAATTCTGCCTAAAAGCAAATATTCTCCCAAAAATGGTTTAGAATATTATTATTCTACTGTGGCTGACTACGGAACCCCATACTGCGTGTGATTCCTCACAAAACCGATCATTTTTTGTTTTTATGTATATTTTGGTGAAAAACGATCGGAATCACTTCTGAAAATGTTCGTGCCGTTTCAATGTTACATTTAGGTAATAATAATACGAGTAGTTATATCTACCTCGATCCTTGAGATTTAGTTGTTTTTTGAAAAGTTAAGTTTTTCACGTTATTTTTTAATACAGCTTGACCTCGTTGAAAATGCGGGAAATATAATACACGTGTTAAGTTTATCAAGGCCTTGATATATCGATTGCATTGATAACGAAAAAGATACGAATAGAACAATGACTGCAATTAAGCGATATATTTTTATATCTTTTAGATCGTATTAAAACCGAATTGCCAATTATTGACGGCCCTAATTTGAATTCCGGGTTCATATGAATTGCTCAGTTACTGTAGAATTGTTTTATTTTTGTTTAAAAAATTAGGTATTTTAAAACGGGCTTATGAATCAAGCAGCCTTTGCTGGATGTTATTATATTTTCCATTTGTGTGTACTTACATAGGCTAGCGAATATTTGATTGATATACCGAACCCCGGACATGTTATAGCTAATTTTATTATTTATAGTTAAGAAACTTTCAATAATAATTATTTAAGTTTATTTAAACATTTAATACACAAACAGAACTGTTCACAACAGTGTGGCTGTAACTAGCGTTAATAACTTATGTTATTTATTTATTATTATATTTATTTGTAAGACTAAAACTATGCTGGAAGACGATTTTTTTTTCTAATTAGCCTAAGTATATTGTCCCACTGCTGGGCAAATGCCTCCCCCATAGCCATCCATCTTTTCCTATCGATCGCTATTTGTGGCCAGTCCTTGTGGAAGCTGTCTAAATCTTCTCTCCGCCGTTTTCTTGGTCTTCCTCTTGATCGCCTTCCATCATCAGGGATCCATTTTGTGGTGATGTTGGCCCACTTGTCCGGGTGCATTCTGCAGGTGTGACCCGCCCAGTCCCACTTCAAATCGAATAATATGTTATATGTTGTTGCAAATCCAATGTGATGTCTGAAGGCCGGCTTACAACGATTACTGCAGATAAAAGTGTTATGCCATTTTTAAGTAATAATTAAGTCCTTGATTTATATTAATTCGCATTTACATGAGGAAGTGGAAGAGTAATAGTGATAATGTTTTTAAATCATAAGGCGCCTAATCCTCAAAAAAATTGCAATATCTTTTTTTATTGATTTAATTCAAGCGACACATACTTTTTCTATGCACCGTGAATGTTAGCTGATTATAAGTAATGTATTCATAGACTATATTATGTCAATGTCAATCCCAATTGCTCTGCATGGGTACAGCATAATGTTATCCTATATTCGGTGTGGCCTAGCCTAAAGATCACTCTTCCAGCTCGTGATTCTTACCCCATAATGGTTAAAGCGTGTTGAATATTCATAGTAGGTATGTATTTTCCGCCTGTATGCCGTATGTGTAGCTTAATTGTTATAGTACAATAAACCAAGTGATTACGTATATGGAATCGTTTATTTTTCCTTTGCATGTTTGTATTTGAAATATTTGTATTGTCTGTCAAACCATTTTTCATGATCCATTCATTAGAATTGGTCCTAATATTCGGTTGGATGTGTACCTTAAGGTTTGTCTGATGTTGGAAATCAGTAAATAGGTTAAAATAAAATTCATAGTATTAACACCTTTTACATATATTTTACTGACAATATTTACACAATAATTTATTTTGGTGACCACACTTATTGAGCTAGGCATATTGTATGAAATGTGCATCAAGTATGTAATAATGTAATTGAATTACATTAAAAATAGAGTAATATTTATATTTTAAGGATTTGGCAGGATTTTGCTTGACAAAGTCACATTCCAAATACTATGCGTTCATTGCTATTAGATATTATAAATACATAAAATTGTTCGATGGAAAAACTCAACTGGTACATAAAATATAAATTCATATTAAAACTGCTTTATGCTAATAATAACAATTTTATATAGTACAAATAAATTACAGACGCAACAAACGTATGAGAATTCAACTACTATCAAGTTTATAGTACAATAAAATTTGGCGACACAATTGTAAATTTTACTAAAATTGGCACATTACTGTTATCATTAGCCTATATTTACTAGTGTGTTGTTGCAATAAATAAATCCATTATTTATTTTTAATCAATCTAGGTAAATAGATACCTGGAGATTTCATATTCGTATATGCAGAATCAGTTCAATTTTAAAAAATATTTAGGAAAACATGACAAACTACAAACTAAGTACATTTCATTATGAAACATGAGCTTTTCATTCTCTCTGAATGCGGAACTCTAGAGTTTAAGATTGCTGTATAGGTGTATAATATTTAACATTATCAACTAAAGTGGAATAAAAAATTGTAAACTCTATATAAATAATTACAATGCACCAGGCATTTGATAAAGCAATATTAAGAATGTTTATACTATTCACAGTGTAAAGAGAAAATTAGAGCAAACATGTCCCTTCTAACGTCGAATAATGTGATACAGATACAAAAGCATTACCAAGATCTCTTACGTACTGAGTACAGACGCGGAGAAAGGGAGATGGCGCTAGCTGACCACACGGCGAGTCCGTCATTACCGACTGAACACCGCCAGTCTTCCAATTACATAACATGAAGATGGTAATCGTCTAACAAATTTGATAAACCATCGACAATTTTAACAGATGTCACTTGTCATACACTTTCACAAACATCTGCCTTTCTCTACATCTGTGTAAATAAAAACCAAAATCTTGTGATATGACAGCTGATGAAATAATCGTAATTTTGAGATCCATCCCGGCGCGAGGCATGACAGCAAACAGAACTTTGTTCCAATAAGCTTTCACTTCACTGCACTAACGCTAACTATTTTTAGAGTTTACTACAAAAATGTTAGCTTAAGTCCCATTCACTGGATAACACTATTTTAAGTATCACATGTCCTTCTCTTTCTTTTCACATTCAATGACATTATACTGTATTTACTTCCAGCTTGTCCACTATACAAAGTCATTTGTACCTGGTGTGTTGAGAGGTTCTTGGGCCTGCAAAGAGAAAATACACATTAGTCATCGAGAACGTTTTCTCAATTATCTGAGCTTCTTGAGCATGACATCTAGAATGTCAGCTTCTTGAGCGGAACATCTAAGAACCAACGAAATGCAACTAAATCGCACTGTGACGTAAATTAATCAAAGTTTGCCTACGTTCAGTCTACTCAAAACTTACCATATTAATGCCCTCGCATGTTAACGCATGAAAAATAAATATTACGGCAGTAAAATATTATTAGTAAAGTCTATGTTAAGCTTTAGGCAGATTACAAAAATCATATTTGCTATTTAAAAGGGACTATTTACAGCATTTTACACCTACCACTTAGAGCCAATAATTTGGCAACTATGATTTAATACTGATGCGGTAAAAATGTTGGCACATTATAAATTGCCACAATCATTAAATCTAAACGAAAATATCTCCTATAAATCCTTAAAACAATCTCTAGTAAATATAATAACTCTAAATACATCAAGTTTAAAATGTCTTAGGCAGACCTTATAATAATTATTTACTATAGTAAAATAATGCTAGTTTTCATTGATATTTACAACAATTTATCATTTTGGCCAAGTTACACGGGGTATAATTCATTGTACACAAGAAGTTGGAGTGATGTTCTCATTTTTAAAATAATATTCTTAGTTTACAGTAAAAATATATGAAAGGAAGAAGTGAGTTAGTGGCGTGAGGCACTAACTCGTTAATTGGCTTGGCGGAGGGCAGTGCGTCCTTGTGCGACTTATCTTAGACTGTTCTGTATGTTAAGCGTACATTCCATGGCGGTAAGCGCTCTCACCTCTTCTCCCACGGTACTGGGGTACAGCTTGCTGCCCGGTGCGTAGCCATTCTTCTCGAGCGCGAATTGGTCCTCCGTCGTCTTGCGGTACACCGGGTTATCGAAGTTCATAGATGTAACATTACGGTGCACGTAATGTCTGTACATAACCACTGCGATCTGTAAAGAGTAGTTATCGTTAATTTTACAAGTGATTTTTACTAGACAAGATACATCAGGGCAAAATTTTCACGAAGGTCAAAAAAGTTACATCATCGAAGAAATAAAACCAATTGGTGTCTATTAGAGCAGTTACAAAGATGCAATTTAACGCGGTACAGCCATTAATGAAAGCAATTTATTCATTAGTGTCACTGTCAACAAATTTCCCCAACGTCATGATATGACTGTTGCAGGTTGGAATTTGCATTAGTGTTTAACCGCAGACTTGACTAGTGCGTAGGTACCTTTATTAATCATAATCAATTAGAGCTATTGTCGTTCCGTGGCATTTCCTGAGATAAGCAGATTAATCGTTCATATTTTGCGTGCGTTGTTTTTAGGCGCCGTCTGCTCGAATTTCAATATTTTCCGCGATTACGCCAATAGCGTTGACAGATAAGCATTTCTTTATTTTCAAGGAATATTAATTATGGTTTTAGATCCTTATCTTGATAGGGCCGCAAATATTCAAGGATGAGCTGTTTTGTGAGTTCCTTGAATCGAAAAGCTTTGTTGCAAAAAGACAAAAAGAGCGACTGGGCTTAGAAATACAGTAAAAGACTCGCACGTATTGGAATGTTCAAGATAAAGAAACATGCGCATGCGTTTCTTAGAACCATGTCCATAACTTGCAGATTGCAGATTCTTCAATACTTCCAAGTAGGTACAATACTTGGGTGGCAACAATATAGCTACCTACATATCATATTACAAGCTAGTTCAGGAATTAGTATGAAATAAAACGGGACTATCCGTTTCACGCGCAGATTCTCTTAACACATTCCAACTGTAATTTTGGCGTTCCAATTTTTACCTGCACCTCTATTTTGTCGTGGGTATTGTTAGCGACCGGGGTGGTCTAGAAAGTTCTATGTTTCGGGTTGCTAGTCTAAGGTATTGTATTGCTTGCTTACCAGTGCTGCCAATATGATGATTCCAGAGATTACTGCAACAACGACTCCGGCTACCATGCCGGCATCGCGGCCGCTGCTTGAGATTCCTGTACCAGTCTTAGGTGTTTCAGGGACACCTAGAATAATAAAAGAAAACAATAGTTAATACATTGTTAAGTGACACGTTTTGCAGTTCTTTAAACCCTTGCAACGTGTTCATTGGTATGCAAGACATATGAAGCGAAAGTCAGCTATGTATCGATAATTGATTGCACACATTAAATTGTAAATGAACTATAGGTTCAGGTACAATTGTTTTATTTACCAGCATTTTAAATAGAAAAAAACTTTGCAAAGGTTTGTAATACAATTACGGTAATCGTTAATAACGGTGGTGTTGTTTTGTGGAAAAAATGAACCTTTCACCAAAAAGCAGAAAAGACAGGTGATCTGTGACAATGTTAAATTGAAAGCAACATAGAAACAAATGAAGAACATAGAAACAAATGAAGAACATAAAAACAAGTGAAGAGATGAACGAAAAAATGGTTAAATCAACTCTAAAAGGCTAATGTAATGACAGAATATCATTTAGGCAAATAAAAACCATTGATAAAAACAAACTTCTTGTGGAGTCATTAGTAATAAACAATATTGAACATCCGCCCTCGTTGACAAGTTCATTGTCAACAAATTAATAAGAAACATTTGTAGAAGAATGACGACAATTGCGTATATTGACGTATTTCCACATAGACATGTTGAATTCACAGTGTATGCGTCTCTGAACAATTTTCTTACATCTAATTGTCAATTTAACTTTATGTTTGTGTGGGCGCTTAACCCGATCGCACTAGACTAGTTCTATTTAAAGCTAGTGTCAATGAAACGTGCCAACTAATACTATTTAACTAAAATATCCTAACCTACTTTCACATTACATATATGTTTTCTTTTATGAGTAATGTTGTATGTAATAAGTAAATAGTTTATTGCAAGGTCTGATCATATCAATCAAACAAAAGGTACATAGGTTAACAGTTTTTGGTATTAACATAACAAAACGCGGAAACCATGTAGGTACCTGTAGCAAATTAGAATACAACGTATGTATCAAAATCATCTTTATGCTCAGTGACTTGGTATTATTTTAAATTATTCTAGACTGTTCCAAACTGACAATTAAATTTTAATTTATGTATTCAATGTTACATTTTAGCCACTAAAATAAAATTAGATAGTAGGTATTTAGAAACTATGACATTTATCTGGCATAGTGTGTTAGTTGCAGTATATTTGGTTAGGTATTAGTAAATAATCACACACGGTTATGCGACATGCACCCAGCTCATAATGAATCTGTGTGTCTTCCCGTCATCAAAATATGATTCCGACTTTAAAAGAAAATTAAATAAAATTATAATACGTTACCCTCAATATTTAAGTTTTTCAGGGCGTCTGGTAAGTGAACCAGACTGATTTGTTCAAAATTATAATGAGATTCTTTGACGGGCTCCTCGGTGGCGTCTGGTATTCTCTCCAGAGCTTCTCCTTTCAAGAACAGATCTATAAACGGCTGATTCCTTTTTCCCAGATCTCGTTTGTCAGTTTCCCAATAGGCCTTCATTGGCTCAGCTTCAGGATCCACTGGTGCGGTAGTAGTTTCTTCCGTCTCCTCGGGTGCTTCAGTGGTATCCTCGCTCTTCAAGAGGCCTCGTCCCAACTTTAAGAGAAGGCTTAGCCCTTCTCTTTTGTAATTCACCATATGTGTCAAACGTCCCCGATAATCATTCGCATTCAAAATAGCAATACATCTGTTTGACAACTAGCAGATTGACATGCCCTGCAAATCAGTCAAGGAATCCCAAGTTGAAGACACACAGATATTGAGTCATCATTCACAATGAACTGTTGTTAGTTGATGGTCTGATGTGTATTAGTGATGTTCGATACCCATTACCTTATGTATATATGGGCGCTATTTTATCTTATCAAACGATGTGATTAAATGATTCAACCCATCCATGAAGCAATCTTTAATCAAAATCGTGGCGTTTGATGAACAACATTACTGAAACTATAGACAATTAATTTCCTTAACCATTGCTGAAAGCAAGGTTAGATATACACCCACCACGTTCACTTTCATTTCGCCGGATTAAACGCAACATTCCAAACGTCACGATACTGATTAATGAACAAACTCATGTGAGACAGATCAAGGGGTAAACTGGTTTAACCATAAATTGAATGTATGTCTCCAAAATACTCACTGGTTACAGGTTTTTCTTCGTTAACTACAGTTTCATTTGAACCAATAGTCGGTTTATAATGCACCTCCTCATCTGGTTTTATTGCATCTGTAGATTTTATTAAATAAACAACTTAAGAATGCTTCCTTAGTAACAAATTCCTGTTTTCATTTTCAGTACGTGGGTATATTTTGTATATTGATCACACAGCGAAGTATTTCACGCAAATGGCACGGCACACGCGACACGTACAGGGTTCCGATTCGGAATGAGACAGGCCGAAAACCGGTCGCGTGTAACCGCCATTGACGTCCCACCACCACTGCTTTCTGTCAGTTTAACTGAGTGCGATCTGGCTCGCACTTGCAAACCGTGCACTAGTCAATTTTAACCACGAGAGTTATGACTATAACTAACTTTACATTATTTCTGACTTAATTATAACAAAATATAATTAAAGAATTGCTTGAATGTAGAAAGTAGAACTATTTTTACACAACGACTGAGTATATTTTCTAGATTCTAGAGTATAAAATATATTTAATCATAATTCATTTCAGAACATGATTAGTTTGTACGTAATTGGCATCCACAAATAGCATTTATTTTAATAACACCTGTAAATATAGGATAAATAAATATTACAGTTATTTTTTTTTAAGCAACCCAGTGTGCGGTAACAGCGTTGCTTGCATGCGCATGCGGCGTGCCGGATCGCAGGTAGAGCCACTGAACAAAAGGTGGCGTGATGCCGTGACGTCACGTCGCCTTATTCGCCAACTGTTAGACTATTGGGCGTTCTATGTTTCCACATGAGCTAGTACGTCAAGTAGGTCCGTTCGGTGCATGAGCACTCATGAGTGAGGTCACAATCCTCACAGGTGAACATAAACATTGTGAGTCATTTATATAGGTTTAGTCATTACCGAAAAGTTTAAAAGATTGTGTCTATTTATCCTTATAATTTGTATTCTTATCAAACTTACCTACCTACTTAAAATTTAAAATTAGCTCAATGATTAATGTTTTGACTCCGCATTGTCGTAGACTATGCAAGTAAGGAAAGCGCCGCCAAAATAATATAAAAGTATTTATAAGCCTAAACCCTGTAATCGCTCCGAAATTATCCACTTAATCGATATTTCTGTTACGTGATTTATGTAGGTAAATACGAATTACAAATCAGCGCAACACGCGATATCAACACGTAAGGCATTTCTCATGATAACAATATGCTTATAAACAATTATGAGTAATAATAAATTGAAACGATTAACTCGCGTGTTTAGCGGTATGTGATAACACGTAGGCGTGGTATATTCCGGTCATAACATATCTACCTAGTAGTTCTCCGTAACTGATCAGTCATCCTAATTTTTAACAGTGATAAAAAATATCGTACGATGTGTCGTCATCGCGTGACGTGGCCCATTACGTGTCCGCGAGTTGGAGCTCGGTCGGCCGTATTTTTAAAATTCACTTCAACGTTCTGGTGGCCTTGTCTCCACATTATTATTACGAAAATGATCGTCACAAGGACCGATTTTGCGGGGATCATTTGTTTTCCTCGAATATCACGCCACCTGATGCAATGACGCGATGGTGTGACTATAATCATTTGATAGATAAAAAGTTAATCGAAAAGTAATCAAGATCAAGTATATGATGTACCTACGATCAACCCTGCGTTTAAACCAAGTATTATTTTTAAAGCTGCTTTACCTTGATCTTTAGGTTGTCTACCTTAAAATAATTTACCCACCTACCTACCTACTTAAAAAAATAATAAGTAATGTCTACATGTATGGCATCGTACCTTTTAAACTCCAAATTGATAGCTGTAAGGCTTCCTCGTTCTGACACTACGTAACCAAGTACTCGGTGTTGCTTTATTGATCGTGCCAGTTCAATCAATCATTACTAAACGTTACCAATCGTACTAAATGTCTTTTTTATTGACCCATTCAATTGTACTTTAATCAAAAGATGACTGCATTCAATGAAGGAGCATACATCTTAAATAGATGATCTAAACTTGTAGCTGTATGTTCTCATAATATAACATGTAAGTTATAAAGAATCAAGTAATTATAACATTCATTCATTTATGGCTTCATTTTGTGTCTAGATAACTAAACATCCCATTGAAAAAATTCAATCATGTCAGCATAATCCTTATTCAGCAAAAAAAATACTGAACTGGATATACCTAGATACTGTATCTTATTTATCTGTGTGGTTATCTTCCACCAATCGATGGGTCATACAAGTGCAGTAGACAATTGAACTGTTTCACAATTCGCAGGAAAATTTTAAGCCAACCATTAAATGGATTAGTCTGTGAATTAGCTACGCGTTTTTTTTCTATTTTCCTGTAACATTGTGGTTCATGGTTCAATCCTTATCTTTAATTAATTTAGATTGCTCTTAGTTATGTAATTGAAATTAATAGGAAGTATTGTCGAACGGGCACGCAAAAATATTTCCTCGTACCTAAGTTTGAATTAAAACTAGAAATCAATAGGTTTTCCCTGTACCTACACAGTTTTATTTAAGCAATTGATTAATTATTAACCAAATATGAAATTATAACTAAGCCTTATCTACTCGTGCCAATTTTGAAGCAATTAATTTGCAGTCAATTTTATCTTTAATTAATTTATCTGTTGTCTAGATTGTAGGGATTAGATTGGTTTATGCTGAACGACGCAAATTAAAATTTTACATTCTCATCATATCTACCACTAAGGTTTTCCCAACATGTAAGTAATTGGCTGAATTTAGCCAAACACAGAGGGCCTCTCTGACCTCCATAGCAACCCAAAAAATTTCTAAACTGAGATTGGTTGTCAAATTCAAGCTAATTCCTACAAAGGCTGTCATTGATATTCCTAAATTAAATTGAGACACTGCCGTTCTGTCCAAGGTGACAAAGGTGTCCTAATATTTATTAAGTATGGCCTAAATGGTCGCCAGTAATTATGGTATGACATGGTTAATCGACAGTATTTCTGTATAACGAAATCAGACCACTCTGTTCAATAGATTAGGTCATCGTTATTTAGACACAATTTCGCATCGGTTTTTAGCATTTTAGGCAAACGAACTCTGTTAGAACTTATTCATAGATTTAAAAATAAGTGCTGTATCATGCACGTTTGTGCTTTTAATCAAGTTTTCTAAAATGTGTAGTAGAAAAATATTTCTATAGATGCTTTTTTATCTTTTATAGGACCTATGTTATGTCCAGTATTTACTGTTATAGTGCGTAGTCACGCTAAATTGCAAGTTCTTATATTGAGTTTACCACTCCACGCTACTCTTTCGATAAGTATATAAGCATTCAATTTTGTAATAACTTTTTAGGCATATCCTTGAAAAACTTGTTATTTGATAAAATGTTCGTTTTTTTCTCCTAACAAATATGCTAAAAGAAAATTTTATGACTAGAAAAAATAAGACAAGAAATTCTAGAGATAAAAAACTGGTTAATACCGTTTAAAACTGGTTATTACGTCAATACTACAAATGCTTAGTAAAAAAACGTCAACAAATTAATTACGATTGAATGAAAATTCTAGCAGCTTATCAATGTCATTGATAGGTACCTACGTCCACATTCAAATTAATCCTCTCATTATATTGTAATTAAGATAGTGAAATTCTTTTCTGTTATACTTTGATTACTGTTAACTATTACGAAAATAAATATATTTAAGTACATTTTGTAAAGTACTTTTTGTGCAAAGAAAATCAAACTCCTTACAAAATAACAATGATTCTCTCGTATGACCTTTCGATGAGAAATACTTATGCGAGAAGTACATGCAGGTACTTTGGTTCTGATAGACAATTGACCCAGCAACGTACATATTCCCCCATTGTGATTGTATTACTGTATTGTTTCAATAAGTACCAACAAATCACGTAACGGAATTGTATGAAACTTGGCCTATCCGTCTATAAATTCATCCGTGTTCAAGTAAGGAATAGCAGTTTCAAAACAAACGGGCCCAATAGCCCCTGTAACCCTAGTACATTTAGCCCTAAATTCGGTCAACAAAACAATCCCAGGTTCAGTAGAAATAGAGTAGTGGAGGTCATATAGTCAAAGGTTGGAAGGTAAAAAACAAAATTTGAACATGACTGTCATTTGTTTTCGCTTGCTCAGTTGGGAAAACCTAAACATACGAGATGAAGTAAATCGCAGTTTTTAGCAGCACGGACTGACACATGCCAGACTAACTCTGCTTTTAAGTCTAAATATTTGGTCCAACGCCAAATTGCCTAGGAACTGCATTTTTTTCAATCGTAATTCTTCAAAGACCCTGATACGTCGTTCACTTTGGTTATCACTGTTACCTAATAGTGGGAGCCTCGTGTCGGACGTAGGTGCTATTTTTAACCTTATCCAAACAACATAGTTGTTGATACAAACAAGGGTACTGATATAAATAGCAGTCGAATTACTAATGCGTATGAATCTTTATGTTTTCGTTTACTGATCTGAAACGCCTTTTCTACGAATCAGTATGACATCCGCAATGTTGACTTAACTAAAACAACTCATGGACCTACTAGTACACGCATCATAAATCGTTATTTCTAAATATACAGAAATGGCTGGCAATAAAAGCGTTCACGGTGCATTTAACACATGACATTCAAGATTTCACCGTTTGCCCATTTTGACATCGCTTCAACCTTTCTCTCGTAACATTTTCCCATAAAGATATTCAACATCAAAATTAAGTAGCGTTACAATTGTGACCTTAGGTAGTAGAAGACGTTTAAAAACAAAGTCAAAAGTCGGATGACTTGGTTGTTCCGCTGACTTGACCCGTTCCTTATTTACTTACTTGGGTAACCATTGTTCTTAGTATTGCAACGTTTGATCAAAATTCAAACGTAGGACTAGTTTACGACAAATATACTCATCATTGGACAGGATTATGTCAGCATCATTGTTGAATGCCTTCTTCTACACAATAGTAAGTTAGCAAACAATTTGTCAATGCTGACATAATTCATGACGTCAAAAGTGAACTCACTAATTGAGCGAGAGACAAACACTTGAGCCGCACCTTTGGGAAAATAAAAATCGTTAGAATAATGAAATAAAGTCCACTTACTGTCTTCGACGCACATCTGGTTGTCAGGCAGTAGTCTGAGCCCGTTGGGGCAGGCGCAAGAGACGCGCGGAGAATTCGCCCCGATGCGCGGTGCTGGGAGACAGAGATGGGAGCAGTGACCGTTGACAGCCGCGCAGTGGTTCACACCATCGGGCTGGCGGTATGGGTGATACACGTGGATCACCATCGGGTTTTGGAGCTGTTAATAAAATAAAACATTAGCACCCAAAAATATACTTCTGGTGGTAACAAAAAAGTTCGTGTGTAAGCACGAGAATCAAAAAAACAAATCAAATCAAAAAATCTCATTCATGTATTCGATATTGAGATAGAAAATAGTTGACTGTAGGTATCTACATTTATCTTAAGTACCTCCTCGTGTTTATCATTGATCTATCTTAATGCGCATGTAAAACGTTTCTATTTTCACTATCTCTGCCAATGATATGACTTTGTTTGATCCAACCTCGGCCGAAATTGATTTCCTTATTTCACTCCTTCGCTTCAATTTTTAAATTTCTGAAGGTCTCGCAGAGGCGTTAATTAAAATTCGATGTCAAGGAGACTTGTAACTCGTTATTGGAAATGACCGAAAAGAGCAGTAATTGTTTTCAACTTTTCGTAAGATATGAAGGAATCGTTTATCATAGTCGATATTAGAATTGCTGTTTCACTGTCTTTATAGATCACGTAAAATCATGTCGACATTTTGCTAGTTACGCCAACGTCCCACGTTACTTAGGGGGTGATCATTTGCCATGAAATACCTAGTTACAAAAAGTCTCTTAGTCTGATATTGATGAATTACATCATGCTCAGCAGTCACGGTGGTGACCACTAGACCAACGAGGTAGACTTTCATTATCTACAATTAAAACATAATAAGTGTAAGTAATGGTCTGCCTTTTATATTTAAGCGAGCTTAATTAATTTAATAACCTCAATTTTCATACATAATCTTGCCTAAGTGGCCGCAGTGCACATTCACTTACGTTATGTGTAGGAGTAATGGCTTCAATATCTTTTCCGTTGAATTTGTTGGCGCGGTAGACGGCGGCTTTGTCCCAGTCAGTCCAGTAGACCCAGTCCTCGAACGTGGTGATGGAGAATGGATGACGTAACACGTCTGTGGAGTACAGTATCACCCTGCGCCCAGTACCATCGTAGTTGCACGAAGATATCATGTTCATTTTTGCGTCCACCTGCACAAAATTCCAGTATTAAAAATTCGTGATAACAATTTACGTGTGTCTACTAATCATGCAAAATATAATCAACATGATGAATCATCTTGTCAAAATTAGAATTGGAATTATTGTCGTTTTATCGTAATAATCACTGGCTCTTTACGATATGAATGAATATATATATAATACCTGATATTGCTTATATCACAACAATATAATTAATTATATCGGTAGCTGACTCTATTAGACTTAGCGGATAAAGAATGTGCGTAAATATTTTGGTATGGGAAAACCAAATTGTTTTGATTTCAATCTTCAATCATCACCAAAGCCGTATTACCTAAAGTAAACCGTAAACAGAATCTAACTCTGTCTTTCAAAGACATACTTTTTTTTTAATATTCCGAAACAAGTAACAAAATATGGAAAAACCCAGGTACAAGAACCTTTTTTGACTTTTTTGGAATAATATTCCACTCACCCAATAAACACGTTTGCGGACGAGGTCCAGTGTCAGGCCATTGGGCCATTTGACGTCATAAGACACGATGGTCTGTCTGTGGGAGCCGTCCATGCCAGCTCGCTCGATCTTCGGCACCTGACCCCAGTCGGTCCAGTACATCCATCTAAATAAAATATTTACGTTTAGTGCCTGCCTAGTAAATATGAACCCGTAACAACAAGTAATTTGCCTGACCTACTTATATATTTAAACCCTTTTAGCAGCGATTCTGCGAAGCTTCAATTGCGAACACTGATGGGACAATAAATTAACAGTAATTGTTTTTTTATCGCATAATTTACCGATTTCTTTGTAAATATGTCGTATTTAAATCTATCCACATATTTATAAACAATATGCATGCACATAAATTAGGTGCATAAATCGACCAAATAACTTAGGTAAGTTCAGACAGACGATTCCATTCAAAACCACATATTTGGTTACAATTAACAGAATTGTGCGAAATTACGATTCAGTTCAGTTTTCCATTGGTATCAATTCTGTAGTGAATATGCCAATTCATAAAAAACAATGGAAAATTACTTTATAATCTAGAAGGATCTAATTACGATTGCAAATCGCAAGATATTTACTGTGATTAATATGCTTCTACGTGTTATTTTGTGAGGTCAACAATAAAATCAATAACTCCACTTATTTCAATTGCGTCAATGAATAATACCTAAGTCCTATTGCAATTTATATACGACGACCCGAAATAACTCTGCATTCTTTTATCAATTGACCAAATATGCTTCAGTCAATAAGATTTAATAGAATTGATAAGACGTGTATATTACTTACTAGCTGTTTTCCGGCGGTTTCACCCGCGTGAAGGGAGCACTTATAAAATATAGCCTATTCGTATGTTACTCGGGTGTAGTTTGCCAACAGTTTTTTTTTTTTCAAATATGTTCAGTAGTTTCGGAGGCGTTTGGAAAAACAAACAAAAAATGATTATTTTTTATTACATCAGCAGTACCTATAGTATAGAATAGACTACAGTGTCGTAAAAGTTTGTTGTTTGCAACCAATTTATATTCAAATGTTGTTATGTAGCCTAACAAAATTGGTAATTTTAAATCATTCCACGGCAATCTAATCACCTACACCTTCCACTAAGGAAAAAACAACAAAAGGAAAAAAATGGTTTTAGTTTATTTTTCAGTAGCTTAAAAGGTTCCCAATGGTGCACTTATCTAAGAATTTCCTAAGTAAGAATGCACATTTCTCCATTAGTTGTATCCTAATTGCAATATTAAAACAATGAAACTCATCAATTTCTTATTGTAATCTGGAAAACCGGATTATAACAGTATAATCCGGTTTTCTAGATATAAATACGATAGAACAGATTAAAATTTTCAGCAGGTACGTGGTTACCCACGTGATTTACCTAACAAGAAGTGTCTTATCGCTTTGCCTACTTAGTGGTCAGAAAGTCATGTGTTTATCAATTTAATATACTTACTAATTAGATTTTAGCAATGTTGTTTGTTTTGATCGCCATGTTACCATGTCTATGTGTTAGGAATATTAGTCAGTTTGGTAAAAAAATACTTTATAGATATTAAACAACCAGCTAAGTAAGTGTTTTATTTTTTTGTCAAAGCGTTATAGACATGACAATTTCAATATTTCTGAAGTATTATTCTATTTAGCCAGTATTCAAATATGACGTCAGAATTTTATCCGTGCTGTGTATTTTTATTATAGCTTTCGCCCGCGGTTTCACCCGCGTCCCGTAGCCGGATGGTGACAAAAACTATCCTAAAACCTTCTCCCGGGTCTAAGTTACCTCCCCTCTAATTTTCAGCCAAATCGGTCAAGCCGTTTACATGTTACCTATGTCGTGACAACGAAAAGCGGGTTTCATCCAAATCCAAACTAATATTATAAATGCGAAAGTAACTCTGTCTGTCTGTCTGTCTGTCTGTCTTTCTGTCTGTCTGTCTGTCTGTCTGTCTTTTCTTCACGCCTAAACTACTGAACCGATTTGTGTGAAATTTGGTACAGACATAGTTTGAAACTTGAGAAAGGACATAGGATAGTTTTTATTACAAAAAATAAAAATAAAAAATAAAATTTATTCCGGACATACAGCGCCATCTATTGGTCAAACCAAAAATCTGGAGGAAGTCACTATTCCACGCGAACGAAGTCGCGGGCAAAAGCTAGTTTTTATATATATACTTAGATAAGCAACGGACAGTACCTAAACTTACTTAATGTATTAGGTACACAGACGCACGTGAAAAGACAATGTAATGAAGCCTTATTGTCTTTTCAATGCCTTGTTCGTACGTTAGTCTTAGTCGGTACTGACGTAGGTTTTTTATAGATAGGTGATCTATAAAAACGTTTTATTGTTTAGGTCACCAACTCGCTTGGTTAACTAGGTAGCTTAGGCCTTGTTGTTATATGGCTTCTAAGCTCGATTGTCTTGAGGAGGCATTTTATTGACTGGAAATCGTCAGAGACCTAATTAAAATATATTAATGTGGTTTCCTTGTTTGCTTTTTTACCGTAATTAATCCTATCACTAGCTGTACTCGATATTGCTATACCTACGGAGTCAAATAAAACCCATTCATGGTTAAGAGGACGAATTGGATTTTTTGGCGCCAAGGATCTCAATTTTTCTCAGTAAATACAAAACGGATCAAAATACAACTTGGTTACCTGAAAGTTCATGATATAAACCTTATTTTGTTAGACGTCAAAACATGATTAGGTAACTTTTATAACAGAGAAAAATATATCAAACATACCTCTTTTTAAAAAGAGATTCACATATTATGGGCAAACGGGACCGATTTAAGCCTCTTAACTTTTTTAGTAGTTGAGTAATATACATACTCTTTAAAATTGTAGAAGGAATTTTTATCAAATTATCATTTCTAAATAATAAAATTACAAAACCATTTTGTCGCTTACGACTTTTAGTTATAAGCTAGCGCGCGTATTGTTATCCTCGCCCCGCTCAGACGCTCCGACCCCTTTTGGCGCCTTAGATGCGCGTGCCGGTTATGGAATTATTGTTGACCAATTCCTCGCCTTAAGCTGGCCGTTGTGCATATGCATTATGTACCGTATCAAAAAAGGTTTTTTACTTATAGCTTACCCGTCTAGAGGATTAAGGGCAATAGCTCTAGGTTCTTCAAGCTGATCCCTGATGAGAATCTTCCTCATGTTTCCTTGCAGGTCTGATAACTCGATATGATTCTTCCCAGTATCCGTCCAGTACAGATGGTTGTAAATCCAGTCGACTGCCAAGCCGTCTGATGTGATGAGCTGGTCTCCGATCACGACTGTTCTTTGTGTGCCTTCGTCGATTGGCGCTCTGTGATAAAATAATGGTGAAATTACATAACAGTATATGTAGAAAACGAATTTCAATGACATATCTCGAATTCTCCATATCTCCGTCCGTGAATCGATCAAACACATTAACAGTGCTGCGTGTGGTCTTAGTTTTCCTTATAGAGGTCACTTCAAAACCTAATTGCCTAGTAATAAGATGCATTTTTGTGCTCTATAGAGCACAATCATCTCTCTCTATAGAGAGATATTCTATATCACCCAAGACGTACTGTGATACTAAACACGTGGGCTTACACGTTTGAAATGAAGCATGTGTTCTTTACAGGATTATCGTTTAAAAGCCCATAAACACTCTATGTATGTTATTGTAAATGACTTACTTAATAGTCGATATGTTACTGTAAAATCCCGAACTATACTATTTTTAACATTTACCAGTCCACATTGGTAAAACCTAGCATGTATTGAATTGAAATGGTAGAAGTCCGAATAAATCGTATATTTATAATAAATTCTTACATTTACCAACTCATGTCGGTAAATCCTAAGACTTATACTCAAATCTTAAGATTAACCGTTGTTCGAGGTTTTACAGTACCTAACAGATACACAGATGACGTTTTTGGGTAGGTATAGGTACCAAAAGGTGTTTACATTATTTAATCTTTGTTTATACATTTCATGAAAGCAATCAGTTGACTCATTCTTATTGTGCGATAGGATAAAAATACTTTTGACCGGCTTTGTGAATCATTCACTTACCTTACTCATTATGACAATTGACACGTGCTCATATAATTGTAGTAATTTAAACAGGGCTTTACGACTGCATTAGTCATATGGGTAGATCCTCTTTTACGTAAGACTATACCGGGGCCGGACCCATAATTATATTTATTACCTTACCAGTAACATGTAGTAGGTACCTACGTCCACCTACGGCTGCAGCTGATTTTTACCTGATATCCTCAGACATACAAAATGGTACCTTAATCGAAATTAAGTAGTTCTAATTCAGCTAGCATTCTAGACTTACTTGTAAATCTTCTCATCAGTAACATCACTCCAGAAGATCATTCCTGTCCTGAAGACGTAATCTAACGCAGTCGCCGATTTCGTATCATTCACTATAGCAACCATTTCGTGGTGGTCTAAGCTGATCTTGCGGATGTCGAACCGTCTTGCGAACAGGAGTGAAGGATGGCCTTCAGTTGCCTTACACCTGGTTCTATCTCGAGGATCTCGGGCATAACCGACATGACATTCGCATTTGAAGGTGCCTTTCTCATTGATGCACATTTGTGAGCAAGCGCCAGGGTCTGAACACTCGTCGACATCTGAAAAAAAGAAATGTTGTTACAAACAGGCTCTTATTCTGAATAGTTGTATTGTCATTAGTCATTTTTCGCAGCTGTAAATTATCAATACACAATTAAGGCTCCTCAAAAATGATATTGGTTTTTTATCTATTTATCTCGTATTTGAATCAATTAAGTACTGTTTAAAATAAGTATGCCTAATCTGATAATAATTAATTATACATGTTATGTTATTAATTAATTGATTTCTATCCACTGGCATTTCCTTTTGACTCAGCACTTGTAACTTTGTAAATACCGCTACTAGCAAAATCTTGAGGATCAGAAATCTTAGAAAACCAGAGGAAAAAGCTATTTTTACTTATTTTTCTGCATTTTGACTTATGCATCGAATAGATCAATTACAAATCCGTCATAAGACCTGTCGTCCTGTATGGATCGGAGTGTTGGGCATTGAAAAAGAGGGATGAGAAGAGAGTGCATGTAGCAGAAATGAGAATGCTGAGATGGATGTGTGGTGTTACAAGAATGGATAAAGTGAGGAATGATTACATTAGAGGAAGTCTGAAAGTAGCGCCAGTTACAGAAAAGATGAGAAGTAGAAGATTGTCGTGGTATGGGCATGTAATGAGGAGGGATGATACGTATGCAACAAAGTGTGTGCTAAGTATGAATGTAGATGAATGGAGAGGAAGAGGAAGACCTAAGAAAAGATGGATGAATTGCCTGAAAGATGATATGAATAGGAAAGGAGTGAGTGTCAGTATGACGAGTGACAGGGGAAAATGGAAGAAAATTACATATTGCGCCGACCCCAAGTAAAATTGGGAACAGGGCAAGAGAAAGAAGAAAGAAGAAGATCGAATAGATCAATTATTGCCAAGAAAGTGCAAGAAAGTTTTTCATGACATTATTATTGTTACACACCTTCACAAGTCCTGTTATCCACAAGCTTGTATCCCTTTTCACAGTCACAGTAGTATCCAACAGGGGTGTCGACACAGCGCTGTGTACATCCTCCATTGTTTTTCTCGCATTCATTCTCCCCACATCTGTCTCGAGGCTCGTCTTCAAAGTTCGGGCAGTCTGGATGCTTGTCACACACCTTCGACAGAGGAATGCACATGCCAGCGCCGCAGTCGAATTCTGTCTTCTTGTCGCACACCGGCTTCGGTTGTGCTGAAATGGAGATAGAGTTGAGTATTAGTTTCGTGGTTCTAACCATTAAACATATTTATACGTTTAAGGTTTAAGTTATAAAAGGCAAGGAACCTATGCACATTCGCTTCATAATGAAATGAAATACTTCTCGATATTAAATTAATATGTCATTACCTTCTTTTTTAATAAGTTTAGATTTATTAAAACTAAACTAGGTAATAATGATAAGTAGGTACTGCAAACCTCTCCTACCTCTTTATGCTGTGCCCTACCCGGTTTCTAAATTGTTTCTAATATATTGTTTAAACTTTATAAAAATACCACCTGTATTATAGTTCCCGGCACGTAACTTGGCAAGAATCGTGAGATGAAAACAGGTCCTATTTTTTTCAAGCAGACATAATCGCCAATAAATGATGTCAATAACTATAGAATAATGCACAAGCAATAACAGGGACCACTTTTTTGTATTATTTAGTGCACTATGAGCGAGCTCACACTTATTAAAGGTCCCAAATCCTTGCCAAGTTATATGCCGGCTACTGTACATATGGAACGCAAATAAAGAATTTAATTGAATTGAATTAAATATGTACCTATGTATAAGGATTATATTGATACTTACTGCAATTACGCTCGTCACTTCCATCGGGACAGTCCTTATCTCCGTTGCAGTACAGCGCTCCGGGGATACAGCTGTGATCATTGCACTGGTACTGGTCAAGCCTGCAGGTGATGTTCCTTCGGCACTGCTGAGGGTCTTCGTCACCTCCGTCCGGACAGTCTCGGTCCCCATCACACACCCACGCCTTGTGGACACAGGTCATGCGGTCCTTGCATTCGAACTCCGATGATATACATGGTGATCGAACCTTTGGAGTCGCTGTGCAGCCCTGGAAAATTTTATTGATGCGTTAAGAATAGGAAAAAACTCCTACTCGAAATTTTTTCGCTTAAAGCATAAGCAGCGTTAGAAGGAAAAATATCCATTTAATTTGCTTTAGGCACTAATTAGATTCCTACTTCATGGGTGATAATCTAACAGTTCATTTGCATGTAACTGTGATTGAGTCATTGATGTTTTTATGACTTTAATCTCTGATTAGATTAATCCCATTATAATGTTATTATGCTACTTAGTTTTCAGATAAGCGGTTCACGTGTGTCACTAAAGTAGCAGCCGGGTGGTCTCCACTTCTAACATGTAAGTGTGCGATTAATTCAAAAAGATCATAAGGATAAGTAATCTATTCATTAGGCCATAACATAAAACATTTTCAAAAAATATTTCCATTTTACGTAAAAATGGCTCTATTTCATTCTTAACACAGCTACCTCTTAACATAATCTTTATCTTCATATTTAATTTGACCATTTTAGGTATTGAGAGAATTGAAATGTCAGACTAATCAATTAATGTTCCTGTTTATCTAATAGATATGGTACCAGATACTTACAACTTCATCGCTTCCATCAGGGCAGTCCTCAGTGCCGTCACAGCGCCACCACGCTGACACGCAGTGTCCGTTCCCGCAGGAGAAGTGTGTCTGAGGCTGGCAGGTCGGGGGAGGGCACTTGACCTCATCACTGTCATCCCCGCAGTCGTCATCACCGTCACACACCCATCGCAACTGAATGCACTTGCCGTTGCCACATGTGAACTCGTCCGAACGACACGTCTCATCTGATGTGCCAGGTGAATATTTAGTCATAAGAATATTATACGCGTATACATAGGGTATAGGGCATAGGGTGTCAAATAGGATAAAAGTCAATGTATTTTATTTCAAACTACTGTAAATATTAATAAATTAAAACTTCTTGTATAAAAAGTAGTACCTATACGAATCGAATACTTAAAGAAACTTTAGCTATGACCTTTCTTGACGATTCGATTGTAGAATTTCATGCAGCCATAATTGGAATGCTCCAAATGACGTTGAATATTGGCGCACGCCGACATGACATAGTTAAAATTTTGATGAAAATTTTGTAGGTTCAGTCGTATCACGTTTAAGTTGAAGTAAAGGGACACTAAATCCGCTATAAGAGCTGTATTAGAAACATTTTGTTCTCATTAAACAACATTCATTAAATAGTTCAGTAACTTAATCGCGTCAATGGATTCTCTAATAACCTTTTAAGCCAAGGTTCTAAGGCCAAAGGCATTAATATCTTAATAGGTGTCAAATTCAACAATTATCAACTTGGGAGAACTATTTCTAAATGTTTAATTCATCAAAGGC
The DNA here is from genome assembly GCA_963856015.1 of Helicoverpa assulta. Taxonomy (NCBI): domain Eukaryota; kingdom Metazoa; phylum Arthropoda; class Insecta; order Lepidoptera; family Noctuidae; genus Helicoverpa; species Helicoverpa assulta. Next base: position 10,319,846 of record CAWLCW010000014.1, on the reverse strand, counting down.
CTGGTTACAAAAGAAGTTCAGTCGTTAAAAAGACAATTTAAAAAATAAATTTTAATTAAGTTTACACGGTCAAGTCGAATTTCGTTTTGTTCTTGTGAAATAAATGAAATTTAAAACAAATATTGTCTGACAGTAGATTGATAAATAAAGCCTCAAGGTATATTGATAAAAATAAAGCAAAAAATGTTATTGAAGCCAAGTAATTTCGATAAACAAAATGTTTCCAATTCGTTGCTACACACTAACAAACACAATAAAAAGTGGAATTATAAAGTCACAATGAGTACTAAGAGCACACCTAATTTAAAACGAATAGCGCATAAAATGCACCGCAATTAACATTCTCCTCAGATAGTTCACAATTTTAAACGAATCCAATGAAGTGGAGAGTATAATTTAATAGAAAAACAAAAGTTATCTAGAGGTACTATGTAGTTCGTTATCTAGATTTCGAACATATGTTTTATGTTTCAAAAGTTTCTTTCTAAAAACAAAAAATCTGTGCAACAATATTTAACTTGTATTTGTACAAAAACATTTGAGAACTACAATTTATTTTGCTTCAGTTGAAGCTTTTTATTTGTTTAATGTGTAACCTTATAGAACAGATTCAACAAAGAAAGCTGCAGGCTAACATCTTTGCACTATACAGACTTGTTTATACTGTATTAGAGTTTCCTGGGGAAATAAGTAGGAGGTACGTAGTGAGATAAACGATGACATAATCGTGATGAGGCTTGGAGTAAGAAAACCTTCACGTGTATTGAAGTAAGCACGCGATGTCATCGCTCACGCCACACTGGCCCGCCCAGTGGGTAGATAAGAATTTATAGATGGATGGGCCCAGCCTTCATAGAATACACACAGTTTAGGTGGGACACGATCCTATGATTGATTCATGATGGATTGCTCTGACCAATATGTATGAGAAGTTAAGTTTGGTCGATAAGTGTATAAATATATGCTCGAGATTTTTCAATGGGCGATGAAATTCCCTCAATGATTTTTGTTTCCTGCCTAGCCTGATATGTTTGCGGCACAAAATTGTTAATGAAATAATAACATCGTCAATGAAGTAGGTAAGTAGGCAAAGGGAACAATAGAGTTATCTTATAATTCAAGTAATAAATTACGATGTGCTCTTTGTACTACATTATCTTAACTTAAAATAGGAAAATAATTAAATATTGAGGTCGGCATCATGCAATTTCCACATTCATAGCCGATTACACCATTTTGATATCGTATTAATGTCACCATTCAGTGAATATGTTTTAATGGTGATTTTGTATAACATAAATGCTGACCCATGTATAAAATGTCAAGTGTAATGTGAAACAATTCAGGAGTAATTATGTGAGCGTCATAATTTAATTAACTTTGAAGAGTCGCGCCACTGATAAGCACCCTCATGTCTCTCGCTATCTCTTATATTTATGTAACGGTGAAAAAGAAAGAAAATGTGATATACCGGAACTTTGCAACGTTAATCAATGTTGAGTGGTTCTTAATTCTCTTTGCTTTCGCTTTAATAGCACTTTGAAAGAAAGTAATAGCGTGAGATTTAAACGCACTCAAATTGAGTGACGACATTGAGTTTTGCAGATTTTGTTCTCGACATAATTACTCCTGCATTTTAGTGAAATCCCTTACTGCATGCTTTCTCATCAGATCCGTCGGAGCAGTCAGCGTTGTCGTCACACATCCACGTGAGCGGGACGCACTCGCCGTCTCGTCCTCTGCACGTGAACTCTTCGGGCCCGCACGACTTCACCTCTGTCAACCCATTCATGCACATGCTAAGTACGGTGCGAGTATACACCGACACGATACACTTACACAAATCCCTTCAGGGATCCGATATCCATTTTGGTCTTATCCTACTTTACCCTTAAGCCTTTTAAATTTTTTTCCTGTGAAATATCTACCGAGATATTTTCTAAGTAGAACACCAATTGCTTTGATGTCCTTGTAAAATAATTATTTTGTTTTACTTTAATTTTCCCTAAAGTCAAACCGTAATTACTTGTTTTCTTTATATTTTATCTCTGTTGACTAATCAATTCGTAAAGTAATAAATTCAGTAGTAAAATGCTAAAGTTATAAAGTAACCGTGAGCATCATAGAAAAAAGTACCGTTACTACAATTTAATCAAAAACGAAGAATTTTATAGGTCTCGTAAAATGTGATTTTATAGTCGCATGCTTATTTATGTTTATACCACAGACGATAGATACCATTTATGTCGAGCCGTGTATAGGAACATGCCAATTGTTGTTGGTATCATGCTGTTGATCCGTTGCGAGCCATGCGATGCTCTTACCGCACTGGTGTTCGTCTGAGCCGTCGACACAGTCGGCCACATCGTCACATTTCCACGAGATTGGTATGCACTGGCCTGTCGTGCACACAAATTTGTGCTCCGGACAACGCCTTTCCGTAGCTGTGTACGAAACTTGGATTCATATCGAATTTCTCTCATAACATTGATCCCCATTTTATCTCCACTCTTTTATTAGGGTACATTTTATGATATCTGCTTAGCTGTCTAAGCCGTCGGAGTTACTTCGAAATATTAAGCATTGATAACGTTACTCTTTGAGCGCTTTACTTGGAAACTATTTGCGAGAATTTAGTCGAGGAGCAAACAATTTAATGTCATTAAAACTATCTGCGATCAGGCACAAATAAATCAGGGCTCGCAGTATAAACAATTCACACTGATGTAATTAATCTTGACAAACTGAATGACTTGAAACGGGGCTATCAGTAGCAACTTAAGTTGACTAAGCAAACACGTTTAAAATGCTAGCCGAGTGCTTTAGCAATATAATAAATGGTAATGCTAAGCACGGGCTCGGCTGAAACGTAATTAATGATTCTAAACAGTCCCCTTATTAGAGTGTAATGTTGTTTTGCGACGCGGCTAACAAAATTCAAGAGACGCGAATTGAGGAAGCTTGACAACATGTAACAAGTTTTTGTTATCAACGAAGATTCTGTGAGCTATCTAGTCTTAGCTGTTGGTATTTAGATAAACCAAAAAATTAACACGGCTTTTTTGGCAAGGGAATTTCATTCAATTGTTAATTGCTAGAATTTAATCTACCTATCCTGCGTTCTTAATTTACAGCTTATTATATAGATACCATAAACTCGCATCTGCATTTTGTAAATTCATATCATGTTAAAAGTAGGTACATAATAAAGACTGCAACAGACATTGAAAGATGACTTCATAGCCAACGGTAATACATTCCAAACATGATCGATGTCGTAAATTCTATATTGGATAACATTTGTCACGGCACAGGTAAATAATGTGCAAAGTAAATACACTGACTAGCAATATTACTCGATGTATAAAATCCACGAGCTTACGACTGCTCTTGCTTCACAAAGGACATGACACCATAAAGCTTGCTTATCCCACGAAATAACATCACAGTTCAAGTTGAAACCTTGGTTATAAATACATTTGTCAACAAGGACAACACAAAGCCAGATTAGGTATATAAACTTGGTGTATATAACCACCTTATACATTGTCGGCTACAAAACATTGCGTGTCCCTGTCAAATAAAAAAGGATTTTCCATTATGTGGGACGACTTACAGTAGCTCTAAGTGTACAAAGTTACGCCCGCGGTTGCCATAACCCCACCTCCGTTGAAATAAAACCTTCGCAAAGTTTCACAAGCTTTTTTATACACCGCTGCAGTTTGAGAGAAACAAGGAATTAAAACTCCCTTTGACGCTAGATCAACTCGTTTTGTTGTCAATGCTTGCTTGCATTACATTAACAAATTAAGAATTGTGCTTGGTTGTGTAAATGAATTGCGTTTACAACCTGAACTTACTTTTCTAGAAAATCATTTTCGAAAAACCATTACATTTCGGGTGAGCTTTATGGATTATGTTTAAGTTTATCACAATAACTGGACTTCTACCTAGGCAAAGTAAATTGTGAAAAGGCGTGTTAATTTTACGGGTCACTTATATTGAAAAGTGTCGGTGATAAAAATCTCAATTTATGGCGTGACCCTCCCATGGATCGACAAACGAAAAAAGCCAACGCGTAATTTTCTACTCGTTTCACATTTGAATAATGGGGTGGGCAGTCGTTTATTTAATACATTGTCTTTTTATGCCTTTCCAGTTTAAACATTTATGTAATCGCTATTTAACAAAATATGAATAAAAACTTTTTCGTGATGCGAAGTTGTAAAAATATATAAATTGCTCATGTGTAGTAGGTACTATTTTTGTGAGTAGAATACCTCTCAGCACAATATTTAGGAGCTTACTCGAATCCCTAAGGCGTTATTATTTTCAGCCAGATCCATCATGGCATATAAAATTTGCAATGCCATTTTCAAAATAAATTCAACTGAGAAAATATTTATATATCTATCTTATAACTGCCTATTTGTTTCATAATTTTTATTAAAAATAAGGAGTACCTAAAGCCAATCGTTTCACATAAATAGGATTACGCGCCTTGAAAGTTTTGACAAGGTGGAGAGTTTGGGAGATTAGGTGCGTCAGACGCTGGCGAACCATGGTCGCCACGTAACCACGGATCGATAGAAAATTTCAAACTTATTGAGAGAAACACGACTCAGTACGCGAGGTTATGGCACTTTGACTTTAGCTCTAGATGAGCGAGTACGATTTTCATCGTACATTCCCTTCCTTGTCCGCTATCTCATCTGCCAACCATAAATAAATTAACACGATCCTCTACGCACCCCATGGAATGTTTAAATTCGTATTACGTGTTTTATTTAAATACCACAGGCTCTCGGCAAAAATTCATTTGGGGACCCTCGCGTCTTTGTGAATATTCACATTTTTCACATTACGTTTACCGACTTACTTATAATAGGACCATATTTACATTTCTGTAATGACATTTTACATAAAGGAGTCATTTTAGTCCTAACGAGTCTTCTCGTTAGGACTAAAATAAAATTTGAATATTTGATTAAGCACTGCTTTGATAGGTCCTGGAAACATTTTGATTGAAACGCGATGCTAATTTTTGATCCTCCGTAGAAACAGGTAAGTGGGGGCAAAGATTATAAACTTAATCCTGAAAAGTTGGTCGTAATTAAGATTTTAATCTACGTTGGGTGTCCCGCCGAGGACAAAATACGCGTATTTCAAAAGTTTCCTCATAAATCGTTAGATAATTATTTTTTACGGTTTCAGTTCTCGAATTGATGTTATGCTATTAACTACATTGACCTATTGCTGCAAAATAAATCTACTATACCAGATTATCTATGAACGTAAATAATGGGGATAAAAAAAAAACATTTCCGAATGGAAATATAATCCAATCGAATGGAAATAGTAGGCACTTACGGATTTGCTAACTAAAATGTGAATATTCCATAAAGCCGACGAAATATTTTTGTTTTAAAACCTTTCTATTACTACATCAAACCTTTTTCATTATACATAGAGTAACGGTCCATTATGCTTTTATACTAGTAAATTGGTCTGAATGATAAATTTTGATTGCCCTCTAGCGCAGATTGTTGAAATCAAAATTGCGGTTAGTAAAAAGTTTTTCGGTTTCAATAACAAGGGATAACTCGGGTCGGGATCACAGGATCGTCCAGTTTTCATACCCTCGCTGGCTTTGTCATTTTGCGACCTTGTTTTTTCATTGTTCTACGTCTAAACAATAGGCGAGTGACTGCCAACTCGACCCTAAAGTAAATTTGCCAAAATAACAGTGTTCGCTTATTTTCCACACACAAATATAAACTAAGTAGGCGGCCACGCAAACTTGAAGTTGCTTTCAACGTTATCAAGAAACTTAATACACATTCATAGAATTTACTTAGAAACATGTCTACTTTGCATCGTCATTTTCCGGTCTTACAATGTTTTAATTAAATTATGGTTCGGTAGGTACGACGCAAATAAGTTTGTTATTAAATTCCAGGTTATTATTTGACGAGAATTTCTTGAGTTCACACTCTGTAAAACACTTTTAAAAATGCTTGTTATTATGGCAAGTTTACTCGTAATATAGAAAATGGCGATGCTTTACTATAGTAAGATACTGACTGCATGTGCTAGGATCTTCGTCTGAGCCATCAGGGCAGTCTTTCTCACTGTCGCAGTGCCAGGACATCGGAATACATCTTCCAGTCTTGCAGCGGAACTCTGCCTGTGTACACGTGCGACTTTCTGTAATGGACAAAAAAAATTATTAGATAAGTAGAAACACTACAAGGCAGACACTAGTAAAATGATAAACAAGACGAAAGTATCCAGCAATATCTATAAAGGTTTACACCGGTTCCGTGAAGGGTGATTTTTTATTACTTCTTGCCCAAACGTCACTGTAAAATGACTCAAATATGCATTTGTAAATGTTAATATTTAGAGAGGTGACACCCTAAAGGATCTTAGTCCTTTTTAATTTATTTGCAAGATGTGACGGGGACTATGTTGACACATCCGAGGGTCTTTCATGTCTGTTTATATTGAACTAAGCTACATATTATGTAGAATGCATATTATGAATTTTCAAGTAGATAAGTTCATGTGACTTGGATCGCAAAATGCCTCTTTTTAAGAACACAAATGATTTCATATAAATTATCTCGTTTCGCTTAAGCGGGACCACAGACTGTTTTAATAGCATTCATTTAAAACTAGCAAAAGAGAATGTGCCTTAAGAGTAATTTCTTATGCAAATACCTAAGCCAACTATAAATTATATCAAAGTCACTTTATGATAAACGAGTTAGACGATGGATATTGTTGGTATAACTTTTATTAATAATAATTTTCAATTAAATTAAACCTCCAGACAAATATCGGACAAAGACTTATTTTTTTTGCAAAAATTTCGTTATTAAGTATATCCATTTTACGGCATCGCTCTAATTCCCTCCAGCCTTCGCAGGGGGCGCCGTAAACTGGATCAATCCATTTACGGCTGAAATCACCGTTCAACGTGCGTATAAAACAAGGTTTAAGAAAATTATCGGCGGGTAGCAGCAGCCGGTTTATCTCGAGGTGATTCGAGGCGCGGCAGGGCGGGCACGCGCCGCCAAGCAATTTGTAAACAAAACGCACCCCCGCCGAATAATATCGCCTCGCCGGCACCCACGACTACGTAGCCCTTTTACAGTGTTACCCGTGCGATAAATTCAAGTGTACCATCAGAGATTGTTGGAACGTGAAACGGTATTTCGCACCGTACTTGCCGTAAAAAACTTCACTAACAATAGGTATACACTTCACTTACAAACTGTTGGCTAATTTTACCCCAGAATTTAGGGTAACGTTGAGAGGGGTCATATAGGTAATAACTTTTGTACGTTTGTATGTGCATGTTATAGTAGTCTTATTCTAAGTCTCGTCGTCGTTACAGTTTATATTCATGCCTTGTCTTTATAATCTTTTCACGTTTAACGTTAAGTATAAAACTTGGCGTATCTTTGTTCTGCTATGTACTTAGCATGTACGTGAAATGAATGTTATCGTGACAATTATTGTAACGTCTTAAAGGAAAAATCCTGAATTGCTAAAAACTGATAGAATTTAAAATTAAGTTACCTTCTTTTGGTTCAAAAATAAGTAATATCCATATTATAAGTTAAGCCATATTTCTATTTACAATCTCGCAAAGGAACTAGAGATCTAACAGTATAGCTATAGATAATATAATACCATTTATATAAATAGAGCGCAAAATTGCTAGATATGATACGTTTTTCTCGGAAATTTCATGTTACCAACGCCGGTAATGATCGTTTCACCGACTATTTTTCAAGACTCGACGAAGGTCATACTTACAGAAAATAAGGTTATTAGGTACCTACGTTATTTTCAATCTTGCTGTCTCCCTCATTTTGGAGATTGTACCTCTATGTTAGTAAAGCATATCGGTACAGCTTTAGTATCCCCGATAGCAGTAACCGATGCGGTTGGGCATACCGCTTCGTAACAGAACACCCTTATCCCGGAGCACGGCCATTTGCTCGAGTGAAACGTTCACCGTGTAACACCCACATTATTGCCCCCTTCACGCTAGAATGTTAATAGGAGCTTCTTTCAGCCGTCCTGCTTCAATTCATGCTTGAAGCTTATCGCTCCAACTTTCTCATTAATGTTTTACGTGAGAAATCCAACTGCTATGTTGTTACTGAAGAAGTATTTAGCTCAGTTAGTAACAAAATCCATTACTGCTCAAAGGATTATTGTCTCTTTTCACGATTCTCAGAGGATATTGCATATAATTTAACTAGTCAAGCACATTCATTACCTCCTGAAACGTCAAACTAGAATGTGTCATCAAATATTTGATAGGCAATTATCGTAGTTAATTTGGCTTATTAACCCCTATGCAAGTATCCTTACGAGTCGTTAGTGGGGAACAAAGAGATTATTCGACAGTGTACAGTTAATTAATCTGTCGGGTACGGTCCTATTACTCGAACTCGCAATTTAGTCACGCAGTTGTTATACGGCCGATAGATACGTGAATCACTAATCGGGTCCGCAAGAAAAGGCTATAAATGTCTGTGGTATTGAGCCGCGGCAAGACAAGTGGGTGAATCGAAGATACGGCGAGCTGCGCCCGTCCGATAAGCTAGTTCGACAGCTATGTCTTCTCATGGAATGTAATCACTCTATCGCGAAATGGCGACAAAAATTGCCGTCCGCGAAATTGCCTCTGGAGCCCTTCGTATCTACGATTCTCATTGATGTAATGACATATCGTGTTCACATTCAATCGCACACAGTCGATTTTCGAGTTTCGTTCCTTTGAACTTGTCAAGCTGTCTTCAAGTATTTGGTTAGTAAGAATGAAACGACAGCTTGGAGTATAATGCTTTCGGGTTTTTGATGGGTATTGACCTGGTTTAGTTCAAACTGTTAATAACACCCAAAATAATCGGCTTCCATATTGCGGTTTAATTTGAATAATGATATCAAGCCCAATTAACTGTTTCATATTTATCCTGTGGCTTCTCCAAAGATGAGTTTAACCAATTATTGTGAAATTGGATTTTATAATTAGCCGTCCTTGATGTGAGTTAGCAGCGTATTGCCTTTTAATTTTATATAACTTTTTCTGGTATTGGGGATATGTACCGTTATCTAAAAGAGCTACTGAACTACTTAAAATATTATAATTGGAAAATTGCCCGTAGATGAATCCTACTTCCTACTTATATTATAAATGTGAAAGTTTGTGAGAATGTATGGATGTATGTTTGTTATTCAATCATGCAAAAACGGCTGGACCGATTTGATTGAAATTTGGTATGTAGATAGGTGATACCCTGGATTAACACATGGGCTACTTTTTATCAACACACCACGCGGGCGAAGCCGCTGGCGGAAGCTAGTATAATAATATTTTGGATAATTTTAAACTTTTGAATGTATTTAATAACTTAATTATTTAATCGTGATATGCCAAATCACTGATCTTCCTTTAACTTCCAACTTGTGTTTCTTTCGTTAAAATATCACAGCATTTTATGAGCAAGCTTCAAAAGAATAAAGGTGACTGAACAAGGGTTTTATGTTTCAAAAGAGCTTTGTAACAAACTGTGTGTATATTCGCGTATATTCAAAACGGGTTCCTAGTGGGTACGACCTACCTATTTTTTTCTGTGAAACTTCTTTGAGCTTAGGAGGTATGTACGTGGTGTGTGTTCTTACCGAACTATCACAAACGAGCTCATTTGTATGTTGTTGCGGTTCAGAACACACTTTTATTGCCTTGAAAGTGGAATTAAAAAGTGTATTAAAGTTTCAATTTCCTTGAAATCCACCGCCGACTATGGCCATTTCCGCGAAATATTTTAAACAATGTTCGTTGCGAACTCGGGATGCACAAGCATTAGACCAAATTGTCCCCAAGATGGCAATAGCGCCAGAGCAGCGGGAAATTGTATTACCGGGCCTTACTTGCAGCCAACAGCGATGAGTGCATTCGTTACCGACGTAACTGGGAGCTTTGGAGCGCACTTGCATATGTTACTCGCCTCTCGGCTTGCATATTGCGAGCTGTGTCTATTATGTTGTCCGAATTAAGGTGGACAACTAAGAGAAGCAGCGATCGACACGACACCTTGTTGATCCATCGGAAATGAAATTTAGTTCGTGTAACCAAGTTCTACGAAAAGTTTCGAGATTGGTTTTCTACATGCGTAGCGCTACGCTAGAGCTACGGAAACGCGGCGAGCGTCACATCTGCTACGACGCGGATCGCCTACGAATTTTATACTTTGTGCTGTCTTATTGTCTACATACTTTACTGTATAATATTTTATGTAATACAAAGCAAACATTTTACTTTATTACAAAAAAAAAACACAACATGTAGAAAAGTGTCATGTGGGACAATGTTAGCATATCAATCGTGTAATGTAAAGTGGCTGGTTTTCCATATTATATTTTACACGTACCTACCTATTGTAACATTATGTAAATTTGTGAGTTAGACTTGTTTGTACTTAATCGTATTAAACCATCTACGAGAGCTACGTTTTAACAATGTATTAGTGTTTTAGTCTAAGTAGACTTCTCGGGCACGATTTCACTGTCCAAATTAAGGGCTCGCTTTCACACATAGGCAGACATGTTTAATGTGCATGAAGAACGTATCATTAAATCCTCAACTATTAATATAAAACATTGTACATGTACAAGTAGGTAGATACTATAAATTGCTTATTGCTGTGTTCAAGCCGCCCTAAAATATTTGTCTTAGCCAAGTTAAATGTGAGTAGGTACTAGTGAAAACTAAATACAGAGCATTGTTCAAGTCTATTCCCTTTAGGCAGTAACGAAAATCTAGTTAGAAGCTCCGGCGACTATTGCCTTCAAGGCTTCGTTACAAAACTCAATTTGAGAGGACGCCATTCGGTTCGATTGAGTGGCATAACGGTGAAAATCAAATTGGTCACATAAGAGTTGTGAGCTCACGATAAAATTGAGTAACTATAGTTAACTAAAGTTTATATGGTTTAAGTGAACGCCGTGGTTACAGTGGTTAGTAGTAACGTGGTTACAGTGAGTCGCTATGGTTCAAGTGAGTTAAACTGAGGAACTACCTGTAACTAAAATTAACAAATATACGAGTACATGGCAATTACAGTTGTATTTACCAGCCAAATGAAGAACGAAGTAACTAAATACAATAATTACCTGCACTTTTGTAGTCATACACCTTTGTATATGTGTCGTAATCATCGTCATACAGCGTGGCTTCCGCCGTCACCGCTAACGCTACCAAACAAATTATCCAAGAGCACGCCATCGCTCCTTCACTTCAAAGTCTTTGTACGCACTCAATACACTAAAATACAAAATACAAACAAATAAGGACGGAAACAGGATTATAGAACCGAGCACACATGTGCGAAGCTCAGTGATTTTCACGGTTCCTTGTTTAATATCGTTACCAGCCCTACTCGCATAGAGATAACTAGCTTACAGCCCGTTTAAAAATCAACGAGCCACTCGACTCCTAGTTTCCATGGGAGTGTTGTAGTGGTATTTATTCCATGTTCGGTACTAGACCTAATTTGTTTACGCACTTAAGTATCGTGTACAATTTTGCGAATAAAATTAAAACGTAGTGTACGCGCTTTTTAATGTTTTATTCATATAGGTCACACAAATATCTCTATATAAATCTTCAATATTCGGATTAGTTGGAGCAGATTTAACGTTAGATAATAAAGATTAACGAATCTGACAGCCAAATGGTGTGCAAACTATCGTATGCCTGAAGTTTAGCGTTAAATTATGAATCTACTGGGAAATACCTGAATTTGTCTCAGGTAGTTGGGGTAATCCTATCGACCCTTTGTCTCACGGAGGTCATTTTGTTAAAGTTTACCTCAAAATATTATGATAGTGAGATTCATCTTTAAGTTATAGGAATTTTCCAACAGTCAAATAAGACCTAAGGTTATTCAAATAAATTCTACAAATGTGTTCAAGAAAGGTAAGGAATATTCGAGTCTAGAAAAAGTAGGTACTGGCCTTCAGTGCGAGAGCTCAACAACCCGACAAAAAAGGTAAAATATTGGCGTTTTCCCTTTACCGCACATTAGTGCGGTGTAATACGAAAAGTCTATGATTTTCTGACTCGATATTAACGTTGTCGGCGTGGTAATCGATACCTTTTCACACGCGTTCACATATTCTCGGCAAACATCGCGATGATACCGGTTGAGCACTCGATTTTTTCCATTGAGTGTGACTCGATATCGACGCTGTCATTCCCGTATAGGCCCTGACATAGTTTTGAATGATTTATTCAAATACTACTTCTTACGAATGCAGCATGGTTGTTTTGTACCTACAAAGACAGATGAAGCTTCCTAAGTTGATCACGATGTGTATGCTAGCTACTGCATTAGTTAAAATTATAAATGTAAAGGTTTAAATAGCAAATTCCACTCGTGAAGTACAAAAGAAACATCCAGTACCTACATACATGCAACTGGCTTGTAAAAATAATTAACTCAGTATTCCTAGAAAGCTCATTTATATTCTACGTTTCTATTACCATTAAACACCCTTAACCTTTGCTATCAGCGTCCATAAAGGTTCTCATTAACAAATAATACTTATAAGTGGAATAGTATTCCTCTCTAGCAATAAACAGGGACTTATTTTTCTGTGCGACTGTAATAAATTTCTTCATTCACGTCGAGATTTCGAACCACGTGATACCTAGTTATTTACGATTTAGGGGCGGCTCCCCTAAATGGGGTCAGTGATTATGTATTGAACTGTATGTTTTATAGTCACAAAGTAATACTTACTGCTTTGATAAATTGTGGAATAATAAACAAGCTACTTACCTAAGTATAAAACTACTATTACTTTTACGTAGGAGGATTGAAATTTGTCCTTGAAGACAGACCTCTAAGACTGAAAACGTCCACGCAATATTTGAATAGAACTAATTTTAGCCATCGTATCGTCTTTGCTTAATATTATATCAAAGAGCTATGAAAATAAATTGTATCGTAAGAAGTAATTATACGGTGGCGGTTTCCTCGTAAATGTATCCGTAAATAAAAAATACTACCGCAATAAGTATCTAATAAGTAATTACCCTGTGGAGTATTCTCGGAGGACATCGTAAATCTAATAAACATCGCTTAGTTTTTTGAACGCAGTAAATATTGCCTTTAATTTACCACCAAATAAAAAGATGTGCTGGAATTGATTGACAATGAATTGGGTAATCAATTAAGTATGTTTTTCTACCCAAACTAGTACTAAAAGAACAGACAAGTACCTATTACAAAATTAAAGTAGGTAATCGCTACTCGCGTTGAGTACAATAGTCTGAGTGCACTCTAATATTATTGGACTATAACCATGCAACATGAGACCAAAAACGACTATAAATTCAATATCTTTAGGAAGGATAAATTATATTTTAAATTGTGTTTCAATAAAACTCAATTCTTCGGTAAACATATCCATTTAAAAACTTAGGCCAACAACACAGACAGATAAAAACATGAGTAGTTCTAATAACTTTCCCGTAGCGAAATAACGTAAATGGACAAGTGAAACGTGAATAAACAACAACCGTCAGTTACAATTAAGGTGTGCGGGCAAAGCAAACTAGTGCATTAATAATTCCTGGCATTCCAGAGCCGGTTACACGACGCTGTTTGATTGAGCAATCAAACTTTGATAAGGATTTCTACGATACAGCTGCAATGCCAGTCTCCTAGATATCTGTGGCTAGTCCAAAGCCCGCCTTATTTAATCTGTACACAGTGACTCAAATTAGCGCAAACCAGTAGAATTTGCGGTCCACAAAATTTTGCTTTTGAATAACTAAACACGTTGAATGCTAATATGGACCCCACTACACGACTCGCATGTTTCCGAGCCGCCTACATTACCTACATTTATCAAATAAAATATTAAATAAGATAAACGAAAGGCTTTGTACAACATGTTATTGGACACAAGGCAGGTAAAGAAAATTTATGAAGATATAGTTTATTTTTATCTACGTCCAGAGATACAAGACGGTTAGAAAGAAATAAGAGATCGCTTTGAGACGGTTTTTTCCTGACATACAGCGTTACGCAGTAATTTATTGCGCCCTCTGAACCTAGAGGTTATTGCTGGAAATTAACAAAGGAACAAAATGTTTTTTTTTTTTAATATTTGAACCGAAAAAAATTATACATTTTATGTAAATATCAAATTGATCATGCTTAAAACAAATAACAGCATATAACCACTTATTAAGCTATACCTAACATACTATGTTATTAGGTATATACAAGGTGTTGATTTGCATTTGTGCCATACTTCAGGAAGAGGACATAAAATACGTAAATAATCGATTGGAATTACAGTAGACGGGAAATGCACTGCTTTTTTTGTCATTGTAATGTCATAGTATTTCAGAAGTAATCCAATTTTATAAATGAAATTTATGAATAATCGTTGCGTATGCTTTGTGTCTGCGTTTGTGTGAGGGCGCAGCACGGTTTTAAGGCCAGTAACACACGCGCCAAGTTTAAATACGGCTAGATGACATTGACGGATTTCCGAAAAAAAATTAAAATCAAAAATTTTTGTACCAATTTTTTTGTTGATTTGGGTTGAGAATCATTAGTATAATTACGTCCTTGACTATGGCACGGATGCAAATCAACAGCTTGTATATTCTACATTATGTTGAAAAGAATTAAAGTCCTCAATGCTTCAATGGTACCTAACCATGTACGTTAAAATGAGCAATCATTTCGGCACGAGGCTGTAGGTACTTAACACTGCTTAAAATTGTTCATTACATTTGTGAGCATTTCAAAATCACAACTTCAAAACTGTTGTTTAAACTTGATAATTATTCAAATTCTATATTCTGAATAAGACAGCTATTAATTTAGCGTATATCGCTTACCTTGACGTACCTAATCATAGCTTATTGAAACGTTATACTCGGGTTAAGTAGCACTGAGAAGTTATTTGCGCGCCCGGTTGCCAATATTGTGGCTTAGATTATAACTTTGATGAAAAGTTTTGCATGCAAATTAGGCGTGTTTCGAAAACGAGGTCTGCCCTGTCGGAACCACGCGCACAAGTGTGGTCGCTGTTTAAAAAGGCGCGCTTATCGCCCTCCAAAAATCCTTATTAATTCCATGTAAACTCTGATAGATCGGAGCGAGTCGAAAATTAATTACTCCGAACTTCAGGGACCCGTCAATTACACCGCGCCATTATTCTATTCGGACTCTCCCCACATTGCGGGCGGCCTGATCTAAACGAGTTTGATTGTACAAATAATGACTAACTGTTCAGCAAAGTTAAATTTTTACAGCTAATCAAAACGTATAAAACAAAACCACAATTTAATTTTGTCCAATCCTAAAAACGCGTTTGTAGAAGTAATAACTTAGTACTTATAAGTTGTGTAACTCACTTTAAAGTTGTTTATGGATAGGTCATGAAAAGCTTTATAAAAATGAGTTATGGAACAAAACACATTAACTCGAACTTTGCAGACAATTAACTACAATTGTATTACATGTACTTGACGAGTACAAGTGTACAATGAAAAGGAAAAAATTCGCTACAAACCGCTTTCAGAACTTTTTAATTTAAAGTTTCGTTTAAAAATTGTGTAAAGTTTCTAGACATGCCACGTTTTGTGTGTTTTGTCGACAAATGTTTAAGTCCTTGATTCCTTTTTCTTTTGTATGTTATATTAGTGTACACGAGGATATTAAAGTGTGTGTTATACTTACTTAAACAAACTCGAGACCCAATAAACCACAATATTGGGTCGGAGTTCGAGAAGCTTATTAATTTGCTTTTCTCTGCTATAAAGTAAACAAGAGGCAGTGAAAGTAATTAAAATAACCACTATTGGGAATCCCTATGATTTACTGCCAATACTTTGACTACTACTTTTTATGTGGGCAGTAATGAAAAAGAAAATATTCTAGAACACTCAATTGTTAACTACCAATTAGATGAGATTTAGAAATTCAAACCATAAATTACGCATTCCTGTTACAAGTTTACGATACATTTGCGTAAAAGAACAAATTCTACAGAGAGAAAGAAATCTCCTAGTCAGACCTTTGAATTTCCCTTTTTTACGACTTCATTAAACTGTGCGCGTGTTAAACGAGCCATGTACGTGGGTCGTAATTTTCCTTGAAACCGCAAGGAGCTCGCGATCGACACTGACGACCATATAATTAACAACCTCTGTCAAATTCACACCCATTCGTCTCTTTTAAACCACGCCTCCTTCACTTATTTGAATAGAACAGGACAGTGTCATTTGCAGGCGCCTTAAAATGCCTAGAAAAATCCTGAGAATTAATAGTGATCGAGTGGCTTATTTCTTAGTTTTTATCTTTATTTTGAGAGCAATTTTATAAGTTCAGAATTAGTTTTAATGTGACGAAAACGTAGGTTTTCTAAATTGGAAAAAGTGTAACGAAAAGACTTAGAAATTTTACATAGCATATTATAACTTGCCCTTAAAAAAAACTCATATTGTTAGATTCATAAGGTAAGTAAAGAAACAGCAAGACACTGTAATATTCAACTACTTGTCGTAATTTTAATTCAATTGGATACCTTTACCTGAACGCACATTGAACAATTAAACAAAGTTTAATTAAAAATAAGAATTTCGTGTCATAGGTCAGTTGGTTACCATTCAAACTCTTTTACAACACAATATGTAAATCACTCGTGCATGCATTTGCATCAGATATCATATTGGACGCCCAGTACGTTTTGGAGTTAACGTTTTATTTATTCTTTCGTTTCTGAAATAAAATATCGAGTACGTAAGTATATATCTTAGGGATCAAAATATCATTTATTAAGGGATTTGTATTAAGTACATATATCTTTTCAATTCAGAATGCCTAAGGAATCTTAAACCTTAACCGTCTTACCACAAAAACTTTTAAACGTCAGTTTAAGACTTGTCTAAAAAAATGTCAAATTATGACGTTGACATATGGTTCATTTTGCAGCCACAATTTTTTTAGACAAGTGTAAAACAGGTGGTTAAGTTTTTGTAGTAAGGCCATAACCGTCTTACCACAAAAACTTTTAAACGTCAGTTTAAGACTTGTCTAAAAAAATTACAAATTATGACGTTGACATATGGTTCATTTTGCAGCCACAATTTTTTTAGACAAGTGTAAAACAGGTGGTTAAGTTTTTGTAGTAAGGCCATAACCGTCTTACCACAAAAACTTTTAAACGTCAGTTTAGGACTTGTCTAAAAAAATGTCAAATTATGACGTTGACATATGGTTAATTTTGCAGCCACATTTTTTTTAGACAAGTGTAAAACAGGTGGTTAAGTTTTTGTAGTAAGGCCATTTGTATCGGATTTTACGGTATCGGTGTCTTAACGTTTTGATATGACATAGGGTAAAATACGAAGCTATTGTACCTGCTTGCTTATTTGAGCCGTAGCCGATGTTACATGACATTATCATCACTATTAGTTATAGGCCTAGACACAATGACGTTTCGTAAAACAACAGCTTGTTAACAAAGCCAGACAACGTAATCTATATATATAAAAGAAAGTCGTGTTAGTTACTCCACTTATAACTCAAGAACGGCTGAACCGATTTAGCAGAAAATTGGCAGGGAGGTAGTTTAGAGCCAGGAGAAGGACATAGGATAGTTTATGTCACCATTTGGGACGCGGGTGAAACCGCGGGCAGAAGCTAGTTATGTATACTTTTGTCAAACGTTGGCGGCCGGGGCGTAGGTACAGTAGAACTATTAATTTTCTAATCGCAAAAACTGCTTAAAGCCTATGAAATAGAACAGTATCTTTCAAGTTTTTCATTTCTCAAAATCGTTACTAGTCTGCAATGTCAAAGTTCAAATAAAGTTTAAACTTGTGACCTATCTTGTAACATTCAGGGCATAGACGAGAATAGTTAAATGTAAATAGCAAAAAATAAATTGCGTTCCTTTCTGCGGATAAATCGTCGAAAGTTCTTATGTTATATCCATATTTTAAAAGCATCTATTTTTTCACATTAAGAGTTGATACGCGTAGCTAAGTAATCAAATTCAAAAAACGTTTTTATCTCACGTCTGTTATTTATTTTGAACATTTCCGTCGATTGTGCCACGGATGATCCCACGTACAATTTTGAATGTTGCCGAGATGTATTCTAAGCCACCTCCATATTACATAAAGTTCACCCGTTCGCAGAAAACTCGAGAAATGTCAAGGTTGTACGAAGATGATGAGCAACATCCTTCCCTTAATGGGAATATTTTAATACCAGGGTTTATTCGTGGCTTTGTCAAAGGAGAGAAAATGGATTCCGAGTGGATACATACCATGGCAAATCCACGTTCGATTTGGGGGTAGATCGTAGGATGTGTTGTATGTATGGGAACGCACGTGTATGCATACATGAATAACAATATTCGCGTACTTGTACTTGCTGATTAAACAAGCTGTGGTTCCATATGTATAGAACCAGTCCCACTAAAGTCAGGGTTTCAGTGTTCAGGTCTTAAATCATGTACCTACTTCATATAATTGAACATAATGTTTTCATAATAATATGGGAAACGGCCAGCAAGATGATGATTTAACGAAATAATTGAAGTGAAGAAGCTAGTAGGTACTAATGTTATAGACTTACCAAAAAGTTCAATGTTCAGAAATTATAAAAGATGATTAATACGTATGTTCAACTTATATAAAATTGTCAATAGAGACCATAATAACGAGTGCGACAGAATAAATTGGTACTGCGATTGTTATGACAGAAATAACGACAGATGCTAGTCTAAACTAGAGATCCTCCCTCTAGAAATTAAAACTTTCGCCATTTCAGAGCTCAAATTAAATTTTTAAATTAGATGAACAAACAAGGAATACTCAGCCAAAATGAAACATTATTTTTTATTGATTAATAAAGAAAATTAATGGAGTAAAACCGTAGGTACTGAAATATACAAGCTTTTCAGTTCAAGTCTGTTCTTCTACATCGACCATTTGATTTTGAAGGAGTCCTGAGTCCGTCTATTCTGAGAAATCTCATCGAATAAATTACAATATTTGCCAAGTAACGGAAATATGAAAATGTAACGTAAATCGTTTCAGACAGCAAGTATCGCGCACTGGCAGATTACTCTCGATAGACCTTGTCGAAATTGATTGGAATTCTATCTATCACAGGTTTACTGAACCGTCTTAGAATAAGATGGTTTTTCCGACACCCTTTTGGCTTAAATTGCTATTTCTTTAGCCTTTTTATACCGGACCATAACAGCGGTACCTATTTCATACCTACAAGTAGAAGTGTACTATCAGTTAATTTAATCTGAAAGTACAGTTTATTTATTAAAAAGTTATTAGTCCGTCTCCTCCCGTCCGTAGTTATTAGCCGTGGCGTGTTATTTTCCGTAATAGATTCGTGTTCAAGTGGCCCGACTTGACATCAAGAGCGATGGTAGTGTAAGGACGTATTAAGAAAGTTGCCAATCCAGCTTGGGCCTCCGATCGCGTACTTCATAGAAGCACTTTTCTTGTGAATAATATCCATATACTTTGTATGATGGATTGGTAACATCAATGCCTAAATATTTTTTTGAATTTTGATTTGCTTGCTAATCTAAGGAATCCTTGCTACAATTTCAAAAGATGTTTGATGCGCACCTTTAGCAAAGGTAATGAATTTTAAACCAATGTTTTATAAATTTGTAATATTTTTGTCACGTCTCTAACTTTAAAATAACTCCAAACTTTACCTCTTACTCTAAGAAATTCATTTGTGTAAAGAAAAAGAAGTTAAAATCCTTTTTAACTTGAAATCCCCTTGGCGTACTAAAAGCCAAAATTATCCTTAAGAATGTGATTTCATATTTAATAACTACAATAACACGGCAATTAAAACAGGACAGTCCCCAACTTAAGCTCGGATTAAGTTGTTTTTCGATGTTCATTTTAATGAGGAGTCTATGTTGGACAATGTAAACATTAACGAGTCCCGTGTAAATACAAACTTTCCCGGAAGGAATAAGATACTTGATATTCTTTTCAATGCGCAAAACAAATTAAAACAGGAATGAGAAAGTAAATTGGGTTTAACTGAGAAAAATAAAAGAAATTAATTAAAATGTGTTTACTGCGTTGGGTAGTGTAAATATTGGGCGTTGTATATAGCTAGTAAAATATGTATAAAGTTGCGTTACATAAACATTGCCCCCAATTAAGAGTCGGCGTCATAAAGGGCCAGCGAGTTTCGCACGCGACTGTACTTGGTTATCATCCCAGATAGAAACTCGCCCACGAGCGGCGGGTCCGGATCGAAAGCGCAGTTTTATGGTTTTTACTGGCGTGTGAGGCCACATTGCGCGAGTGCCTGACAAGTAGAGTAGGACGGCACATGGGAATCAGATCCCATACACTCCTACTATGTTATACTACGATGTTTATCCTAGGTACCTAGTCAAACTCGATTTTCCATGTAATAAAATTGGTTTTAAAGCAAAATGAAAATATTTATGTATCTTGGCGGTTTTCAGTACTTATTTACATTCACAAACAATAAATCTTGAGTATGTTTAATTCATCGACCGCGACCTACGTTCTGTTTATGTTGCAAAGTAAATCATTTCACTCATTTATTTGTACAGCGTAACGTTCGTTGAAACTTTGTACACATAGAACATTCTATAAATACAATTTAAAGCAATTTGATTTAACGCTGCCTATGGCCGTTTAAACGCATTCTACTAATAATAAATGCTAGCTGCTGTAATGTTAAATACATACGTTGTTAATCACATTTTCATTTCATTACCTAATTCAGTTTTGTTTGTGTTTGTTTTTCGCACGAAATTACTAAATATATTGACGGTCGTTTCGACGCTGGCGTTCATATGAATACAAATAGGGTGCTGTCAGTTCACACATACACGATAGCTTAGCGATTAGATACCTATTTATTTTAATAAGTGTCTATTATATAGTGGCTAGCTAATGAAGTTAAGCATTTTCACTTAGCAATCTAGCCGGATCGAGCGGCATACAGACTCATGTTTATAAACTGGGATTTTAATCGAAAGTTTAGCAATTATAATATATTCTTTGACATAAATTAATCTATGTTTATATAAGTTAACCGTTACAAGAAGAATCAAATACTAAAAATAGATACCCAGATTGTTGACACAATAAACACTTGTCATTTGTAATGCTATCGTTATCGTATTGTTGGAATAGTTTTGAGAATAGTCTGTTAAAACTAATTATATTAGTGCTTTATCAATCTTTAAATATTTATTCGTTGTAAAACAATCTATGTAAATACTTTAAATTACCAAAAAAAATTGCAAAAGGAACCGTCAAAATCACATCGACACTTCATTCACAACAAACCTCCGTCACACGTAATAGAAAAAGACGATCAGACGCTGCGTAAGTAAATAAAATAGAGAAGCTGACGCGTAATGAGCGAGTCGCGCGGACAGGGAGGCGCGAGCGAGCGCGCCGAGCGCCGGGACTAGAATGCGGGGGCGCGAATCCACCACCAGCATCCAGCTTTTCCCTCTCCCCTCCCGCGCGCACCCTGCCCCGTACCCCCACGTCTGATAACCTGCTACTTCGGAAGTCACTAAACTCCGTCATGAATGTTACCCAGGCACCAACACCGACTTGTGAAAGAAAATGTGAATTTTATTGAAAAGGGGTCGCTGTTGCGCCACTAACCTCTCTTTGTGTGAAAATCGATGCTTTATCGCCTATTAGGTGTTACGAAATGAACTCGTGTCGCGGCCGAGAATGTCAGCGTTTGTCGGCACTAAAAGCTTTGTAGAAGTTAGGTTTATTATTGTAGTGATACTCACGAATGTAGGATTAGGGACGAAAGTCGACATCAATTTGAAATAAAAGCTTAGTATACAATGTGCAACTCGTATGGAATGTCTAAGCTTATCCTATTCCAAAAAGTCAAGTTTATTTATTTGAACACTGATTGTGATGCAACATAAAAAAAGGACTAAAATAAAACAAAACATGATCTGATACTACATAATGACTTCTTACGTCAGACAGCAGTGGCCACTTTTTCCCATATGTATAATTATGGCGCGCAATTCGCAAAGCTCGGTGCAAGCGCCGTTTAAATTGCATCAGTCAACTTTACCTGACAGATCCTTTCCAATGAACTTAATTACATCTGATGAAATATAAGCTATGTTTACACTCCTATCATTTACCTACTTCTTGGAATAACATGAGTATGGGCTTTGTTAAAGTTTTATATAACTCTATATCTACTTATTATAAGTTTTATTTGAGAAAACTAACCTATCAACTTTTAACTTGTTTCGTAAAACGTATTTGAATCATTTTCAATTACACAAACTATAATAAACAAATAATTTATTTTATCAATTGAATTATTAATTTACAAAAATCGGTACCTGAAATTATTTACATAAATTATCAAACTGAAATAAGCAAGAGCCTGCTACTAATTGCCCAATTCAATTCATTACAACTTTGAAAGATACTAATTAGCTACTCGAATTATAGAAAAATCAGAATTTACTCAGAACGTACCCAAGCCTTTGGGTATTCAATACTAATTTATAATATTTCGTACTTGGAAAAAATTACTCATAATAACAAGCACTAATCCGGTTAGGCTTGGTTCTTGAAATGCCCTACAAATTCCAATAATTTAATTAAAGTTTTTCAACTTTTAGTGAAAAACTTGATCTATGAATTAAGCAGTCACACAAAATCAAAGTAGGAACCTTCTTGTATTCGTTAAGTAGGTACACGAAGTCCAAAGCCGACAAGCTGGGTCATAATTTTGTGACCGCTATAGTTGCCTAAGTCTGTGACCACAAGGAAGAGTATAATAATACCAAATCATGGCTGTTAACTTTGCTTCGGACTTCACCAAGAAGCTTAGCAAAGTCAGCAGCGGAAGGGTCAACTTTGCACACCTAGCCATCTGTAGGTACGAAAAGCCGGCTTAAATACTATGGCAATGTCTTGCAAGTTAGAGCGATATTTACCTATGAATAATTTGGAGTGACGTTAGAGTTTGGTTACTAGAAAGGACGTTGCAAATAAACAGTTCACCGCTGCGAAGTTGTATGCTGTTCAGGTGCTATTTCGTACAAATTATAAATATTGTTCATGTCGTGATGTCTTAGCCTTGCATATTGAATGATTAAAGACAGTTACAAATAATGTTTTAAGTATGAATTTGGGTGGATGAAAGAGAGAAAAAGACCGAAAAAAGATGGACGGGGAGGGAAATTGGGACCAGGGCAGGAAGAACAAGAAGGCTTAACGCATTAGCCTTTGATATAGAAAGAAACGGCTTCATAATTTTGCTACTTAGACTTCTTACGTTACAAGATTCGTCTTTAGCTTTAGCTGACTTTAAGGAGCCCTCTTAAATGATGTCGTTATAATTTTCGCGTCATACATCATTATATTTACTTAAACTGTATAGCTTCCTTGTTGAAAGTAAAATAATATATTTACGGCATATGCAACGTTCCACAAAAAATGACTTTGATTAACGACCCCAACACAAATGAGCTAGAGTTTTGTATAGTAGCCGGCATATAACTTGGCAAGGATTTGGGACCTTTAATAAGTGTGAGCTCGCTCATAGTGCACAAAATTATACAAAAAAGTGATCCCTGTTATTGCTTGTGCATAATTCTATGGTTATTGACATCATTTATTGGCGATTAAGTATGCTTGAAAAAAATAGGACCTGTTTTCAACTCACGATTCTTGCCAAGTTACGTGCCGGGAACTATAAACGACTAAATATATTTATTGCATTGCTCTCGGACGAAGGGAAACATCGTTAGGCTACCCGCAAAAAGCCCGCAAAGGCGTGTATAAACAAAGATATGATAAAAATGGTTATCCCTAATACCTACTGGCCGTTTACCACGGATGGTTGACATTTACGACTATCTTGCGATACGTAAAATATGTTTGCGAATTTATTGAAATATCAACAATATTGATGGATGGATGGGCGAAGCGATTTTTGTTTGGATACGAAGGCGGCATGTGGTACCTACATTATTGCGATAAGTCTATTCTCTGTCAAAGGAATTTTCTTGGTACCCCAATGTTGTGATACCGAAGTGTTTGAGTCCACATTCTCCATAGTACAAAGCTTTTGTAGTAGCAGTGATGCAATTTACTTAATATGCATATCATCTTAGGTATATTGTGCACCTACGAACATCGCCTCTGTGCTCTGTGTCCTAGGTAGGAGCCAGCTTTTATCCGATAAACTGAAATATCTATGAAAATAAAGAAAAAAAACTTACATGCTTAGAACTTAAAACCAGGCGGAAACTATAGGAAAACATTGGGTTCATAATTTGATACGTTTTAAAATAAATCTTTACAACTTAGCACTTGAGAGACAAAAAAGCAGCAAAAAAACCTATTCCACTCGCAAAACTTAAGTTAGAAAACAATATGGCACCAACATTTCCAATTCGCTTTTTTGTTGGGCCTCCTACTTTTTCGAGTTACTTAAGAAAACTTATTTTCACACATCCATTTATCAAAACTGATGGACCGAAACACCAATAACGGTACATTAATTTCACGTGATATACGCCAAAATAATTGCATTAAAAACACTCAAAGCAAAGGATATTTTTATGTGGATTATAATTTGTAATAAATATTCATATGCTTTTAACTTCGCGAAGCCTTTCACGAACGTATGATTACCAGCCTACATATAAGTTAAAAGCCGGGTAGGGAATTAATAATATTATGATGCGTCGAATATGATTGCAACTTGGTAACGTATCAAAGTCATTTAAAATTGTGGTAGGTTAACAGCTAATCGCTAGTGAGTGGATATTTCCACCAATGTATAGTTATCGGCACGGATAATGATCTCTCGGCGGAAGAGTGGGGATCGCTTTGCGCACTGTACACTTAAGGCAATAAACCAATAAATCACTTCTGCGCAGGTGAAGGTCAGGGCTCGATATCCTTGCCGATGATTATAGGTATATCTATGTTAAGGATCCGGAAAATTAGTAATGAGTTACTTTGTTGTCTGGCTTTCTATTTATGTGTAGAATGGATAGAATGGAATATATTCGCTTGAAATTACTTGAAATACTTACAAATCCAAGGGATTTATTTAAAAATTGTGACAAAATTAACCGCGGGTCTATGTCTAGCCTAAGTCAATTGGAAAACCAATTAAGTCTTTTTGACCCACGATTTAAAGAAGGTGGCAGTGGATGGAGCGGGCTGCCCTTGACGGGGATGGTTGGCGTTCATTGATGATGATGATGAATTTAGACTTTGCTGGTTTAGGGATAGTCGACGTTTAATAAAGTTGATTAAGAAAGTTGATAGTAGTCGCTTTCGTTTTGTTTTCAAAAGTTTTCGAAGATTCATATTGGTATATTTACTTTACACTTTTGCTAGCTTCAACACATTTTTCACTATTGTTAGCTTGATAAGTATGTCTATTGAACCATAGTTTTTGTACTACGTTCTTAGAATCTATATGAATCAATGAGCTAAAGTCCATTTGTAACAACAGACAAAAGTTATTATGTAAATGATAATAAAATAAGTCGTCATAGTTGTCTATAAATATAAACATCAGGATGAACAGCTGTCTGTGTTCTACTGCGTCTAAATAATAACCGGTATCTTATCGATGTGGGCGGAAAATTGCATCAGGGAAATAGCTACCGAATGATATCCCAGAGTTATTACGTTTTACGCATTCGCAAAAGAATTTTGTTTTAGAATTTGCCAATACATATTTTTATTATATTTTAAAATATCTCCTACATTTTTTGTTGTACATGCCTACGTCGAACTGTATTAGAAATGAAAATTTAATAAAGCTACTTTTTAACTTTGAACCGAATAACATCTTAGAATGCGTACTTATCTTAAAATTCAAGAAGCCATTTTCTATGGAATTCCTTATGAATACAGTAATACTGAAAAAAAAGCTTTAAAAATTTCAACGTGATTTTCCTGTTAGTCCTCGAAAGTTATTTTCGGATATAGCCGGGGATTTGTCAAGTACAAACACAGTGAAATGTTTAGTTAGTAATTTCGACACAAATCTCGTATTATTGTGGCGCAAATTTGGTGTTTACACCGATCAAACTGAGGGGTAGGTGTCAGCCGCATACGTGTAGCGTTACTACAGAGCAATGAGGCTCGACGACATGACACTTGACTGACTCGCTCGTTAATTTGTAACAGAAATCCTATATTCAGCCGTAAGCGAACATAAACTTTGAACCACAATTCAAGAAGCACGCAAGTCGAAATTGCGACGCACAATTCCTAAACTGGGCTCCGTTATTTCTCACAGTTTACGTTTGAGATAAAAACGTCTAGTATGACAGTAACGCAGATTTATTCTAACTAGACGTGACAGACGAAATGATATAACGGGAACTACGTCTTCTGCATTTTTTGTTCCCTCTTTTTGTGTAATTTTTCCAAAGCTCGCTAAGAACGTTTACGCAAATAAATCTTCAGTGTAATTTTTACTAAATGGACCTCTGTAATTTAAGGTGGAAATGTTAATTTTCCTGCATGCCATATAAACTAAGTAACTGGTAAAAATATTACCATACCACGTAGAATTATACCCACCGTGTTAAAGTAGAGAAAATATTATAATGCTCGTGATGGAGCTCTATCATCATAACCATTTCATTTGGCGTCGGCACATCTTATCTTCTTCCATACTTCTTTTATCTGGCGTTACTTCACAAGAAAAAATCTTTGACGAAGCCAACAATTGTTTTGTAAGCAAGATTTTTCCTAACCCTAGCAATTTTAATTCCTAGTTTCTAACACTCAGCGTAAAATAATCTCACACATTTTCTGCCCACGAAGGACATCAAATTGGTATGATTCTCCGCGGAGATATAAAATCGATGGCGGGCTGTCATCTACACATGAATCATTAATGAATGCGCTCAATAGGCGACGCGTCCGGCCCGTCACATCCAGCAATTCGCTGATATTTTAGGGACAGCCTCCGTCGGCAGCGACGCCCGCTCCCCAAAGATTTGCACAGACCTCCAAATAGAAGATTGCGAACTATTGAAGCTCCCCCAACCCCACCTTCTTACAGCAACGCCGCCTTTTATTCCTTGTGAAATATATACGTAATGCGTTAAAAGTTCAAACCTTAAACGGGACATAAAACCTTAATTTTATTGTTGGCATCGTGGTGGATAAAAGTTTTAAGTGATCGCATCGTTTGTTTACATCCACTTCGGAACTACTTGAGAACTTTAGTTTCTGATTACTATTTTACTGTAGAAAAGAAGTGCTTGTTTTATTTACACTATAATTATTTAGAATCTCTAATTCGACCTAATTATTAATTTTTCGGTTAAATATTTATTGTGATACCTAGTTCTATCTAACAAGGTCATTCACAGCCGTGTCGTCCTCATTTCCGAATTTAATAAAAGTCTATCGAAAGCGTTACCCAGTCGAACGTTTGGCGTTTAATAAAGATTTTCTAATAGTGCAATAACAGTAACAGTTTAATGCACTAATAGCGACAATATCTGCCGATAGCGACCCTCCGGATACGCACGACCCACTTACAGCGTACCTATCTATATCTGTGTCTATCAAATGCGCAGATACGACACTCGTTCTACGAGCCTGCCAGTGGACAGCTGACCGACTTTAATAATAAATAATAATACTATTTAAACATGTTACGTAGTAGCCGGAGAAATCAGATAGGTTTTTAATGTTAAACGACATACTTATACGAAAAACTTCTTTGTCAAGAATGTTCTAGTAATGTAGAGTGTAGATAACGTATGCGATGCGATACGTACATATTGAATGTCTTATCATAAAACGTAGTAATCCCTAAGATACGTCATTAAGTGAAATGTAAACAAAAACATTATTTCTTTGAACCTCTATTAAACCATTCCCTGAGGCGACGCATCAAAATGGTTTTCTTTCACACATAAAAAGTTGCAGTACAAGTTCGTGAGGTCTCTGGACAGTTGGTGAATGTCCCGTCTTTACGAAAGTTTGTTTGTCACCGTTAAGTGCTAATGAAAAGAGATGTGCAGTTAATGAAAACAAAAAAATGTATATGGTTATAGAAGTATTTAGGACGAGGAGCTTTGTTGGCTTTACGCTTCATTGGATTGTCATCGGTCATTGTAAGATGCAATTTTATTAAGATAAATTAATAGGTAGATACGGATAACAACAAAGATCTTTTAATCAATTTATTATTCAGGTATTATGTAATTATTACATGCATAAGTAAGTGACATATTAATGACTTTTCAAAGTAGTTCTTGATTGAACCAGTCTACCAGAAAGACCATGTGTTTTTGACAAGTCCCACTAGTCAATAAATATTTAGCAACGCGCTCCCCAATGGAAATGAGTTCGTAAAACTCGTGTCACCACGGAAATATTGTTTGTTTGTTGACGTGATACCGAGCCGAGGAAGTTGACAAACGTGATGAAAAAAATATTGGAAAAGTTTGGTACGCGAGCTCTTTAAACGAAGCCTATGATGTTCCAAGAGATTTAGGTGATGTTACGAAAACAGACTCGGAAGCCTTTGAAGTGCATTATTAAGAAGCTACGTTATTTACACGCTTATTTTTGTGTGTTCTTTATATTAGTAGGAAAGTGTTCAAAATAACTTCATACCACTTTCACACCTCGTAGGCATATTTTTTTGATCGTTGGATGCCGGAAATTACCATTCAGATGCATAACTTTGACTGTTACAAGACACAATACTAAACTGCACGTTTATATGCATTAGTCATAGACCATAGACAGCAGTGTACTCCTAATATCGTTGGATTAGCCCACGATAAACTACAACGGATGACAAACACTGTTGCTGTTGCAAATATTCCGTCATTGTTATCACAACACTCGGTTATGTAAATCTTTTGTTTTCAATGTAGGCATTAATGTTCACTGGCTCTTCCTTTTTTTTGATAACGCAATCCGGAATCGTGCACATGATGACTCAGTCATTATGTTCTGTGCCTCTTAATGTCAAAAGAATTCCCAATTAATCAAAACAAAACTATAACTTGTACGGAAACCATATCAACATTAAACGCAAACAAACTCTGCAAGACTTGTTCTCATGTAAAAGACGTGTACGTTTACAAAACGCCAACTTCGCTTGTAAAAACCTCAAAATAGTGTTCTCGTCGTGAATTAGCCTTGTTAGCAAGATTTTTTAAGAGTTCCCAACAAGCCCGCCAGGTTATATCGGACAAAAGAAGGTTTACTTAGTGCTTCATAATGGTGCTCATGGACGGGCCACTGAAAGAAAATTAATTTATACGTTGGCCCGCTTAGAAGAAAAATTACAAAAGGTAATTAAACAAGACGTCCTTCTTCATTAGCCGAGCTTGGACGCCTTTTGTTGGCTGAAATGAATTTATTTGTCTCCCCCTGTATTAGGTGTTTACTCATTTTAATAATGACAAACAGTTGAAAGGGATATTTGGCCTCTTAGTCTGAAACATCACTTTCGGTTGGAGACAAAGTAACTCGTCTTGCGAAGAACATTTCTATCGCACTGTCTGAGTAGGTCGTGCCATCTTATTGATGTCCAATCTCTTATAGTAAGCGTTCGATTCACACCCGTACCAAGCACTGCCATTTATTATTACAATAAGATAAAAATAATGTAATAATATTTAATGAATAATTTATTGGCAACTGCGATAACTAATATTATTGAATGATCTTATTTGCAACGAGACCGAACGACGAAATAAACAGTAATATTGATTTATGAAAACTATTAACTTTTAATTACATGCACAATGCTACCATTACGGGGGATTTATGTACGTAACTTGCATTACAGAATGTTTTTTCGATAAAAATATACCACGTTGCCTAGCAATAACACGGTGAAATATGGGATTCATGACTTTCCTTATCTTATTTTAGAAAACAAAGTTTCACAAGGAATAATAAATCAAGACAATGGCCCATTGATAAATTAATATTCCATGTACTTTCTTGTCAGTTGAAGTGTCAACATACTCATATTGATTCGTTTGCCTCTTATTATATAAACCGGTCAAGTGTGTGTCGGACAGCATAAATCGAATTATAACCGCCCACAACGCCTAGCAGACCAGATTCTAAACTCCACTGAAATTGGATAATAATCGGATTTGATTTGCTAAAATTTGAATTAGCTTGGTCTAATTTAATCGAGCTCTTATCTAATTTAGTTGAATGTCTATTTCCTTCAGAAACGAAAAACAAATGAGGTCATACGTAATTAGGTATACATTTGGCTACAAAATAGAAACTGTAATTACCAACCCACATACTAAATCTGAATATAAACATGCTTCAAACCGTACATAATTTTAAAAGTTCTAGCAAGAGAAAAGTAACTAAGTTTGTCTTTTGCGTTATACCTACTGTTTCATTTGGCGATGTCACAGGGCGAACGTTTGGCACAGCTCAAGCTTCGGCCACAGTAACGCTTTTGTTCGCGCATGTACCAAATGCCGCGAACAACAGACATGTGAACAAGATCCTTCAGTGTACAGTTGTGGTACAGTCGGTAATATAAATGCGAAGTTGTCGTCTTAAAAGACCCATTTAGGGAAGACGTGTGGAGTGTAGTGTTACATAGTGACGGGTCGCTAAGCATTGCGCTTAGCACACAATAGTAAGTATATAGCAACATTTTTCCTTCAGTCAACTGAAGTTCAGAAGATAAATTGTGTAGCTAGAGTCTGTAAGCGAGCTTTTAACGATTGTGTGTTTTTTTAATCTTGTCTGGGATGATGAAACTTGTAGAAGAATTTTTAATTTTTAATTAAGCTGTATTTTTTTTAATGTAATTCATAAAAATCATTCATAAGTAATGAAAATACATTAAGAAAATATCCAAACTAATATATTTTTTTATATCCATTAAATATAGGTACAACGAATCCTGCATCAACCCATATATTTTATAAAACCTTTATACACGCTTGAATTAGTTCATTCCAGTTGGTTCAACTTCATTCATCAGCCTACCATAATAATAAATTGTTCAGTAAATTAAGTAATTAAAGAAAATTGCGTTCAACCCCCATCTGCTGCAGAAAAAATACGTCATCTCTTCTCAAAGCAAATAGAATGTTATTCAAACGCTTAGAAGTAATTTCAGTTATAATTAAAGTTCTAATAAGCCATTACATAGAATGTGTCATATTATGTTTAAACTAAACTTAAAACTTATTAAAAACTTAAACCTTGCCACAAAAACTAAAACATCTGTTTTACACTTGTCTAAAAAAATTGTGGCTGCAAAATGAACCATATGTCAACGTCATAATCTGACATTTTTTTAGACAAGTCTTAAACTGATGTTTAAAGTTTTTGTGGTAAGACGGTTACTGTTTTCACCTGAGCGACAAAAATAAACTCATTGTTCTAGATATTTATTACATATAGGTGTAGACACGTCGATAATAAAACTCTAGCTTTATATATCAAGCAATAGTTAGATAAGGCACTAATCTTTACGAGCACTTTTTTCATGTGTTTTTAAGTTTAGACACTGATATTATTAGGAACGTAGGTACCTACCTAGTCGGGCACGCCACCATCGTGGCGGTAAGTCCCCTCTTTGAGGAGTGGCTCGGGAGGAGTCACGGCGCCCTCACGTACCGCATGACGCAGGTCCTCACCGGACACGGTTGTTTCGGGAGGTACCTGCACCGTATCGGTCGTGAGGAGGCGCCCGGGTGTCACCATTGTGCGGACAGCCCCGAGGACACGGCGGACCACACAGTCCAGGTGTGCCCCGCATGGGAGGGGCACCGCCGGGTTCTCGTCGAGGCTTTGGGCGGCGGCGACCTCTCGCGTCCGGCCTTGGTTCAGGCCATGGTCCGGGGCGAGAGGGAATGGGATGCCGTCGCCTCCTTCTGCGAAGCGGTCATGCTCGAGAAGGAGGAGGCGGAACGCCAGAGGGTTCGCACCTCTCATCCCGGCCGCCGCGCTGGACCAGGTAGACACCATGGGCGCCGGGTGTCGCGAGATGACTCCCGGCCACCGTAGGCGTGGGTCTGTGGGCGGTGAGTTCGGGTGGCTCATCGTCCCTCTGTCTTTCTAGACGACAGACCCGTGTCGACGGCGCGCGTTGTTCCACGCGCTCCTCAAAGAGATGTCAGCAACCCCAGCGGGGCCCAGCAGGGCCAAGGCCTGCCGGGGCTGCGGGTTGTTCGAAAGAGATACCGCGGCCCTGGTACATAAAAGGCCTATGACGGAACACGACGATTTTAGTCAGTAAGAGTCTGACACTCCCTCACCGCTGCTAACCCACAGCGGGAGGGGTCATTTGATGATTTTACGTCGCTAAAAAAAAAAAAAAAAAAAAAAAGGTACCTACCTAGTCTTGAAGTAAGGTCGAATGACATAGCAGTTTCAGCCAGTACTACAAATGTAATTACGTAGTTTTCCCAGCACTTATTTATATAGACTACACACAAATAAAATAAAACGCTTGAATCAAACCACTGGCCAGCTCTTAAAGCAATCCATGTAACTTTCTATTTTGTTTTTCGTTAAAAGCATTTATCGAATTCTGAAAAAGAAACGCTGCTTTATTTTCAGAAATTTCAAGTAAAATACACTTTCATATTTAGAATTTCTAAAGGCTAAATAGGTACAGTTATTAAGGTGAGCTTAAAACAATAATGAACTTTTAACGTTCACTTACTCTAGCAATTAATTTGAACACATTAAAACTCGATAATACTAAGTACCTGTCTAACCAAGGTGTTTTTGTAATTGATTACCTGAAATCATCTCATTATTCTCTCATAGTTCTTAAGGCTCAATATTTTTATAACGTTCAATTCTACATACACTGTGGATTTTAGAGAGTTGCCATAAACCTATTGAGTGTTCTCAGAAGCCCTGTGTCGTCAATTTTCCTAGTTTCCACTAAGACTTTCTTGGAATCGAAAGGAGTTTTCTATGATTTTTAATGTAGGTTACTTCGTATTTCATGATAGAATTTACTGCAGCTTCTTCTTTGTTAATGTGTTTTAAAATAGTAGGTAGGTAGAACTAGCCCGTACTTTCGCGTCTTTCTCAAACCGGCGAAGTTAAAGAATTCAGCTCCCTGCATTCCTCCTTTCGTTGCAGTAAATTTTTACATACTGCTGTTCCTTTGCGACGTAGAAACTCTATTCAACTAAACTTTTTTTTGTTTTACAGCATGGGCATTATGATTTGGTAATTCAATAATTAGTTTAACTAAACAGCTTTTGGTTGAATATCTTCAAATGCAATATTATCAAGATGTTATAATCCGACCTAACTAATTAATTTGTGTTAAGCAATAAACTAAGAGTCACTTAAGATACATGTGCCAGATAATGGTCGTTAATGTATAATGCTAGTCAGATGGCATTGCCACTTCAACACTACAGCACCAGTTCACTACACCCATAGACACTCACACCTACGCAAATAAAACATCTAGGCTCCAATAAGCAATTTCATGCCACAGAAACCCTACTATAATAAAGCCACATAAATTCTTATATTTATAATAATGGATAAACACAAGTATAATGAAAACAAAGACAAGAAAAGTTTCATTAGCGCGGCGAGGACAACGTGGATAAATATGAAATAAACGCTCATAGAGCTGGATTAGGGAGGGCGCGGGACGCGGGATCCCGGAATGGGGGATTAGACAGGGGACACCATCAGATTGTCCGGATACATCGTTGACGCCCAGTTGCGGGGAAATGTTGCCAGTCAGCTGCATTACGGATGACTAATGATTTACTGTTATTATGACAGATATTTATATTTTGGACTATTTGGATTAAATTGATGTATATACTCTACATAAAACAAACTGAATAAAAATAATTAATCTGGAATTCAATTTTAATAAATTGTAGGTACTTTATATGTCTGACAATAAAATGTTATAATTATTTATTGCCACTGTAAACGGTAACAATTATTTATAAGTATCGCTCATTATTTTGTTTATAAAGGGTCGAAAATATAAAATAAACAGTTAAAAATCTTATTATGTTTTCCTGGACACCATTATATCTAATACTTAATAAAGCAGAAGTCAGAGAAGGGGTGTGAGAAACTCTTTGACTTTAAGTCCCCTTGCTCTAGTCACGTGTAAATGACGCGGTCAAGCATGCACGGTATCCCTTATTTACAATATTATGACACTTTGTCCAACATTTGAACTGTCTGCCCTGAGCATAATATGACGCCATCTTGGTGTTTATAATTAAGTTACGTTATTTATGTTGGAGATAATTTATTTTGGCATGTAATTATACACTAGATACGCAGCGTGTAGTTGGCGGCGCGATACACAAGTCGAGAGGTAAAGTAAACGTAATTACTTGATGCTTAATAACTATGCACGTAAAATAATATTTCACGCCGGCTTTTAATAAGGCTTGTAATGTAAAGCGCCTCGCACGTTTATTGTCAACTCTATTCGTCGGCTTTCAATAAAACTGACAAACGTTAGCGCGTTTGTTTATCAAAACCATGTTGTAATAACGACAACAATTTATTAAAGTGTAAAGACTAGCTACAAAGAGATACCTTTCTGAGAATAAAAACGTCGGAACTAATTCCCGGATCGGAGTAAAATTGGCCTCTAAACAGGTCCAATTTCACAGCGACGACGCTAATCTCACCCGAGCAGCGACTTTCATTAGCATTTTGTGTAATTTCATCAGTGGATCTCCGTGTGCCGGGGCGCAGCACCCAGTCGAGAGCTGTCCCCGCTTCATTTGTCTCCAATCCCGTTCGTAACTAGCCAACTCTAAATTCTTTGCCAGATGTTTTATGCTAATTGGATTGAATCTGCTCGATGATACTGGCTCTTGTGTGGCATCTATTATGCGTTGCATTCATATGGAATGCACAGGATTTTCTGAATTTCATGCTAGATGGTTACGAACATTTGGTTGGCAAACTGCTTTTTCAATTTTAACAATCTTTAGTTAAGCCTTTGCTACCTAACATTATTAATGGTATGTCGATGAAAAGATCCATACGAATACAAATAATGGTAAACATTATTTCAATTTTTAAATTAAAGTATTAGGGAAATGTTCCCTACCTTTCGGTACATAACATTTATTGTCCCTGTCTTGAATATTGCCTTGAAAGCAATGAAAGAAACCCATTTCAAAGTCAGTTGGTCGACACTTTCGGGCCTAACGCGAGTTGTTGTTTGATACACCTAATGAGAAAATAATAAAATTCGTTTTATAAATTACGAGGCATGTACTCGTAGCTCAAAACTTCTCAGCGATGGGCAAGGGCTGTTGTTTGCGCACATAGTTGATTTCCAATTAGGATCTAAAAACTTATCGCGTATTTCATGTAACTGAGATCATTTACAAAATGTCGCGGTCGCTACTGTTCCAAACTTTTACCAATTAATGAATTCAAAACAATAAAGAGAATCGAATAAAAAGTTGTTATTTATTTGGGAAAATTTGCGGCAGTTGTCAGGAAATGGCCGTCAATTTATGAAAACGACAGTTTGGTGATGATTTGATTTCTTCAGTAAATAAAAGTTGGAAGCACCGCTCAAATTAAGGCAATTAGGCTTTGGAAGTTATTCGGTCTTTGAAATACTACTGACCTACTGATTACATGACATGCATAACTACCTAAAAAGGTTAGATGTGGGGTATAGAGATTCGCAGTCTCTACTTACCTACCTACTCCGATATTCTAGGAACCTATACTTAACTAAACACAAGGTGCTCACAGCTTGCCCAGAATGAAAGCTTTATGCGAGTTCCTGACAGGCAGTTTCGAGCGGAGGCAGGCCGGCATTGAATAGTCATCTGAAGCAATTTGGCTTCCAAAAGTCTCCCGTGGGCCCCTGTATGGCCGACCCTCGAATCCAACGACGGGCAAAGTGGAGTGCGCTTTTACATGACGTCAGTTATTAGGATTTACAAATTGTGCCCTCACGTACCATTAGGAATTGTGAAAAACGGCTTATTTATATGAAATTATGTAGGGCATAATGATCATAATAAGGTTACATAAGTGGCCCATTGCGTTGCTTAAGGAAAAGTAGATTAGGTATATAGCTACTCTAGTATTAATGAAAACATACCATTTTATGTAGGTTTCAAGCTAAAATACGTGTTATATAAAAGGCAATCACCAATCGTGATTGGGGTTTTCTTTCAGTGCTATGTAAAAGTACTATTGAATTTTCTTTCGCCAGAATTTCGATGGAAATACAAAAGGATTTTTGGTTAGGTTTCCTTTGTCTGTACGCAAAGAATCCAATAAAGAGACACGCTGTTATTTTCAAGCATATCGAGTATACACAACACAAGTTACCATGTAACTGTACGTGATATCCTTATGCTGCTCTAAAATGTAAAAGTAGGTACCTGCTTAAATAAATCCGCATTTCCAATAGTGTACACTAAAAACTGAAAACAAAGTTGCAAGCAAGTTTGCAGCATTTAGGAGCTAAAGCCTGGCCACTAAACGTGTAGTTATGGTCAGCTTGGGAAGCAAATGAACACAGATATACAGCAGTTTTTGGTTGGACCGTTAAAAAAACGCCGTTAAGTTCCAGGCAATTTTAGCCCAGTTCCGCTCAAAGCTTTACACTTCCAATTTGAGAGCCTTTTGTTTATTTTATTGAGTGTTGTTTTTTCAGTAAGCACTGGGTTGAATTCATGTTCGCCAGTTACGTCCGAAAGTTTTATGGCATATATTTCTGGCAGTATTTGTATTTGAGCGTCGTCTGTCTGTCAGTGCAAATAACGAGGAAGGTATGTTGCAATAAATGTTTGTGTTTAATAGTGTTCCACTGCAGAACTTACAGACGTTTTCGCCAGTACAGTTATTTAACTCTTACATTTATAGGATGTAGTATATGTGTCGTTAAAAAGGCAATTACAAACGGGAGTCGTCATGATATATAAATACTAGCTATGATCATATAGGTACGTGATTAAAAAATAGGCAATTCACCGATATTGACTAATTAATCGGATTAACTTTGGTGAATAAATAAATGATAGGTACTGAATACTCAACTATCATTACGATTATGCCAATGATACTCGTAATATTATTATAATTTCGAAATTTCAGCTAAAAACAGCTTCGCTCAGAATTAATATAATTGGCGTTCGCCATTATTATTAAATCCAATGGGTGTATTTGCATATGCTCTTACAATGCGATAGCACGTACCTACCTACCTACTTCATTGTTGATTGTGTTACACAAAGCTGATGTGCTAGTTCTAAAAGTTCATCCTAATCTAGTACGTTACTCCGTACACCGCGTGGCCGAAATATCACTTCGCAACTTTAATACTGCGCACGGTGGGCAAATTATAAAACAGGGCATTAATTATAAAGTTTGAGACACGAAGTTTGCTCTGCAGTGTAATGTTGTCTTGTTAACGTGCCGGTGCATAAATACGAACGTTAACACCGGCCATTAACGCTTTGCGAACCCCCCTTATTTTTATTACCAACAAGCAATAAGAAGAAACTGCATATTTAAAATTAATGTAGACTGCTCCGCAAGGTGATTGCTGTTCTCCGAAAAGAGGTTTTGGTTTCATTAGGATTTATTGAAATGGTTTATTTAAATTAAAAAAGTTAGAAACAAACTTTGAAACGAAGTTTTATATTCTGTGACAAGTAACCACCTAGCAACACAATGATATCCAATTTGCTCAGAGAAAAATGCTGCAAAACTTTCTCACTTTTAAATACCTTCCAGTTTTCTTCGTTGCGGTTTTGAAATCGCCAGCGCTACTGTCGTGACAGTTTGATAGCCCGACGTCTACTGTCGTCATAGAAACCCGACGCTGCCGGTGTATTTCCCAACTTATTCAGTTTTATTTCATTTTCGGATCGACTAAGTTTCCACGTAGACGTCAGAAAATATTACCTACGCAAACTAAATTCGAAAGACTCTTATATTTTCATGCAGTAGTTGTAGTGACTTAGTTGTTTAATCAAGTCTTGAATGGTTTCGTTTTGTTTTCGAAAAACGTTCAGTGCCTATTATAGGGCCTGTTGTTCGCCGTTGCCCTTGTTTACTTTGATTGAAGTCTAATTGTTTACCGACTCGGCTCATCGGTTTCTACGTCAAAACAATTTGGACTTTAATCAAAATTTACTGTTCAATTATTTTTCCGTAAATTATTTTTTCATAATATTCAATAATTTTGAGTAAATCTGGTAGACTCGATGAGGCCATTTCTTTCATTTAGGAAGGTCAACGATAAATGTATTTTGTTCTCAGTAGCTTAAGTTTACGCGCGCCCATAAAAGCGCCATAAAGCGTATATTGCAGCGACAAATAGAGCGTAATACGTGGTTTTTATTATCACATCACGCGACAAATCTAAG
Source organism: Helicoverpa assulta (assembly GCA_963856015.1). Lineage (NCBI taxonomy): Eukaryota > Metazoa > Arthropoda > Insecta > Lepidoptera > Noctuidae > Helicoverpa > Helicoverpa assulta. Next base: position 10,281,320 of record CAWLCW010000014.1, on the reverse strand, counting down.
CTCTATTGTCTAGTACAATGCGTTCGTAGGTTCGACGATAAACCACGGACTTAGGAAATAAATAGCAGACAGCCTTCGTCGGTGTAAGCACGGGCCATTTGAGAAATTTATTGTGTGCACTTAACCACAAATAAATTGGCTAGTACCACGTGAAATGCGCTGTTTGGGTCCGTTTCTTGGTGTGCAATGCTTCTTTGTTGCCGTTTATAGTTAACAAGCGACCCTTTATAACGTGCAGTTATGACGTATATTGTGGAAAAATAATGTTGTTTTGGGAAAAGAGGGATACTTTATAAATTTTTGCTTTAAAGTACCTCCCCTAATTTCATTGCGACATCCCAACATATTGCAGTTATATTTCCAAAATATACTGGCAAAGTGATGTTTTATACCAAAGACAAACACTGCTTGAGCCATCGGGCAAAACATGATTCATGTTATATTAACTAATGAAATAATTGGGCAGTACCTAATAACAATAGCTAAGGCGCTAAGCATACGTGCTAGCACTTATGCACTATTGATTGGCAGGCAGTAGTTAGAAGCAATTATGTTATTGTTGTCGGCACATAGCCTGAAGTGCCAACTAAACCGTGCATAATCAAGGCTAGGAATGGTCGGAATTAATCAAAGGTGAGGCGTAATGACAATAACATGATTCATGATGTTGGACCAGCTGTATCTAAGCACTTAGATGGAATGCCCGAGATCATAATCGTACATCATCTGATAATTAACTGAGTTTAGGAGACAGTCAAACACACCCTGGGTGTGTTTGACTGTCAAACACACCCTGGGTGTGTTTGACTGTCTCGAAATGTCCTAATCTCCAACAACTAATATAGGTAGAAAATGTTTTTAAATTATACGAATCAATAACCTACATTTTTATAATCCACTAGCTTTCGCCCGCGGTTTCACCCGCGTCCCGTAGCCGGATAGTGACAAAAACCTTCTCCGGGGTCTAAGTTACCTCCCCTCTAATTTTCAGCCAAATCGGTCAAGCCGTTTTCATGTTATGTCGTGACAACGGAAAGCGGGTTTCATTTTTATATATATAGATATATTATCCCCAGTAATAAGAAGTCTGGAAGTGGTAAATTAATTATTTGTAACCTTATCGTTATTAATTCAGTCGTATTTTAAATACAGTGGAGAAATCAAAATGAAAACCAGCAGCCAATTTCAGCATGTGATTATTAATGTATTAAATAATTCCCAAGTTTGGATAACCTGACCTCAAAATTTGTATGCTCACTGCGGAAAATTAGAATTTCAGACATCCTACACTTTATTCAAACAACCGAAATTATATTAAAATTTAAGTTGAGAATATTATTCTATTAACCTAGAAATTTTAGTTGAAATTGCTATAATTTCCCGCTTTTCAAAGGTAGCTGAACAAACTCCGGGCATGCTTTTAGCCTGTATTTTAATTTTGTCTACGTTTTCTAGTTTTCGCCTCAAGTAGGTACATAGAAACAGTCTTACAACACACCTAAATATTCATATCGTCCCTTTCGGAAATCGGTACCTACGTATTTCAATCAATCAGCAGTAAACGTGGTTTAGTCAGATTTCTGTTTTTATTTTAGGTACGCCGTAAATGAATAGGTACCTATGTCATAAAACGTTTCAGTATTTCATATTATTAACACTGATTGCTTCCTTGTGAGCATCAAGTAGTCAAGTATCCTAAATGTGCTCTTATGTAGAATCTATAGAAACAAGTTCCTTCGCACTTACCCGTATTAGTTATTTAGGATAGAAACTTGAAACGTCGGGGACATACCTACATACCGTCTTTCAAGAACTTTGTACATTAATTAATTGATTAACACTTCATGTCACTCGAACTCAATGGATACGACGAAATTAAATTAATGTAGAAACGTGGAACTAAATTAGATTTCAGTTTAAGGTATTAAAGTATTTCAGACAAGCACAGAGTAATGGGTGAAGCTTCCTGTTTAAGTATTTTAATCTTGATCTTTTTTATTTAGTACCTACATCCGTATGAAGATACGATTCTAGTTTTTCTAACTCGCAGATGTAGAAATATTTTCAGCGAACAGGATTTTCTCTCATGTGTGACCAAAGTAAAATTGCAAACAAAGCTTAGAACATATCCGATTCCCAAAATTTGGATTGCGTTACCGTGTATAAAATCGGAAGGTCTAACTGGATTTGTTATGACAGTTCTTTGTTTCCAGAACACTGCGAATTTCAGCAAAAATATTAAGTTCCAACGACTAACCCGTGGGGAAGGAACGAGTTGATTTTCAAAACGTAAAAATGTTTCGAGCGCGGCGTGCAGAAACAATTGCCTTTTTCACTGTACAAACTTTAGGCTGTTGGGAATAAGGCGGGAATAATCCTCAGTATAGTCGCGGCTACTTCTTATGTTACAAACTTTATTACGATAGCAGCAACACCTTCATGCTTACTGCCGTACTAAGGATAGGTAAACATACAAAATGTGCGAATGCTGTTGCCTAGTCCGGGATAGACCTTGCTTATTGGTTACTACTTAGGTACAATTTAATTTATTTAATCAAAAGTTTTCGGCAGAACAGGGAACGGTATAAACAATACGATACCTACTGCTTGCTAAATGAACAGTTCATTAACAATTTCAAACTTATCAAGTCTGAAAATTAGCAATTCAATTTTCATTAAAACAATATCTGCTTAACAAGCAACATAAAAAAGGGTATTTTAAAATTGCGTTCTAAACAAACAGATTGGGTGGGGAGCCATATGAAACATAAAACTCCACCGCTTTAACCGAAGGATAAGGCAAATTGAGTTTTGTTTCGGCTTAACCGAATCAATCAATAAATTCACCCCAAAAATTGTCAGCGCACTCCACGATCTGATCAACACGCGACCAATGTATTTTATGAAGACAACAGCGAACCGATATGTAATTTTCCAATATAAAGGACATGAAACATGAATCTGATAAACCTATGATCATCTTACTAGAACCTATTTATAGCAGGGCATACTTAACTTCGGCAAAACAATTTCATGGGAACCAAAATAAGAATAAGTATATTCATTTTAGTTTAACTGAGGTTGCTAATAACAATGGAGCAATAAGTAGAAATGTATGTCTAAAAGGCATACATATTCGTTATTCCTGCTGCTGAAATACAATAGTACCTATCTTCATCAATACTGACCGGTACTCCAAAGCTGTGCGGAAGAACTTCAACTTCAGTAAACATAAAACAACACGTCATACGGTTTTACTCGTGGAATTTCAAAATTCATGTATCCGTAGGTATTGCCCGAGAACCGTGGCTTCCCGCAGACATTTATACCAAGCCATAATTTAAACGAATGAGTAAAATTACAATTTCGGTTGTTCATATACTGTTTATTAAAAACATTTACCAACATTTTTGCGGGAAGCGAAAATGCCAACAGTAAAGTTTTCTTGTTGCTAAACAACGAGCTCAACAACGCGTAACGTCACGGGATTGAATTGATTATAAACTTTCACCGACCATCGCCGTTTACAGTTCCGTACTATAGTCCCGCAATTTTCTAACTGGGCCTCACAACCTAACTCGAGCCAGATCCTTAAACTGTTTTTAGTTTACAACTCGCCTAAAATCACGCTCGGAATATAATAGCAACAAACTTGATGCAATCTACCATCTTTGTTTAATAAAGGAGTACATGTTCTTTGTTCGTACTATAGAGTAATTAGTACAACACTTCACACTTAATTAGCACTATCGTGGTATTTAAAAGGACCCCTTCAGTGGAGGGTTGTTCTCAACGAGATATGTTTCAAAGGCAGAATGTCCATGTACATAATGAGAACGAGGGTTAAGCTTAGTGTTGTTATTTTGTCGCGTTTTAATCACCTTGAAAAACTTACCTTCCCATTAAATTTTCATCAAAAAGCTTATGATTTCGATTCACTTTAGAAATACCTTTTCTCGTGTTTTTCATTTTCACACCAAAAGCGAACTTAAATTCTTTTAGATATTATTTCAAAAGTAGTAATAAATGTACCTGGGTGCGGGTTCTATTTGAAAATGTCTGGAAAGATATATTCCCCTAATGTTCAACAGTTCAACGAACAAGTAAAAGATTTCCGAGTGTAAAATATCGCCGGTTACAGTTTACCGGCGCAATAGTGACGTGACAAAGCGATACGTAGTTACGTGTTGTCCCCAGTCCACCATTCTTCATTCGTATGCCGCTCTGCCCCGTCCGCAATACCAACTGTCCCTAGTCTAGACAGACGCGTGCTGCCTCACTGAAACTCATTGTTTCAGACAAAGAGAACTTCGGCTATGTAGTACACAATTATGTATCTGCTACATTTTAACATTCAAGTTGTAAGCTCATTTCCCACTTTTTCTTAGCTTACAAAATTACTGTTTCAGCTAATTTTGCAAAACATGTGCACACGGGACGGGTAATTTCGTTTTGAATCCCTAGAGGACATTACGTTGGTCCTAAGTGTTTTTTTTTTTTCTTAAATTGTAAAGCGAACAATTTACGTTGGGCTGAATGCTACAGCAGGCAAGAACTAATTGAGATCACATCTGTGCATGTAGTGATTTACAACTATAAAGGTTGGCGCGGTGGCCGGTCAAACGTCTATTACGCTAATTGTTAGGCCCGGTGAGTACGAACATTTCCCAAAGCTTTGTGCCTCGCTGCGGCGCGCCGCAGCCTCGCTCGCAATCTGTAAATGCTTTGTGTAGGTCACGTTATGGGCTTACGTGGTCACTACTACTATTGTGTAGACATAAGCTGTACTAAGCTGCAGTTTGTAACAATAACCTATCTTTCTACTCAAATGAATGGATGGCATTACCTTCACAATGATTCTAGCTATAATCGAAATTTCAGACTATCGTTAATGAAGATGGAGAATCAACTTCGGTGTAGCTATCAACCACATTAACATTTAGATTTAGGAGCGACGGCTGTTGCTTGATCCACGGTCTATTGTGACCTCTGTACTGAGAAACGAGCTGTGTTAATATCGTCTATTCTGAATTAGTACGTTCTGTCGCTTTAGCCCAGTTTGAAACTCATAGTACGGGGTAACTTAGATCGACAATTACCAATGGAATCGAATGTTGCCGACTTTGAACCTTGTATTTATTAAAATCATTTTTAAAGACAGAATAACTCGCCCAACTTTAACCTATATTTTTATGAATATACAAACGTTACTTTAAATTAAAACACGCTTAACCCAGGTGGGCGAGAAATAACTTTTCACCCTCAACTGAATACAAAATTACCAAAATTTGCAGTTCGTGAGCAAAGTTGCAAATTATAATGAGCATTTTATAAAAGTATAGGTACTTTAAGTGAAATTTGCTGCTATCTTAAATGTATCTGATTCTTATTACGATCACGGTTCGAAATTCAAATGAGGGAGTAGATAAAGGGCATTCAATCAATTCGACAAAGGGCTGCCATTGGGCGATTGGAAAGTCTGTTGCCGTAGTGGCCGAGGGTTGCCCACCGCGACTAATCCTAGCAGATTCGGACAAACCCCCATTACCCTGATTGATTCTCGACGCTCCGGCCCTGGTTACAAATACAAAGGTCTGCTGCAATTTGGGAGCGCTTTCAATTTGCACTGAGCCGATAGCCTCTCAATTTGCGGCACACGGAGCGATCGCTTAACGCCGCACTGGCCATGCTTCTCCGCGCCCTCTGTACACTGTACATACTAATGCCAACTACAAAGTAAATCCTGCATTGGTAAGCTTAACAACCGATCTAAATACCTAGATGTACTTTCATGCCGAACTTAGTCATCAAAACTTGATGGAAGAATGCATTATTGCTTGCCTGTCTATCGGCTACGCCTAGCTATCTTCTTCTCATCGAAGAAGTTAAGAAAGGCTCTTATTAAGCTTATGACTTCGGCCACAATTTCAGAACTGTCAGTGGCGGTACGTAGGTATCGGAGCATCTATTTGAGCATGCATTCGCTACTGCCACACAGGCGAGACGTGACTAGAGTGTTTTTGTTTGAGCTTATGCACCGTGCAGTTACGGTCCTATCTAATGTTTAAATAGTGGCACGAGTTGGACCACTCAATTATACTTATAGCAGTTATGTGTTCTAGAGCTTCTGTATTAACTACAGTTTAAAAAAAATACTTAATTGACTAACAGCCATTTTTCATTTTCTTCATCAAAAGTAAAAGCCAAAGTAATGTCAAAGTAAAAGTAACGGTCAAATTCGTTTTTTTCACGATTTTATCTAGTAGTTTTGCTGTTACTTTAGCCTTGAAAAAACGAATTTGACCGTTACTTTTACTTTGACTTGAACTTTATGACATTACTTTGGCTTTTGATGAAGAAACTGGCTGCAAATTCTGTAAAACAAAAAACAGCCGTCAATTTGGAACATTACCTAACAATATAATTCGGCAAAGGTATTAGAAAAATAGCAGTGAAAATGCGAAGAAATTCCGTATTTGCGTACCTACGTCATGCAGAAAACGTTCCATAAAGATGTAGGTGTAGCGACAGATAGGGGTGAATATTGCAGAACATGCCGCTGCGATATTCATGACGTGTGCTGGGACTTCTGACTGATTGAACCAGCATATACGATGACTGCGTCGCTATAAATTATAGATGAAAATGTATCAATGTTTGTATTTATTTTCCCGTGTTCGCTTTTAAGCGTTTCTGTCAATTTGAAATGTCTTTGGACATAAAAAATTATTGATTACTAACGTAATGATAATTTGGTGTGGTTATTTTAATTCGTCCATCGGATTGTGCGATGTATTAGAGATTTTGCCAAAAAAAACTTATTTCTTAATAAGGAATGTTATGCTCACAGAATTATTCAATATTCAGTAAATATCTATAAGCCAATTACAAACAAAAAGACAACTTCAACCTGAATAAAGCACTTCAAACAGATATAATAACTCTATAAAGGCCTGCAATGTGAATCAGTCAGATGGCAGTCGAGTCGTGCCTAAATCTACCTAATTTTCGCGTTGAATGAAAATTAAAGAAGTCCCACGCGAATCCAATTTCACGGGAACGGTAATCTCATTAGAGACGTCTGACTTTCATTAACATTTATACGATTTCCGCGGGAGAAAACTTTGAGAGACGTTGCCTTCCCGCGAATACGCCAACTCGTGATGCACTAATCTAAATTCTCGAATCTTGGACGCAGGTGGTCTGATAGAGTTGCCGTTAGCGCGCCCTATTTCGGAAACTCTCAATTTATTCTGAAACTTTCATTCTTTAAAGTTGCCAGGCGGGCTTCGCTCTTCTTTATGTGATAATGAAATGAGTGTGGCGTAATCACGAGGATTTCTTTTGAAGTTTAAGTGGGTGATCTTTTGTATGCCTATTCAGTTTTCTGGGTGTTTCTATGGTTTTATTTAACTTGTTTAAAAAGGTCAGTTCTTTTATATAGGTCATGTTGTGAAATCAACATATTAAGTAACTGAGTTGAAAATAAATATGGCTAATGGATTATGCTCCAGCCTGGATGTTGTAAGCTGCACGGTGCTAAGTCGATTAATTTTTTAATTCTTAAGTTAGAAGAGTCCTAGTTTAAAATCCAATCTCTCGACTTGTTTATGTTCAGAATAAAGTAACAGTAATCCCTTATATTCCTAAGCAAAGCTGTCATCTGCTACACTTTAAACTTGCCGCGCACCTAGGCGAGGAGTTCAAAAGTGTTTACATATTTATGACGGCCTCTGAACATGAATATTCACGCCGTGAAAGCATCTGCAAAAAACCAGAACAAATGAACGGAATATGCACCATATGAAATAGCAATGGCTGCGAAATTGCGCGAGAACGGCATTGCAATATTTTTCTTTGAGCACAATACAATATTGCTTTTCTCGGAAACACATACGGTATCGTAACGTTAAAATATTAAAACACTAGCTTCTGCCCGCGACTTCGTACGCGCATCCTGTCCCTTATGCCAGCGACTACGGGGTCAGCAAAATCAAAGATCTTAATAGTCTGATATTGAATTTTAAGGGCCCATTGACTTGAAAACAACGGAATACGCATAACCATTAGAAACGTTCCATATATTTAATTTTTGTATTTTAACGGCAAAAGCACAGCAGACTAAACAAAACGCTGAGAACTGAACCGCAATAGACGTGACCATAGGGATAAAAGTAGTGATTCTAATTAGTCCGCATTTAAGTTGTGTGTGGCAAAAATATTACACGTAAAAAAATATTAAATAGATGACAATGTCGTGGTGACTTAGTGGAAGTCGTGGTGGTTTAGTGGGTAGAGAACCAATCTCTCAAGTATGAGCGTGCGTCTTTGATTCCAGGTCTGGCAAGTACCTGCCAATGCAACTTTTCTAAATTCGTATGTACTTTCTACGTATATTTTGGATACCAATGACTGTTATTTGGAGGGGAAGTTAAACTGTAGGTCCCGGCTGACATTGAACATTCTTGGCAGTCGTTATGGGTAGTCAGAAGCCAGTAAGTTTGACCAGTTTTACCAAGGGGTGTTGGGTTGAGCGCGTAACCGGGTTGTGGAAGTCAGATAGGCAGTCGCTTCTTGTACTCACTGGTACTCAGTTGCATCGTGACTGGAAGTCGACCCTAACATAATTGGGACAAAGGCTCTTGAGATAATAACGACAATAATAATGAGTTATAAGCACCGCAGGACATCTGAGGCTGATGACGGAGAGTAGCGACCCCGTGGGGCTATATATACTGAGTTCTCCAGGGATAACAGGGAGTATACTGTCCCCCATCTCCGGCCGGTCGAAGTGAACCATGACGGGGGTAGGTCTCACGCCTCTGGTATGGCTTGGCCGTCCAGAGTGGAGTCGCTAGAGCAGGGTTAGTAGCCCTGCTCGGAGGGTAGGTGCCTCATGGTGAGTGACCTACAGGGAGTGCGTAATCTGCGTTTAAAGTCCGCCGAGGTATCCTCACCCTTCAGCCGCTCATGTCCCTGTTGCCCTCTTGTTGCTATTCAGTGACTGATTCCCGGGGGCCCAGTAAGTGAGGTGGCGAGTCTCCACCTGCCATTTTTACATGTATCTAATACATTGTCATCCACTAACATCCCATCACAATAGCCCAAGTACTTTTCCTCCATAGTTAGCAATAGCTTAGCACAGAACCGGGGATTGTCTTTTTTTTAACGACGTCCACCGTGTTTTTCCTGGGGTTCATTTCTATAGTGTATAAAGGGATAATCGTCTGTTTTGTGTCACGATTTCATTAAAGTTGTCTCAAAAGGGCTTCAGTGTGTTGGCTTCGGCCCCACGTTTGCCTTCCAAAAATTCGGAACTCTGTAGTCCCAAGGTCTGGAAAGACATACAAAATAATAATGATATATAACGCAACAAAGTCGGAGAGTGGGGGCTCGTGACGCCACGTCTAGGTATGTAAAATTTGTACTAAGCAGTGACTTAAGACAAAATTCAAGCGTGTTGTATCTTCGTTATTATTTGTTTGTGAGAGAGAGAAAAGAAAAATACGTGTCCATTATTTTAGGGTTATCTAAAAGACAGACTAATTACTTTTTTTGATTCACCATACCTATTTCATAACATTCATTTCTATACATTTCAAGTGTAGTATTGCTCTTGAAGTTCTACATCAGGTGTTCCAGATCTTCGATGTTTATACGTCAATAGACAGTGCTTATCAGATTGAACCACTTTTGCTAGAACCTCATATCTTCATATGCTATAGTCTAGCTGGGCTCCTGGAGTTCCACATCAGGTGTTTTACATCTTCAATTTTTATAAGTCAACAGAGAGTGCTTATCAGATTGAACAACTTTTGCTAAAACGTCATACCTCTATATGCTATAGTCTAGCTGGGCCCCTGGAGTTCCACATCAGGTGTTTTAGATCTTCAATTTGTATAAGTCAATAGAAAGTGCTTATCAAATTGAACAACTTTTGCTAAAACGTCATACCTGTATATGGTACAGAGAAGCTGGGCTCTTGGGGTTCTACATCAGGTGTTCCAGATCTTAAAATTTATTATCTCAGCTGAAAATGCTCATCACATGAAACAATTTTTGCCATGGCACCATTTTTGTATCTCTTATAGTTTTGTTGGTCTGTTGGAGTTCTGCATCAGGTCTTCAAGTTTCGAAGATAAATCATAGCCTATATGTTGACCAGGCTTAATACTGATACAATAAAGAAAAAATCATTGAAATCCGTTCAGTAGTTCCGAAGATTAGCGTGTACAAACAAACAGACATACAGACATACAGACAAACAGACAGAATTTTTTTTTTGGATTTGTGCTCCATTACTGTTTCTAAACCCCACCCAATTATTATTTTTTTAATATATTCAATGTACAGACACAGTTTTTTTACAGATTTATTATATGTATAGATATAAAACACTTTTGAATATGACGTTTTTTACTGGAGGCTCATCTTAACTTAAGGTAAATGGAAACACCTTTGTAAACTAGGTACGTAAGTAACAGCCAGTTACCATGTTTAGTATTACACCAGTTATCTAATGGCTAACTAAATGGCTTATTAAGATCTTAATAATCGAGTATATCTATTAAGGAGCGACGTTCATTCGATCTTCGAGCGCGAGTGCGGAATGAACTCTCAATCGTGGAGCATCCCACTTAGCTAAGACAAAGCCGACGGGAAGTAAGTTTCCTCATTTATCGCAACGAAGATCCCGCAGGATACCGCTTGCAATCCTCCGGAAATAGAAAGTCAAGTGTAGAATGGTCTAGGTAGAAAGATATATTCTAGCGCCAGAATAACGCACGTACGGCTGGTTTATAGACACACTAGTTGTGTTTCACACCCCCGGGAAAATTGTTTTACCAAATAAACGGTCATAAATATTGCGAGCTAAATTGCTACGATAAAAAGTTCAATGGGAAATTCGGGGGTCAACATAAAATCATGAAAGATTATGCTAACTAATTCAATAAAAAAATTATTATTTTTAAAGAGGTGACGATTGAAATTGATATTCGTTTCAATTAACTTTTGAGTGCAGTGATATAAAACTCAGGCAAATAAACGGAAATAAAAGTAAAAATACGCATATGCAATGACCTCAATTTAGCTGATATAGTTCCTATTCGGATGTTTTTGGTATTTACAAATCGTCAAAATATTGTTAGCTATCGATAAGATTGTCCGCGAACTGAAAAGAATGTCAAGGGCTTGCATCTTGGCAATTAATTAAATTAATAAAATCTTACCAGATTTATCAGTTTTATGCTTGTTACTCAAGGTGAGACAGAGAAAAAAATAAATAAAGATAGTCGTAGTAGCTGGTTTTCGCCAGTTCTGTGTGATAGCTTGCAAACCTAACCATGGGGTAAAAATGCAATATCTGACCTGTTTTCCATTAAGAGTTACACGCAGAATCCCTATATTAGAGTAACATCACAACACAGGACGTCACTGTGAATGTGCAACTGTAGATAGCAAGATGGTTGATGATTTATCTATTGTGTACCTAACACAATAGATAATCACATCAATGAGCAGACATAAGACCAGAGTTCGTTAAAGATGAAATGTCCTGCGTATTTGAGTGCCAACCTAATTCGCAGCGTTTCGTATCATGATGAGTTCCATATAATAACATAGATACGCGTTCGACATAATGATGTGACGTCGCTGGAACGCGTGCTAGGTTATCACCAGATCGCTGTGACCAGACTTGACCCGCGTCTGACCCAATTACTTATCAACATAGACAGTCGCGTCCCTTTGTTTTGATATTAAAATGATTGTTTTGGTGAAAATACGACCTTAACACCGATATTGCTGGATATCTAGAACTTACAGCTACGTATGTCAATAGTAAGTATATTGATGATGTTATATCTGTTTCGGCATAGTTGTAAATAATTGTTTGTCTGTAAATTACTCACCGCGAAGGAGTTTTCATACTGCTGTCTGTATACGAACAAAGCTTACCTGCAACAACAAACAAATTAATTAGTAAAATAACTCAGTTTCGTAGTATTGCGAATTTTAACTTTCACGGTTATTATTTGAGCTGTGTTATTATAAACTTACTAATATCGGTTTGTTTAGGTATTCGTAGTTGGTTCATCCTTGTTACGAAGTGTAATCAAAACATTTGGACTGAATAGCTTCATAAATGTGTATAATTATAATGTAGGTTCAATTATTAGTTTTCAGACTCAGTGATAATCCAGGTCAGAGAAGCAAATAAATTCTTTCTTATTTATCTTATTATTGGGCCGTGGGTATTTACATTGGAATATTATTATCAACATCGTGTGATCTGCCTCATTGTTTTCACGGATGAACTAAGTATTGATTCTAGCTAAAATAATATTTACTGCTTATTAAAATTATAAGAATCCTTTTAAGTAAAAACAGACGACGCACAGTATTTTATATTTTATCTCATTTTTGAGCTCCATCGATTCTGCTATTGTAAACATTGCTTTATAAAACCAACGACTGTCATTGAAATGGGCGGCGATGACAAGAGCAAAATTAATGGAGGAATTTCAACCACAAAATGTTAAAAATTATTTACGAATAATATTTTGTTTATTGCGGATTTTTTACATCACGAGGCTTGGTGGTCTCGCCGCGGCCATTATTCACGTGGCAAACCGCCCACCTTACCGTTTGTGGGCAGCTACCACTAATTTATAGCCCTTTAAGTGCCCCCGACGTGGAGTACCGCGGCAATTTGGACTAGAGCTAGCAAGCAACCGCGATATCATCCAACGATACACAGCGAACCTTCTGTTTCTTGAGGTGCTTTTAATGAAGCAGGGAAAATAATTTAGGACAAAATGGAGCAAAACCGCATTCTGATGCTTTTCTAAAGTATGGTAAAACTATCGCAAAGTCTTAAATTAAATAATCTTGTCTTTTTACTGGGTTCACCATTTTGCTTCTCATTATTAAAACATTCTAGCATTACGATTAAATGTTTAAGGATCCACTTGATACCTTCAGCTGACTACTTTACGGTCATTATTCACGTAAAAGCTCACCTCTCCCGCTTGCGGTCGACCAACGTTAATTTATGACTTTTTAAGTGCCATGAACACGATGTTCGGATCTCGCTGATCTCATTCATGAAGAGCAAAAAATCGTTCCTGCTCCCATTTTGAATCGCTCGGAGGTGTTCGCAATTCAAATAAGGTCGGGCCGAAACGTCAGATGTACAATAGCGGTGACACCCGTGCCTCTTTCAACAGCACAATGCATCTCCTCACAGAGGCGTTATTGAGTTCGTTAAATTGTATAATGCCCGCGCCAATTTATCCTATTAACATATTGGAAATGACAAGCCGCCTGGATTTATATTATTCGCCGAACGAGTTTTTATATATTAAAACTCTTGTAAGTTATAGACCTAAAAAGCAACATGTGCAAAAATACAATAAAGTAACAAAATCTTTTGGATTCGAGTTAAAAAGCCAGGTTCGATTACGCCGATGGTCCGTATTCGGAACACGATTTTACTTTTGTATCCAGCTTACACGGTACAGCTGGATTTGATTGCAACTCGAATTTTGTAGAACTGGTAGGATACGTATTGTCTGTAACTGATAGGTCTAGTGAATAAAATATTGATTTAAAATTAAGTTAAAGTAAACATAAACAAATTTTCTTCAATATTATATGTCATCATGTTCGAGTAATTTCTAATTTAGACTACCTAACAATATTTTCTAAAATCTCAACTCATCCATTCTGTCTAGATGAACTCTAAAGGTTTATATAAAATTATTATCATTATATATCAATATACTTTTAACTACAATTATTAGAAATTACAAACATAATATTTAAGCGTTCTTATATTTTATTCAGATTTGGTTCATTCACATACCGTGTTCACTAGCTAGGTATCTACATGTGGGCACATGTTCAATTCATTTGCATTTCACAATCAACAAAAGCCCGTTCTAAAAATTGGGTTTGTTGAAAAAAATTATCAGTGCCAATTCAATTGTTCGATACAGATTCGGCATATTGGCATTGGTATTGCGCTCCAGACCACGCGGATTAAAGGGGATTCGAGGCAATAGTGACTAGTTAGTTTATAGTGACTCGTGACAGGATTTCATATTGAACGTATATTTTGATCGAATTCATTCCGCAGTTATTGTCATATTTATTTTGCGTGGTTGTACGTGCCAATTAAACCACGCCGCGTAGAAATATTTGATTGTTTTTTTTCTGTATATGGAATGCGTCATCATAATTATCATTTGGCTTGTTTTCATTCATTGAGGGCATGAATACTAATCAAAGTAATTGAGATCGTATATGAACTTTCTGAATATGTTCGAGAAGCAAGCCCCAATGGGCATACTTAGGTAGGTACTGCTTAATGAAGTAGACGTATACATCGTATCAATGAGCAAGTGGTCGCAACAGTGGCTACATCTGATGTGATTTGGTAGTGATCGCGCCGAAGCTCGCCAGATTAACTTAAGCGTGGCTGAACTCGAATCAGAACCATGTTTTCAAATGTGTATCCGAAGGGATCGAACGGGATTTCAACGGTTGCTTTGTATTCGTTGAGCAAATAGAATTTGTGTCGGTTTGTTATGAGTAGGTAAACGTAGTTGCACAAGAATATGGAAGTTACAAAATGTTACGTTTTTCAATCTCGTTTCTGGTTTGCATCGCTAACATTGTTTCTAATTTCTGTTGTATTTACGGTCAAAAATCTCTGTTTCTAAATAGCAGATAGGTCACACGTTATCTTTGATGTTTTATCTCTTAGTTCATTTAAACATCCTTGTGGTTTGTTTTATTCCAATCAAATATTGACTCAAAATAACAACAAAGTCGAGAAACAAGTTAGTTCGCAACAGTACTAGCTAGGAAGGATGCCTTTTCTTTATAGATCTAAAGAAACGGAAGCAAGCTGTGCAAGCAAGAAAAAAAATCGAGCTGCTTTTTATCAGAAACACCTTTCCAACTTCAAGTAGTTTATTTTTAAAGCATTCAAAAGCTGTACGTGCTGGATAATAATTCAGGGCTTCATATTTTATTGCAGATGGAATGAAAAGAATGTTGCATTTCGACATATGAATCGAAGTTGGACTGCGAACTAGTAGCTATGCGAATATTTGTTGTTTAGCTTTACGTATTTATTGTTTGCTTGACATGCAACGTGCATGAAACGAATGCAGTTTTCGTTGTCTAACAACAGTTTGACATAATCTTTGTTTGTTGTTAGCATAGGGACTATAATCGATTATACAACACAGCATCGTATTGCGAAGTTAAATTACTATCAATATTTTAATAAAGCATGATTGACCTTTAATTCGTATTAAGACCCAACAGATTGCACATAACGTTCATTATTAGGTTAGCTAATCTGTGCGGTCTCTTTTGTTCGAGATTAAAGTTCATTTATTATTACATCGGGAGCTGACCTCTGCTTTTGCAGAGATTGCGCATTCTTCTGTACCATACGTGCTTCCTTAAGATAGTAAGTTAGGCTTATCTCAAAACGTGTGAGACCAAGAACGGCATGCGCAAGATGTCTACGTTACTCGTGCACTGTTTTTGGAAGTTTTTTGACCCAAGAATGAAGGTTATCGCCCTCAATAAATTTTGAACATTCCACGTGTTAAATATTATTACCTAATTAGATTTATGTGATGTCCGTTGACATCAATACTTTTCCAGAAATTACCTAATTTTTATTTTTTATAGTTCTGATAAGTCAATACCTCTTCTGCCCAATTTATTAATTTTAAGATTAATTATTATATCTTAGCTGCTACGCATTCCTTGGACAGCTATGAGGACCAATGTCTCCATCCTCGAAGAGCTGAAGGTTGCCAAGCGTCTGCTGACTGCGTGCCAGGAAAGGATCCGGAGTTTCTTTGGGCACATAATGCGATCTCCATTGCATAGCCTGGAGAGACTCATCATTCTCGGACAAATGGAGGGGAAGCGCGCTAGAGGAAGAGCACCAGCTAGATGGGTGGACCACCTCAAAGAGGTGACTGGAGGCCAGATACAGGGAGCGGTACATATGGCGCAGAACCGGACCGAGTGGAGAAGATTGACATACAGTCACGATCCTCAGCATTGAGGGAACGACCAGAAAGAATTATATCTGAGTATACCTTTGTTACTAGATGCTCTGTTAATTAAGGGAATAGTTTAACAAGCTATATACCTATAGGCACGCAATTCTTATCCGTATCTACCCATTATTTTTCTTGCTCGCAGTGTAATGCACTTATATCAGTTAGAGTAAGTTCAACGTAATAATAAATAATTAAATCGCTGTAAGATTAAATAAACATAGGTAATATTCAATACGATAAATAAGCTTTATTGTTTTATATTATTAACAACAAGTTACGCATAACTACTAATTGTTTTTATTTTTAATCGAATGATTTGATGAAAAATAATAACACGCTAATTACTGTTGCCGCTATTTTTTCTATTTTTAGACATGTATTGTGAAAACAAATGATGAAAATTGTACAAAATATTATGATAGTGTAAATGTTTATGAATGACGTTATTATTAAGCTGGATATTATGTAAACAGTGAAGTTTATTTATTACGTTCCAAATAAATACAACATTGGCAGAGTAAACTTCGACCTTTGTCTAAATTGAGCCCCAACTATAGTATTTATCAAAGTTTGTGATTTCGTGAATTCTGATTGGGAGATAAAATCACAATGACCGCGTATAAATACACTAGCTTCTGCCAGCGGTTTCACCCGCATCCCGTGGGAACTACTTCCCGTACCGGGATAAAAAGTAGCCTATAGCCTTCCTCGATAAATGGGCTATCTAACACTGAAAGAAATTTTCAAATCGGACCAGTAGTTCCTGAGATTAGCGCGTTCAAACAAACAAACAAACTCTTCAGCTTTATAATATAAGTATAGATATAATGTTAGATATCAGACTACATAAAAAAGAAGTGATAATTCCGTCACACATTCACCCCATTTACATTTTGCGTCGCATAAAACCCAAATGCAAAAACGATATTCCCTATCATTTACCTATTTCCGATACGATAACAATTATCTGGGTCTCGGTCTAGCAATGTCTTGAACTTATTGCGTCAGCTTACACGAGTTACTGACACACATTCAATTAGCTACGTTCGAATAAAGTGTAGATACCCACTGCATATACGGTAGGTACTCCCCGGGAGCACGGTTACAGTACCACCTACTACTTATTCCAAATAACCTATAGATATGTGAGAACGTTCAGAAAACTCTTCACTCCTTTTATTCCGCAACTGGGTCCGCATCTAAAATGCATTTGTGATGCTTCCAACCCGCTGTTACCCCCGTTTTCTCCTTGTTCGCGCAAAAGTATGTAGGTATGTTATCCACAAGTTTCCTCGATGGTCACAAATCTTGCGTTAAATCGTCCTCTGAATGCCAGGACTTGAACTATCTAATGACGGGCGATTATCGTTTGCTCAACGATTTAACGTTGAATTTGTCAATTGCCCTATTCTCAAATGTTATAGACGTTTGATTTGTTAGAGTAATAAAACTATAACAGAATCGGAATAATTCGGATAGTTACCCGTAAATGGGACGCCAGTATGGCGGAAAGCACTTACTTTTACACGTTTCTGCAAAACATAGGTAGGTACGTATGTATGAGTATACACTTCAATTCCATTAAAAGCCATGTAGCTACGCAATAACATCTACGCAATGATCTGAGGAACTGATGATCTCAATAAATACGGCCGCCGCCATAAGAAAATTCATGTTCCTATAACTATCTCCTAAATACCTGCCTGTCAGTGTATCAATAACGCCGTATTCCCAACGCATCTGAGCGCCATCGCATTGAATAATTTATATCGTATCCACTGATGCGTTTGCCTATCGGAAAACCAAACGTACGCTGTGAAAACGAACAATGTAACACAAAAAAGCACTTTATATAGACGCGGGTTTATACAATATACACACATTGCGTGTTGCTCTTAAAAGTTAAAATATCGTTGTAAATGTTTTATTGAAATGTAATTTACTCACAATTTTTAAGGGAGGTTATAGCTATTGAAATAAATTATCGAACAATGCTCATCTATTAATTATGTAATAAGCTATTCAACAATTTATTGTGTGTTTTGTTAGGGACTCATGTTATTTACCGCTGACTATTGTTTACTTTTATATGTAGTAGCTATAAATAAGAAGTAAACTTTTCATCATTTAAGTACCTAAATGTATAGAAAAAGTTCCATGACAAGTATGATTGAAAGCTTTTATTTTACTAGCAATGTCTAAGTATAGGCATAAAACTTTAGGCGCCCTATGAAATATAAAGTTGGTTCACTACCAATTACAAGGCGTTTTTATCGTCAACATGACCAACCTCCTCACGTTATTCTCTTCAGCGAGACATGGAAATGATTTTATGAGAAATAAAGTCCAATTTTGCTTTTCGCGAGATTTTCCTGTTGTAAATATTTTATTGTTTGACACAAATCTTAATGCACACAGGTACATGCCATGGTTTTAAGAGTTTGCCAGCAACTGTATTATTGCTATAGGAGGTTATCTCAAAGGGAGAATAAAGTAAGATTTTCCTCGTAATATTCATAATTGTGTGTACCTTCACTTACAAGGCGCTTTAATCTTTTCCGTGATGACTGTAAGTCCAACGGCAATTTTTTTTTAAGTGTTTCTATCTTAGGTAGGCACTTCAAAGAGAATACTTTTTTATTTCACACTACTTTGAAATCGAGGATAAAGGAGATACTTATTCGTTATTAAAATAATGGGACATAATAAGTTATCACATTTATAATACCCATGGTCCATAATTTTGTAAATACCAGCATGCTTTATGTAGCTTAAACAAGGAGCCCAACTATTTCAATAAAGATTAATTCAAATAATAAACATTAATTTGTTCACCACGACCACCTTCAACCCACGCACACTATTTCGTATAAAAATATGTATTTATCTCCAACAGGAAGAAAACTCTATTACAGTACCTACCGTCTATTATTGTAGAAAAACATCTTCACAAGTCAAAGACATTTCCTAGTAAACTGAAAGAAAATATTCTTAGAATTTACTTGCTCCTTCACGTCTTGTGGATCTATAAGTAATAATAAATTGAAAGATATAGATTTACAACACAGAAGTGGAAGATTTCTACGGAAATGTATAAGTGATGGAAAGTTTTAGTTAATGCTTATATTTTATGCGTAAGGTAAGATCATCCCAGAATTAAATGTAAACTAAAGTAATACAGCATATATTAGGCAAAAGCTCTCCAAATCACTCCGACACGAGAAACTCGTTGAATTGTTTTGTTAGGTTTTGCTAGGTACTTTGCTACATCCAGAGTACTTACTTGTCAAAACCTATGTACGAACGGCGAACAGGTTTACCTATTGACACTTCAAAGTTTTCTTTTTCTCTCTTAGTTGTTGTGCAATCTCAAACAATTGCTGTATGCAACGGTACAAAGGCGAACGTCAGCCGGAAGCAATTTCGGTAGCCCTAGAGCAAAGGTTGGTTGCTTGACATCCTATATCCGGACAACATTTCCAGGTTGTCAGACGAGACTAAATCTCTCGGGAAAGAGCAGCGGTCAGAACCGCCCATAGACAGGAAATTGTATGTCGACCTACGTCACGATTGCCCGCGCGTACCACCGAGAGCTCCAACAAAAAATAAACTCCCTAAACAAAATTATCCGCCAGCAATACAGCTTTTTTAAACTTAATAAACATTTAAAAAGGGGACTCAATTTATTTGGAATGCGACCTTTTAAGCTAGACGGCGTTTCATTTATGTTCGCGCTTTGATTTGCCGGGAAGCCGTATCAAAGACTTTGTAATTATATTCGTAACAGTAATGTTTCCAATGAACAAAAGTAACAATATACCTAGTTAATTGGAAAATGGTTTGCCCACAATGATATTTAATATTCACTAATAGCCAAACACGAGTAACCACCTCAGTGGCGAAATATATTTGTTTACCTGCTATAGTTTACAGTACCTATAACTTACAAAACAAAGAAATGCGACATCATAATTAATTAATTAATATTCATCCTTCTAATAGCACTTAGGTTTATGGATAAGGTATCCATAAACCTAAGTGCTATTAGAACTCTACAGGTTAGGTCAAAACCAAATGTGGTTTCAGCCATGTGCAATTACGCATTGATAAATCTTGCACACAGCACCAAGATATCGAATCTAATGCTGGTTGCCTTCCATTGGCGTTTCAGAATCGTTTGTAATTGAAGGAACTCCTTTAGCGTAGGTGCCTACCTACTTACATATGTATGCAACCTCTTTGATACTGGGTTATGTAAACTGACCTAATGTAAACGTGACCACATTTAGTCCATATTAATTAAAAGTTATAACAAAGGATCTCGTAATAAATGGCTCTATTTAGTTTTGATTTGTTAAAATCACTAAAATAAGTTAGCATTAGGATTAAAGCCGCAAAATTGCCAATTCTCTCGTATCACAAAAGGAAAGTTAAATATTATATTCATATTTTAGAGAACAAATATCTACTCGTTTAAAATGTCAAAACTTAGATGCGTACATAAGTTAAATGGAACGAATCCTCTTAATTCACGGGCTTTTCTCGAGTGGAGGTAGATTATACCTACGTTACGCTTAAGTGTTGGTTACTTAAATAAATGGTCTCCTCACTGTGGTGTAGTTCAAAGGTTTAGTCTATATTAAACTGCATTTATTACTTAGCTTACTCACATCTTATAAAAATGTTTTATAATAATGTCTTTTGTTTCTGACAAAAAGTGGTCGCACCGTCACGTGGGCGTTTGGATTGTTTTATTTAGCAAAATATCATAAGATTATTTTACAAAAATAGTATTGCGTAATTATGTATTAAATAATCGCATCCCAAAAGAAAATCCTGAAACGCTACTATGGTGGTATTATCGGCACCCACTTATCCTTGAAATCGGATCAATTGGAATGCAGCATAACTGCCTTGTCCTCGGTACATATTCGAAGGTCTCGTTAAAAAGAGCTATTCTATGTTTTCTGGTGAATGCTTAATATCAAGAACTAAATTGATTCGAATCCAAACAACAGAACTTCCATTGCTCTTAATGTGTCAATATCGAACATCCATAAGAAACGTCCAATATCGATTGTCACTTCTCGAACTGCAAGCGTGATGTATGAATAAGTAGCTGACAGCAGCTTCTAATAAGTCCCTAATGGCTGATAGAAAGGAACACCTAAGGCGGGATAGATATATAATTGAAAATCTATCCCATTCCTTAAACGACAAGGCTCCAGATAATATTAATAGTTGAGGGTTAAACACGTAACCAGAAGGCTAAGGAAATAAATGGTTTGCGTTACACATTTAAATTGAAAGCAATTTGTAATGTGGATAGTGTATTATTTCTAGACGCTATTTATTTAAGATGGAACGTTTCACTTTAACGTTGTATAAATATGGATGAAGAACAACTTCGTAATTCACTTATTTTTGTTTCAAATTTCGTGTTTCACTGTTGCAGCTATGTTTCGTAGTTATAAGAAAATAATTAAAAATTCTTCCGACGGAAACGTTCGCGGCATTGGCGCTTCACTTTGCCGGACGGTATTTAATTATTGAGGAGCCTTTTATGAAGTTTTTATGAGACAAATTATACATATACATATTAAACCACGAGAACTGATAAGATATTCAGTGAAAATATAATGACTGTCATTATTTTTATGGCAGTTTAAAATGAAGCTGCATTTCCTTATCAATGAGGAGTGTTGTCGCGATCTACTTTAATATATTATGCAGGCTGTAGGAGTAAAACGAAGTGTCCCCTGAGCTTTATACAGATAGAGCGTGTTAAACGCCGTAGTTTTTATACGCGCGTGGCCACTAAACGTGTGTTTGGCAGGCGGCCAGGTCTTGGCCCGCCCCACCATTTGCCACTGAAGCTCACAGTTTATTCTCTGAAGCCTACGTAAGTATGCGATTGCGAGGTTCTGTTTGTTATTCGCGTGCGTCGTGAATATTTTAAGTTTTCTTTATTGTATTGCTTTTACTTTACCTGAAGATTTCATCATATTTTTGTTCAGTTCGCCAGGCAAAGTTTTGAATGTTATACATGTTTATGTGCTTGTTTTCTTGTATGTAGTTTACTGATTGGGATCGGTACCTTAGTATACGTAGTAAACTTAAAGTGCTCTAAGTTTCAGCTACTTTTATAAGGTAATTTAGGTGATAAACAAATGAACGCCTATTTTTGGGCACGTAGCTACGTGCAATGACTTAATATCATACATAACAAAATTAAAATTATGCAAATAAGTCTCAGCGAGCGGTAGTGAGCGGTTAATACGTTGCGTTACCAACGAAACGCGTTGTAGTAAGCAAACAATATTACCCCCAAGTTCGTAAAATTTATGAGGCGGTTATTCGCCAAGACATAAACAGGGGTGCTATGTACCAATAACGAAACGTAACAACGTATTCCGTACGAGAACCTGAAACATTGTCGATTTCATTGCTTTACATTTTCAAACAAAGTTAGCCTCGATTTGTTCTCGAATGTTAGTTATCGAAGCTCGAGTAACTGCTTACTATTCATTTGATTTACAAAGTTCAGTATTTGAAGTTGCAACCAAGTTTTAGATTTATTAAGCTGCGGTTCAGAGGTAGATATTGATCACAATTGTGAATTTAGTTGAACAATAGAAATGTCATCAAGTTGCGCAGATTATTTGATAGCTATCGTATACCGATTGTATCTATGTATTTCTTATTTAATTCGTACAATTTCGTATAGTAAATAACTTTTACTGTACTCACATATTGAAAATTTTTGATGAAAACGTAGCGTTTCCAAGCCAGCCTCATTTTCATAATAGTGTGTCCACAACTCGTACGTGTCTCAACATAAGAAAGATATATGAACACAGAACCAGTTTCTCCCCAAAATGAATCGTGCAAAAATAAACAGGAGTTAAGCTTGAATATTTTAGGGTTGTGATTTATATGGATGGAATATCAGTATATACATTTAAATTGACACGTTGATATTCTGCGGCCGCGCAGACATGTAAAGTCGCGGCAAATAAAATCAACATGTAAATGAAAAGTTAGGATCCAAGCTGCACGGTACGGCGAGCAGTTTTATTTCTTCGGAGGAACTATAAATCTCCCGCATGACATGTGAAAACAATAACTTCTCAAGCGATCCTAGAGCCGTCATGTGAGAACAAAGCACCTCTACCCTACATGCGTATAAATTTTGGATGCCAGCGTTTTAGAGGACATGACCTTTTTTGTGCATACGTAGTAGTCACCCTGAGGATTATTTATTTTTGGAGGTGCTACCGAGAATACGTAAATATCATTCGTCTAGCCTTTTCTAACTAGGTCGCGGTCGGGTTCCAGTCTAACTGGGTGCAAGTTAATGTTAATATTTGAATTGTGTCTGCCATCTGACCTTCACAAAACAAAAACGAATTTCAAGGGTAAATGTGATGGTAGCGCTTGCTATACGCTATCAGGGGAATATAGTTGCCATGGAAAGCTCAAGACAGATCCAACTATCAACATAGCGTTCCTAAAAATACACTGATCCAAAAACTTGTTACCGGGTCCTTTCCTGGATGCTCTAGTAATATGAAATTCTGTACGTAATTTTCATCTCTATTCCTACGAAAGCTACAGTACATTTTTCCGAAATTAGAAAAGTAAATTGGAGAATCCTTTCGGGAAAATTAGGAAAATATCTTAGTTGGGGAATTTCCGAATTTGTTCTCTTGGGAATACTTGACCAGTTTATGATATAGCTTTCAGTTATTACGGAAAGATATTTTGAAATTCTGCTTTAAGAATTGGCAGTTGGCGTTTGTGTCAAACGATAAAATCTATTTTACTGCAAATACGAACACGGGCGGTGGTCTTTATTGGCGTCATAAAAAAAAGGATTAAAATGCTTTCACGAAGCTCTAGCTCTGCTACAACCATATAAATGTTATGAAAATTGTAATATCATGCACTTTGAAGCGAGTAGGTATCGTTTAATTAAACCAGTTAATCTGTTATATTTAAGTCTTCACAGAGAGAACTCTCAACGTTACAAGAACTGTGTCAAGCTGCTCTACTTTGCATAAAGTTTCTGGCTTTCTGATAATCTAGTTAGTATAGAACCTACCATAATACTGATGGAATTAATTTAAATTAAATGTTTTCAAAGTCTGTTTTAACAGTAAGAATGGAAACTGGACGAATAAATTCGCTCGTTTGAAGGTAAATAATTTGCCTTTTATGTTAGTCATAGACATATTGTCTATTGTACTTTTTCTTTTGCGTTTGGTTAAATAAGTAGTATGAAGTCAATTCAGATGTCAACAATTCAGATACAACTAAAACAATGAACATTTTTTTGTAATTTCACGTTGGTGGAGAACTCTGTGCCTAAAGATACCTAGCTTTAGGTACCTGTTATAAAATTCAGACAAACAAAGATTTTATTTCAAAGTAGCAAACAATAAGTAGGTACTTTACGTCTCACCTTGTTGAAACATAACTTAAAATTATACGAGCAGTGGACAGCTCATTTGTTTAGCAATAAAATAGAAAATACAATAGGTTGCCAAAACATAATACCTAATACTTATTTAACTATAATTCATCTTAGTTTAAATTTATTTTATGTAGATTTCAGACCGTGGTATGACACCATTCAAGGGTTTTAAGCAAAAATAATAAAAATATTGCCTTAAAACATCAGCTGAAATCGTCTGAAGAAAAGTCTAGAACATAAGAGGTTAAATATTATATCAAATACCTTTAGTTTGAAGACAAACGCGAACTGTTATCTTTTATCAAAAGACTGTAGGAGAAATATGCTTTAAAAAGGGTGAAGGAAAACACGTTGCCCTTTCAAAGCTTTCCACGTGCGTCAATGTACTCGGAATATCTCAAGTTTCTTGCTACACGTGTAGTGTAGTTGGAGGTCACCGCTATGGTTGAGGTATCCAATAAAACTTTTAAAGCAAATGTACTCATTTCAATGTCAGCAATATAGCGAAATATGATTCATTGCTCGAGACCACTACAGTAGTGTGAAGTCCTAACTTTGAGAATTGGATATTTTAGTTTTTGTTGTTTAGTTTAGTTCCAATTTATTGTTACAGACATGAAACATGAATTTCATTCTGATAAATTAACTATAAGGTATTGATTATCTATACTAATATTATAAAGAGGAAAACTTTGTTTGTTTGGTTGTAATGGATAAACTCAAAAACTACTGAATTGATTTTAAATATTCTTTCACCATTAGAAAGCTATATTATCTGCGAGTAACATAGGCTATATTTTATCCCGGTGCGGGCAGTAGCTCCCACGGGACGCGGGTGAAACCGCGTGAAAACGGCTAGTGTATTATAAAGAAAAACAGGCATTGTAGCACTCGGACATTACTCGTAAAGTTATTAGAACAAGATGCAAAAAAAAAAACTAAGTGGGTATAAAATATGAAAGCACTGTGTTTAGCCAGTGCTGACGTGATAAACCACAGTAAATATTTACGACAAGCTAGTGCAAATAATATCGTTGCACAGATTATGTAAATTTTTAGGTGGCACGTTTACATAGGACATAAAAAAGCCGAGTTAACTGAGAGTAATGGCCAGTCGACAGATTGGAATATTTTAGTTCTATTTCAGAGCATGATAGACTACCTAATCACGACATGATTGAGTGCAAATTTTGTTACAGAATAATATAATGGGTGCTTAATTAGTTGTAAACATTACGGCCTTTAATTATTCCACCAACACAATAATATACCGCACGTACATATTAAAACATTGGTACAATAATAGGATTCCTAATTTCGAAGCGCACGAATATTCATAACGCAAAGTAAGCCTTGGTTTAGCACGTAAACACAATAATTAACGCCCTTCATAATAAAACGGTAACCGAAACAGACAATTCAAAAGCTCATATCACGGGTATTAACAACAGCTGAGTTAACGATGGATAAAAGCCATTGCTTCGAAAATTACACGAAAAAGAATGAGGGGTCAAAGCTGGAGACTGCGAGACATGTTCTGGCATCCCGCGGGACTATTGTTATGGCCGAATAAAACTAGTTTACAGCGCGCACTCGGGCTGCGCTTAGCAACTTTATCTGCGAATAGGGCTACCACCTTATAACCTGCAGTCCCTCGCGGCTGATATATCTCCGAGCCCCGAGCCTCCAGCGCTCAAGCTTAAATTCTCCGCGTTGCCAGCTATCTCGGGTTCCTTAGTGAACCGCGTGCTCCTAATGCGCTTAGAAAGCCCCTTCCATATACTTAATAACTATCATTCTGTGTTGTATTCGCATTCAATTCGAGTGGTTTCGCTCACAAAGGCAGTTTCTGATTCAATTTTAAATCTCTGTTTACAGGTGACACCCCTAAACTCGCCGATGCAGCGGTTCATGTGCACTGAAAATATATTTCTAGAAACATGCCACGTATTTTCTTTCATGCATGTTTAAGTGAAGAGAAACCGGCCGTGATGCCAACTTGTTTTGGAACTTTATTGGTTCATGCCAGAATTTCTGAAGTGGAGGTATTATTTTAGTACAAAAGGGTGAACATTAAAATTTCTTCTGAAGATGGCAAACTGCCTGTTGCTTTTAACCGTCTATTTTTTAATTCAATATTTTCCTTATACCTTTTCTATACTATATAGCTTGACTTTTAATATTTAGTTGAGTAAAGAATATTTTTATTGTAATACTCAGTGACTGTCTGGCGATTCATTACTACGAAACAAGATGCAAGAAACTTCCTGGATGAAACCTTTAATGAGATATATGTAACAGAAGAGTCTTGGTTAACTAAGGTACACGTTTATGGAAAGAGCTATAATTAACAGCAAGCAGAACTTCATCAAAGAATGCAAGATCTAAGACCAAAACCTTCAAAACAAAACAATGAAAGTTATCCGTACATAATTTATCTTCAAACATCTCCAAAGCAGTCGGAAACAAAGTGAACAAAAACTAGCAATAATTCAAACAGATAAGTCTGTACAGTGGAAATCTCATGAGCGTAAGCAACACATACCCGAGGCGCTCGCGCCAGCGTAACAGGAATTCTGCTCAGAAATATTTATAATTCTCACCTTTATGTCTCCACATGAGTTATGGAGGAATTTTTAGGCGAATACACAGGAAATGTAATCTTCACCGATATTATAAATGCGAAAGTAACTAACTCTCTGTGTCTGTCCGACTTCAAAAACGATTTACATAAAATTTGATATACCCACAGATACTTAATCTAAAGCTTGAGAAAGGACACTTCTTTTTATCCAAGCGCGAGGTATAGTTCTCATGAAACGCGGGTGAAGTCGCTGGCAGGAGCTAGTATGTTAAATACTAAGCTACTGTAAATGTATAGGTGTGTATTTGCACCCCAATGTAACATTATTTCATAAGCCCTCCACAGCGCAGCGCCATGCTCTCTGAGGCTCATGTTTTTACATGAACCTCCCGATTGAAATGTAAATTGGATTCGAATTGGTCTGCAAAGCCAATGTATTAAAAAAAAAGTTAGGGAAAAACCGCTCGATGCTTTTATGGATTGGGAGTGCGACTTGTTAAATTGTGGCGCTGAAACAGGTCCATGTTTGGATTCCTGGTTCAATGATTAATATATAATTCATTCAGGTAATAACTATTGATGCTCGCACTAATCTTAATGTATACCATCGATCGAGTAACCATATACACTTACCTACAACGATTTATGCACATAGAGAGCTTTAGTAAGTAACCTTATGACCTGTATAAAGCAGGAAGTTATTTAGATGTTAAATAACCATCCAGTCTTAGGTAAGTAATATCACTAAACACGAGTAGATAAGCAGTAAATCGAGTTTGTACAAGACTGGGGCATTAGCGTAGAGTAAAACCACTAAGGCATCAATTACCATAAGTCATGATCTTAAAGTTCGTGGTAGTAAATAGATGTCGGTATTACACAAGTTTGAGATGGGCACAAACTTAACGAGACGACATAATTGACTTTAACAGTCTACACACAGACTGTACCAACGAAGGGCACATTTAAATAAGAACGAATAAACGAAAAAGTTGGCATAGCGCAGAGGAAGTCTGAAGTTGACAGCTGCGTGATTGCAAGAACACATAGCAATCATTCCTGGCGTGTGAAATAAATTAGTCAAAAAATTGCTCGCCAAACGAGCTGAAATATCTTAAAGAACAAATAAACAGCGGATTCAGAAGTCGCAGTAAGACTTATAGCCCCAAAGATTAAGTGAGTCCCATGAATTGTTTGTTGGGAGCTACCATAAATAGAACCGCGTTGTTACGGTAATTCTGCCCAGTACAATCTCATAACAACATTGTATGAACGTTGGCGACGATCCAGCTTCCGCAAAAAGACGCGACAGACTTTACACTTACGACCTCATACAATGCATTCATAGTTTCTATGAATGAATAGATGGAGTTATCAACAAAGCATTACTAGTCCTTACACTGTATTTATTGTTTCAATTCTGTGTGTGCTCCAAATAGTCTTTAAGTTAAACCTAGGCTTTGATTTCAGTTCTCACTAAAGCCTTTGTTCAGTTTCTCTCCTCAATCACCTTTGTTATTATATTCCTAAGAGCAGCTATTATATATGCAGATTCAATTATTGTAGCTCCGTAATTGAGATTTAATCAGTTCCAATCTTATTATTATCAGTTGAATGGGTTCTATGATCCCGACTAGGGGTTGATTAATATCTTGCGAAGCAAATAAAGTACTAGAACTCATTTAAAATTGGTCAAAGTTAAAGTCTCTTACTTCAGGTAGACGGCGATGATAAGGCAAAGGCACTTTAATCTTTTCCATGAGAACGCAATAAACGCTCCAGAGTTTCATAATTTGGAAAGTTCAGAAGAGCAGCGACATTTATTTTCTATCTTTGAAGTTAAATATACAATTTGTTGGGAACAGAAAAACGTACTTGAAAATCAGGAGTCGAATGAAAACGAGACTATAATTGAAACTTGTTTGTTTTCCATGTTGTTTGCTTATTTACGAGAGGGAGGAAGTCGTAACGAAGTTATTGTTCGTCAGTGCTTGTGGTCGCCATTCCTCTGTGCCGGAGCCGAGCGAGCTCTGTTCAGTAATTGGCTCATTGACTGATGTCATTATTACCTCGTGTGTTCATAAGTTTTGAGACAAACTTTTTACTTATAAAAATAAAATAAAAATTACTGGCTGCTGTATATTTCTTTTTTCTAATTTTGAATTTGGAATGTTAACTTTTAATATCTATGATTTCGGATTATTTTATTTAAATTTTCTCGTAATGGAGGGAACAAAAGAATTACGTGCGACCGTCATTTCACTATTTAAGGTGGGAAGAAAACCTATGGACATTTTCCGAGAACTGAAAAGTTTTGGTGTGAGCCGTAACTTCGTGTATTACACTATTAAACGATACAAGGAGACAAGTTCTTTACAAGATCGGCAAAGAAGTGGTCGTCCACGCTCTGTGAGGACGCCTGCGAACATTAAAATCATCCGAGAGCGACTTCGCCGAAATCCATGTCGCACTCAGAAGAAACTCGCTCTGCAGACCAATATTTCGCGCGTTTCAGTCAACAGAATACTGAAATATGATCTCAAGGTTAAGGCGTATAGCCGTAGGAAAGTACACTTTTTAAACGATCGCCTTCGTCAATTGCGACGCGAACGTTGTCCAATACTGCTTAGGAGACACGATGCGAGGAAGATACTCTTCACCGACGAGAAAATCTTTACTGTCGAAGTTCAACCGACAAAACAATAAAGTGTATGCCAAAAGTAGCAAGGATGTCCCAGCTTCAGCACGGAATGTCTCGCGTACTCATCATCCGGCTAGTGTCATGGTATGGTGGGGAGTTTCGTACGAAGGTGTGACTCAGCTTCATTTCTGCCAACAAGGCGTCAAGGTGAAAGCCAAAAATTATCAAAGTGACATTCTAGAGACTGTTGTGAAACCCCTGTCTAATACCCTATTCCATAACAAGTATTGGGTTTTCCAGCAAGACTCGGCGCCATCCCATAAGGCTAAAACCACTCAAGCTTGGCTGAAGGAAAATGTGCCGGCCTTCATTGCGGCGAATGAATGGCCCTCCTCCAGCCCCGACCTCAACCCGCTGGATTATTCTCTATGGACCGAATTAGAGCTCAGAGCCTGCCGAAAGTCCCACCCAAACTTGGAGTCACTTAAGCGAGCTCTTGTTCGAGAAGCGAAGCGAATTCCTCTGGAAAAGATTCGTGCCGCCATTGATGACTGGCCAAATCGCCAAATGTATTAAAAACAGGGGTGGTCATTTTGAATAATAATTATATTTAATTTTTACTTAATGTTTACTATTGTTTTTATAAATATAAGTTAATTATTTAAAAAGATATGCAACTTTTATTTTGTCTCAAAAGTTATGAACACACGAGGTACATAATTACATATTCTTGGTTCCCGCTTTCTGAGTGCTTCCAATATCTGATTTCTTCGGCAAATTATTTTGAATTGCGATACTTTTGTTGATATTGAAATGTTTTCTTTACACTGATGCAATTTAAAACTTTTTAATTCTTGTTTTTCGTTGTTAATTGTGAAAGAATCCATTCGCTATAAAACGAAGTTTCATATAGTAGGTACCAATTTTAAATTCTATTTCAACTTCTCATTTGTATCATTATCAAATGGAATGAGACTCGCTTAGTGAATATGCCTAATTAACAGAATATCTCATTTCATGAAGGTTTCATGTTTCGGTTATGATTCCTTGGTTCCTAGAATATTACTGTTATAAAAAACAACCTTAGCGGAGAAAGTTATGTCAGTGAATGTTTGAGCAGTAAGCACCTAGTTATATGAATGTATATGGTAGGTAATACTTAATGGTTAATTGGATGAACAGACTCGTAGTTTGGTAATCAATTTATCATTAGACGGAGGTACAAGTAAAAATTTACATACAATTACAGATTTCCTGAGAAATGGTATAGGTACCAAATTCGATTAGGGACTGATTTTTTTGTAGTTATCATAATATCGTTCTATCTGCCAACCCTCGATTTTAATAGCACACAAGCATAGGATCAAAATATTATTAATTGAAATATAAAACTTAAATGAAATAAGCACTACCCGAAGAGAATAAAGTTTCCTGTGATTTTATCGTGAAATTACGGTTATTCCGCTTTGTATGGCGTTGCACGGCTACGGTACGGCAAAAAGAGAGTAAAGAATCACACACTTCATCTAACGTACTTATGAAGGATCGATCGTACAAAATTGCTTAAGTAATTATGGTTCAAATGTATAATAGGTATCTATACTATCTTTTAATTATGGTATGGTAATAAGACTGATAGAATGATTATATAGGGGAGGTCTTTGCCCAGCAGTGGGACAGTAAAGGTTTACAAATATATAAGTTAAACGAAATGTAAAGTTTGTTTTGTATGATAGAATATCATCTCAAGGAACGCAATGATACTTATCTACTAGTTGCTCTTAGTTATCTCAAGGAGGCTGAATAGCATTGCTGCGTATTGTAAACACATTTTATCACTAGGAGCTTACGAACTTAACTTACGATGCTTATATTTGAGGTCTAGAAGAGTAACAGTTTAGGTACTGTAATGAGTTTACGTAATTTAAACATGTAAATTAAACGTATCAAACGACAACATGGGCAAACATTACAATACCCAGTTTCAACATAGATTTTTTTTTTAATATCCTAACTAATATTATAAATGTGAAAGTAACTCTGTCTGTCTGTCTTTCTGTCCGTCCGTCTGTCTGTCTGTCTGTCTTTTCTTCACGCCTGAACTACTGAACCGATTTGTGTGAAATTTGGTACAGACATAGTATGGAACTTGAGAAAGGATATAGGATAGTTTTTATTACAAAAAATATAAAAATAATAAAATTTAATCCGGACATATAGCGCCATCTATTGGTCAAACCAAAAATCTGCCGGAAGTCACTATTCCACGCGAACGAAGTCGCGGGCAAAAGCTAGTTGTAAATAAATATTATATTATTTTTGCACAAACTGTTTGCTTTTTAGTGAATAAGTACTTACTTAAACATAACATTTAAGCTTCCCGTACTCAGGTACAAAGAGCGTTAGAGAGTGGGCATAATCCGCAAAGCGGGCCAGCCTGGACGCTAGACTTTAAAACTACTTATTGTACCAACATTAATATTTTACTAGCTAATATGCCTACAGAACTTCTTCATATTATTTTCTTTCACTATATGTAAGATGCAATACCGTGAAGTATTCTTCCAATAGATGGCTTTCTATAAAGTGGAAAAACTATTTGCTGTTAACAATAAAGTGCAACGCAAACAAAAAGGCATTGCCATGAGAAAATTAAAAGTCACGCACTTAACTGAATCGTTCAACAAAGATAGAATAGATTTCAACTTCTATTACCTTCGAAACTTAAACCATTTCCATGTTTCAAGTTAACATTGTTTGTTGGAACTTGTCAAAATACTCGTTCCATATAGCATCACATTTCAGTTTGTTCTTTCTGAACGACTGAACTTTCAATTGAGGATTCACTCTTTGTTTTTGTCACTAAACTATCCTATCACATTTGCTGAACTTAAATAGAGTAATTTTATAATTATCTTCAATTGCAAAGAAAATACGTAACATGACAGATATAAAATTGGACAATAAACAAAAGACTATCGTAAAAGGCCGAGCATAAACAATAAAATTCTCGTCAGCCAGCACAAGAAGAGTTCGTACGTCTTTAACTGGACAGGCGTGAATAAAATGGCTTTCGTTTGATTGTGCTCCATTTACTTATGTGCTTTTCAGTAATACCTAGTCATAAGATCAATATGGCATACACTGCTGTAACAGCAGCAAAATATGAATACCTATCTCGAAGATTATTTTCTCCTTTAAAACTCGAGGGCCTTTTGTAAACGACGTTTTGGACTGAAATTCAATAATGTGACGCTGTCCGCTGTCTACCGAAGCTTCGGCCATCGCATTGTATGCACATAATACATATATATATATATACGTATGTTATGAATTTGCTAACGTTCTCTATGTTTGTTCGTAGCAAACTAGTGCTGCGCGAAGCCCGTTAATATTAACCGGGAGTTCTCTACAAAGTTACCTGCCGTCGTCAAAAGTAGAAATATTATTATGCACACTGTATTCAGGTTTGACCGTGTTTGATTTAATTAGGGAAGTAAGGGTATTATTTGTAGTTTGATAGTAGCCACAAGATCAAATTTTTAAGTAACTTATTTTTACGGATTTCAAGATTCAATCTGACTTTCAGGAGTCAATAGTGTAGCGGAGTTGCACCAACAAAATTAAGTATGAGTATGTCAGTAAGAGTGAGATTTATATATATTTTTTAGTTTTTTTTATTTAGGACTAACCCTAAAAACATTCTGTACCTGATTAATTGCTCTTCAATGTTAGTTAATTGCTTATTACGAACTCGGTCGCAACAATCCCATTTATAATTTGAAGCGAAGTTTACAAATGATGATAAATGGAATAAGTAGGTACATACCCACTTAGTTGCTTAGTTACAGGTACCTACGAAAGTCTGGAAAACTTTCTGAAAGTTCATTAATATTTCTTATACGTCTACTTAACATAGTTTCTTATGCAATTAAAACTTAAAGTACGTTAAATAAAACTTGGGAATTTCTTTCGGTTTTTAATTGGCTTTGCAAGAGTTATACAAGGTGCTTAACGTTAACACTTCTTTTTGGAGAGTATAGTACCTACAATCTTGAATTGAAATTGAAGAAAATATTGCAGCCATACGTTTTATGTTCGTACCTAAATAACTTACAAGTGTACACCGATATAACAACGTTAAGTAGCTTAGAATGGTTATATTTTTGAGTCCTTATTTATACTGACTCAAAAGTCTACACAAGTGAAAATGAGACAAGTAAGAACAATCAACACTAAACAAGAACAAGGACCCGACACCAAAATTATGACGAAGAGAAAACATCAGCAAGGTTCACCTTATTTAATCCATGGTTGTGTATACAATTAAACATCTCGCTGGCACTTTAATCCTTGGAGCGGGGTGCGGGTAGTTTGAAGTTACATGACATAAATTACGCGTTCCCAACGAGTTACAGTAATGGACCCGATTCACGAGCTTATTATAGCGTTTATCATCGCTTCAAAGTTTGCAGTCCCTATCCGAATTTGGAGAGAAAATGTCATGGAGAATTTTATGTGTTCTTGTATTATTTACTTTTATGAACGCGCTAGTCTCAAGAACTACTGAATCTATTCGATAGATTCTTCCAGTTTGAGGCAGCCATACACGAGATAGCTAACAATGCCTACAAGAATTTTAATGCCTAAATATACCTAGGTATAGAACTGTTACTGTTACAGCCTTTTTATCGTCCCACTGCTGGGCTCAGGCCTCCTCTCACACGGAGAAGGATTGAGCATTAATCACCACGCTTGCTCAATGCGGGTTGGTGATTTCAGACTATATATATAGGTATAGAAACCAAACTTAAATGTATCTAGAATTTTTAGATACCACAGAGCACCCACATACAGAGCTGCAATCGATACCTACGTGAGAATAGCAGAAGAAATAATTAAGCAGTCCAAGTCGGTCCCTGAAGCTAAACTTGTTTCTTAACTCCTAAGAATAGGTCTCACCTATGTACGAGAGGGGCGTAGGTATTGAAATATTGATCGATACAGCTAAAACGACAGGTCATCGAATTAATATTGTAGGTATAACTTATAACACAGTAGTCATAATTTCGATGTTTTATATTTGAAAATAATTACTTAATTATTGATTAATAAACTCATGTTTCTCATCTCAGGATCTTTTCCAACGCCTGAAAAAGGGCGTTAAGCTGTACTTAACATTAATTATTAACATCTTTAAAACACCTCAACAAGCGAATAAATACTTTGAGTTTTTTTGTGTTTTTTTTATAGTACCTAAATATTATTATTTTCTGTTGAAATAATCTCCAAAAAATTGGTAGGTAAATACTTTGCTTTATCCACAATAGCTGGGAAAAAAATGTAATTCATATGTATCACGATTGATGTCCTATATGGTCATATATCCTATACACTACCTGCTATAGCTTTACAACCAACCGATCGTAAATATAACGAGACTTCCATTAGTTTCAACTATAAAAGTAATACCACAAATATAGATGTTTACGACGTATAAAAGTCGATTGAGCAGTATTAAACAGAAACATGGGTTCCTGTAGTTTCACAAATGCTTTTAGCTTCATGCCAGTCAATTTATATGTGTGTACGGTTCATGGAGAACAAAATGACTAGCGGAGGTGCCATTACGGAAACTCGCCTAGGAAAGTATCGCGCCGAAATGCGGGTGAGCGGGGGACGAGGGACGTTACTGTTTTCATCCTTACACGCCTTCTTTGTACCCTACAACTTTTTGTTATTCCATAAATCGTTGACAGATGTCTCAGAGAATCCCAACGCTTCGTTATTTTACTCGTAGCTGATCATATCGTTCATGCTCACGGTACGAATTTGATCTAGAAGAAAGCGCCTGACCTACCTGCATTATGGCATCTCCGCTCATCTTTCCTTACTGCGTGGTTACTTTGATGTAAGTCTAGTAAACAAATGGAGCAATGAACGGTGAAGTGTGACTATCAAAGAATGTAGTGTATAAAGCCATTCTCGCGTATCTTGGGGAGAAAAATCTGCAGTGAGTCAGCGCATCGTGTCTTTTATGTTGCTATGCAGTATTAGATAAGTGTAATATCATTTGACGCATATATTTTTAGAGACAAGGCAGATATGGACGATAGAAAACACTTATAGGTGTTAAAGAAGTTGTTTGTAAATCGAGAGGTATTGACTTGTTTTTTCTTCCAGTGCACTATTGAAGTAAACCCACTCCAGATATGTACCTTTGTTGGGAAGTATACTAGTACGAGTATGTGTTTATAAAAAACCGGCCAAGTGCGAGTCGGACTCGCGCACGTAGGGTTCCGTACCATCCAAACTAATATTCTATATATATAATTATATATATTTATGGATATTGAGCAAAACTGAGCAAAAAAATCACGTTAGTTGTATGGGAGCCCCCCGAAATATTTATTTTATTCTAGTTTTCAGTATCTGTTGTTCTAGCGGCAACAGAAATTCATCATCTGTGAAAATTTCAACTCTCTAACTATCACGGTTCATGAAATACAGCCTGGTGACGGACGGACGAACGGACGGACAGAGGAGCGAAAACAATAGGGTCCCGTTTTACCCTTTGGGTACGGAACCCTAAAAAGGCACCAAGCTATGTGGGTACGTAGCTTGTTAGCCTTTTTCATAAAATCGAGAATAGAGATTCTCAGTACTAAAGAAATTATGAAATACTAGCTTTTGCCCGCGACTTCGTTCGCGTGGAATAGTGATTTTTGGTTTGACCAATAGATGGCGCTATATGTCCGAAATAAATTTTATTTTTATTTTTATATTTTTTTGTAATAAAAACTATCCTATGTCCTTTCTCAAGTTCCAAACTATGTCTGTACCAAATTTCACACAAATCGGTTCAGTAGTATAGGCGTGAAGAAAAGACAGACAGACAGACAGAAAGACGGACAGACAGACAGACAGAGTTACTTTCACATTTATAATATTAGTTAGGATGATAGTTTTTATTCATACAGCATGAGAATAAATATTTTTCACAGTTATTTCTACTTTATTGTAGGCCCTTAATGGTTTAAATTCTTGAAATTTAATGAAGTTTGACTAAAAATACAAATAAAATAACAAATACCCGAAACCCGCCTACCTTGCCTACCTCTTCAAATAATTCTGTGTAAAATTTACCCTTTCTTTCTCCCCCTTGTTAGATAAAAAATAATGTCGCTCTCGCTTCGTTAGGTACTCTTCAGCTAAATTTCTGAGACCACAGCCATAACTGAGTTTTCCTTCCCAATTTTATAACCATCCGTTTTAAAGATACGCTAAATATTTGAACCTAATTAGACTGGGGTACCGAATATTTACACTGTTTGCGCTGAGAATAATTTCCTTTGTCCAACACAACAAACAGAAGTTAATTATTTAAACCATTTGTTATTTTTGACTGGAAGCCTCATTGTTCTAGAGTCGCGCTGACGAGCTTAGCTGTTTGATTCCAGGTTGGAAGTGATATTATGAAATTGAAAATAGGAAATTTCAGTTATGTGTAAAGAAATAGATAGGTACTACCTACGAACCAAAAACATTAAAAAAAAATTGTGATCATTGAAAAACCTAAGGAAAATTGAGCAATATGCAAATTAAACCAAATACAAAGTAGATTCAACCGCTGTTTTAAAATTAAAGGGGATAGGACCTAAGAACCGATGAATTAATTATTGCGTGAGTATTTTAAATTAATTAAGGACATTTGGCAAATTACCTGTATCCTACTTTTCTATGCTTTACGGTCATTTGAGATACCTTCAAACACTTTTTAAATTATGGAGAAATTATCAATTCTTTGAAAGACCTACCCCAACTTACTATCGCATTTATAGGCAAAAAGGTAAATTAGATACACATAGAAAAAGCATTTGACATTTTTACTACCCACAGGTACCTAAGTAGGTACATATTTTTTGGAAAATGTTTGGGTGGCGACGACTTCTTAGAGGCGAAAAAAAGTGAAATGTCTCGCTTATGTAATTACAGCGGCAACCATAAACTTAGGTACTTCGTAATAAGTAGGTACAGAGAAATACTTTGTGTCAAGTGTCAAGTGCGTAGTAGTTGTACTTCTGCTAACGAGTTTTCCACAAAGAGATTTAACTGTGCTAGTAGGAACTTAGAAAATATTTTATTTTTAGTAAATTTATAATTTTTAGTTTGCGATGCAATCAGTTTTCCATTTGATTACAAAATATTGAACATCAACAAACTTTGTGTAAGTACAAATAAAGGCAATATCATTAAACGGGAATATAGCTTTGATCTAAAATAATTCTAATGTTAGTTACAATGAATGGTACGTTGAACAATATAATCCAACAGCATACAATATTAATCACTAATATTTTAATTAATTATCTATTGTTTTGTAATATTACCTGTGGTGCCTAATTGAAATGGCGGTTAATGGTTTCCCATCAAATATGTATTGTCAACGCAATTATGTAATCTATGGGTAAATTAGCAGTTGCTAACCCACCTACGTCATTATTTACCATTCCCTCTAATTAAGCAAGTAAATATACTATTGCTTTGTAATTAGTTTCAATGTAAATAATATAGGAAAGGCAAGGTCTTGGCAAGGAAAGAAATCACGGTTATTGGTCACCACGCTTCATGAAGCGTGATATGAATGGATTAAGAAAAACCTCGAATAGATGTTTCGATATTCTCTTCGCAAAGCTCAATAAAATGAAAGATGTATATTTGTTAATAAACAAAATCGATTACATTTTTGCCTAGATTCAAGTACGGCCTAAGTAGTATTAGCTCATTCCATACTCCTTTATATTAATATTCTAAGCAATTTTGCTAAACCGCCTGGGAAATCTAAAAAAATTCAAATAACATACATGTTTTCTTAAGTTATATTATGTTTGTACAAGTTTTTATATCGCTCTTCGGCAAGGTAGTAAATAGGGCAACTTTTTGAATTACCTAAATATAGCGAATTTAGTCAGAAATACAAATGGTAAGTATATTTTCCCAAATAACATTTGATATTAAGTCAGGCATAACATGAAAACATTAAAGACAAAACAATACAATTATCAAAAAATATAAAAAGAACGTTGTTGTTTTTCGTACTGGTAAATATTTTTTTTATATGCTTGTTCGTACGTAATCGCCAGAAAAACAATGAGACTATTTCGCAAGGCTACAGACACTTATTTAGCTCAGTTGGCAACCAAGAAAAAATCCACTAGGTACCTCTTTATAATTAGGTAAGTATTTTCTTTTTTAGGAATTTTCCTACAACCTTAAATACTTACACAGCATTATTCTATAAGAGGTTTATTTAATTTTCGTAGTAGCAGCCGCGGGCGTCACCAACTTTCTTTTAATTACAGAACAAGAACGCCAACATCGCATTGCAATCGTACGAGTGCAGTTTAAGCGCCTGCAGTTTTGCACCGAGCGTGTTTTCTTGCCTTAGGTAAATAGCACACTCTGCTGTTATAGCCAGGCGTTGTTTGCCGCTATGAATTTAACAGCAAAACAGAACAGCCATCAAATTAATTTCTCCCTGTAGTCGGTCTAGTGTTGTTCTGGTCGCCTTTAAAGCGCACCACAACAGAACTCAATTAGTTTTCTATTTTATAAAAACGTGCTATTTTCATTTTAAAGTTGTTCCTGACAGCTGATCATATCTGGCCAACATTACAATCTATACTAATATTATAAAGCTAAAGAGTTTGTTTGTTTGTTTGTTTGAACGCGCTAATCTCAGGAACTACTTACTGGTCCGATTTGAAAAATTCTTTTAGTGTTAGATAGCCCATTTATCGAGGAAGGCTATAGGATACTTTTTATCCCGGTAGGTACGGGAAGTAGTTCCCACAAGATGCGGGTGAAACCGCTGGCAGAAGCTAGTATTGAATAAACTCATATTTTTAAAACCGACGAAAATACATATTATCAAAAGAATTTTTATTAAAGGTAACATATTACCAACGTTATTAAGCTTCAATAATAAATCTTGTGAATACAATAAAAGCAGCGAGCGATCGAACTTGTACCGCCCACGGAATTTCAGTAAAGACATTTTCAAGCGGACGTCTAGCCTTATATTAGGTTTTAGCCGAAACGAGTGGAATCTATCTGAGGAACTATTAGACGTGAAGCTACTAGTAAGTTCGTTAGCTTTCGATCAATAGACAAACATTCGAGCCACGTTCAGATACTGTGTTTGCGCGGCTCTCGGGCTCCGAGGATTCCGAACAGATTGTCGGAGCATACCGATTTCTAAAATATGCAAGACCCGTACCGTACAGTTCTGGGTGCCTGTAGTACTTTGTTGACAAATATGTCAGCCACAAAGTGATGGCAAGCACAAAGATTTGATATTTAGGTGACGTATGAAGGAGGAGAAATGAGCGTTTATCAAAGCGGATTGGGACTTTAGACTTTAAAGTCTAGATTTTCTTAAGATATTTTCCTTCACCTTTACCTAGTCATCGATATCTAAGATATACCTATTTAGCGAATGTATATTAACATAGAAAAGTTACACTGATCATCCGTTCATTGGAGTACTGGTGCTTATCATTATATTGACAAAAAAAATACGTTGAAGTATGGCTTAAAGTTAAGTGGTAAAATTTTCGTTTATCAGGCTGTTTCCTGAAAATATTAAATAAAGAATAATTGATAGCTGTTCAGTATCGAACTCTTCACTGAATAAGCAAACAATTAAGCGATTTAAGAGCAATATTCGATATTCAAGTCATTTAACTGTATTCAATTGGTGTAAAGTCAACATTTTCGGATTTTTGTCAGTATGTTACCAAAATAACTTCGTGTCATTTTTCTATTACGCAAGGGAATAATTCGTTGCTTCATAAAACGTCGTAGATTCATCTTAATTATTACATTATTACGAGAAAAAATATATAAACACCACCTGAGACTTTCTTATAGTTAAGTTTGGTTACCTACTTATATAGTAGTATTAGTAAAAGATCTTTAAGAAATATCACGTATTTATAATTGGGTTACCTACTTGAATGATAAACTTGATGTTATCACTCGATTATTTCTCTCCTTGAAAGTAAATATTTCTCATCATCCTCCGAGCCTTTCGGCTTCCAGTCTAACCGGATTCAGCTGACTACCAGTGCTTTACAAGAAGCGACTGCCTATCTGACCTCCTCAACCCAGTTACCCGGGCAACCCGATACCCCTTGGTTAGACTGGCGTCAGACTTACTGGCTTCTGACTACCCGTAACGACTGTCAAGGATGTTCAATGACAGCCGGGACCTCCAGTTTAACGTGCCAACCGAAACACAGTCATTGGTGTCTAAGATATACTTAGAAAGTACATACAAACTTAGAAAAGTTGCATTGGTACTTGCCTGACCTGGGATCGAACCCGCGCCCTCATACTTGAGAGGTTGGTCCTTTACCCACTAGGCCACCACGACTACCACTAGGCCACCACGACTACCACTAGGCCACCACGACTACCACTAGGCCACCACGACTTTAGGCGACGACTTTAGGCGAAAGTAAATATTTCTACGAAACGATATAAAAAATTATATCATATCAATACAGTATTTCTTTTCGTTAAATTATCATCTGAATAAATATATTTCGTAAGTAATTACTTACGAATGCTGTATTGAAGTCAATTAATTGAAATCAATGTTTCCAATCGAGCTTTTCAATCGATACTCGTTAAATGAGCGATGTTTTCATGATTGAATGAAGATACGCTGTACATTGTACCATCTGTAACATCGCCAAGTGCTAGCTGATGTAAATAAATCAATATAGTCCATTGATGTCAATTGGCCTCTATTAAGTGCCCAACATTGAGACAAAGAAAATAACAACATAAATACTGAAACAAAAGCTAAAAGCACTTCACTACAGCGATAATATTAAATGCCTTTCTATTTAAGAGCTAATTCTTAAAGCCCAAGGTCGTAATCCCTAGTCAAAGGATTTAGGGATAGCTAAATTGCAAATTTATATAAGGCAAAAATATCCAAATATTATTAAATGACAAACGCCGTCTCCAGTATTGTAACTAATGTTTACAGTTTCTTTTGTATTCAATTACATCCAATTTTAGACCTCAATTATTCTCAACCATATTTGACCTACTTATTCACAACCGTAAAAATATTGACTACCTACAGAATAAACGAAGCGGGCCATAAACAAAAGGTAGCTTTGAAATAGAAGACTAGAGATTTGCAAAAATACGTCAGCCGACATCAGAGAGATATTTTCAGTGTATATCGATTACAAACAACCTCAATACCACTCTATGATAACTTTACTGCTAGGTAAGTATTAACTTTTCAGATTTGACCCTATTCTGAAATCAAAATTATTGAAACGTTCTTGATTTACTTCCAATTGAATACGCATTGATAAAAAAAAACCTTTTATAGCGAAACATCCGTATACCTTTCACCAATCATATCGAACCATCTAAATCCCACAAAGCCGTTTGCAGTTCAGCAATGGCGTTCATATTTTTGATACTGAATATTCCAGGGATCCTCGTCGTTTAGCTCGACTCCGCCAAACAAACTGGGGTCGCAGTGATATACTGATTAAATTCAACGAAACCACAATGACGAGACGAAACACTAAATTTAAACTTGAAGACGGCTCTTGTTATATAATTCTGTAAGGCCTTAACAACAGTAGGAATATAGGACTATGGTTAACGAAGCCACATAAGTTTTAAGTGGCCTCCGGGGCTCCTAAGTTCCCGCCGTCCGTTTATCCTCCACAACAAAGTTATTTGTTAGAGTGTCTGCCTAAACTGTTGTTGATGCTTTCTACTTTACTCGTGTGTTATAAGGATTGTGTGCTATCAAAAAATCAGAGCTTTACTTCTTACAAGCTAGCTAGCTTTTTTGTCCTTCATTAAAATCGACAAAATGTAGGTAAGTCACATATAAAAATATTATTGTAGATGGTCTCCTTCATATTGCCAAAATGTCAACACGAATACAAACATCTAAATTTAACAGAAGGCCACACGAATTCATCAGCGAAACATACTAAATTATTTCTGAACATCCTCGTGAGTGAAGGTTGTTTACAGTTTTCGAAGAGATAATCGAATTCCAAGGTTAAGGATCCTTCACACGTGCCTGGAAGTATATCACCGTATTACTGTCAAATGTATTTGTTATTCTTCTGGGATCCGTCCTGAATCTAGATGTAAAGGAATAAGGACAGGACGGTTCCAACTGTCAAGACTGTCCGCTACGTCCTACCCACGTACGAAGTTTGAATTGTCATCCCTCCAGTTATTTACTTAGTACAAAGATCCTTTCAAGCATAAATGGGTCACGTGTGACTAGTCTAGAATATTAGATAATGTTTGTTTGAATATGATTCAGTACTTCAACAAGAGATTTTGCTGTATGTTCGCTTGAAGGGGTCTAATCGCCGCCCTTGGACCCCGAAACCCGCGTCGGTCAATTCTGCGATCCCTTTGGGGTTTTCACCGGCTTAATATCATCCGTTGTAAGACATATATCAAAACATCTCTGTGTGAACAAACCTGACAACAAAAAACGTTTTACTTGTTTGGAACGAAAATAACATTGTCTAAAGTGGGCCTTGTCGCTAATATTAATGTGTGGTCCGCCGCACAGGTTGCGTGTTTGTCTGAAACAGGTACGTTCCTCATTAATTATATACCTTCTTAACTTTGTTTGTATCCTTTTTTGTGAATGTTATCATTTTTCATTGCTGCGGCAAATTGCAGACTTTTATTTTCAAAACGAGGTTTTTATGTCAAGCTTTGAAAATTTATTCTCGGTCAAAGATAGAAAACGATTTTACTGCTATTTTGATAGCATCTACAATGATTTATAGAGACAGCGTACCTTTAAATGGATTTCGATTTAGAATGCATTGTTTTCTTGATATTCACATCTTTTCTGTTTCTAGTAAACAGTTATAAGATACGTTATAAAGTGCTTCTTACACACGTAAAACTAATATCCGAAGAGAATCGAGTTCAATATGACTTCGAAATGTACTTACCTACACAGTTTGTTACTTGCGTACTTGTAAACTGTCTTCAATATTCTGAAACTAGTTCCAGCTTAGTTTCAACAACCTTCCCATGCTATAATAACGATAGTTTTATAGGGTGCTATAATTCTTAATATTCTCGTATATTCCAACATAGAGCGAAAAACACTTTCATATTTTCAAAAGACTTCGAAATATGAGTTTCGAAATATGGCAATAGTTTTGAGTAAAATCTGTTGCAATTTTTTATTTTCATATCCATTTAGTATAAAAGCTTCAAACGAAAGCCATTGATTGATTCACAGAAAAGGAATTAATCATAGAAGACTGGAAAAGTAATTTCGTGAATGAATCAAAAATACTCCGACAAATTAATATTCGTATTTTA
This sequence comes from Helicoverpa assulta, assembly GCA_963856015.1. Taxonomy (NCBI): domain Eukaryota; kingdom Metazoa; phylum Arthropoda; class Insecta; order Lepidoptera; family Noctuidae; genus Helicoverpa; species Helicoverpa assulta. Next base: position 10,237,107 of record CAWLCW010000014.1, on the reverse strand, counting down.
ATTTAAATATTAATATCGTTGATTATTAAAATGGCTCAAAACTTACAGTGGCTGTTGTAAGCGAGTGAGGTCAAGAATTCTGCAGATTCGACGTCGAATTCGATTCGATACCCGACCTTTATCGATTGTTGTCATTTCCAACCCTTCTCAAGATAGTTAGGATACGTGTGGAGCTTATAAATAAAAAAGTAAATAACCCTACGATACTTTCAGTCTAGTCATGTTCAGCCAAGCCTTAAGATAGTACACTTCTTTCATTTTGGGTAATTAAAAATAGGCCCAATATAACGCTTACTACATTCGCGAATCACATCACCTAATATAAAGATTTTACACATTTCAGATTTTTTTTTTAATATAAAAATGGCGAATGTAAACATTTGTAAAAAAGAACCTACGAGTAATAATATTTATTTCCGACGGAAATATTTTTGCATCGAGATACGACTCAAATATGGACTCATTCGTCAAAAAGCGAGAAGACAGTTCAACGGAAAATATTGAATTAAAAAAGCGGAAAATTCAAAAACGGGGCCCAATTTGGAATTCTTTTTGGAGTTTCACATTCCGTTTATGGAATCATTCTTCTGTCTGTCACAGACGTATATCGGATACCGTTTGACACAGAGTTGAGAGCCTGCACAGTTTGTTATTCGGCCATCAAATACTTGGACGCGAAGTTTATAAAACATATTCGCAATATTGAAATGTTTTTGGGTTTCCGTTTTTTATGAAAGTCACTAAGGGCTTGTATTTGAACCTATCGGGTTTCATTCGGAGTAAAAATCTTGATGGTATTTTGTACCGACGCTGTGTTAAAAAAACTTTCACAGGTAATGCTCTATTCCATCTATTTTCACTACATATTAACGTTTTTATTTTTAGGCATAATATGTAGTTTCCAAATAACCGGCATATCTACGACAAATAATATTGTTGAGGAGTTCTGTATACGCTGGGTTCCAAATTCCAATGGAGATATATTCATGCGGCTCGGAAATTCCAACAATCAGGAGATATGGACGAATATTATTCAAGCCATTGTGAATTTTACGGATCGTTAATACCAGAATTTGACATATGTAGGTACCTAAATTATAACTTAAGGAAAATATGCATGAAAGTACTGTATATAGCAAAGCATCCCCATGACTTTCTAAGATTATCGGAGAACAACGAAGAATAGAGCCTGCGTGTATAACAAAATAGGTATAACTTTAACAGAAAGTTTTAAAAAATAAATGAAGCTTATTTCAGTCCCCGGCAAAAAACATTCACTTGAAAAATTTCTATTAGAATAAAAATTCCCTGGAATACCAGCGTACCTACTCCTAAAAATGGTGATCGTGCAAAAAATGTTCATTCCCATTGAGGAATATTAAATGTCAAATGGCAAACACGGGCCACCGAATACTCGATGCAATGAAGTCGAGCGGAAAATTGATTTCCTGCAGCACATATCATTTTCATTTATGAAGATTAATGACGCCAGACAAAGCCATACGAGGTCAGAAATTTAATAGAAAAGGATTATTTCAATGTATTTTAATGAACGTCCGTATTGGCATTCAGGGTTTAATGTGATGAATATTATATCGGTCCATAGAGCCGCGTTAATCACAGGCTATTTTGTCATACCAGTCCGCTGATTTTAGGGATTCATATTTCGTTTCACAAAATTGTTGTCGTAACTTCGCACAATACGTGTTCTGCCAAATACAGTTACCAAAGTTCACATGACATTCAATTCATGGAAGCGTAAACTCATTTCGATAGCCCGTCTAGAACATCGGTAAGGTCGTAGAGGCCCCGTCAAATCTTTCTTATCAAGGGTAAAGTCTTGTTTCAGATAAATGGGTTAACTTGGCCCGTCCAAACGCCTGTTAAACTTGCCCAATCTAACCCGCAATGTAATCGATTAATCCGAAACTTAGTGGCTTTTCAACATAACGCACTAAGAGGCATTCATAACATAGTTTTGGATCGGCTTCAGATGTCGAGTCTTGTTCAATAAAATGACTACGGAATCGATCAGGCCGACATTCGAGAAGGGTTAAGTCATTGGGCGAAGTGAAACTCTATTGTTGGAGATGCTAAAATAACTGTTCTATTTATTGCTTTGATATTTCTCGAACAGAGGTGAGGTTTGATTTCAAAGTACAATGCAACTGGAATATAATACACTACTGGAAACCAACTCAAGTATTCATTGAATTGTAAATAATGACAGTTTACAGGGTAGAACTTAGAATCGGTAGCAACTTAAGTATTATATTAAAATTCTTAGTACCTTTAGCTTGAACTCGGTTTTATGAGAACTTTCAACTCCTATTTTTAGATCAATAAACCTAGCACTGGGGAAACGGTATTGCTAATTCTATTGCTGTTTTATGAGATACTAGCTTCTGCCAGCGACTTCGTCCGCGTTAGATTCGGACTTTGTGCAAAGAGAGGAAGAAATAATAAACACCAGCCTATCCAATAATATAAATCTATGCGTACCTCCTACAACTTTACCTAAATATAAATAAAATGTAAACTATTAATAATTTGTAATTTGAATTAATATTTAAACCATACCAAAATAACTAATACTTACCTATTTTATAAAATAACAACAAAAGAAAATTAAAAATAAATTATTTAAAATCGTCAATAAGATCATTTTCGGTCAATAAGGTTGAACACTCCGAACGTCTATTCGCAACATTCGCATCAACACCCAAATGTATGAAGCTCGCGCAGCCACCGCGTCGCGAGCCGCGTCGAGCGCAACAACCATTGCACAAAAATGATCCTTATAGCAGGATTCAGTATTCACTCGCGATGGCTTATAACCGTATTTCATGTATAACTTTGGTGTTTCTTTACCGATTTATATTATTCTTTTTTTATAAGATACGTAATAATGTTAACTTTTTTAAATAAGCGTGAGTGAGAATATTATAAACGTAATAGTAGACACGTATAATCAGAAAGCTCCGAACTGCTAAGCTATCGACAGTTAAACGTGTTATTCTGAGCCAACCATAAAAGATAGACATATACTGTCAAGGTATATTTTTTACATCATTTTAAGGAGAATATTTCCGTCATACATGGTTACTGTGTAGCTTTAACCATTAAGGCTGCACACGCGACAAACTCATAAAAAATGGAGTAACTTCTCCCGTTTTCCCAACATTTACCTTCACTGCTCTGCTCCTATTAATCGTAGCGTGATGAAAAGTATCCTATAACCTGCCCAGGAGTATGAAGAATCATTGTACCAAGTTTTGTTGAAATCCGTCAAGTAGTTTTTGTTTCCATAACGAACATACAGACAGACAGACAGACAGACAGACAGACAGACAGACAAAAATTTTACTGATTGCATTTTTGGCATCAGTATCGATCACTAATCACCCCCTAATAGTTATTTTGGAAATATATTCAATGTACAGAATTGACCTCTCTACAGATTTATTATAAGTATAGATTAAAAATAATAGAATGAAATCTTAAGATAAAGATTCAAAATTGCTCAAATAGCATTTTGAGTGATGTCAAATTTAAAGTATGAATTTTGCCGTTTAGGTATCTGAAAAGTGCAGAAGAAGGTAAGAAAATAAATCGGCTATTCATTTCCTTTATTTATTGACATTATTTCCTATTAAAACATTGCTTTAAAAATGAATAAAAAAATAATTAAAAGGGAGCTTTGTTTTGGCCCATTGAAATTCGAATATTTTGTCAGTCACTACAATTTAAAAAAAATCACTATTAAATCTAATAATGCATTGAACTAATTAGCAAATGTAGATGTAGAAAATTACCGCAAAATTATCAGATGTAGACGTAGGTACTACCTAACTATGTTTTACATCGTGAGCAAATTTGAAAACCGCAAGCAAACGGAACTGTTTTCGCGTCTGTGCTTCCAATTGAGATACGAGCATAAACACAGGCATTTCGCATTGATATCCAAAGCATACAAACTACAGCACAATAATAAACTTTGCATTTTTATTAAAAAACCTAGTCGTTGAAATGTTTTAAACGAATCAGCGTCGAGATTTTACGAAACCGCCAAACAGAGCGCCAATTTAAAGTTCCGAAACAGTTGTTAGCACAATTTTTCCCTGAATACTCTGTATAACGAACATTATTCATTGGGATGAAGCAATAAAACACCGACCACCGAAACTATGAGAAAGTAATTTTGCTCCAACGACTCCTCCGAGAGACAGTCTATCGGCGAACGCCATTGAGATGATTTATGAAACGCAGTCGCTGTTGTCCACCGCATCACACATCGCCCACAATATAAACAAACGCCCATTTTACAAAGAAAATGTCCTAAAAAGGAAAATGTAAAAAGAACTGTTGGCACATTGGCAGCTCTCACAGCGAAACAATTCTAAAAACAATACGAAACTGCCCTCAGTCCGGCTGCCGACTAGGCTGTGATCTTTCATGAAATCGATTGTATTGACTCACACGAATGGACGTATGAAGAATAAAAAGTGTACATGAGTTCCACATAGGGGCCGCAGCCCGCACGTTTGGCAGCACCAATTCATTTGACCAGAAAATTGAATCCTCGTTGTTATTTCGCGCAGGGAGATTAATTAAAACGGCGATCGCCAATGTAGTAAATCATATATTATGCACCATCCACGTGCCTATTGTGCAACATTTATCCGTATTTACGTTATAAACGAACGAGGATTACAGTCTGTGATGCGCAAATGTTCGAATATCTCTTTAGGTTTAAAATTGAAAACATTTGAGCAGTCATTGAAATAATAAACAAAGCGTTTGTGTTTTATGGCGACAAGATAAACTCACTCTAAATTATGTCTTATCATCACGGAGACTTGATATAAAAAGCACAAAGAAGGGGACTATAAATGTGGCACTGAAATTTCATTGAAGTTGACGATGGGCGAATTTGGCAAGCCTTTAGGCTTGCATGCCACCAGAACAAAAGACGTCCGCTGAAGCGAGCCCTACGAATGGCAAAACAAGGACAAGGAATTTTAATAAAATCCTTATTATCTATTCACAGCGGCAGTTACGCTCTTTTACGAGCTAAACGGTACCGGAGAAGTTCGGTCGCGGGTTCGCATCGCGCTCTCCTTGTCGCAACTTTGCTAATATCTTAAGGAACATTCTGAACCGAGTTAATTGTTCACCGACAACAGAAGCATGCAATCTGTGTTTAACGTGTGTAAGTTGCCGAAGTCGTGATAATGATGGCACTTAGCTTCTCCGACACTACCGACCTAATATGTTCTCATATTACTACTACATTCCTCATTCACATAGTCAAGGAAATCCAGACATCGGAATGACATGATGGAGGGGTGAATGTACTTGAAAAATAAATACTTGGAGTAATAGGAATGAAGAGTATCTTAACTTTGGCGTGTGGATATCTATTCTGTATTTATAATAATTCCAAGTTCTGTCATTATGCATGAAATTTCTTTCAAAAGCCAATGTTTGCGTAATGCGATGATAATCTCTCAAAACTATATTGATGTCTCCATCAATTCGCCGCAATGTTATTTGAAACCTTCATCTCTAGGGATTACGTTATAAAGGGCACATTTGTGAAGCCACAACGTATATATGAAGCGGCCCGCGTGATTGGATCAATTTCTAAAACTATGTACCTACTGTAGGGGCACTAACAGAAGGCTTTTCAATATGTATAGCTTTATGTATGTGAGTCGAATACTTTACTAAAAAGTTAAAAGGATTGGTAGGACCTATTAACTATAGAAATACAAAACTGTGTAACGCTCTGTCAAGAGAACACAACGATAAATGTATGATAGAAATCCTACTCTATTGTCTATATTTTTTTTGGTTGACTGCAAATCCACAATTGAAGTGAACTAGTCTTGAATTGCTGTATCTCTTCGTAAAATCCTGTAGAACACGGCTCCAATAACTAAATCACAATAAACGGCTATTCTCGACAAACAGTGCGCTTGCTAGACAGATCGGCGGTCGCAGTTTGTCGCAACTGAAAGAACAACGCAGCAATCCAGTTGACAGAATCCTTCAGTTGCCTTTTACGGTATCTACTACTGAGATATTCTTGATCGCGAAAGAAGTCATGCCACGCTGGTAAGTAGACTGGTAAAAAAATATCAAATATGGCTTGAGTAAGTTGTACCTCTAGAATACTTTTGTCGTAATGTTTTATTGAAAAATAGTTACAGGCTCCTTCAACTAAAGTGACCTTGTAGATAAGCTTAACATCAACATAAGGACTTGTATACTAAACTTGAATAGCCAAATTAAACTTCACATCAATGCTGATCAAATTCCTTAAAAGGATAATGGAAAAATAACAGCATTAAACAAGTTATGCTCCCGATAGCACCCAAGAATTAAAAGTTCGCAGTTTAATTAAGATTAAAGACCTATAATTTGTATTAGGAGTAGTAAAAGTTTTAAAAGGTTTGAGGTTGAATACAAGTGAAGATATAAAGATCCCTTTTCATTAATAAGTAATGCAAATGTTTTAGGATTAAGACGTGTCTATATAAAATTGTATACCGAATAGTTTCACGTGTGTGTTCCGACCTGTAGGCAGTCGAATAAATTTTTGATTACGACCCCAGGTTCATTGGTATTCTTGGGAGAGAGTGCCGATACGACCTTCAAGCCGGGTCTGCACTTAGCGGTAATTTACAGTTTAATTACTGGTGGTTCTGGTTGGGGGAGACGGTCCAATCCCAAATTTATACGGTGCTCGACATCACATAGTTAACAAGTTGTAGTCATATCCTTTCATTAGGTTCGATGGATGGGGGCAAGAACTTGATCGTTACGCAATGACCCGATTTTGTACAGCAAATTGTCGAAGACAAGGTAAGTAATTTTAGAGTAGGTAGTTCAAACCAGGACAAAATCAAAATCAAAACACTAAATAATTTTAAAGAATCGAGTGAATGGTAAAGTACAATCTTTTTTATTTGCATTTAATTTCATTTAGTTTTTAGATGAAACCGAATTTGTTAATAATAGAATTCTGTACCTACCTATTCGGACAAGCTCGACTGACCTCTTAGAACAGGGGCCCGATTCTCCTAATTTTACTTAAGCGCCATTCGATTCACGTTCGACTCGATTCGACTGAGATCCAATCCCGACTCGATTACGATTGAAGCGTATGTGGCATTCCGGTATTTTTTCTTTGAAATAAACGTTTTTACAAGCTTTTATTTAACTTGCAATGTATGTATGTATGTATGTATGTTTGTATGTATGTATGTACTATGTGTGTTCGGGTGGAATTTTACAACTCAATTTTAAGGCACTTGCCCTCAACCGATTGAGCTGAAATTTTGCATACATGTTTAGTTTGGATGACAATGCATATTAAGCTATGTGCCGTCATACTAAATCTAGCATGGCTAAATATACAAGATGACGGACTAGTTATTTTTAAGGTACATATACAATATGGGTATCAAGTGAAAGGGATTGACAAGTAGAACACATTGCACTTTACGAAATAAAAATCCAAGATGGCCGCCGCTACAAAATGGTGAATAACCTATTTTTTTCAATCCCATCCATATGGGTATCCAATGACAGGGCTTGACAAGTAGAATAAAGTGCACTTTACCAAATCAAAATCTAAGATGACCGCCGCTACAGAATTTAGACTTAAGAACTTACCAGGTGAAAACTAAAAAGTATAAAATAAATTGAGGTAAAAAAATCTTTAAAAACAAGCTTTTATTTAAATGCGCTAAAAATAAAAAAATAAACTTTTACTGTAACTTTACTGTCAACTTATAACGACATTTCAAATTTAACATATTTGACACAATTTATATGTTTTAAAAGCTTGGCGCGATTTTACTAAGAAAGTAAATACGAGTACTTAAATCTCGCGACAAGCTTTTTTAGCGCAATTAAATAAAAGCTTGTTTCTAAAGATTTTTTTACCTCAATTTATTATCCTTTTCTATCATTCAATAATGAATCATTTTGTCTGCAAATGATGTACGATTGCAAAATGATTGTACAACAAACTACCGTATAGACCAAAATCACCAAAATAGCAGACCAATCGCACACCAATCAAATGTCAATCGAATACGATTGGTCTTTTATTAGTAGCAGAATACCCGATATGGTTAAAACTGCTATTACGATCATATTGCGATTCGATTTCTATTCGATTTTGATATTATTAACATAGGAGAATCGGGCCCCTGGTTCGTTACAATAGTATTCATAATTAAAATATGTGTCTACACGGGTCCTTTTCCTGGTTCTCATTCCCGGAAAATTGATTTTTTCTGTGCGCGGGAATGAGCGCGCTGTTCCCGGAAAGTAGGAAACGGATTCATTAATAAACGAAGTAATAATATCCGAAATGTCCAGGAAAGGTATGAGATTAAATATTTTTTCACAAAGCCATGGACGATGAGGTATCTATGTAATTTAATAAATATTATTTTAAGATATTAAAGTTCCATTTAGGAGTCATTTCCATCTTAAACAGAATATTAAATGGACCTAATTAATATTGTTACTATGAGCTTGAATGCATAAAATAAAAAAAAATGGAGAATAGGAAAATGCGAGCAGAATATGGAGTAAATTGTCATTAATGGCAACAAAAAGTTTTTTTAATTATTCACCCAAAACTCACGTGGTAAGCTAAGCAAAAAAAAACATCCCAATTTTTCAAAAGTCGGTCGAAACAAAAACTCCATTTTTATCAACTTCTGAATTCTTACCTTTTTGCAAAAGATAAGAATAACAATATCTACATAAGTCCTTTCCATTGTTCACATAATAATACTCAGGCCGTCAAACAAGTGAAGAGTTTGAAGAATAATAAAGCTATTCAAAGCAAGTTTCCGTAAACTGCAATAAAGGCTTGTGAATATGGTTTAATGCATTCAGTGACGCCCATCGCTTTGAGCACCCTTAACCCACTTACCGCGACTGAAGCATACTGTTCACAAAATACTGTTTTCTTTCCTGTTTTCCAAGCTGATATTGTAATAGAAGTGATGTTGGCTTGTTTATTTTTTCTTTTTTGTTGGGATATCATCAAATGATTCTCTGTGTAGGTGCAGCGTGTGGTAGTGTTAGACTTTTACTGACTAAAAACCACCATGTTCCTTCTGGAGCCTTTTGTGTTAAAGGACAAAAGCGCAGAGGCAGGCCAAAACTGAGGTGGACCAGTGTCGTAAAGAAACATATTAAAACTTGCGAACTCGACGAGGAAGATGTCCTGGACAGAGTGGAGTGGAAGAAAAAGGTACGGAAAGCGGACAAAAGCTAAGAAGAAGAAGAAGAAGATTTCTTCTGGAGCCTTTTGTGTTTCAGGGCCGCGGTAGCACTTTCCAAAAATCCCACAGCTCTGGTGAGTGCAGTCTTCTGTTTAGATTGCTTCATAATTTCCTTTAGATATTAACGATGCGATCATATGGTACGGAGCGCGTGCACTGCAATTAGTGGTGTATTACAACAAAATTCTCTAATTAGAGCGGCTTAGTGTTCCTGCGTTGTAAATTACATTGTTTCCCTTGAGGGCGAGTCATGTGGATAGTTTCATCCATGTGTACATTATAGTGGGTTTTCTTTTATGGGTTTATTAATGTTACATTAGGTATAGTGTAAACATCTAGTATAGAACAGTAGTGACGTTAAACTTTTTAGTAATGAACCTGTTCAAAAAATACTAAGCGTAGTGAAAATAATTTACATAAAAATATTACTAACTAGCTTCTGCCAGCGGTTTCACCCGCATCCCGTGGGAACTACTTCTCGTACCGGGATAAAAAGTAGCCTATAGCCTTCCTCGATAAATGGGCTATCTAACACTGAAAGAAATTTTCAAATCGGACCAGTAGTTCCTGAGATTAGCGCGTCCAAACAAACAAACTCTTCAGCTTTATAATATTAGTATAGATTGTATGACCTATTTAAAATATCAAATAACTAAATTTACACTGTAATCACACACTATCTTGTGCCAGTAATTAAAATAAACAAAATTCAAGTAGGTAAGTAAATACGATATCAAAATTTTCTTTCGGTATTTGCTTTCGGTATTATGGCCTCCATGTTAAGTTTTTTTTTTTCTGTTTGCTGTAATACTGGAAACAATAAACTTCTATTCTATTATTCTATTCTAAAATAAGCAAAGAATACTTATATAACAAATAATTATGGAGGTATTATATACCTACGTATCGTAGGTAACTCTCTACTATGTTATTATTATGAATTTCAGTATGTATCGCTAACCTGAAAGCTAAACCAAGTCGTTACGCACAAATATTAGAATCTTTCTCGGAATAATTGAGGATGTAATTTCACAGCGATTACTACAATAATAATTGTTATGAAAGGGATACGTTCGTAATTGTGGAAGAAAATTTTCCTAACCCAAATTATTTGTAGCTTTTAGTGGATACCTATGTATGTAAGAATATATTAAAAGGGACACATTTTTATAGGAAAAACGATGTAGCCTAAACATCATCTACATCAGGTACATCCGAAACATAATGTCAGAGAAAATTTTAAAATAAATAAATATCGATAATTTCCAACGATTCTATTGTTTGCATAACATTGTACAGGATAGAAAAGGAACACATCGTACAAACTAAAGTATTTCTTTATATCAGTTAATTATAATAATCAATATTAGAAATAGAATTCCAAAAATAATAATATCTAAGTGCTAGCAGAAAGCAGAAAGTAACAGCTGTATGCTTTTACACAGCCTTTGAATTTTATTTGAAGGCAAAACATAGTACGATTACACGGAAAAATTATAAAAACGTTTTCACCGCAAAAAGTGGATAGTAAAAGGTAATCCCTGAAACGGCATAATGGTGCGTTCGGTAGACCGAAATACCATTTTAACATACACATTTATAAATATAATACATACCTACCTACTTTATTTTCACACATGTGTTACATTTTTCGTATTTTACACAACACTTATTTCTGTTATACCCGCGTTAATCCGAAAACCATTTGGATAAGAGGAAACTTTTCAGACAAAAAAAAACTTTTTTTTTTGTAATTTAAACAGTTTTTGTCTGCGTTTATCCTAAAAGTTGACTCTGGGGAACGTGTTAATTAATGGCCAATCCTAAGGCATTTACTTTTAAATTTGTCTCTTTGTACACTACCTACTTGAATTTTAAAGGTTTCCAGGAATTTGGACACTGCTAAGAACGTCGTTATGGGGTATTAAAAATGAATAGCGACTTATGCAATGATTTATGTAAACGCACTCACCTAATAAATAGCCACCTAATAATATTTAAATTTTACCATAATTATAAATCTTTTATTTTCGTTTTATTTACCAAAAATTGTTTTTTACAGACCGAGTTAAAGAGCTGGAAACTTATCAAATATTTCATACTAAGCACTAGTAATCTGTGCGCAGCACGTGGTCAGGCATAAATCATGTTTTTTCTCCAAACAAAGGCACGATACTGAATTCTGGTCGATTAACGATTATTCAATTCATTCCAAATCATTACCATCATTATTTTCTTCCCCGCATGAGTGAACAATCGATTTCATTCCATATTACAGTTTTTACAAATAAGGGAAATCGTTAGGGCACGTCGGATAACATTGACTTAAGGAAAGTCAGAAAATGAGGGATTGCGAGCCAGTATCAGTCGACAAACATAGCTTTCTCTAAAGCTTTTATAAAAGACAAGGATAATGTAATTTCTGTGAGGAGAAAATATAATCTCTAAGGCATTCTAGCTTTGTAGGCTGGTCGTAATGAATCGCCCTTCACAATGTGACCAAGAGAGGGGCTAACTTCGCGAATCTCGACAAACTTGTAAAACTAGTTAAATGAGGAAGCCGTCCGTATCAAGCGTGCATCGGATGACTTTGAAAAATTGTCGCCAATAAGTCTCGTTTCGCATTCGGCGCGATCGTCCGTCAATGTCGGCGTCGGTCGTCGGCCGGCGGGCCAATAAATGTCGCACGAACCGACGGATCGCACGACCGTCCGCACTATTACCACATTAACCACTCCACGGAAAAATATTTAGGACTCGCTTCTTTAATATACGTCTTGCTTAGACATGGGGCGTCTCACAGGGTGACGGGAGCTTATTTTGTTGTGCCCTCATCTCAGCAAGTTTTGTATTTAACTTAAGTGATGAATAAACAATTAATATTTCCCACAATAAAGTTCGAATAAACAAAACAATCTGATATCGTAGCAATGATAGATCTTTCTCGAATGTTCAAATAGCCAATATTCCACACGGGAATGAAAAATGCATAGCAACCGTGTCTGGATTTAAATCTCAACTCGAGATAATTGGCATCGATAAGTGCAAACTTAGTTCTGCTCAAACAGCGCGGTTCTAATACCGACTATTAAATGTTCAATATTAAAGTTCTTTGATATCTGATGTAAGTCGAATAATATAATTAAAAAGAAGAGTCGTTGAACTTTTTGAAAAATAAGAAGTTTTAAGTGACATGAACTTTGTTAACCTTCTAAGCTTATTTCACAAAACAAAAAAAACCTAATAAGCAAATACTATTATTGATATTTTGTGTCCATAAACGCTTATGTGCCGTCAGTCTGTCGGGATGTCCTGTACAAAGTAACGCCTTTAGTATCGACTACTATTTGTAAACGTTCCAACATGACAGAGCAGTGATCTCAACATTAGCTGCGTGCCCTAGGGAGTACACACTAAACACGGTCCGTGGATGTATGTAATCAGATATCTAATTATCATACTCAACTATTACTACCAGCCACCACTCGTTTTTGACTCTGTAAAGCCCTAGCAAATATACTGTCACAAAAGATTGTAGACTGTTGTCAAGTCATAAGACTTTGTTGCTCCAACCCGTGACATAAATCTTAAGCTTCCCTTTATAACACCCATATAATGTTCTTAACAAAGACGCTCAACTTCATTATTAAAAAGTTCGCGGGTGCGCTACAACGCCGTACTAATCTAGGCTCTGAGCAGAGTCGCCAGTTAGGACACAATGAGGCCGCAACGCTCAGCTCACCAAGCAAAGGAATGGCCGACGTTAGCATACATAATGTCCTCGGACAAAGCAAGATTTATTTGAGGTGCCACGCCGCCGGATCTACGGCACTACGGCGCTACACGGAGCCCGGGAACCAAGACGCTTATGCCCACATTTGTTGCATCCCAGTTTACATAATATTCCCAGATAAACGCTAACGTTGCTCTAGTTTGCTACCTGAAGAGAATTTCAAATCACAAGCATGCATGTTGTAACCTAACACCGCCTACATTATAAACAAAGAAGCGGACACAAATCCTTCGTTGAAATTATTCCATCTGTCCGCTCTCTTAATCCCAAAGACATCCTTTTGGGAGCGTGGTTTGGTCCGTACATTGTACAGTTTACGTGCCCCCAGATACCTGCGATGTACCTGTCGAGCTGTATTTAACAATGTAGCATTGCGGGGTATACTTCTAGTGAATTCAGGCCGAAACCGCCCAGTGAAACGTCACGGGATTTCAGTAAATCTCGGTAGGCGTATAAACATGTGGTGGTTGAACAAAGCATCGGTTTTCATTTGCGCTAACAGTGAGCGAGAGTAGCATGGCATCAGTCGTCAGTTGTCGGTCGTCGATGCAAACAGTAACAAAGCGCTAACTTGAACATGGCCGCCTAGCGTGATGCGGGGACTAGAGCGGATTTATAATTAATTTAATAGGTAGGTGGAATGTCCGTCCTTTGTTTGACAACTATAACAAGACTTAAAAGTTTGATCTAGTTAAAAGTTTACACTAATTTGATAATTTCATACGGAATTATGGAGAAATATGTTGAAAGGGACAGAATGCTATATCGATGTCTTTTTTTTATAACAAAAATAAAATATTCTGTCCGTATTGTATTTTAAATAAGAAAGCCTTCGCTGGAGGGCGTAAAATATCAAAATTCTTTTCGTTATTTCTAAACAGCAGCCTTTTCCCAACTCAACTGGTTAAGGAAGTCGTCGCTTTCTCAACTTTGTGATTTATATACTGTGCCCACGTCGAACACATTCGCTAACGTCTACCATTTGGCCAAGAGCGAGATAATACCACAGCACTTTGAAACTTTGATCGCTATAAATGTTTCTAAAATAACCTTACTTAGGAATAAAATTATTGACAACTGATTTATTCGACTTTAGATAATAAACACGCAGCTTTAGAATATCCTAAATGAAATGCTGTTCAAATATTGGAAACATCAAACTTAGGTCCAACAACTTAGGTCCGAAAACGAAATAGGCAATCATAAAAAAGGGCATAAGGACTGCTGATAAAATACCTATATTTAAATATATATCAACTACATCAATTTCAGTTTGTTTTATATCCAATAAACGCAGGGAACAAATAATAAACTACTTATACGACCAATTTCTGGAAGCCGGTAAGTTTATATCGCCATTACTTGGGATAATCTAAACAAATGCGAAGTATATTCCATTGGAAGACGTTCAATCAGACTTTAAGGCAGTGTAACTCGGTCTGGTGTCGTAACTTTATATTCGCTGAGGAGGGAATTCACTAAGTTTACGTATTATGCATGCAAAGGGAGATCGTAAGGTCCAGAAAGATCCCATATATATCGTGAAGCGGCGGATTCACGATGGAGATAACACGTCCAAGTTATACAGGAGTGTGTATTTTTAACCTGCGAGGTGAGCGCACGCTCAACAGAGGTAAATCCAAGCTGAAAATTAAATTATATGCTGTTAACTTTTTTTTAAGAGATTGATATTTTAAAGTAATGTTCGACAAGATAGTTTAAATTTTTAATTATTCATCAAGCACTCAGGCATCAAATGAAGGCAATTAAGAAATATTCGATTAATGACGTAAAAAGCTCTTAGCGGTACCTAATTAAAATAGCAACTAGAAATATGCGTACATAAGGGAAGGGAATGATAAGTGAGAGAACTAGACATTCGTTGAAAAATCTATTAAAGTCTATTCACCAAAAGATGCCGCTACTGAAGAGAAACGCCGAAATATAATAAATTATGCAAGAAAGAAAATTATGTACGCCTTTTCTTATTCTTAGGTCTAAATATGAAAATTCTACGCGTTTCGAATTCACCTAATTCAAGAAAAAATCTTTTGTTATGTCTAGATCACGTAAGGGGCTGAACTCTGGGTCCAAGAGTTTTTTGAAGATAAATGTATTGTTAGACTGAAGTTGAAAGATGAATTATTTAAAAAGGAGCAGGTGCAAGATGTCTCTAAAAATAAAATAAAATGGCTTAATTATGCTCGATTCATTTTACAAGAGTTTTGGGAGAGGAGAATTTACACTTAATCGGATTATGAGGGAACTAGCTTCTGCCAGCGGTTTCACCCGCATCCCGTGGGAACTACTTCCCGTGCCGGGATAAAAAGTAGCCTATAGCCTTCCTCGATAAATGGGCTATCTAACACTGAAATAAATTTTCAAATCGGACCAGTAGTTCCTGAGATTAGCGCGTTCAAACAAACAAACAAACAAACTCTTCAGCTTTATAGGTAATATTAGTATAGATAGTACAAGGGATCGGTTTCATAGACGTACCTATATATTTGTTTAGTGAGCCAGTAGCATTCCTGGTCGTTGGGAGACATTCCGATAATAGCGTCGGTGGCCCACAGAATTGGGGCATGGTCTTGGTTACCAATCACTAACTCCAGGGTTGGCGCGAAATACATTAGAGGATAATACGCTACATTTGCTAAGCTCTTTTAGGGTCCATCATGTATTAAGTACGCGTATCTACTTGTAAACAAAGATCGACAATGCCGCAGAATATCTTTTGACTTCATTGACCATACTGTTTACGCCTAAATTAAAAAAGGAACTGATGTTTGTAAAATTATTGGAAAAAATATTAGTTTCACTGAATTTGAGTAAATGAGTTCATGATCTTAAAAACACCAAAAAGGTTTTATCGTTTTGCAAAAAAAAAATGCCTTTACTAAGTTCTCAAGTTGGCAGTTCAATATTTTTATCTGACAGATACATCAGGCAACCCGCAGTAAAAACGAGTAATGTTATCTATACTTAATGTTATAAAGAGGAAAACTTTGTTTGTTTGGTTGGTTGTAATCGAAACCCAAAAACTACTGGACCGATTTTAAATATTCTTTCACCATTAGAAAGCTATATTATCTGCAAATAACATAGGCGATATTTTATCTCGGTGCGGGCAGTAGCTCCCACGGGACGCGGGTGAAACCGCGGGAAAACGGCTAGTAAGAAATAAAAACAAGTGCTTATCTCCACTCTTAAATAATAAGATTACGTAATCGATTCTTTTGTGATACCAACGTTGAATAAAACCAAAATTACTGTTCAAAGGTCTGGCCAACTTCAAAGGTCTAATTTATTTCTAAAAGAAAGTTAATCGAACCGATTTGCTTAAGTATGCATCATTTATTTTATCGTACTTTTTCCTCGAATTCCTTTATTTATCGTACGTACTTCCTTTATCATTATAATAAATATTCGATTGATGTAGGCAAACAATTTTGTACATAACTTTGTTGCTCTGAAACATTGGAATCATCCCTTACGGTATATTTTTGAAATATGTCAGGTATTTCTTTTGATCGAAATTGTTGAAAAAAAGTATAAATATCAATGCTATCTAGAGGCTTCAGTATGATACATTCTTCATTTGACATTTGCTCTCGTTCGCCATGTTTGGCGGTACACATTTATGTATTTGTATATTGTACTTTAAACTAATCAATGTTTACTGGTTAATGTTTATACTATTAAACTGCCACGATGTAGGTCTGTTATCTCGTATTGAACTTAGGGCTAAGCTTAGACTGAATTAATTTAACCTATTAGCACTTATTCATAATTTTACACATTATATATATTTAATGTACTATTGTTCAAAATACTTTAATAATTGCTTTAGTTAATTGGGAAACTTTTATATTTAAATTAGATAAAGTACCTACGTATGTACGTGCATATAATTAATTAATCGTAAACTAAACTAACTTGTTATGTTTATAATACTGCTCACAAGGTGCTTTGTTACAGTTAAACTTTAATTAATAAATCCTCAATAAATTATGCTCATATTACATTACCTCATTTTACATTACATATTTTTCAAGTACCTACATGTACCTATTTGAAAACAACAGAATGTTCAATTAATAATATATAATTTTTTATACCTACAAATATCGTCTACACGTGTCTTACTTATTTGATACTACCATTTCTGTTTCTCTCGGGTAAAAAGAAAAACACGAATCGCTCGCAATAAAAGTAGGTCAGCAATATTAACGACCTCAATTAAAAAAAGAAATACAGAATAATTGCCAATAATTCAGGTGGAACAAAAGCTTTGTGAGTTATATAAAACTGTTGTTAAGGCTATGTGAATTACTATCGGAGTATTCGCGTAAAATATAAGGGTTGACCGCAAAGTTTGTCCGTAGTTAAACCACTCGCAAGCTCTGCGCACTGGCCGCAGAAGAATGCCATCACCGCGGGCACGGGTTGACCGCTCGACCAACGTTTATGACTCGGCTCACGAGATGATTAATGTGCCAAGGGTCTGATAATGATCTGATTAGTTCCGGGGTAGCAGATACGCGCCCGCAAATCCTACGAAAACCAACTCCATTATTTTGAAACAACTGATAATCTTGTTTAATGGACAATCTAGACACACGGCAGTGTGTCCGCCAAGTTCGAGCAAAAAAGCGACACACCGGCCGTGGGTTATATTACACGAACCATTTCGGGCCAAATTCGACCCCCCTATAACTCAAAATCTATTTTATTTACGCATATGAAATTTCTAGTATCTGTTGAGACCCCCTCACTTATCTAAAATACAAAATTTCATTAATATACCTATTGTAGGTCTTGAGATATTGACATCAGAAAATCGCTATTTTTACTATACACTCACTGACTGACTGACTCACTCATCAAAAACCTAGACCACTTCCAATGGTCGTATTGACTTGAAATTTGGCATGGAGGTAGGTCTTTATGTCAAGGTAAAGGAAAAAATCTGAAAATGGCCAAGTGTGAGTCGGTTTCAAAATAATGAAGGTGTAAAATACTCAGTGTAAATTTATACCCCTAAGGAACTAAAACGAACTAAATTTATTTATATTTATATAATATATCTTCGAATGGTCGTACCGATCTGAAATTCGTTACAAAGGTTTGTATTTATTCAAAGTAAAAATCTGAAAACGGCCAAGTGTGAGTCACTTTCGAAAATAACGAATGTGTAACTTTGATCCACGAACATAATATATGATAACATGTCATGTCAATCAATTGGTAAATCTAATCCATTTAGTTAATCTAGTTCATTTCTTTGTAAGAAGCATAGTGCATATTCAAAAATCTGAAAGATAGTATAAATGAGACATTTCCTTAACTAACTTAATCATAAGAAAAAAATAAAATAAACAACCTTACAAAAATAAATGAAATCCCACCCAAAACAAAAATGTGAAAGGGTGCCAAGTTCGATAATATGGAAATCCTTCGCCTATAAAAGAAGTGAGATCTGAATAAGTACCAAGTTCCATACACATACCTCAGTTAAAAATAGTTACTTTTTAATAATGTTACTTGGCAAGTTTTAATAGAAAATTAAATACTTGATTCATTGCGTTTAGTAGGTTTATAACAAGGTGTGTGAAAACTTGCCAAGTAACATCATTAAAAAGTAACTATTTTTAACTGAGGTATGTGTATGGAACTTGGTACTTATTCAGATCTCACTTCCTTTATAGGCGAAGGATTTCCATATTATCGAACTTGGCACCCTTTCACATTTTTGTTTTGGGTGGGTATTAAGTTACACGGCGACGACCTCAATGGCGCAATGGTCACCATGCCGGACTGCCGGACCTGAGGTCCCGGGTTCGATTCTCGGTTCGGTCGACATTTGTGTGATGAGCATGCTTGTTGGCCGTGGTCTGGGTGGTACCATATGTATTTATGTACAAAATATAATATGTAGCTATATGTAGTTTATTAATTGTGTTAGCACCGATAACACAAGTTAATTAATAACTTACCATGGGGCTAACCGACCTTGTGTGAAAGATGTCCCGATATACCTATATTATAACAAAAGTATTTAAATCATAGATAGAAATGAACAATTCGGCATCTATCAAAACTCTCCACACATATCCATTAAATGTAAATTGACAATCTAACAGGCACTCAATGAAACTTAATTGCCATGTCCTAAGGCTCTTGCTAAACAAAAGAGTTTTCAGCAATATCTCATTTGCCGTGTTATTAACGTGAAAATAACTTCTCCATTAAATTATGAGTTATGTACCTTTTTAACAACGTGAACTCACTTTAATAGGCGCCTATTTTTCACAAAAATTACACCTGGAAACACATTATACACAAGTTGAGCGTTCTCGCCAAGCTTGAGCATTTAATATTACCGTACTACGTTATCCTTTCTTGGAAGTTTTGTCAGTGACACAGCGAAAAAAGCAATTTGAAAAATGAAATAGTTGTTTCAGAAGGTTGTCAGGAACAAAGTTTTATTCAAACAAATCCCAGTGTAGGGGACACTCATCTCTATTCTGCGCGATAAGCCCACAGCCGTCGCTTAATTTACACCGAATATGTGACACGATACACGACGTTTATTGTATAGTAAATTCTTTTCTAGTTGCAAAATGTTTAAAACTACTATGGAGACTTGGTGCACGTGTTTCAACAAAATTATTATACTGGTTCAACATTTCGCTCTGTATTATATTTTCGTTTTACAACAGTTTTCATGACTTTTGTCTTTGATATCTCCAAAGTTATTGTGTTTGCTATCAAGATAAAAATACAATAGTTTATTACACATAAAACTTAAAACGGAATATTCAGTAAATAATAATATAGATAGGGGCATTTCTTTATTACCGCTGTGTTCGTAGAATACAAAAACATAATGCATCACCATAAATACCTTACGGCTAATTTTCTCGCAGGATCTAGACGTCCATTTGATAGCTTATGGGTCATTTACTCTGTTACAAAAGGTTATAACGGGGAAAACAAAGCATTAATATGTACATATTTCATAAAACATAACAGCCTTTGTTTGTGGTGTGAAAATAATACTGAATGTGCTTGGAATTTTCTAGTGTAAGAGCAAACTTAATGGGTTACGCAAAAAGAGGTTAAACGCTATCCAAAGAAATACTTCTTAGTGAAACACTATAGGATAAATGTGCACTACACTTAGAGCGATCCCCCACTACACTTGGTGTGGGTACGAGGGATATAACAGAATTGAATTTCTTAGTCATGTTCGTAGCCGAGTAACGTTGAAAGCACCTCCTGCCTACACATTCTTCAGGCCGCATATTTACATGAAACACAATACGTTTCGGTAAGAGGATACCAAATGTACGATGAGTTTCGAAGGTTATTGATAGTTTCGTGTTTAAATCATGCTTCGTGTTTGGAAATAAGGGATACTTTGTAGATCTCTTCTTGGATATAAATAAAATAAGGCATCTGACCCTATTTTTTATTTAAAGGTTTTGCTTATGTAGGATCCCGTTTTTGAAAAAAAATTACGTTCTCAAGGTTCTGTCCAAGTTTCTTTGTCAGTTTAAAGTTGGAACAAACTGGCCATGATGTAACTATATATAATCGAATAGAAACTCGAGATAAAAGTAAGCAAACCGAATAGATCAAGTATAATCGATGGTCGGAAGTTTGTTCAGACTTCGAAGCTTCATTTGTTGCGTGGCGGGCGAGCGCGCACATTCCGTGTACGTGCTCGGAAATATATAACGGACCCGAATACGAAAAAGGCCATGTAATTAAACCTTATTAATCCCTATTTATGGTGACGGATAATCCCGTGGTAAAGTTGCGAGTTATTTATTTTCATCATGGCAGGACCGTGACGTGACGTCGACAGGGTTATTGTGCGGCCAAGCGACCCGCCTTTTAAATATTATAAAGCAAAATGGAAAAACCATTATATTTCCACCGTGACGTACGAGGTGCCCCACTTCGTTTTGATTAAACGTCCTCTAAAACGTATTTTAAGATTTGTTACTAAAGAAAGCACCTTAATAATGAAGATTACATGCCCAACTTTCGGAACATTATTTTTTGTCCCTAACGACAAAGCCTTAGATATAATCTAATTTTCTAGACTTTCATATTACCAAAGGCCACGATCTTGCGGTTACATAATATTTATTTTATCCATAATTGGAATTGGAATTTGGGAGGAAAACTTATTTTAGTGAATTCTAATTTATTGTGATGCCTAGACGATCTGTGCCTCAATTATTCTTATTGTTTTCTTTAGATAATAATGTTTGTATCTAAAAGTTGTTAATGTAATAAACAATTTCCACTTGTACAGTAAAAATAAACAATAAATAAACGGTGAGAAGGGCTCGGTGTCTCAATATGTCCCCGGTGGCCACTCGTGTTGCGCCGCCTACATTATTTCAGCTGTTTGCACATAATTTACAACCAGAGCCTCTATTTCGCAATTACATTTTTACGATAAAATATGATATAGCACCTCAGACAGTTTTGTACCTTTTCAGTTTGATATAGGTCCCGAGAATTTTCGCTTTTTAGTGATATAATACCAACCTTTTGTCGACATGTTAACGCTACATACGCAGACTCTTACCTGAAATGAAAAAGTAATGGATTAGTTTTTTTAGCAACTTTTATTACATTAAAACATGTTTTTTGTACAACTGATGCTGAAATTAGATTTGAGAACATGCTAAAAGCACTTTTTATACCGCCGTGGGCTAACTTGAATATTATAATTTTCAGATCTAATAAAATGACTTTTACGAAAAAATATCCTCGAATGACCTCGTAGGCTCGTGGATATAATTCAACATTACAAAAACCCAATGAAAGGAAAAACTCGGAGGGGTAGGAACAAATAATTAAACAATAAAATTCGAGCAGCAGATTTGGAATACGGCAGTGTGCATACTGAAGAATAAATGAAACATTTATCACTGTCGAGCTTTAGACCGAGCCCGACCCGCCCGCATCACCGGTTTGGAACAATAACCCTCATCTGTATACAGATGCAAACGCATTTCGAATGAAAGGAAAACTGTCTTTTGCTTGGTAAGCTCCATTTCATACGTCATCAGGCATTGAGAAACGATTTCAGCATTTTCTGTTGATTTGTTTTCACTTTAAACGAACAAACGTCGGCGGCATCGAGACACCAGCAACTGACAGCATCGTTTACGAATTCAGCTCGGCTTAATCGAATTGCATTGAAATCCAATTACGTCTTTATTGTGAAGATTATAATAAAAATAGAGCCTTGACGTCTGGAGGTCAGATATACTGTTACTTAATTACTAGAGAAAATTCTTCGTTCAATAATATGACGGGCGAGCGTTAAGGCGACGAATTGGTCAACAATAATTCCATAACCGGCACGCGCATCTAAGGCGCCAAAAGGGGTCGGAGCGTCTGAGCGGGGCGAGGATAACAATACGCGCGCTAGCTTATAACTAATAGTCGTAAGCGACAAAATGGTTTTGTAATTTTATTATTTAGAAATGATAATTTGATAAAAATTCCTTCTACAATTTTAAAGAGTATGTATATACTCAACTACTAAAAAAGTTAAGAGGCTTAAATCGGTCCCGTTTGCCCATAATATGTGAATCTCTTTTTAAAAAGAGGTATGTTTGATATATTTTTCTCTGTTATAAAAGTTACCTAATCATGTTTTGACGTCTAACAAAATAAGGTTTATATCATGAACTTTCAGGTAACCAAGTTGTATTTTGATCCGTTTTGTATTTACTGAGAAAAATTGAGATCCTTGGCGCCAAAAATTCCAATTCGTCCTCTTAAATAAGTTTCGTTATTTGGCCGACACTCCTACGTGTGAAGAACGGCCCTTTATGAACTTAGGTTACCATGTCACGTATCGCCGAAGATACTCGCGATGAAGGAAAAAAATATCGTGGCGCTTAATTTTAATCATTTCGTTATTAGCACTTGTGAATTTTATTACTTCTAGCTGTAGGTATTTTGTGTCACTGTGATGATGAATGTGTTGATTTTGTGACCTAGGTTTTTGTTTGAATATAATAATCGTACATAATTTTAGTAGCTCAGGCTTTCTGGTGATAAAAAAGTTCCAAAACCCACTTCTAAGCAACCAAAATAAAATAAAAACTCACTATATAAATCTTCTAATGTCCATAAAAAATGCGGTACCTACTTTATTGAATCTCTTTAGAATTTGAAGAGACGCTTTTGAGTAAATAACTTAATAATAATATCGTTTCTTTATGGAGGGTGTTGCTAATTAGTAAAAATTCAATTAATAGCGTTGGACCTAAATTAACGGTTTGACATTTTCATATTGAATAAAGACTTCAGTTTTGTATAACGTTAATTATTACTGTTATTGTATTTAGAAGTAGCTCGTTTCTATCTCAATCAACATTGGTCTGCGTCAGGACCGCCGTCACAAATCACCGATCCTCTCGAAATACATATAGAGAGTTGCTACCTAATTGCTACCAGCTACCATTAGTTGCTACCAATTGCTACACTTGTGGTTTTGAAGATATTCAGCATCCAAAGGTGACAGCCATTCTGATATGAGGATGGCTGTCACTTGACTAAAATATAATAAAATCACATTGTAATGGCCACTCAAAACTTGCAAATCCCTTCCGTACCGCGAATCAAGTTACAATACTCGACAACAGATCCCCTTGCCAAAGAATTGTGCAAAAATATTGAAATGTATTCATAGTGAAGCACCATGGTAAGTAATCAGGGTATTTGAAATAAAATCCACGGAAACCTTTCGGAAAAAACTTCCCCTTTGTCCCAAGAGAGGCACCGGGAAGCGTAAGCAGGTTAAAATAAACTTTTTCAGAAGCTCTCGTATTTTAACATTGTCTCGCATTGTTCCCTATAAATAAATGTTAACTGTACAATTCGCATGCGGATCTATGTTCAGAACACTCGAGTACACATGTATTAGTTTTCTCCCAGAACATTTCAAGTTCTTCGTACGCCATAATTAACTGCTAACCTCAACAATACACTGGAAATGCCAATGAATAACATTCAATACCTGCCACGTGAAGTATCGACTACCCTCACTTATAACCTCTCGAAGCTCTATCAAATCCTACTTCAGATCCCTTTCGATTAATATACTTGAGGAAACAATAGGCTGGGAAAGACGCAATTCTGATTAAATACCGAATATATCACAGAGTAGATAACCATACCCATTTAATAAACAAAGAGTGAATCCGTCGGAGACCCATCTCTATCGGGTTTTGCTTATTGATTCTAATTTATTATGCAGACGACGGACATCTAATCTCTGGGACCCGATTATATCGATCGTTCATTCTGCTAACGAATGCAAACACTGACCAAAAGTAATTACGATAAAGAACCCCAAACATGACGCCATGTGGTCCCAATCCTGAGATCCCAGATAAAGCTCCACAATCGTAACTGTTACGTAACTAAAGAATTAAAAAGTTCCAGATAATTAAAAGTTATTTTTAAGTCGCAAATGTTTATAATGTAAGTTAAACAAGGGCGCAGTTTGCAAGAAATGTTAAAAGTCGGAAAGTCGTTCGTTGCCTGCAGGAGGGTGAAACAAGCCTGCAAGAGGTAAATTCGCGTTTCCGTGTCATTTTCCATAACAATGTCAAAGTCAAAACTCTTGTTATGAACACATTATATCGCGCTAACAAAAAACTGTGCAGTCTGAAATTTCCCGACGACAGAGGAGTATGCAAGGTTTTGTTACTTGCAATCTTTATTATGGCTGCAACAATGCAAGTTTGTTCATATTCAAATCTTGCATAAGCACGTTATATTACATGCTACTTACTTGTGAATAAAATATTCAAACAAAAACTATTGTTTTCTGTTTCGCTGCGTACCTTAGCAATGAAAGTGTATAGTAAAATATCGAACATATTAGGGAGAAGGGCTAATATTGAAAATAGATCTCAATGTCTCGCGTGGAGAACTCTCATCCGTATACATCCATTTACCTTAATACAAGAATATTCTCGTATTTGTACGTATGTTGGTACATATTTATGTGAAGAGGAAACATCTTAGCATAACCGCGAGTAAAACTAAGCGTAAACGAACCTTTTCTTTACGTTACTGGCGTAACACATTCTGTTTTCGCGAACTTGTCGTTTTTCCTTCCATCCCAAATATTCCTTTTGAAGACAAAGAAAACAATGCATGTGTGTCTTTGTACCGCTTCACATTACCCTGAGATGAATATAATAATGTATAAGTCCTCGTATTTCATTCTAAACAATATTAAATCGTGCGTAATTTAACGTTTCAAGCGAATTTCGTAATTCCGCTAAATTTAATTTTGTAAAAACAATTTTGGCTTCCGTGAACTGATCTTTATTTAACGCGAAAAATAAAATAGGATTATGTGTCTGTTATAAACAAATACGAGACTTACGTTAAAAACGCATTATAAATAGGAATTAAAACGTGCAAAATACGACCCAAAAATGAGGATGAAAAAAAGATTATTTCAGGATACTTTCAGAGTCACCAGAATCAAGTTTAAAAAAACCTATAAATATAAGTATCATCTTGATTAGAATATTAAAAATCTCAGTAACATTTTCCTAGATACTTTAATAACTTTACAAATTGTAAGTCTGGGTTGAATGTAAGGAACATAATTTATTATTTTTGCTCTTCTGCAAACCTTAGTTCTGTCCCTTACCGTAACGTTATTTCAAATCGTGTTTTTTTTTATCATTGAGGCAAAACTTCTCAGTATCAGCTAATCAACCAATTCAAAAAGACCAACATCATGCGGCTATTATTGAATCGCGTCTAAACGCAGCTCATGATCAAGCTCAACGGATAATTACCAGAGCAGGTTCAACCCAACCGGATTACCGTGGACGACACTACGTACTCATGCAAACTTTGAAATCCAAATGAGATTCCATGTGATATCCCGCCTCACCGACAAATACCGAAACGGTGCGGAAATCTGATAGCACAGTACTGCTAAGTACTTAAGGACCATGGAGAACAAAATAACTAGCGGAAATGCCATAGCGGAAAGTCTAAGAACGTAGCGCGCCAAAATGCGAATGTGCGGGGTGCGAGAAACAAAAGAAGAAGAAGAAGAAAGGAGACAGACATTGACAGATTCTACGTGGCCGTGCCCTACAGGGTTCGATACTGTACTATACTATAATATTATGTAACACCTTTTAAACATATGGAGTGCAATAAAAGTATTGAGTATTGAGTCTCAAAGAACCCGAAAATCTCGTTAATTCAGTCGTAACTGATCGTTTCGCTGCTTACCGTACGTTTTTGACCTAGAAGGCGCCTGGCCTACCTGCACTATGGCATCTCCGCTCAACTGTCCATATTCCGTGTTTAGGACCAAATTGAAATAGGATGGGTACCAATGGCCACTGTTTAGGTTTGGTTACTGTTATCGTGCGTGGGCAATTTTAACTTGATGACTTTTGGGTTAGTAGGGCTTTCGTGTTTAGTACTGTTGCGCCACTGCCATAATGTATACTGTGCTATCTGCCGTCAAAATTGTGCTATATATGACTGCTTTAAATAGTTTTAATGAAGAAAAAGCACTATTGTTTTAATTTTTTTTTAAATAATAGGTACTCTAATCTAAAACCAAGCTGTTACAAAAAATAACTCAGTTTATTTTTTTTATATTCAATTTTAATCATTGTAGTTTGCATATACGAAATCCATGTTCAGCTGTGCGTAGGACTCCCAAACCTACAAGCTAATCTTTAGAAAGGAAATAACATTCCCACACAAAAATACGTGCAAAAACAAAAGGTCTAATTTTAAACCATTATAATTTGGAACTCCTAAACAAATAAACCTATTCCCTCATTAAATAAAACATTCTCATTCTAACATATTCATGTTGACAGAACCCAAAAGGGTGATTTCAATTAAAATCTCTTATTATCCTCGACGCTAACATTTTGTGACCTATAATATACGTACCTAATAAAACACTGAATTGCCGACCAATTTTATTAGTATATCCTAACTAATATTATAAATGTGAAAGTAACTCTGTCTGTCTGTCTTTCTGTCCGTCCGTCTGTCTGTCTGTCTGCCTTTTCTTCACGCCTAAACTACTGAACTGATTTGTGTGAAATTTGGTACAGACATAGTATGGAACTTGAGAAAGGATATAGGATAGTTTTTATTACAAAAAATATAAAAATAATAAAATTTAATCCGGACATGTAGCGCCATCTATTGGTCAAACCAAAAATCTGCCGGAAGTCACTATTCCACGCGAACGAAGTCGCGGGCAAAAGCTAGTGAAACTATATAAAAGCCGAACACTTGGCGTTAATTATGGGTCGTAATATTGTAATTTATTACTCGAGGCAAGGAGAGACTAATATTAATTCAGTCTTTATTTATAACTCGCGGAATTTCCTCGGAACGGTCTTACAGTTCGGATTTATATTCAATTTTATGACACCAGGATAAGGGCAAAGAGGTGTTAACCTTCTTCGTAATCCGCAAAATTTTAATTAATATGTCTTTGACAAAGCCTAATTTAATGGCAATATTGTCAAGCAAGTAATACCATTAAATGAGGTAACTAGGTCGGTAGGTCAAACCAAACCTTGAATTCAAAAATAAAAAAGCGCCTTAATTGTTATAAAATATTTAGGGATTCTTAAGGTAAATTCTTTTAATTGTATAAGCGGAGTGATCCATTAGATATTCAATAAGCAAGCTCTCAACATCGTACCTATTACGTACTATTTGAATTCGCAATAGCGTCTATAACAGTATTAACTGGTGGCCCATTTTCAGTATGAGAAGCCTTTAAAATGATTACTATTCTTGGTAACCATTTCACTGAAAGCAATAAGAGGAAAATTGCATAAGTACCAATAAATTGCATCTAGACCACCACCTGGTAACATATTTCCTTTCTAATATTCCATATTTTCTACGTCATCTTTTGCAGCACCGTCAATATCCGTAGTATTTCTACTTACATCTAAACTGCTTCAAACGACCAATTTTATTATACGTAGCTTACATTCGGAGTAACGAGTAACCCCACTCAGCGTAGCGCTACGGTCTACAAAAGTACTACGCTCGTAGCACCGCGGTCGTAGCCGTAGTACTCGAAACGGTTACAAATTTTACGTACCATTAGGTAGCCGGATAAAGGGAAGGCAGTTTGACTCGCTTTCAAATGTAGCCGCTTATTTTCTTAGATTTTGAACGGGTTTGAAATTCAGTAGCAGGCACATATTCATCCAAATGTGAACTTGCAGATGAGTGGTATTAAAAACTTTTTGATAGTGTTCAATTAAGATTAGCAAGTTTACTATACCGTGTTGTTTATCTTTACAAAAAAATATTCAACGCGAATTTAAAAATACAGGATCATCAAAGATGTTTTGATAGCAGCGTTATTTTATAAACAAGCTTGTTTTTAAAAGTGACGAAGTAAGAAATTGGCAAATATTTGTGTTGCAGGAAATTTTCCCGAGGCTTGACATGAAAGTAACATTACAAAGGTTCGTCTTATAAGTACGTCTTTCTATCAGACTTTCAATTTGCAAGCTCGGAGATTAGAAGGAGGAATCTCCATTTTAACCTATCACCAAGTGTTTATCCGATCCGGATTTCAATCAATTGCTTAAAACGCTGGAATGATCGGTTTTTGTGAAGATCGTTTTCCTTTCCTTCGACCGTGGCTTTACGGAAGATACTACGTAGACAGATTTGTGTACATTCAAAAATATACAGGCATTATTAAATTGGAGGTTGTTAATCAAGCAGCATTATTTAGAGGTCCACTTAGTGTCGCCCGCGCCGGTGGTGGAAGGCATTATCATCTGGCTTATATCGCTTGACCTAGAAAGCTCAGTTTCGGCATGAAATATGTTTTGCTATCAAATTTGAATAAAACAAGGGCGGGCGAATTGAGCGGCGCCGAA
Source organism: Helicoverpa assulta (assembly GCA_963856015.1). Taxonomy (NCBI): domain Eukaryota; kingdom Metazoa; phylum Arthropoda; class Insecta; order Lepidoptera; family Noctuidae; genus Helicoverpa; species Helicoverpa assulta. Next base: position 10,208,023 of record CAWLCW010000014.1, on the reverse strand, counting down.
AATAAAATTAACAAAACCTTCACAGGCTGTATCGCGTTAACAGTTGGTGTAATTCATTTGAAATGATACAACGTTCATTTGGAGATAACGTGCCCCGTATAACACATGGTGCCGAATTATTGTGCGGATTATATGAACGTATAAAAATGTGTACGAAAATAAAGATGAGTTGGACGTAAAAGTTTATATAGCGCAATTAACACAACCCCCAGAAAATCCCCAAAAACATGAACTTTTTTACTTTTGTAAAGTTGTGTGTAATTTGTTTGTCAATTAAAAGTTATAGGTCAGTAAATGTCATGCGTTTGACGAGACATAAAAAAAATCGTAAAATGTTGTTTTGCTTGTTTACATGTATCTTTTTATGCGTTACAATATTTGGTAAATAATGCTCAAATTAATAATGCAAAGTCACAAACTAAAACAGGGCATTACAATCTTAAATCAACTACCCAGCAGATCATCATCATCCTCCGAGCCTTTTTCCCAACTATGTTGGGGTCGGCTTCCAGTCTAACCGGATTCAGCTGAGTACCAGTGCTTTACAAGAAGCGACTGCCTATCTGACCTCCTCAACCCAGTTACCCGGGCAACCCAATACCCCTTGGTTAGACTGGTGTCAGACTTACTGGCTTCTGACTACCCTTAACGACTGCCAAGGATGTTCAATGACAGCCGATTACGAACTACCCAGCAGATCATAAACACAAATATTTGGAACCTCAACCCTACATAAGTCATAAATCAAACTTGATGCCACAAAAACCCTACATAAACTTATATTACATTTAAATACACGAACCCATTCAACGTGACCTTACAACCTTAAGTTCACGACATTCAAAGGTCACAATCACTCATACACGAGCTTAACTAACTCACAATCAACAACACGTGCCACAAATAACTCCATCCGGCAATTAATCCTAACTGCAGGCAATTTAACTTCATACCTCATCCTCGACTATTAAGGAACTTTAGATTCTTACACATTAAACTTTCATTAGATGCAGTCGGTTCGAAAACTTGGAGCACTACTGAGAGAGAACAAGTCATTAACCATAATAACAAGGTGCCGACACTGATTAAGCTGCTTAGTAAACCTGCCTACCTCAAAGTAATGCTTCAATTACCCCGACTTAGTAATACAGGCTATAAATCAGGCCACGCTGTGCCGTGTTATAATTAAAATTAATCAGCAATATATATCAAGTACTTGTTATTGAAGCGCCCAAATAGATGAGAGGTTCACTCTTCAAAACGGATTACGTAATTTTAGACGGGGCAAACAACAGTAAGTATGATATGAATTACTCGTAAGTGTAGCTATTACATTTATTAATAGTTCATACGATATTACATGCATAATTAAACAATATGTATACATATAATAGCAAGTCCATTTCCTCGAAGGTTCGAGCACAAACGTGGCCTCTATCCTTTCCTACACCCACATTTTGCCAGTCATTGTATTGTATGGCAACGGGGCTCAGATCCCGAACTCCGGGATACTACTAAGAAATTCCCGATGGAATAACACAATAACACTACTCAGCCGGGAATAGAATGCATGACTCGCTCGCTATCACGTTTGGGATTAGCTGAGCGAGAATCAGGGAATCAATTCAATAGAACAGAAATCCAATCCCCAATTAATAACAATTAGATACTTTTATGAATGAATACTTAGTAAGTACCTTCTGAAATGCATATAACCTACTTTTGCGAGTTTAAACTTAAACTATAGAAACATGAGCCATGTTTCAGTGATTTATACTCCACATAACATTCAAAGTACGTAAATAGGTTCTAAATATTTGTAGTGGCAGTTAATTGTTTCATTTATTTTCAGCTGGAATCCGAAATAATTAGCACCGTTCGATTATAATGAAATGCGTCATTTATAATTGTCAAAACAAATGGATGCGTTTACACCGCCAGTTTAGAGCTCGTCCAATTAACTCTGCAATAATACGAAACGCTTTGTTTTGTATATTATTTATTCGTTGCAAATGGGAAGATTATTTCGTCGCTCAGTTTCGTACACGTATATTGAAATATTTCGTTTTTAATTTACAAAAGCAATATTATTGAAGCTTAAATTCAGAGTATCTTTATGAATCTTTATTCGAAATATTGGCAGTTACTTCGAATATTTACCGAAGTAGTGTAAATTTCACGAACCTGGCGTAATTTTTTGTTAAAATTATTTAAAAGTTCTCTTTGTGAAATAACGCTGTTTACCGCAGAGTGCATACATAATACATGTTGACAGAAAGCAACCGTTAAGTCCCCTCTCTCATTACATCCCTTTCCTTTAATTCTCCTTTGAACGCCAAAATCGATTTTCCATTTATTTTCCCATGATTTTCATTCTTTAAAACCATCGGGTTATTACGAATGAACATACATATTTATCTCATCGTGCTATAATTTTATTTGGTTCGATACAAAACTCGTTAAAGCCAGTATTTAGTTGTGGTTGTTGTATTTAGAACAGCTTTAGGTTTTAGCTTTTAGAGGTTGACTCACGCTTGACAGAGTTTCCGAGTTCAGTTTGCTGATAATTAGACGCTTTGCAGTTTACTGACGCTTGGTAATGAGATAAGTTATCCGCGTTTGAAAACATAAGGATTACTAACTTGAGTACAGTCAGAAACAAGACTGGCGGGGTTAGAAAATCAGTTCGGTTTGCTGGGTTGAATAAATATTTCAAAATCTTACATTATCATATTAAAAAAAAAAATTGATATTTTGTAAGTACCTATATAAACTAAAATCGAAACTAGTAAGTAGGTACAGTGTGGCATTCCAACAGAACATTATAAACTAATTTTATAATTAGTTAATAACCCCAAACTTTTTCATTAAAAAAAATAATGCTGCTGACAGGACATTGAACTGAATACAATAGCAACTTGCATCCATATAAATATCGATGAAAACAGTGTTATTTGATGATCAGTGACACAGCTGTCTAGCGGCTTAACTGAGCTGTTTCTATTCCCAATTTAGCCGTTAAAAGGAAGTTGTTTACCAATACAGTTCGACTACTCATTATCATCATCATCTCAGCCATAGGACGTTCACTGCCGAACATAGGCCTCCCCCCTAGATCTCCACAGATACCTGTTGGAGGCGACCTGCATCCAGCGTCTTCCGGCGACCTTTATAAGGTCGTCTGTCCACCTTGTTGGTGGACGTCCTACGCTGCGCTTGCTAGTCCGTGGTCTCCACTCCAGCACTTTTCGACCCCATCGACTACTCATAGGAAACCATAATCAGGATGTTTATACCACTTGCATCCATTTAATAATAATAATAGGTGTTTGTTATTTTAGTTCGGCATGGGATTTTCCTCGTGAAATTTTCCAGAATTAACGAAGTTTCCCCCTGTCCTTGGATGAAGATTAAATACGTATTCCCTTAATTTCATTATAACTTTAACGGTACTAGCTAAATATCAGTTACCTCGTAAATACGTACATTTTGACTAAGCGTTCAAGGAAAACAAGCGTGATGGTTTTTCTCTGAACGATTGATTACATTGGAAATTGTATTTTAATATATAGTACGAACCCAGGCACTGTTTCTTCGAAAGACAAAAACGGAGTAAAACAATTGAAGTGTGTAATGCAATGAGAGGAACGTTATCAGTGGTAAAAACGTGAACTTGTAGTAGTAGATAGTGTTTTGTTTTCATAAGCTGCTTAACATATGTGTTAAATTCTAGGTTGTGTTTGGTTGTTATACGCATGATTCATACGAGTGATACAAAGTTTTGTATGATGCAGACACACTGATTCAAATATTATAGAATATAAGTAACTTATTCTGGGTTAGGGTAGTTATTTCTTTTAATAAATAGTTTCGCATCAATTATAACCACGATATTGTAATAGTTACTTTTAATTAAAATTTCTAACGGTACACAAAATTTCCAATTACTTAAATTCCAATATAACTACACTAAGAACTCAATAACCTTTAGTTACCGAATCTGTTTAGAGTAAACCGAGTAAAATGAACCAACATATCAGGGTGCACTGTGAACAAACACAATCTCTAGTGTAGTACCAGTTTGGCCGGAATACCCGCAAATGCAACACATACCTAGCATACCTGAGTCGAGTGCCGAGCTTTGCACGAAGACTGACATTCGATAATTATGTCTGCCCATCTCACTTAGGATACCTCTGCGTGAAAATTCTAAACTGAATACGGAAAATTCGCTTCACTTTTGTTTTGTGTTTTTCAACAAAGAGATGCATACTATTTATGAGCTGTTTTTCGTGTCGAGTAAATCGTAAAAGTCGGATGGAGACGAGCATGCATAGGTATGTTGTTTTACGCGAATAAGGACCCGTTTTAGGGTGATATGTTATGAATAAACGAGGTGTGTTATTCATAAAAAAAATACATTCAAAAAACATCATTCTGACTGCATTTCTTCTGTAATCTTATGATCATCTGACATCCCAAAAGACTGCAAAAAAAAAACTTTTTTTTTCTCTCGCTTTAAATCGATCGACAATTCATCCCCTGACGATATAGACTCCCCTACACCGTGTCGATATATTAAAATGTAATAGATAGTGATTCATTTCCTCGTTTGTTTCTCATATCTTATCTGCGGCACGATGGTGTTTACATTAGATTTATCGGAGCTCCCACGACGTCGGAACACACAGAATTATGTTACGCTCCCCCGTCTCCTGTTTTTACATCATTTATTCGAGAATATAGAGCGCTGTTGTTATCTTAAAATTGATATCGTTGCAAATGTTTGGTGTGTCTTTAATGTTCACGGTAATGCTCTACCTTGTTAGATGTTTTGGTAAAAGCTTTTCATATGAAAGATCTCTAATATAATAACTAGCCGTTTTCTCGCGGTTTTACCCATGTCTCGTGAATGAATAACAGGGAATAGCCGTACCGGGATAAAATATAACCTATGTCACTCGGGAAGATTGTAGCTTTTCCAACAGTGAAATAACTATCAAATCGTTTCAGCAGTTTTGGAGCCTTGGTTACACACAAATAAACACACAAAAAAATCCTTTTAACAATAATTAATACACATGATTTCTAAACCGTGGTCCGATTAAAAACCGAGTCTATAGCTATAGTAGTTTCAAAACAGCTTTATAATACGCAACGGAGAAAGTAAATAAATGTTCTAACAACAACAAACCGCGGTCGCCAATGCGACGCCGAGGTTTTTCAAGCTAAAACCGCTTTCAGGTTTTATTATTGCTACGAAAGTTCTATATACACTTCTGTATAATCGTACTTTTATAAACCTGAGCGAGTATTCTTGAGAAAATGAAAAAAAGAGCTGTAATCTTTCGTGCGAGTATCGGGATACAGTATAAATTTTAATTGTTATCAGCCTTTTTACTCCCATTGTAGGGACGAGAACACTTCTGATATATTTCAGACTAGCTTCTGCCAGCGGTTTCACCCGCATCCCGTGGGAACCTCGGCACGGACCCGGATAAAAAGTAGCCTATAGCCTTCCTCGATAAATGGGCTATCTAACACTGAAAGAATTTTTCAAATCGGACCAGTAGTTCCTGAGATTAGCGCGTTCAAACAAACAAACAAACTCTCCAGCTTTATAATATTAGTATAAATTTGAAGTCCAGGTTTTCTAAAGATGTTTCACCAGTTTCTGCCACTAGAAAAGTTACATTGGATAACCCGAATTCGAACACGCACATTCGCAAAAGAGGCCGGTGCTTTACCTACGCCACCATAATGCCTGCTTAAATAAAAAGTTGATCCACAGCTAGTTAATTACATTCTGGATATTGTACAAAGTCTGGTACCATTTAATTAAGTCAGTCATTCAAATTAATTAGCACATGGCTGAATAAATTCAATTATGGCTCCATTGCATGCTTTGAACATGACATCTGTTTGTGAAGTGGGTGGTTCGATTGAGAATATTTGTACACGTTTGACATTATTTTTTTGATTTAAAACATTTTTAATTAATGTCACGATTAAAAAACATGATTATTGTTAAATTACCTGAATAGGTCTTTAATCTGTGACCCTATGGGAGGATCTATGGGTTAAGATATGTGTCCCTCTGTCATGTTTTAACGGCTGAATGAAATGTTTGTTTGACACACACGTTCGCACGGATGACACGACGCAGGAAAGTATGTCAACACGCGGGTGAAATCGTGGGAGGAAGCTAGTTATATAATAAATTCGTCATTCAAATCCTTTTATATTTTTAGACCCTTGTCAATATAATGTACTCCATTTTGCAGGTACATATTCGCGTGTTGCAAAAGAGATGTGAAAGCTGAAGTATTTTTCTTTTATTTCGGGAATAATGTAAAAATAGACTTTTTGCGAATATTCTATTTTTGGACCATTGGATACAGAAGAGTGAATGTTTCAGTTTGAGTGGGTGTGTAATTCCCAATTCCATGTACCGTTTTAGAATAAAAAGGATTGCTTGGAAGCTGTTATTTTGCTTCTATTTAACGTCAATGTACTCTTATAATATAAAAATAAAACTTTTCAAATCATATACAATTAGAACACCTCACATAGCCACACATACTAAATCACAATTTGTTTAATGAATCATCTTATCTGTTTATCGTAATTTAAGGTGGGCTTCTAATCTAAACAGTTGCAACTGAATACCAGTATTATACGCAGAGAGCCTGCCTATATGACTTATGACCTTAGTTACCCTGGTAACCCAATACAATTTTCTGGCGTCTGGCTATCAGTAGCGATTGCTAAAGATATTCAAATAACACCCATGGACCCACCCATTTTAACGTGTCTTCCAAAACACAGAGGAACACGTCATGACAAGACCCATGGACAACGCCAATCGTTGCTTACCCTAAAGCTGCGTCTACGCTAGGAGAGCCGAGCACGAGCGGAGCACGAGCCGAACACAATTCGTCTAGTGTGGACCAACTTACAAGCCTCTAACGAGTGCGCTGCGAGCATTTCGTTCGTGCTCGGCTGCGTTCCGCCTGTTGTCGGTTTTTGACGAACACAAAGGGATTTGCTGACAGTGATCGTTGTAGGTTCGTTGTACGTCCACACTTGACGCCGCGAACGACAAGCCGAGAACGGCTCCGCTTGTGCTTCGCTCGTGCTCGGTTCGTCTAGCGTAGACCCGCCTTAACGATCGATCGAGCAGTGTAGCTTCTACTTAGCCATAGGATACCCTCACCTTATCTGTTTACCACATGTAAATACCAATCAGAAGCTCAGCGGAACACATAATAGACTTCCCCGATACTATGCAAGCGATACATAGCATGCACCAAGTTGTAGCAGTTCCCAACTTATTTAATTTACTAGCTGGTGACGCATACTATCTGAACAGGGACCAAGAGACTGTAGTTAATAACGATTTATGGAATTCTTTTGTTCCTGGCCTGTTATCTCCGTCGCATGAGCTTGCTATTCATTGCTGATATATTGTGCCACTGTTATCGTGTCAAAAGAATATTAAGCCTATCTGTTGCTGTGTAGCGCCACAGTTTTGCCCGGTAGTGACGAGCGGGTTGTTCTTAGTATACTTTAGTCATTATAATTGTCTTGTTCTTCGCTGCGTCAAGTTCAAGACAAAGTATAGATAGAGACTACTCATTCAAATTATTTTTTTCCGCACGTATTGTCTTAAAATACATAATCGTATTACATTCCTCTTACGTATACCTGTGTAATTTTTTACCTAACGTTATAGAAAAGCTGTGTTCGATTCTTATTCCATACTGTACCAATAATAAAGATAAAGTAATTCTAATGCAATATATTGAATGGGATTTCATTATTTCTTGAGCACTACTAAGGTTAAACTTAATTTAATCTAAAAGCATTGCCGCCACCGTAACTCACTTAGAGACGGCCAGCCACGACACTGACTTGTGGCTGCGCCCGAAAAAGAAACATTCTATAAAGAAAGCCATTTGGTTGGCACATTAAAGAAATACGTATAAATCAGAGGCGTCGGCCATTACGGCATAGCCTACGTGTTATTGTGCCCGCTCCGTCACGTTTATGCGACGCGAATGTGACAAAATAAGCGCCATTATACGACAAAGATCGTACCCTCACATTTGCTCAGTGAGATTACTCGCTTGTAATACCTTTATGTCACCTTATATCTAGATGTTCCACTTCTCTTTAAACTCACACCGTCGACTACATACTACACACATATACAACACTTACACAGTCACGCCATTAAAGTCTTCGATCACTGTCAAGGAGACGGCGAACAAATAAAACTATAAGTAACAGTCTTCGACCAAGCAGACAAGCAATATAAAGAAATTGGTCCAAAGTGACTAGCTAAAACGTGTCTTGTAACAATTTTACAGAACTTTTTACTGAAAGAATATAAAAGTCCCACCTAATTATCTTTTATAGCACAGGAAAAGGGACCACATTTTCATGTTTCATGCTTCTCTGTGAGAGCTTATTAACATACGATAGTGTTCTGAAAGCTAAAAATTCGTATCGTGAAAAGACCGCTCGCTGGCCGCCATTGAAATACGAGTGGATGGCTCATCCGCTTATAAATTATGTAGCGAAACGTAACAGAAACACAAATTCCGCGGCGCAAATTTTGACGTGGCCCTAACATAAATTTTTTGAATGAAACAACATTTTTTCGAAGGAAGAACAAAGGTCACAAGCCTAGCGCTGTTTTTTAGCTTAGTCAAACCATTTTTTACGCCTCTTCAGTGTGTAATCACGAACATTTCGCGTACTAAGGCTAAATTGTGAGCGTTTTGACTGATTTTGAATTCAGCTGGCTCAACGTCAGGTAATTTGGGAGGCTTTTTCTTACACTTTATGGAAATCTTGGCCATCAGCGATATTTTTTATCATAAGTACTTGGGATAAATAAGTCATTTTTAACGTGCGTTCACGAAAAAACTAACGATGAAAAATATAAGGTATTAATTTCACAGTCTTGACAAAAAGTTGTGTGGATTATGTTACTGAGAAAGAACCGTATTTTATTTATTTAACTTTTAACATTTCTCCACTATTCCATGAATAATGCGACTACCTGGAACTGAAGAAACAAAAGTAGCACATAGTTGCACAACTAAAATTACACGGCATGTCCCCGAGCTTATCAAGAGAAAGCGCAAAACTTAGGCAGGTGGATGTAACTTAATTTAGACGCCGACGACGTTCGGAGCCAATCGCGGCGACGGTGTTTGCGGAAATTCGTACGAAGACAAGCGATTTTTTTCTCGCTGCGGACGTGAGGCAAAAGTTATCGAACATAGACGGCAGTAAGGCGAGTTACAAACGATCCAATTCAAATCTCCTGTGCAGGCATTCGAGGCGATATGTTAGGATTATTACGGGCACCCAATTAAGGGATGTTATTATTTATTTCACAGCATTAATTTTGTCGGCCAACCACATGCCAGAATAGTAATTCAAAATGTATGAATATGGTATCAAGCTCCATAGTTAATTTAGTTAATCACCTACTTTTATGGCCGAAAAACCATTTCAAAACATAAAAGCAAAGTGTAACGAGTCATGACTTGAAAATCACAAAAGCGACATTATTATCCCCGTTGTAATCAAAACGCTACGTGATCCAAAACAAACAGGTGTACCAACTTCATCGTGAACTATGAAACAAAGCCTGGCATGGCTTGTTTTGTTATGTTGGCGGAGACCGCCAGCCTTGTTTAATGACTCGAAAAATGTTCAAGCTACCTGCGCACTACTGTAAGGGCAGATGTCCTCTTTATTCGAGTTACAGATACGCCGTTTTTAGATTGAGCCAAGAAAATAGTGATTTTTGCATAGGTATTGAGATGAAAAAGGTTCTTGACACTGTCTCCGGACTAAAGTTAAATATGCACCCGCGAACGACATCCTGCTAATATTATGCGCGTCAGGTGCGGATTTTATATTACGCTTGGGTAAGTTTTCTTCTCTAAATAAATCTTTATTCTGCAGCGCAAATTTTTGCATCGCAGCTAGCAAAAGCGGGGTATTAAAAATACAAACGTTTTCGAGAGCATAATATACGTTGAAACGACGAAAAAAGTGAATAAAGCAACTATCCTCTTCGTAGTCTAGTTAACTTTTCCACTTCCTAGCTCAAAATTATGCTTTAGAATATTTTCGAGTCGAGTGCAGGTTTCTTAATAGACTAAATTCCACTCAAGTTTATAAAGAGTACGTCCGGCCCCGGGTTTATTCTTAATCCTTGTCTTTCTGCTTCCCGTTGAGTTTTCGTAAAGGATCTTAAAGTGCCGAGGCAGCGTTCCTCGATGTGGTCTTAAAGTCTCTACAGCCAGTTTGACGTCTGGTCTCGCTATCTTAATAGTGAGTTTCATAAAACCTGTATGCATTATCTTTAGAGCACATGAATGTTCTGTGTCATAAACGTGAGATGACGGTTAGTTCCGAAATTCTTGGTTCAAGTGCATCTAAAGAGCACCTAATTATGTTTTATGAATAGAACTCATAACAATCAAACCGCCATCATTTAATTAAATATGGCCGAAATATGGTTTTGGGTAGGATACTAATTGATAATAAATAATTTGTCACAATAACGTCAACCCGCTACTCATTACCTACAGTTAATTTCTGCGGCTTATTAGTTTGTACAAATTATAATGCATAATTAGTCAACAATGAAAATCAGTTGCCTGAATTAACGAGTTCTACAAAAATTAAATAGAAAGCAAAATAAAACTAAACATAATCAAAAAATATTTGACTGTGAGATATAACAGTTAACAATATTGTAGATTTCATACATATTCTTAGCATCTGTGCCCTGTTTACAAGTTACAAGATTTAACAAAATATTACGTAAGTACAAAATCAATACGCCAATAAAACGTATCAGGCCAAGTGAACAAGTTCCAATGCTGTTCATTTGAACAGACAATATAGGAGCGGGGAAATCTAATCTGCTTCTGAAATTTTCCAACCGACCCTCATTACCATTTGAAGGCGAAGAGAAAAGAAAGAAATATTCTCCATGACGGAAATTTCATGTAAATTGGGTGAAGTACGCGCCTCTTGCTTTCTTAAAATTTTCGTTATACTCACAATTTTTATTGTGATTGCAGTCGCAGCGATCTGTCACCGTAGCCAGTTAATTTGGTCGCAAGTTTGTTTTCTTTTATTAATGAAATATTTTTAACGAGTTGGAAAAAAGTGGACCTTTCTGCGACGCTTGCCGATCTCCTTTTTCATATTTGTTAAAATCATCCATTCCATTGCTTTATTTAATCGTTCTAGTTGTAGTGTTCGCTTCGTAACACTTTTCTGCTTCTCTAATTAGGAATAAATAACCTGGAAATATACTTAATGCACTTCAAAGTCCACATCAAACCACAGACAGAGAATATAAAAACGTCCAACAATTTCCAGTGTACATCTGCATTCACAGCTATTAACCAAGTATCCGATCATCAACCGATCAATGTGGTATCTGGTTAATCATTTAGTCATCCAGTAGGGTTTTGTTCCGTGTCAGAATTGGGTCGGCACGGCGCGGCTGGCTGCGTACATTTTACAGCGCGCCGTTGACGTGCCGTCCGCGAGACGTGACCGGTACGACAACGACCGAGACCGACTTACTTTCATACTTGTTACAAGAAGGACCTTGTAAGGCTACAAGTGACACTTTCCATAATTCCCAAGACACAGCTTAGTGTAGAACAGTTTTTAGGGTTCCGTACCTCAAAAGGAAAAAACGGAACCCTTATAGGATCACTTTGTTGTCCGTCTGTCTGTCTGTCTGTCTGTCTGTCAAGACCCTTTATCTCAAGAATGCGTGGACGTATCAAGCTGAAATTCACATGAAATACTCAGGTCTATTGTCCCTTTAAGTTGTGAAAATATTAAACTTCTAAGCCAAGCCAATCAAAAGATACAGCCGATTATGTCGATATTTTCAACAAATTTTCGACACTCGCAAAGGAATCAAAACCTACAGGATACTTCCCGTAGACTCAGAATCTTGAAATTTGGCATGAAGCATTATCATATAATGCACATATAGGAAAAATTGCGAAAACCACATTTTTTTAGTTATATAATATAATAAAAATATTTTAATAAAATGAAACTTACTACCTTATTTCTCACAAACGAATAAAGGTATCGAATTGAAATTTATACCAAATACCTAGGTCTATTGTCCCTTTAAGTAGTGAAAAAATCAAACTTCTAAGTTAACGCGATCAAAAGATACAGCAGTTTATACCGACACCTTAGACGAATTTCCGTCACACGCTAGGGAATCAAAACCTACAAGGTACTTCAGGTGAACTCAGAATCTTGAAATTCGGCACGAAGCAATGTTATATAGTACAGATAAAGGAAAAATTGCGAAAATGATAAATTTGAAGTTACATAAAATATTAAAATATTTATTTATATTTATTTATTGTACACACTATATATACAAACTTACACTACTTATATTTTTAAAATATTATTTTTGCTTACATAACATAAAATATTTTTTTAATAATTATAAACTTACTACCTACCCGTTTTCACATGAACACGTAGAGATATTAAAGTTGAAATTCATATCAAACACTTCTTAAATCTAATTGCCTCTAAACTGTGATAAATTCTAAATCATTCAAAGGTCATTGGGCACCTTAGTATGGAAACCTTAAACTTAGTACCCATGGCGGACACGAACGAAATATAGCACAGTATAATGATATAAGGCTCTGATTTACTACGGCATTAGTCGCATCAATGTGAACCATGGGAATCTAGAAGAAAATCAGGTTTAAACATCAAATATTTTCCTGATTTCAATGGGGAATTTAAACGACCAAGTTTGACGGATTTGAGAACTCATTCCTTTGTAGTGAAAGAGTATACTCGCCGTTTATTTCCATTGTCATCAGGTCAGGATCTGATGATGGAAATCCTGAGAAATCGAGGGCAACTATCAGAAATTGTAGGCATGCATAGGGTTAAAACTTGATTCTCAGATCTATATCTGATGATACTATCAAACAGTGAAGGTTTAGGGCTTACCTGATGATGGAGACGTGAGAAAGTCGAGAGAACTCCTCAACGGTATGTTTTAGTTACGTCGTGTTTGGGCTTATATTATTCGTATTGACGAGAACTTTTCACAAAAGTTAAAAATAAAGACTTACAAAAAAAAAAACAACTTCTAAAAACAACAAGAAACCTGTTTTCATGCATCGGTCTAGATCTCGGTGGTTAAATAAATATAGATACATCCTCTAGACACCGACTTCTAGACCGATGCACCTAACATCTTCTTCCTTTCTTTCTTGTTTTTGTTTTCTTATTTCTTTTTTATATGTTTGAAGTTGGATTTGTTTGTCAAATGCTTTTTAAATTCATTTTGATAAAGACCATTATGACCATTACGACCCACAATTACAAGTTACGACTGGGAATGTGGGTATTGAGATATATAAACTAAATGAGAACTATTTACAAAATAAAATAAAGCTGACTTTATAAAATAAAGAAAGGGACAGAATTACACTTTTGTCAAGGCTCAAGAAACGTAAAGCCAGCAGCTACGAATCCTACTCTCTAGCAGTCGTTGTTACAAGTCGTCAGGCGGTTTCGAAAAAAACCTGATACTGGGGCTCGTTAGGTGATTAATCCCTCAAAAATAAAAGATCCCATTCCTGCAATGGCTGCTTTAACCCAAGTTAGTAGTGAATTCTCATCACCTAAAATAAAATAAGCTCCAACACAAGGTTACTGCTATAAATTGTAAAGGAGTTCCCATAACTATATCTGATTTTTGCTTTCGATCCCACAATGGTAGTCAAACCTATCTATGTGGAAAGTCTTCGCCAATACGAATAAAATTAGCCCAAACACATGGTAGTTGCAACATACCGTTCAGGAGTTCACTCTCTGTGGTCTCCATAATCAAATCAGCTCGAAACCTTCACTGTTTACCAGTACCCTCAAAAATACACTCACATGTCTGGTTTTGACTTGATGCGTGCCTACAATATTCAAGAGTTGCCCTCGATTTCTCAGGGTTTCCAGATCCTCATCAGATCCTGGTCATCCGAATTGGCATCTTCCTTCTTTATGAAAAGTCTTTAACAATAAAAACTAGTATTGCAACCTGTACAATCCTCTGAAACTGCTTGTCTTTTATATTTTTTAAACGATCCTGGACATTCGTCTCCATTGAATTTTAATAAAATATTTATATTCAAAGAAACGTCATACTATTCTCCACAATTTAAAACTACTTCGATTCATGTCCGCCACTTTTTGCAAAGCGGGTCAGTTATGGTCAGATATACCTTTAAGACATAATTAGTTATTTTCAATCAGATTTCTGAATGATGACTATAAAATGTTGTAAATAAATAACTTTAATAAAAGAACTTTTACAAGGTACTGGCCTACTATTTTAGTTATATTATAAAATAAAAAATATTAACTATTTTGACTCTCACGAAATTACCATAACTATGATTGTTCTAAACTAAACGGTTTGTGCGAGAGTCACTTTTTATCCATACAGGATTTGTACGGAACCCTCGGTGGGCGAGCCCGACTCGCACTTGGCCGTTTTTTTTTAGATACCTAGAGGTTTTTGTAAGCATCTATTTTTGTTTTTTAGCTCTTTTCAGTTTCTATTGTATAGAATACAAAAAACTTAGTCTACAGTAAGTAATAGAAAATAGTTTTACAATGAAGCTTTTTATAGCCTAATGCTAGTTTAATTCATGAGAAACTAGAATAACCTGTAAGTACTGTACCTCTAGAAAGTAACAAAAAAGCTTTTACTGTAACCCTTGCCAGTTTAATTTCAATAATATTCACGATAGCACTATTTACGGCTATTCAATTTATTCGATTACATTATTCGAACCATTTTCATTAGCATTTGTAAAGTTAAATCGAAATAAAATGTTTGAAACGCTCTTTAATTATTTATAACAGCTCCATTATTGAGTTCACAGTCGCTAAAAGAGAGGTGAGCAGATTATTTTATATTTAAACGTTTTCACTCCCGACGAGCCATCTTTAAAAGTAATATAATAGTCGCTTTCATTCCTCCATTATCATCAAAAATTCGTATGAATGAAAATAAAAATTACTTAACATGACGTAATTTTCAATCTTCAGACCCCATTGTAACCTACAGAATAATAACTGCAATCATATTTTAAAGTCTGCGCCGTTAATCTCTTTAATAGCTTGAGGCACTCCAAAGAATCGAGTTTAAAAATAAATGTGGGGACAAAGGAATCGATAAGGATTTAAGGCCAAAAACTTGGGAAAGCACTAAAATTTAATACCGGCCGCTAGCAGTTGAGGGGACACCACACTTTATGGTGGCAATTACTACCCTTCAACTCTGTAATGTCGAAGATTGGTTTGTCTTTTATGGATTTTCGGGAAGCGGGGTTACTGCATTGATTATTCCAAATGCCCAACTTCTTTATAGTTCGCCGATAATTTTGAAATAACGTTGGTATTGGCGGGAAGTCGGAAAACTCGATTTGACATAAAGCCAGGATGGATTGGATCTATGTGCGTCGAAGCCTTCCTTTGCAGTGTCGATCAAGTGAATACTGCGTAATACAGATGGAATTGTTACGTGACGTTTTGTTTTAGGGTAGATATGAACAAGTTTTATCTAATATCGCTTGGCAAGCTGTTTGCAATTGTTAATTATGTTACTCGATAATACACACTATATACCAATAATACCTACATAATACTTTACTCGTGACACAATCACATTTGCAGATGAAGTTCCTGGAATTTCGAACGAGCTAATAAGCGTTTGGTTACAATGGGTTCCAAGAACAGGTCCAGAATACTGGCTATACCTACCTCAATAATGTTGGTACATTACAAATATAATTTTAATATGTACTTTCAATTAGGTGCTTTGAATAGTTTGAATTCCAATGAAAACATTGATAAGCTCAAAAGAAGATAAACAAAAAACTAATTTGCTCTGAATATACAAAACCAAACTACATTTATTAACTACTAGCTTCTGCCAGCGGTTTCACCCGCATCCCGCGGGAACTACTTCCCGTACCGGGATAAAAAGTAGCCTATAGCCTTTCTCGATAAATGGGCTATCTAACACTGAAAGAAATTTTCAAATCGGACCAATAGTTCCTGAGATTAGCGCGTTCAAACAAACAAACAAACTCTTCAGATTTATATAATATTAGTATACCTAGAAGTATAGATACGTGGAATTGAAAAATTCTTGGAAATGTTTAAAAACCAATATATGCATAAAATCTGCTTCAGTTGAAATGAGTTAACAGATACAGATAAAATACATTCATTTGTTAATTTCGACGATTCACTTGTGCATATTTTTAAGCTCTTACTTGGAATTAATCTATTTGTAGCTGATACAATAAAGAGAATGTTTTTTTTTGTTTATTTGTTTGTGCCTTAAGGCTCCAAAACTACTGAACCGATTTGGGATTTTTTTTTTTCATTCTTGGAAAGCCATACTCTTCCCGAGTAACATAAGCATGAATAACATATATGTTATACCGGTACTGGTGTTAAACCGCGGGCAGAAGGCTAGTTGTTTAAAAACGAATATAATATACATTTCAGAATTATATCATGATAGGTGCCATCAATCTAAACTAATTCCAGATAGTACTTAGTAATTATAGCCAGAGAAGCTGTTCGCTCGTAATTGGAATAACATTGCTGAATAATATTATTAACTTAATACTATTACTATCAATGCCAGTCATCGCATTGGTATTCAAACCTCTCAACTCAACGTAAGGGCATTTGCAGACACACGCACACACACACATCTTTACAGCGTGTAAACGTTTCAGTTCTCATTTTAAAAATATTGATTTTTTTATGTACAGCGTACTTAAAACGTCGGCCCTATAGTTACCGAGATTAGTGTGTTTAACCTAACAAATAAACATCTAAGTTTTTCAGCATTATGTTTCACACAAAAAAAACATTAACCAAGATTATATTATAAGCTGCGATATTAAAAAAAAACTTATTCTTCCATCTTTTGTATCAGGTAAGTGTTGACCGTATCATACACAAAAAGTGCTTAGTTTCTGCCTCATTACTTGTAGTTGCCTCACCTCGCCAAAGCCGTATTGGAAGGAAGCAACTCATATATTTAAAGAGACACTTTGAAAGAAAATTCGCTCTTATCACCCATAACATAAACGCTAATGTTGCCTGCCATTCAGAAAGCTGTCCTCGGAAAGGGTTGTCACTTTATATAAAGCTGACGTGGCCGCAAACGACAGTTAATGGCGCATAAAATTCACAGTAAGCCTGACATAGTATAATCATTTTACGGTACTGTAATTTCAGGTATTTATGTGTAGAAATACGCTGGCTGTACAATTTCTCCTTTCAAAGTACAAAGTTTGTATGAAAAGGCAGGTAAATACTTAAGGGAATAATAATATGAGAAATAAACACAGCTATTAAACGTCGCGTCGTCTGAACTAATGTCGTCTTTGAAGGTTAAGATATTTGCTCTTGATGTTGGTCTTGTACCTATATTAAATAGCTATTAAGGTATAGCTAAGTTCTATGTAGGTACTCAGAACTTCACTATTTTCCGAATTCAGCGCTTGATTTCATATTGAAGCTTTGGTTGATCTTGCATGCCTTAGTTGAGTTTGGTTCCTTTTCTAGTTTATTTATTTATTTATTTACAAGGCAACAACTTATTTACAAATACTTTCGCATATATAAATTTACAATTATGGTTAGACCTGCGTAAATAAGTTAATTACAGGTGCGCACAACGCTCAAATTAAACCAAAGCAAACTATACATAACAAAAATAATTAGTTTGAGCGTGTATAACATTTTTTCATTCTGGGCATAATCGGTATTATATTGCTGTCAAAAATAGGTCAACAATTGAACAAAATACAGTACAACTCTGGTTCTATTAATAATTCCTTTGCCTATAAAGAACATTGGCATGTGTAAGTAGGTATCCACAAAGCCGTCATTTGAGTAAATCAATGGAGTACCTCACTCAACGGTCACAGAGATACTGTCGCGTGTCTTTGAGGTTTACCCTTCACCCTTTGACTACCTGCGCACGAAATACAGCTAAGTCTTGCGGTTATCGTGATATTTTCAGTTGGACATACCTATCTAACAAAGGATTTTCCTCTGCTACTTAGTTATTACGTTATTACCCTATATTTAGATGTGACCCAAGGTTTTTGTTATTAGATACCTGTGTCACAAGATTGCCTTTTCGCTTTGTATCTCGTCAACCCTCTTCAGCAAATCTTAGAATACAATTATTTGACTGCGATGTGATTCTTAGTAGAATTAGTAGACTCGCTCTACGTAAATACTATTACGCTGATCAAAGGAGGCTGAATAATCAAAATTCTACAATCTACACCTTTGTAACGCACGTTTGAAATATGATTAAGTCTCCAGCTTCGTAATCGTGTTCACAGAATCTTTGGATTAATGTATTCAATTCAGAACTTATTCTCAGATTTTGTCGTAGATATGTGAGTGATATGTTAGCTTAACTTCAGGACATTGACCTTTGTAAATTCATGCAAATGTTATAGGCTGGCGAAGATTTACATATCATTCAAAATACAGTTTTTGTTATCACCATTCTAAAGCCTGAGGATTTTTGAGGGTGACGTGACAAAATGTCCGTACAAAACACCAGGTACACAGTACCAGTAGGTAGTTATTCATGAATAGTCTAGATGTACGCACAATTTTCTGCCGCCGAGGCTATCGAGGGATGTGCGTGACCAGATTTTGAAATGTCGACATATTACACCTGTATACCCCGCCTATACTATAGTCAACATCGACTAGAAAACGTCGAATGCGAGCAAATATGACGCCATCTGTCGCTTGAACCTGACAGAAAATATTCCCAGGATCAACTGTGAAATATTCTACGAGCGATTTTTGTCACCGGTAGTAATAGGTAAACATAATGTTCAGGGAGTGTTAAAGTTTTATTGTTGCTATTGTGTATATACTTTGAAGTTTATTTTAGTGTAGAGATTATAATTTTATTTTAAAATAAATAAATGAAACATATTGTGACAATCATTCATTTAAGAATTTTAAAAGAAAAACTGTCAATCAATCAAATGATTGACGATCGTCTGAGTTCACATGCAGCAAATATCAATATGGTACACATTAAGAACATCAGATATTTGACGAAAAAATAATCTCACTGAGACGTCAAAAAAATTACTGAAAACTCATCATATTTTCTGATAAAAAGATGCGATTCCAGACAAAAAAAATGAAGTCGGTTCGCAAAGTAATGAGTCTCTCTTAAGCCGTCATCAAAATAATGACACTTAACTGTAAGTGCTAACATAGCGCGTTTCCAAACGAGATTGTGAAGAAATTCTCATAACAAACTCAAATCAAAAACTTAAACCGTGTTACCACAAAAACTTTTAAACGTCAGTTTAAGACTTGTCTAAAAAAATGACAGATTATGACGTTGACATATATTATGGTTCATTTTGCAGCCACAATTTTTTTAGACAAGTGTAAAACAGACGTTTAAGTTTTTGTAGTAAGGCCATAAATATCTGATTCGTCCAAATATTGTCGAGTTCATTCTACACGCAATTACGTAATAACAAGTTGATTTAATATTCATTGACATACCGACTAATTTACAATACTCACATAGGCGGAGAAAAGCCAAACACAAAGTTAAACATAATTTAATGAGAGTTATGAAAATTTCTTGTAAGCCTTCGGGTATACTTTGACTGTTAGGATTAGTGTTTCAGGTACCATCATCAAAAGGTTTGATGGTTTGAAGCGAAAGTAAGATATTAATTGGGTTTAACCGTATTAAATAAATAGTAGGTTAACAATTAAGCAAAAACGTAGCTATGGAAACTCAAGTATGAATTATATAAATCAACTTCCTCCTCAAACTTCCCTCGCATTCTAATTTTACATTTTCATTGTAAACAATCTACCTACATTCCTGGTTAAAAGATACCCACTTAACGGAATATTATACAAACATTTTAGCGAGCTCGTCCATACAATGCAAAATATACTGCTTGCTTTCCGTACCTCAGAGGGAGAAAATAAGTTGAGCGGTGAACCAGTAACCACCACTACCATTCCCGTTCCTTGTTACAATCGTAAAGCCTCCAGGTTGTTCACATGTTCGGCTTTCAAGCAGGAACTCGTACAGTTATTTATTTAAAAAGTTCTTTGCAAGAAAATACCTTTATTTCTACTGAAGTTTATGAGAGCGGAGTAAAATATTAATGTACTCGTTTTAAGGATACTCCATGTTTTATTTTATTGAGAGCATTTTCAAGATATAATATAATATTAACGAAGCAGTGACGTATAGCTCACCTATTAAAAAAATATAGGTATTAATTCTAGTAAAATTTGCAGCGCGTCACGCATGCTCAGAATTGAATATTATTTTCTGCAGTGAGCTATCACGGAACAGCGTTGTAAATACAGACTGCCAAGTCATAACCTTTGCGTATGGTTGCCGCAGTCAGTTGACATGGGTCGAGTGTGCAAAAAGCACACTCGACCCATGTCACAGAGTAAAAAAATAATAGAACATGAAGGGATAACAATACGCAATCTAACAGATTAAATGCGAATACGGACCTAATTTAATCACGTCCATTTTGTTTTACCAGTTCTTTGGCAAGTTAGTTGATTACTTTAGGGAATCGCCGAGATAAATTAGATAAACAAACTGATTCAGTGGAAATATAAATTAACATCAATGCGAGTGAAGAAGATTGGTTGAAGAATGATTAATGGGTTTCTTTGTGATATTAAGACAATTGGGACTTGGGCAAGGTGAAGTTAGGCTGACGAAGGAGCCAGGAGAATATCTTTAGTAGCTACGAGAAGGGTGCCTCGTAAAGGGAACACAACATTGTTGCGCGCCTAAATGAAGGTGTTAGTCTACCTGTTGTAGAAGCAAATTCTTCTTAACACCAATAAACATAATAGGGGTGTTAAGGGCATGTAGATGTTATAGTAGGTAGCTTACCCTTAACAAAGTATAACTAATTAAAAAAGTATAAGTAAGTATTTTTTCAATTTTTGTCACATTTACTTTATAAGCGTTTTGTTTAATTTTTATAGAATATTTACTGTATGAAACTGAGCGCGTCACAACTTTATTTATCGAGTCAATATTTGTTTTGAGTTGACCATATATTTAAGGTTTGGATGTGAATGTTTATGTATAAGCCTACAGTTTTATGCCTATATACATCTAACATTATACAGGACTACATAAATATTGCCCAAGTGGCCGTCTAAAAACAGAACCTAAGTGCGTAAGCATTAAGCTATTTCAATGCGTATCAAAATATTTTCAGAACGTTATTTTTTAGGTTCTGCTAAACACAAATAGTTTCTAAAAGCGGGCAAAAGGCGAAGCTCAAAATGTAATATTAATCCCAAAGGTCAAACTGCGGTCTTAGCTTTACCTCTAAGCTAGACTAGTCTATGAATAAAATCAAAGTATACTTCGATAATATTATGTACTTATGCGTATTAGGTTTCACATTCGAGACTATGTTCAAATTTGATTCTGAAAAAGAAAAATGAAAAAGATTATATTTTTTTGTATAATTATAGTTTTTTTATATCAAAATAACCTTACCTACCATTAGAGTTATTTTTCCATTTTCATTGCGCTGGTTCCATTTAATTTCAATTGTTACTTTTATGATGAACAAAATATTTCTGCTTTAAATATTAAAACATCAGTAACACACAAAAATAATAGACAAGCAAAAACAAAATTCGCAAAAGGCCTTTCGGGTGTCGGTTGTGCGAATTACTTTGAATAAAGATAACGAGAAACGGAACGAGAATGAAGCAGCTTTGTTTACGTACATTTTGAACGGCGTGCGGATTCCTTAGAAATCCTAGCCAATGTTACACGTCGGTAAACTTGTTTAGCTAATGTGATTGGCTAATATCGTACCCCTGTGATTATTCTTAGCAAATTGCTGAGTGGTAAACAGAGGAAAACATGCTCGAGTGTTTATGAAAATGAATTCCTGTTTCCTGATTTTGCAATAGAATTAATTTAAAGTTATTATTGGTTAATCAGGAACGTGGAACGTGTTCAGCTTTATTTATAAATGAAATTGTTTTACGGTTTAGTTCATTGCTTTGAAGTATTTATTTATATAATGACGCGAATGCTAAATTAAAGAAAACATCCATTTACTGTGACATAACTACTAGTTGTCCTTTTCGTAGACATTTTAAATAACAGGTTTTCTTGTTTGATTTGACATTATCTCAGCTAGCAAATCTCTTTGCAGACAAAATTAAGTAAATAATGTTTGGTTACGTCAACAGTTTCAGAGAATAACAATCCACGAATGTGCATGTAGCATCAATAAAACTTTTGAGCATGTCTTAGCCACAATGACTTATTATTAATTTGTCATAGTTTATTACTACGACGCATGCGCAGTGGGCATTGCCTAACGGCGCCAGCTAGTCGGGGCAAGTCATCTCCCATCAATAAAGGAAGCCCAAGCAATCAAGTGGACGCTTGCAATCAGCCGTTAATAAATTGATACAGATTGATAATAAGGTGTCACCATTCAGGGTCAATGAGGGAACTAACTGACTGGGCAAAATCGTACCGTAATTGTAAATGGTTGGACATACAAGACTTAACACGTGTTCGTGAATACGTATGGGTACACGTGTTTCTATTTGCACAACTGCTTTTCATCGTATACGTGAATAGTTAACGTTTATTTTGAATATCTGAAAGTATGACTTGATTCTTGGTAAATACAATATGATTGAGGATGTGAGCCGAAGAAATAATAACACTCAATCAAAATCAGCGGAGATTCTTGGCAAAATCAGACGTAAATAAATACCTATCTCGGTATTCAGAAAACATCAACAGGCGTAGATTCGTCTTATCTTATCGAAATGATAAAACCTTAGTAAATATAGAAGGAGCAAAAGTCGGTAGCATATAAGAAAATATTACACCTACTTGTGTAATAAATGAAGGAAATAGAGAAATAAAGGAGAAAAAATTACTGACATTAAGCGTTTAAATAATAGTTGTGCGACTTAAGGTAACGCTCAGCCGTAATTCCTACAGTAAAACTTATTGCCCTGCTTTATACGCTAGCTTTGTTTGTTCCCAAGCATTGCCATTCCATTGTGTGCGGAACATATTAAATTAAAACCAGTAAATAATTTAATAATAATTAAATTACATCACGACTTGCGACCCTCACATAAAGCTGTTAAGACCAAGTATTGATTCTACCATTGCCGTAAATTGCTTGTGGAAATTAAATTGAGAGAGACCAATTGATCTAAAATTAGGGGAAAGCCGTCAAGTTACCGAAGCTATTTTCCCAATAAATATTAATAGGCCGTCAATACAAGATGCCTTTGTCGTGCCCAAGTGAGGACAATACCGGACGATACGTTGACGTACTGTCTTTAAATTATAAATGGGTATCTGTCCTCAATTATATAACCTTCAATCATTTGGGTGGGTCTTGTAATTTTTTGACGTCATTCTTCGAGTTTTCTACATAAGTAGTAACAGCATTTATTAAACAGAAACTATATACTTGCAATGGGCGTGCCCTTTATTTCTTGTCTTAATTTATGTTTTTTGGTCGAAACAGTGGGTTTGCTTTTACATGCGCATAGATTTTTATGACAAGAACGCAGTGGAGGCTAGCAAAATTAGACAAGGTCTCGTTTGTTAATTTACTATAAATAAACCATAAAGTACTAGTTGTTTACAGTTCGTTATTACTGAATGAATAGTCATGCAAACGGGCCATAATTAAAGCATTTAACACAATGACGCATTCATTCTTTTTTATGTCTATAAATATCGCAAGTTGGAGTTAAAATACGAACAATGTATTGCTTTAACGTTCAATGAAGGAAAACACAGAATTATTTTTTTCATATTGTCTCCAATGACGTTCATCGTCAGAAATGTCGTGATAAGAATAATCGTGGTTATTTGTTTTTGTATTTAAATTTATTTATTTAGAGAATTGTGAAGGGACGCGAAGGTTTCAAAACTTAAGCCTAACCTAACCTACAGTGACTTATATTTATTTACCAAGTGATACGCGTACGGGATAGTAGTGGAATTTTATTGATCTAAAAAATACATCCAGCCTCCAAAAAACTGTAGAGAGGAAAATAAATTTACTTTGCTGAAACGCTCGAAAAATTGGTCTAAAAATCGTCGCTCTAAAAGTTGGTGTTTCTAAAAACATCCGAATTGCGAAACTATTTTTCGTAGTAGATTCTGGAATAGGCTGGAAACCGCGACAGATTTCAACAAATTACCACCAGAAGTCATCAAAAATTATAAGAGTATCCGCACACGGTGTCGGACTCCTGCAGAGTTCACAGTCGGCCGACAGTCTGCCGATCGTTGATCGTTGTTATGTGCGTACTACAATACATCTTCATACTGATTTATGAGCCCGAACCACAAACTGTCGACCGAATAAAAGTTTGTAGTGTGCGTACCTTCATTATGGTGATAAAAAAAAAACAAATGCCACTAACCTTTTTTGCATTCTTCAATTTCTTCATCGGAGTTGTCTTCGCAGTCCTTCTCCAGATCACACACCCACATGCTGGGTATGCACTTGCCATTGTTGCACTGGAACTGCTTCAACGAACATATTGCTGTAACAAACAAATAATACTACATTGTATTCATGTATTTCTTCTCAAAAATATTCTCAGGTATGAAGTATGTACATATAGAGGTATGATATGTATCTAAAACCTGGCCTCAAGTGTATGCCATAAAAATTTAATACAAAATCACCCTGGTTTTAGTGCTGTTATAATTAGTTTTCAAGTAGTTTATAGTGTGTATTGTATAGTAACTGTTATATATTTTTCTATAATAAATATAACATATTAAGATCATGAATATTAATAGTCAATTAGCTATTTGTAGACGCATAGATCTTGAAATTCTAAAAATTCAAATCCCAAAATATCATCAACGTCAAAACTTTAAACATATTTTTCAGAGAATCGCCATGTTTGTATAAAAACAAAGAGATAAAATGTTTTTATTCATGGAATAAATTCACATTTGCGTCTAGATGCGTCGCACCGCGCTGGGGTGTCAAACACCCCTCCACTAACTAAATGCGTATGGATTTGCATCTAACGTCACGTCAAACACGGAACTCTAATTAGCTATGTGTGGGTATGCACCTAACGTGTTTTTTACTGGTACAGGTATACTGCATAGTTGGCAATATTCCACCACGTTAAAAATAGGGTAATTTCTTAAATTATTTATAGACAAATAGCCTTTTAAGTAGCTACCTAAACTTCTGTAGGAAATAGGAGAGTATTGTTATCATCTGTATTCACAATCGCCACATCTACACTAATATTATAAAGCTGAAGAGTTTGTTTGTTTGAACGCGCTAATCTCAGGAACTACTGGTCCGATTTGAAAATTTATTTCAGTGTTAGATAGCCCATTTATCGAGGAAGGCTATAGACTTTTTATCCCGGTACGAGAAGAAGTTCCCACGGGATGCGGGTAAAACCGCTGGCAGAAGCTAGTTTTGAAATAAAACGCAAGCAGAACATCATTGTTTGAATAAATTAAAACCTATATTCGCAATATTAAGATAAGTACATGATAATTCAATAGGTACGTTAGTTCATGGAAGCTACAATCTCCTTACTATTACCTCTATAACCTGCTTCATTTTCAAAGGCTATACATACAAACATAAGTATGCATTGAATGTTTTATAACAGTGTTTCATTTAACTAACTACCTACTTTGACCACGTCATTAAAAACTCCCTATTTTGCCTGAAAGCTATTTCTTCTCGACGATGCATGAAAAAAAGTAAAAGTCGTAAGCAATCTCACGAAGCCTATTAAAACTACACAAAAGATTGTTTAGAAGCGGGGAGTAGACAATATCAGTTGATTACGTAAGAAATAAAAAATATGAAAAGCAATATACTTTTTTCTGGTGGGACATCATCTAATGACCCACCCGCTGTGGGGGTCAGACTCTCACTGGCTAAAACTCACCATGTTCCTTCTGGAACCTTTAAAATCCGAAAGCCCCGGCAGGAGAACCAATATTCCTACCGCAGAAATTATGACTACATAATTGAAACAATGCTGAATAATTAATTGAATAAAAAATTACAGGAAATATTTTTAAAGGAAAATAACATATTCATTCAAAAGTCGTGGTGGCCTAGTGGGTAAAGAACCAACCTCTCAAGTATGAGGGTGTGGGTTCGATTCCAGGTCAGGCAAGTACCAATGCAACTTTTCTAAGTTTGTATGTACTTTCTAAGTAATCTTAGACACCAATGGCTGATAAAAAAGGTGAAGGAAAACATCTTGAGGAAACCTGGACTATATATTTAGTCTGAAATCACCAACCCGCATTGAGCAAGCGTGGTGATTAATGCTCAATCCTTCTCCGTGTGAGAGGAGGCCTGTGCCCAGCAGTCGGACGATAAAAAAAAAAAAAAAAAAAAAAAAAAAAAAAAAAAATAACATAATGAGATGAATAGGTATAAGTACTATTAATTGAGTAGCTTATTATTGTTCTAACTCGTATTATTTTAATAATTTTTATCTTTCCTCTTCGTATTTGTTCAAATATGAAGAGGATGATTATTACGTCATCACAAAGGAACCATTTTGAGCATACTATTGACATAAACTTCGTGGACATAAAGGTGTCCGGTTTATAAGGAAAACGCAATAACCATTTGCCGCTTTTATTCTCCCAGAATTTCAGGCTCAATGCTCGCATTAAATAAATTCTCATCAAAACCACTTTTTTTCTATATTTACTACGAATATCTTGATTAATATTGAAACCATAAATTTTATTCAAATGTTGTTTAACTGAGCCAAACTGCTCCGTTGAGATAGTATTCAGTGCATATCTTCAATCTATCTTTGAATAAAGAATACAACGTCTCCTCTGTTCGAACGAAAACAACAAAACGTTCAAGTGTAATGATAAGATAACGTATAATGCTAATATGACCAAGCAACTGATATCAGTCACGCCATAATTTATTATACCTACGACGAAATTACTTCACTTATACCGCAATTTTTATCAATAATAGTGATTAAGCTAATCTTTCATTGATCGCAGCTATGATACATCATTGTGATTTATTTTCAATTGAATCACAATCACACAAATAGCTAACAAGATAAGATTGCAAATTAATGGAATATTACATAATTATTTTCTGTCTAATCCGGATTATGATTCTGATTCACGACCCACAAATATCTAAGTCGGTCAAAACAAGTAAGTATGTAACTCAAAATATAACGACACAGTTTTTTATGGTAGTGTCGCCCTTGCTCATAAACTCCGTAAGTATTTCTGTTAACATCTCAATTATCTGTGTCGTACAAAAACTTTCATTCATAACACTGGCACGCCCAACACACATTTCAAAGATAAACACACAATAGAGGAAAACGGCCTATCAAAACTTGGCACATAATTCACCCGGGCCTATACTCTTACTGTACGATTGGACATACATTTCCATGATCCTTAACAGCCTTTATAAGTCCATTATATAATGGAAGCAAGGAATCAGACGGTCAATACAATCGGCGAGACTATCTCCCTGTCCGCTCGACTTGATTTATGCGCCAACATTTTCGAGAGAAGCCATCCCATCCCCTGTACATGGAATATTGCAATCAATGATTTACATACGTGCTATTGATTTATAGCGAAACAGAGCAGATTGCATTATTCTCTGTAAATATTTGTGAAACAAAAGGCTCTTTTAATATGAGCACGGTCCTCTTGGGATAAATGGGTGTATTTTTTACACTTTGTTCATTGTTTCCGATTAACTTTTTGTATTTTGTTGGTAGGTAGAGTACTTATTGTCTGTTCTATCAAATATTCATTGTAGGTTTATTGGATCAGAAATATTTCAAAGGATAATATAAATGTGAAACGGTTATGTACCAAATTATAGTCGGGCGACATAGTTCTGAATGTTTTTTGTGTATGACCAAACTTCTAGAAATTCAGAAATATATTTTAAGCTAATACAGTGAGGTGTTAGCTCAAAGCTACATGATATATTGCATTTTCCCGGCTTATTGCCAAAGTCAGCGTTGCTAAAACTGTATGCGCTTGCGCACACTTGCATTGCCTACATCTTCATTTAAACGCATTCAGTATCACTAGTCCGTGCTTTATAAATAATTTCAACAGTTTTAACTCTTGGGCCGTGGGGTCCGAGCGCCCGCCTTCTTGCCAAGGATATTTCCCAGCGCCTGGTTGACAGTTCCCGGGACCCAAAGGCTGGCTTTTATTTCGCACAGAGGTTGAGCATTGCCATCCAACGTAGCAATGCTGCCAGCCTTTTGGGTACATTACCCAGTGACAGCGATGAGGAGCAATTTTTTGATGCACTGTATTAGTTTTAAGTTGTATATATACAACATGTAACCTTATTAACGCACATCCTGAAATTAGTTTGTTCAGAATCGTTTACTGACTCGATTTATATCATTTTTAACCGACTTCCCAAAAAGGAGGAGGTTCTCAATTCGGCCGGTATGTTTTTTTTTTTTTTCTATGTATGTACATCGATTACGCCGAGGTTTATAGACCGATTTACATGATTCTTTTTTTGTTCGACGCGGAATAGCTGCCAGTTGGTCCCATAGTCATCAGGTCAGGATCTGATGATGGAAACCCTGAGAAATCGAGGGCAACCTTCGAAAGTTGTAGGCATACATAGGGTAAAAACTTGACGCTCTGGTGTATGCCTGAAAGTACTATTCAACAGTGAAGGCTTGGAGCTGACCTGATGATGGAGACCAGAGAGGGTCGAGGGAACTCGACAACTGAATATGTAAACTACCTCGTGTTTGGGCTTATATTATTTGTATTGACGAGACCTTTGCAACAGTGAAGGTTTGGAGCTGACCTGATGATGGAGACCAGAGAAGGTCGAGGGGACTCGACAACTGAATATGTAAAATACCTCGTGTTTGGGCTTATATTCTTTGTATTGATGAGAACTTTCCACTTATATGGATAGTGACAACTATTCGTATCACTGAAAAGCAGTAAATAAAAAACTTTTTTACAAAAAAATTAAACCGACTTCCAAAAACACTAAAAAGCAAAAAAAAAAACTAATTTTAGGTGCATCGGCCTACAAGTCGGCGGCAAAATGAACTTAGTAACATCCATTAGACACCGACTTCTAGGCCGATGCACCTAAAATTAGTTTTTTTTTTGCTTTTTAGTGTTTTTGGAAGTCGGTTTAATTTTTTTGCAAAAAAGTTTTTAACATAGGTAATTTTTTATTCCAAAAATAATTAAAACTACGGAAATTATTGTCATATTAACCCTGTACAGTCAAAACAAATTCAAATAGACCGTAACTCAAAGTAATAAGACTTCGTGTATTGTCGGCTTTTTCCGTAGTTTCGTTATGTTGTGTCGAGTCGAGTGCGTTGCGTGCGTAGTAGGTAGTATGACCAAAAAGTTCTCCAAGAATTGGTATAACTAATTTAGTAAATAACAATGCATATACATGTTAAATTAAAAATTCAGTGTATGTATTATGATTATAACATAATATTCTAATTAGGGTGTTTGAGGGTGTGCGTTAATTACGTTACATGTTGTATATAAGTTTATTTTAACTTTTTTAAATTAATGTAAATATTTTGTAAATATGTTTCTACTAAATAAACATTTTCACCAGTCGGCAAAAAAAAAACTGTTTGAGATTTCCTTCTCATACATCCTCTTCAGAAAATGCTTTTTCTTCGATTCCTGTAATTTTGTTCTCACCTCACTAGCAACTGCAGTTTTTTTATAAATGTTTTTAAGACTTGACAAGAACCCAATCGTCTCAAAGCATACTGGACTTTAGCCCCACCGTGTAATGTAATATTTAAAACGCACGTTTGGCTGAAGCGCAAATGTGAAAAGTTTTTACGTCATTTTCTTTGTATTATAATTAAAAATAAAATTCACAATTATTTTCAAACTGCATTACCAGAATCAGTTAGATAAATGTAAGTAAGCCTTAATTCTTCAACATGTCTTAGCTAACAAAACGTGACAGGGAATCAACTTGACAGGAGAAAACTCGTTTAATTTAAATGGTATAGGTAATATAATTCATGGAGTCTAAGTGGACTGAAAGGGACACTAATTTAATTTCATTACTCTAGGAGGGTTGTTATACTAAAAGCCGTCCGTGGCGAGTAGTGACGCGCGGCACGCTCGCCCTGACATGCAATCTGTGTGGAGAACCCTCATGTCTGTCTCATTGAGAGCAAATCGCTCGAGCCTGGGGGGACTGGCCCGGCAAATTTGTACATTACGGTTACCGTCACTGGAAGTTGTTTTAGGGACTGAAATCCTGCGGCCCAATAGCTCCCAATCTACGTGATGTGACAGCAACAGCGATTGTCCACCATTCCATTAAATGTGTTTGATTAATCTGAGCGTGAACACTCGCAAGGCGAGCGGTGTAGCTTTTATAGCTCGCGTGAACTTTACTGCACATTGAAGGTGATCTGCTTTGCTGATACGATTTATTGATTGATATTTTTATTACGTTTGTTTTCCGTCATACTTGTCCTTATTTACTTAAATAACTTCTGCAGCTTTATAAAATATAGTTTTTGCTCCAATTAACAATACAAATTATGCTTTTTATCACACGCGAATTAACTACAATTTGTATGTCGCACATAATGTCATAATTAGCCTGTAACAAGCTGTTAGCACTATGAACTAAGCGCAGAGGGTAATTTATCTTACTCAGCTCACTCATTTGACTAAATGCTGCACGTTAGTAATCGTGTACCTCCAAATTATCAACTCGATTGCCTTAACTAAGAGACCCACCCTATGTGCCACCGATTGAATATATTGGAATATTCCAATTAGAATTTACTAAACTCGTGACCCCAACTAGAACTAATACATTTATTTGTTATTCGATTTGACTCTCGGCTCAGACAAGGGTTTGTCGCCATTTCAGGTCTCAACCCTTCGGCCCTTGTTATTTCTAGTGTCCATTAAATTATCCCTTTCCTTTTGGACTCTAACAATTGTGTTTTTAAGTTTGTTTTTTCAAGACCATCAGTGTGAAAGAGCCAATCTGTGAATAACAGATGGGATTCCCGGCAACGAATTTAAAAAACCCCGACTGTATTGCGAACTTTTTCTAAAACGCCACATTGCTTTGCACCTCTCAATTTTGTTGGCAGCAACAATTCTCGCATCGACGGCTATTGGAAGTTTTACAAAAAGAAAATCTTAAAGCCGAAGAAAGTATTTTATTATTAAACACTTTCAACAATTCCAAAACTGTGCCCACGCTAATTACAATACCCACTATTCCGAAAAAAATTTAGATATTATTTGGCAACATTGAAGAAATATTTTCATTGCTTCCCAACCCAGAATTTGCACGAGTGAGCAAAATTATTTTAATTAAAAAACTGAGAAACGAACCAAGGAGGTGGGCGATCTTAATTATTTGCTTGGTAGGGTTTAATCAAATCATACTTGAGTGAAAATTATTACAATATATAAGTATGTAGTTATTGTGAGTACTTTGAAAGAGAAGCGAGGCGTGGTGCGGTAAGTATAGTTAGCGACGGTACGTAGGTAAGCATGACTTGCTTTCCTGTCTAAACTTCAGAAGGAATTATCTTACTCGACCCTACTTTGAAAAGTTTAGTGCACTAGAGCTACGGGTGACGTTATAGGTACCTACAGCAATTTACTTCTAAAACAGTAAA
The DNA here is from genome assembly GCA_963856015.1 of Helicoverpa assulta. Lineage (NCBI taxonomy): Eukaryota > Metazoa > Arthropoda > Insecta > Lepidoptera > Noctuidae > Helicoverpa > Helicoverpa assulta. Next base: position 10,176,109 of record CAWLCW010000014.1, on the reverse strand, counting down.
ATATGTGCGAAACGGTACCTATCACTTCAATATTGCAGAAATGTATATAATATAAGACTACATAAGTACTGCTATAAGTAATCGTCTACTGGGGCTAAAAGTTGCCATGGTTACTGAGCCAGCCCCTAAAATAGATCAAATTGCGGAAATTCGGTTAGAGGGAACTATTGCAATATGATAGGAATATCACTTTCCACTCGCGGAAAAGGATGAATGACGATGAACGGTGTTATTTTCATCAAAGATACGTAACCCTATGGGAAAAAATACATCCCAATTCCATTGATGTTTCTATTTTTAGAACTCGAGACTTTGATCTTATAGCATTGTTGGATACTTTTTTTGAAATAATAGATGTATTTACAGATATAAAACAGAAGCGGCGTAAAAAAAGAAAGTTCAAACAAAAGAAGGGTTCTTTTTTATTTTACTGCAATATTTTTAGGTAGATTTATACTTATTCCTCGCCACGTTCTATGTGCTTAGGATATACTTTCGACTGCCATAAGATTCATCGAAGACACGTACAACGATAACCTTAGGGTTTAACGAGCGCATTAGTAGCTTCAAATTGCGAGCCCTTGCCATACCCTCCATCCTACCTTTTCCTTACTATAAATTATAAGCGTCTACAAAATACGTATACCTTCCTATGAGTAACAGTTACAGATAGCAAACCCCATAATGGTTGGGGAAGATAATGATAAGCTGTGTGTGACCGAACAATGTCAGGCAATTTTCAACTTTAATAACAAGGGGATGGTTTATTATATAGGTATTGGAAGAAAAACAACTGGATAAAAAGTATATTAAAAGAACTTTTTACGGAATTAAGCCCGCCCGTGCCTATATTGGGTATGAATGACGTCACGTACATCAGATTGGTCTATTTTCGCGCTCCCCCGTCCGTCAGCATCGGCAGTCTCGGCCCGGTCGTATGTCATTCACCTCAACTATGTATTGTACCGCGACGAATAGGCCCTGTAATAGTCATTAATTCTTTAGGACGACTTCAAACTACTTCTTTATTGCCTACTGTAAAAAAGCTCTAGTTATAAAAAGTATTAGTACAGTTAAACACAGTTTGGTAAGTAAACCCGAAGAATCTGGATTCCCGCGGCCCCGCGCACACGTGCAAGGAGGACACAAGGGGGTTGTAGACGGTAAGAGTCCAGCATACCCCTCCGCCTCTCCCCAGGCGGAGGAAGTCCATGAGGATTTCCCCCTCCCAAAAAAAAAAAAAAAAAAAAGCCAGAATATACCATTAAACTGAAACCAATGGTAGTTACGTACCGTAAGAGGATTATATTCAGTGGACGCACAAACAGAAACACTTATGTCTATCATGCGCTTCTGTCAAAGTATGGGTGACGTCAGGACAGGTTAATCTTATAGTATCACAAACGGTTTCATGAATAGTTTAGAAACGATCTACGGAAATGCTGTGCATATATGCAAACAAACAACGAGCTAGTACACCGGAATATAAGTAACTATAAGAAAAATATGTTTAAATCAGCAAAAAAATATTATAAGTCAACAATAATCCATAAAATCGTTTTTTTTTTCAAGCACTAGCACAATCCAGAACCAGATAAAAGTCCTCCATTACCGTATAATCGATAAATTTTAATACGAATCCTAGAAAAATCAACTGCATGCCAAATTCGGTGCTTAAAAAGTGGAACTGGCACACTGCCAAAATAAGGTTAAATAGAAAGGAAAATATTGTGCATTCTAGTAGTGACGGGAGAGCTTAGGAGTACATGATATCGATAAGCAGATGATACTGTGGTCGATTTAAATCCTAAACTGGATAAATGCTCCTCGACCACTGAGCTGGGTTCCTGCGTTTGAATACAAATGGACCGTTTATCCCTGAAAGCCAATCTGTATGCAAATTACAGGTCCGTTTAACTATTCTCGTTAGTTGCTCATTTTCGGAACGTCTGCATTTTCAGTTTGACTGAAATATAATCCTTTCGATTGCGGTGGTGATTGATAATGCTATTTATTTCGTTTAATAGAATTCACTCGAATGGTTCCAGAACCAATTTTTCATCCCAACGGTGCTTGTAGGATGAACTCGCGCTGAAAGATTTGATAAAAGACAGTTGTTAAAGTTGTTGGTAAACTCCTAACGCCTATACTTATAATAAATATCCTAAAACCGACCAAATCATTTTGCTATTAACTTTGGGCGTAACTTTTGCAAACGCCTCGCGATTTTAGTGTCTTCGGTAGAAGTTGTCGTCAACTTTTTCATCCCCTTTTTCCGGTTCCGCTAATGCGCAAACTTTTCTTCAGATACGCCGACACGCCTTGCGAAGTGGCTTGCTCAAAATTTCATGAAAATCCACGAAAAAGTAGCGAAGTCAACTAACTATACATGAGAACAAGTACCTACCGATAGAATTATAAAAGGAAAAAAATAGTATCGAATCATTATCTATTATCACGCAATCCAGATCCCAATAGTACCTACTGCAATATGTGTTCGCTCAACACAATGTGTACACGTTATCATCATTGTGTCTGTATCTGGAAGGCGCATTACTTTTTCCATTCCACCACTATCCGCGACCAGGGACCATTCCGTACAACCAAACGATTCAGCGCTTGTTACGACCATTCCATATGCAATTTTCTCCCTTCTACATTGAAATGTTGCACTATTTTCACAGTTTTAAAGTATTTTAATGAATAGTTCGTAGAACGTTTCAGTATTTAAATGTACACGTGGAACGACTGAAATATTTGCATAGCGCAGTTTCATTCTGATTACTGTTCAAGGAAATTCCAAAAAAATAATGGACGTAGTAAAATATTAAAATAATTCTCAAAACTGAATTCTTTATAATTAACGCTTGCGACAACCTACTGGGAATTCTGAAATGGAATCATTATTATTCATATTTCAAGGAATGCTGAACTAAGACAATTAAATAATGAAAGCGCCTACCGCCGTCGGAGCTACAATTGAATCGGCGTAATTGAGAATATGCCGAGAGAAATCTAGTATGAGTTGGCTCATTAGTGACTATGAATAACTTGTTCGAAACTTTATTAACTATGGCCTTATGTAGTCATCACGAGCATTGTAACAACAACTTTGTGGCAGAGCTCCGCCCGGCCCTTTCACAAAGTCGCGAATTTCAACAAGCTCTTGAGGACTCTAAAACTGTCTCTAAAATGTATTTTCGTGCACGATGTTCAATTTTATTGAGTTTTTCACAAGTTGAATTGGAGTTTCTAGGGCTGTGAGATTTTCCACAAAGTTATTTTCATACTAGAAGCTATTTACAGCGCAAAATCGAATATTTTATAAAGAGTTTACAGAACTAAGAAGACATTTTTAGAAAAGTATACGCCCACGAGACAAAATATTTATACTAATATTATTGGAGCCAAGGGAAAATGCTCGACATTTCCTAATAAAGTCGAAATTCTCTTGGGACTTTCTAGAATGTCAACCACTCAGTTTGTGTCCAACAAAATAAACCATTGATCGGAAATGTACTGAGCGTCCGACTCGCCCACAATTAATACATGCTTCGAACCAAATGGTTGGCCCAAGAATAAAATGGCTTCAACTGTTACTGTGTTCAACGAATATTCGAACTTATTTTTAAAGATGAAGGGATTAAATTCGATTGTCAAATTTCGATATAGGTTCCGATCTAACCCCTGCTATAGAATTGTCTATGAGTATCATCGACATAGCAAAGGGCAGCAGTGAGGTTTAATGACAACGGACCAATACAGAATCGAGGTCAACGTTAAGTGTCGCATTGGACTTGGCACGGACCCTTAATTGAGCGGTTATCGTGTGGTCAGTAATGGAACGACGAAAAAATAATAGAAGTTCGGAGAAGTGGGTTTGACACGGTATTGCAGTGGAATTCAAACCCACTTCAGCTGACACCACTAAGGTTAGAAAGGAAAATATAAAGATGAAAAAATAATAACAGCTTTTCTATATTTTACCTTCAACTTTAATAGGTTCAAACCTTTATCTATCTCGAATAAACGAAATCCAATTTGTATGAAATACGGGTTTTTCTCTGAATCATTTGGCTTGTAACCGATGTTATAACTGTTGCCGATAAATGTCGATAACTCGTCTCCCATCATATTGAATACCGCCGTTGGTATGTTTCGACATCAAAATATGTACCACAATTTCTTTTGCCTTTATTTAAATAATATTTGTTTATCTTTTTACTTTTCAGTGTCACTTAATCAACAATCGATATAATTTCATGGACATTCGATCATTGTAAACAATTGAATGTAACACCAGAGAAGCGATAGCAACAATATCAATTACCCAAACGTATTCGGAAATGACAGTTCATTGGTTATTGATTTATTGCCTAGATAAAAGAAAAGCAATGAAATTGTGTATTCGTACGTTTCTTATTTCAAAGAATAGAAGAGATTTCGAAATGTGCATTTAAGCAAATAGCCTACCTATATTAATACATCTATACTAATATTATAAAGCTGAAGAGTTTGTTTGTTTGTTTGTATGTTTGTTTGTTTGTTTGTTTGAACGCGCTAATCTCAGGAACTACTGGTCAGATTTGAAAAATTCTTTCAGTGTTAGATAGCCCATTTATCGAGGAAGGCTATAGGCTACTTTTTATCCGAGTCCGTGCCGAGGTTCCCACGGGATGCGGGTGAAACCGCTGGCAGAAGCTAGTCTTAAATAAAATTCACAAAACAATAAATAAAATAAAAGAAAGCACAGCAAATTGAAGACTAAGCATAAAATTATAGAATTGAGATAAGTTTCGAAAACAAATCACTAACAAGAATTACTCAGCACACATGTTTAATGAAACTTGCAGACACAACTTGCTTGCAATTAATGGAAGAGTCGGGACTTCAGACTAAGTCAGCTACAACTGTGTGTGTATTTAAGTTGTTCACTTAGTGTCTTCGAAATCTCTTATATAATACTAGCTTCTGCCAGCGGTTTCACCCGCATCCCGTGGGAACTACTTCCCGTACCGGGATAAAAAGTAGCCTATAGCCTTCCTCGATAAATGGGCTATCTAACACTGAAAGAAATTTTCAAATCGGACCAGTAGTTCCTGAGATTAGCGCGTTCAAACAAACAAACAAACAAACTCTACAGCTTTATAATATTAGTATAGATTTAATACACAGTATTAATGTACCACGTGATAAATTGGCTAGATAAGACCAACATACATTTGCTTTTAAAAGCAATTAAAGTAATATTTTGGAAATCAATCTGCAAATTAATTTGTGCGAACTTTATTTTTCTTTTTAATCATATCAACTCCTTGCTTACTCCCACCTGTAAAGTAATTAAGGTCAGCGGACAAAATGTTCATTTATCATCGTTAAAAATTAGGGCACTTAATCTTGATCAGCTATCGCTAGCAAAAATTGATTTGTTTTAATTAACCTTCAGTGAGGAAGTATTTATTTCAGAAAGGGAATTTTTGTCACCCTGCGTGTGAAGCCCACTGGTGAATTTGTCCGACCAGAGCGTCGGTACGCGGCGTCGTCGCTAAAATAACCAATTTGGGGACCCTCATCGCGCGTCACGAAGTAATGGATGGTTCCGAGCTCACTGTTGCGGTTATATTGGACGGGGAAAAAATTATATTTCGCTATTACCCTGTAAATTTCCCTCCAGCTCAGAAATGTAAGGAATAACGCGGAAAAGTGATTTTCGAGACGTGTGTACGTGCACGTGCAAGAGTTGGAAAGCAGGAAAATGATTGCCGTGTATCCTCGTGTCGGTGAATTAACAGAGCCTGTAATATTTTTCTTAATAAACGAAGATACACAAACAAATCTAGCTTTATATATAGCGGATAAGAGTAACAGTTAATTCTTGAACAAAACCTAACGTCAAGAACATTAGTCGCAAAAGCATTTTAATCTTACTTCCCTCTTCACTCGCGAACACTGTGTAATGAACCAAATTCTTCCACAAATATAAAAAAATCCAAGAGTTCAAGCCGGTGTCTGCTTCATCCATTACAAAGTCCTCTAGAGAATACCTGTCTTAAACAAGCTTTGTACCATTTTTCTTTGCTTAGATACATCTTTTCTTGTCGGCAAATTAAATTATTCAGGCGATTTTAGATATATCGGTTATGAAAGAAAATAATGAAGCAAGGTAATCAGTATCCAATATCGGAAAATTCTAATCAGAAAAAAATGCAGTACAAGCACGATCAATGTACCAAATATTTATTAATAGCTTGTTAGAGTTTATTTAACAAGCTATTAATAAATGTTTAATAATTAATCTGAAAAAATCGCATAGTTACGTAGCAATTTTTTCAGATTAATTTTGTTAGATAATTCAAATAACACCTATTAGGTACCAGTTGTGGAATACAAATAAATAATTACAATATTTTAAAACTGTACTGAAGTCCAACGTCAGAAATTCAGAATGCTTTTGTTTTCAAATATAGTTTGGTTGTATTGCAGTTAATAAAATATACTGCAACGCAATGCAACCATTCCAAATCGTATAAACTATACTAGATAGAGTAATTCTCATTTTGTTTGAATTGCAAAAATACTAATAACACGCTCCGGGTAACAAAACTACCCAAAGCGCTGAACTGTATTTCAAACAACGGGCGATGCCAATGTTCAGTACACGTTAAATAAATCCTAAAATAAAGTGTAGTAGCTTTGTATCTGTTATGGACCATGTGATTAATTCGGGCATTATTTATAATGCCCGAGCATTATGAATAATGTCTAGCTTTATCGGGCCAAGTGATTAATAACTATCTTAACTTCATTATTTATCACATTGTTGTTACAGCCTTTTTATCGTCCCACTGCTGGGCTGCGGCCTCCTCTCACACGGAGAAGGATTGAGCATTAATCACCACGCTTGCTCAATGCGGGTTGGTGATTTCAGACTATATAGTCCAGGTTTCCTCAAGATGTTTTCCTTCACCTTTTTATCAGCCATTGGTGTCCAAGATATACTTAGAAAGTACATACAAACTTAGAAAAGTTGCATTGGTACTTGCCTGAACTGGAATCGAACCCACACCCTCCTACTCGAGAGGTTGGTTCTTTACCCACTAGGCCAGCGGTTCCCGAATTCTTTTGGCTTCGGAACCCTTTTCGTCTCACCATTTTTCGGAGGAACCTTAGCTTAAGAAGTAAACTAAAGACGTATATACACTTAGGTACGGCTCGTGGCGCGTGGTAGCGCACCAAATGGTTATTATGATTAGAGACATATTCATTATACTCGGGCGTAGCATGGCCACACGAGCCAGAAAACAATTTAGCCGCCCTTGACTTTGTGTATTATGTGAATAGTTTTCAGTTTGAAGACTGACAAAGTAAACGCAAAAAGAAATAGATTGGGTTTGTACAGGTGCGAGCGCGCTTTTTTTTAATTAAAAGAAGAAGTTCCAAGCACCCTGTGGTAGCCGGTATCGCGAGCGAAGCGAGCGCGAATTTTTTTTAGTTTAAGTACCTACACAAAATAAACAAAACCACTGTAAATTAATAAGGTCTCAAAAAGTACAATATCCACACAAAAAAGGAAATGCAAATGAATGAGAAGCTAGCGAAGAAAGCGCTATTGCTTTTTCTGAACCAGAGGAATAAAAAATAAACATCAAAGGAAACCTCGACGGAAGAGCGCGAAATTTTTTCGGTGTTGGATACTTGAGCAATTAAACGAACATAAAAGCATCACACGTAACATGGAGTCGCGAGCGAAGCGAGCGCGAAATTTTCGGATTCGCGGAGGTGCAAAAATTGGAAATAATGTCACACTTTGATTCATGGTAAAAATAGCCACTAGAAATACTCGTATGCCGTGTCATTTCACGTCCTGTCAAATGTATGAAAACGTATAATCCTGGCGATGAAATAAGCCCAAAAAATGCGGTGATTTTTGGCCGACTCGCTACCTACTTTTGCCGATTGCCGAAGACCTGGAGTTATTAAGTTAATCTACAATTTGTAAAAAACGGAATTAAATTATCTGCTGCCGTGGCCTTCCCCCGCCACTTGTCGCGAACTCGTACTTACACTCCCGAGTGGTACCCAGCTACATGGTGCCTAAATGGAATTTTGGAATGCAATATTTAAAACAATTTAATTGAAAATTAATAATAATTTAATATTGTCAAAAGTGAAACGATTTACCATATGGAAATCTTGAATTTTCCACGGAACCCCTGAGGGCCTGTCACGGAACCTCAGGGGTCCGCGGAACCCCATTTGGGAACAGCTGCACTAGGCCACCACGACTCACATTGCACGGGCATTATTATATTGCTACATGACAGTTGGGCAATTTGATAATAAAGCTATATTATATGCGGTGCGAGGGTGGCAGTTGTTCTAATAAATAAATTCTGTTACTTGCTACATATTTTATGATTATTGTTTCGAAAATTATATGTTCTTTTTAATGGGAAATTTTAAGTCTAACCACAAAATTATTTATTGGACAATTGTCATCTAAGTTACTTACTCGGCATCGTTTTTCCTGATCTCATTTTTCTTGGCTCGTTTTTTTTTATGGTAGAATTTAATTTGGATTCAAAACATTGTATTAAAAATTGAAGTCAGTGACGAAAACGAATCGCTGCAAACCCGACTCCACGTAGTCTTGTTTGCCCTACCCCTAGAGTGCAATTCAAAACCGCGTAGGCGCGGAGGGTCAAGCCGGCCAGCAAGCCGAAGCTGCGGTGGTGAGCGTGAAAACCATCTGCGACGATAAGCTCGCATGGTACCGCCGGAGCCCCGCAGCGCCGGAGCCGTGACAGAAGCCATGCTTGCTGCATGTTGCATGCTATTAATATTTAGTTTAAGTTAAATGTCAATAACAATAAAAAAAAAAATTAAATATGTTTATATTACTTTGCCCAAAAGGTCACGGGCAATATGTATAGTGCCCGGTCAATTTGATTATTTGAATAATTATTATCAAATTGCACTCTCATATTGGGCATTTTTCATAATGACCGGGCATTATGTATAATGCCCAATTTATCACTTGGTCCATAACATATCCATGCTGTAAAATATAGGACGTCTCTACAAACTGGACTGCGGGAGTCTTTTTTCGAAGACTTAAATTAGACGCCCGACCCTTTCCTTCAAGTAAGTAGGCGTACAAATAGTTCCCAAAAGCTTCGGGTCAACGTGCAGCGTTTGCAGATCGTGCGCCCTTCATTAAACTCAAAGGCAAAAAGTGGGTCCTTATCTATTCTGCAGTTGTCCCTTCTTGCTTTGCAGCTGGTACCGTACAGATGTACTTGACCCCAATTTTATCTGCTGTCCAAATAAAGCTCGTTGTTGAAAAAATTGAATGGGTCCCCGAAATTGGATTGTTTTCGTAATGAATGGAAGAACATTCTGTGCGCAAGTTTTAGAATATTTCAATATTGATTCTATTTGGGTAACTGCAACAATCAATGCAATATAAACTAATGTTACTACGCTCTAGTGTAGCATTGTTACATTTTATTAACCAATAAAATGATGTTCGACACACCTCCGAAGCAACAATCCAGACACGCCTGCATAAAAATAAACACATTTTTGCAAAGACTGGAAGATTTATAACATCATAATGGTGCCAAATCGACTTTCTCAGTTGTGCAAATTGTTTAAACGTCTGAAGCATCCAAAAGAATACATTTCACAAACAATATTCTATCGATTGACAAATTCTAAGATCTTAGGCTCTGTCTCCAATAAAAACGAGCTGAATGTGACAAGTGCGATTCGTTTTTCATTTTTCATAATATAATGACGGCTCCTCCGGGCACAAAGCCCGTTTTATAGCCATCACAATGGGATTGTGCTCTTTCATCAGCGGGACTTTTATGGTCGTCGCGTCAGCTGTGCTGTGGGGCGCCAAAATTGAGACAGTATAACTAACTACTTTCGCTCGACCACCCGTTTAGCGGTTGCAGCTCTTTATCACCCTAACCGACCGCTACGATGGCGTAAATATGTACATTATTACTGGGAAGGTTACTTGTTTGAAAAAATAGTAAACAATGTCACATAGTTGTTCCGAATATTGGCTTTCCGCCACAGCTATTGAACTTTGTACTGATTCAGGAAAACATAGTGTCTTCGGCCACTTTCATCTGTTTATGCCGTCTATTTTAAGATTTTGGCAACAGGTCTACAAAACGCATTCTCTATATCAAGCAAAATGATACAGAGCATGACGTGCATGGCAAAATATTGTTTACAAGTTGTAAGAAATCGTGAACCGATGCTATAAGACATTTACGACTATGGGTTGATGGTAGGTTTCCATTTGCCTCTCAAGTATCTGTGAATGTGAGATCGTCAGCGATACATCATTGTATCACATTCATGCTTACGGCTATGAATGTGATCGTTTCTGTGGTGAACATTCTAAGGATAACGGTATTAATTACGATCTACATGACAAATACTAGTCGAGATCGAGACGCAACAACCGCAGGAGACCTTGAATGGTTTGCATCAACACAAGCGTTGACTGTTTTAATAGTTGTTTTATGTATCAGGCCAGTGTAATCAACCAGTTTATCGGTATTTTAACATTCTTATGTATTTCTTATTATACAACCGACAGTTTTTGACATTTGTTTTGTTGTACACTTGTCATTTTATTGGATTCTTGCTTTGTTAGGTTTTTTCATTTGATCAGTTTTTTCAAGTCTTGTATTTTATGTTTCTGTTAGCACATTGATGTTGATTGTTTCTAGCTCTTCAGACAAGTATGTGTCTCCTTCAATTTTATTTATAATCTATGTACGCGGCAGTATTTTTCCACCAATCTTTTAATTTTATACAAGAGTATTTCTTTGAAATTAGAAGTCACAGGTGTGAAGGAATCTTATTACAACAGTATGGTGTTAAAATTGACACCAATATTAGTGTCGTTTTACTTAACACAATGGAGGATTACCGTAAAAATTGATCATGATTCTTACATTATGGTGTTTATACACACGTTAATACCTACATGCTATATACCATAATAGATACATATGTATGTATATATGAGTAGGTACTAACAGCACATCTGTTAACTACGCATAAGAATTCGACACTCGTTCCGTAGTTTGTTATCCTCTAGATTTGGTTAGGTGTGTTTAGCAAAATTCTCAGATGATATCCTTCATACGTAGACTGTAGATGCCACTTTGATGTCAAAGACGATAGTAGATATCTTTAATTAATTTAAGCAGGTACATTTATCGTGCTTCGAATTATTTTTCACTTATTAGGTATTATTATTACCTATTAATTCAGTAAAATAAAAGGACATTCTGGCAATAGTTCGTATTTTTTCATAATATAGGTAGATCATTATAAAATAACTTGAACATTATAAGTACATCTAAGAAAAAGATCTTTCCATTCATAGGGCGTGTTTATATAATCTTATTTGCTGTACAAGAGGTGGTGGCGTGACAGTCTGACATTATCTTATCACGTCTATGATCTGCCGTATCAGTAAAAACATAAACAATCACTGGAAAAAGTAAACCACACGTGTTTACACCAGGTACGTACGTAACAAACCTGTTTGTACTATGAATAAGCTAGTTAACGCATTCACTGAGCGCCGGACAAGGTGTTCCCAGCTGGTAGGTAAAAAGATCGCGCGATCAACATTTACATAAATAGGTACCGAACCAATTTTTGTTTACTTTATTAAATTCTACTTAGACTTAATATCTACACCAATTATCAAACCACTACAATTATATCAGGTTCCTATTTACATTCATGCAATTAAACAACAATCAATTTTTAAACAATGATCAAAAAAAATCTACTTACATTCTGATATAGTCCCACTGCTATTCGATGCTAATACACCGAACGTTTTAACGTTTACAACACATAAAAATATTAACCACCACATTATGGCACAAAATTTGGGGGCTGCCCGATGACAGCCCACCAAAAGGAACATTCGTCCTGTAAACTTTCGATTTTATCAAAATCACTATGAAGCAACACTGCAGGGCAAATCCAGGAGCGTGACAGGATTACGTCACGTTCATAACACTGTTAGCCGTCTTACGGATTGTAGTCACTGTTATTAATACTGCGAGGAGCAATATTTTGGTGATTGGTTGGTACGCGAGAGTTTTGAGGTTATTTCTACGTGCCACTGGTGCGAGCGCGACGGAGAAATGTCGCGCGAGGCAGGTGAGGCGATGCGGCGGTGGCAGCGCGCCGCTAGATGGCGCTCGGCGCACGCGTGACGTAGCTACGTTTAGTTTCGGCGACCGAACGGCGGCGCTGCGCTGCTGATTCTAGCTACAGATTTTTCCAACGCATCACGCGAACGACACGATGTTAAGCCTCGCTCACATGCGATCTCCTGAACAAACGACTATTTACGACGGCTGAGGGTACACCATTAGTTTTTATGAGTTGGCTTCTTTATTACACGAAAACGCGTCTATAATAATATCTCGTAATCTAATATCTTTGATATAAGCATTTGGGGCTTGCCTTGTGGAATATGATACTCATTCCACTAGTCGGGGGAACTCATTATTATACGCGATGTTTGTTTTTCAGATGTTTTTGAATAAAAATGCTAGTATCTCCAAAAAATATATGTATCATACCTGTATACTTCGAATCGTCAATACATACACATTCATCATCATAATAGAATTAGGCAATAGGTACAGTAAGCTGATCAGGTTTTGTTTCGTAAATCAACGAATTCGCGACAAAAACTATCATACTACGATCAAACTTGCCATGTAAACAAAAGGCAATCATAGAATTTCTAAAGGTCCAGACTGTCGCACGGCTGTGATCTCGCCCTAACGCTAGAACAGGAATGCGCGCGCATCTTAACAGTGCCGCCGCCGTGGGAAGACGTCGGGGGGCGTGGCGTCAGTCGTTACGCACATACGCCATACGCATCGCCGTGATAACGCTCCCGGCAGATAACACCTCTCACTGACACAACACTCGCTACACTCACCGCCCGACGCACGCACACATGCAAACCACGCACTCTTACTGAAAACTTCGCACAGAGCGTGCAGACCCGCTACCAGTCCGCTGAATTCTGTGTTAGCGAGCGCTTTGAATGTGTGCGTAAGCTCGTCTTTCGCTAAAGGGAGAGTATGCTCCCGAATCGCAGCTTCCAGCCAACTGGCTTTTTAACAACAACGCTCTTTCCGCTTCTAGCGACACACACAGAGAGGCCTCCTTTATTTAGTCGGCTAACACATGAATAAGAATCTTCGCTAAAGTATTCACTTAACAGAGTCTGAATAACGTAAAAGGCTTTCGATTGAACAATCAAATCTTGGAGGGCTTAAGTTTATTATCCAATTATTTATTCATGTTTTCCTATACCGTATAAATCAATTTCCTCTTGTTGCTTATTGATAGCCGGTAAATAGTTAAACATTTTTTATTACTCATAGGGATTTTGAGGAAAATGAGTAAATTATTAACTGGCCTTACGAACTGAATTCCTCGTGTTTTTTTCCTTGAGACAAAACTTATACCTGCTTTAATTTAATAATGATTAATTAATTGTCATTTTGCTATCAATTTGCCTTGTAATAATTTGTATGTCGGTGAAAGATTTAAACTATAAGGTAACTAAATGAAACGTCTAGGCACAAACCAACTAAATATATTTAAGAGAAATGAAGCCGTTGCAATTAACTTTTTGATATTATACAGAACTGTGAACTTTCTGATGCACAAAGACAGAGGTACCAAGAGTTCAAATGATTGATGTAAATGTCTAATTTGTTACACTAGTCATTTACTTCACATAAAACTAGGAAAACACACTGGTCAACATTTTAAGATTGTACATACATAGATATCGCCGACCTGGTCACAAAACTCCCTTCCATACATAAAAACTTCAGAATGATAGAAACAGCAAGTTCAGAAAAAAAAAGGTTGGTGCTCCATCCACTACAAAATACCTGAATTCAGATTGATTTCAGGGCATTAACTTGAAACGTACTACATTTCACGCCTTCCCAAATAGGGTCATTCCAAATTGCTTTTACACTGAACATCCCGAATTTCTGGGTCGTGTCGGCCAACGGAGAGATGCGATTTTTCAAAAAGCAACTGAAACGTGGGAGCGTGTTACTCAATAAAACATTTCAGGTGAAACGTGCGCTGAAGCCAAATTAGCCGAACGTGATTGTCACCAATATTTTTATACAAGGTACCTGCGAGTTAAACAAAGAAACTAATAAAGCTATAACAAAATATCCGCTGTTGAATATTGAGTGACATTATTGATAGAAATTGTTAAGTTCAGTACACACGTGCGGTAGCGAACTGCGTTTGCTCGTGATTTGTTGGAAACTTTTATTTGTTTATACTAATATAGCTACATGTATACATCAAAGAAAGTCCCCACATCGCAGTCATGCTTACATTGTGAACTAAACTTTATTAGGTTTTGTTTGTGCCGTGGTCTTAAAATAAAGAAATCTGAGAAGTTTCGCAAACAACCAACTTAATCAAACTTGTTCCCAGTTCTTACGCAAAAATGTATGGTACTTGTTTATTCTGAGTTTTAGGATAGTAAAATAAACTGAAATATTTTAAGGATTACTTAATTAACAATACCTATAATAAAATTATTAATGTATCATTTATAAATAACAATGTAACTGAAAACAAAGTAAAGCAATTGGTTTAAAATAATACAAGCTCACGTAGAGAATGAATCATTACCGCCAACGTAAATTAATGAACAACAGTAGCGATGGAAACGTTCAATAAGGTTACAAACTTAATCACTTGGTAATTACTGTTTTAACATACTACTATTAATTATGACAAACATAATAGGCACAATGTATGTATCTACGCAATATTATTCAACTCAATTGTTTAGGTACTTTGTGCTAAACTTTTTAGCATTTCTGAATTACACCATGATTACTTCATGTGTGTAATTCACACAAACAGATTTAGCACAAATAATACGATGTTCATAACTACAATAATCTTAACAACACATGGACTAAGGGCAATTAAGGGGCATACAGATCAAACTAGAATACCGGCTTTGGCAAACAAAAAGGTTGAACTAAAGCCAATGGGCCAATTTATTAATCAGGCTTTCTGTCAGAAGAAGAACAAAATCATATCGGGAAGAAACAGTATAATTATGGAGTAAGAAATTGGAAAAAGGTTACCTATAAGTAGGTATACGATTCAATTTTGATACCAACAAGCAAGCTATGACTTTTGAGGTTGCGCAAACAAGCCCACACACATCAAGACTGGTTAGACCAACATTCTCAAAACCGTTTATATCTGAACTGTTAAATACCTACCCTTCAAAGTCTAAACTTAGGGATCCAAAATCACGCGCAGCTACACCACATTACGTCACCCATACCTCATAAAGTGAAACATTACTTCGAAGAATTAAAACAGATATGTATACAGATAGCATCTATCAACTCCCTATTTCAATAATCTATCCATCTACTGTTCAGCTTACTGGAGATTAACATTAGCACAATACCAGTAATGTCAAATTCCTATCGCCAGATTAAAAGCCTACAGCAGATAGGTTACTGGAAGCCACCGTCTACACACACAAGTACAAATGAAACGAGAAACCAACAATAAAACGTAGGGCCCACAGACATGTGGTCACATTAAAATGCAGTTACTATGTGACCCGTAAACTGACGGACCATTATTTATTACCCGGAGGATTTTATGTTGGGGAAACAAATGGAATTGTTTCACTTATCTTCCGATACTATGCTAATGATAAAAGCATTTTATGGTTACTTGCTATAGGTACTCATGTCGAATTGGAGGAATTTAAGTTGAGTAAAGTAATTAGAAGAACAGAATAAAAAAAAATCTATTATAGGTCTTCTAAATAAAAAGATGCTATGAAACACAACATTTCGATTTTAAAAAGAGATAAATCAAAATATGGAAAATTACAATCAAATCTTTTCTTACCTTGAACTTTCACAAAAAGGACACAAATATATTGAATTATGAACATCACACTCAACATATCCATTATTAAGCACAGTTTGTACTAAAACTAAACTAAACAATAAACGCTACATGAATGAATCTGCGTGATAAGGATAAATCCATTTCCCGTTTTGTTTTTGTGACAAAAAGTGATAAAAACTAATTAGGTAGTACGCATAAACTGTTAAGTATTTAAAAAAAATAAAAGTTTTCAGTGTTTGTAGATGTCGGTTTTCATTTGTAAAAAGTTTTTTTCATTATTTATCTGTCCCGTGAAACAGTTTATCTGTTAATATTATCAGAATTATACATTAGTGTATCTATAACACTGCCTCCATCAAGTTTAATTGTCTAACGACCTTCATGTTAACCACCGACCCACAGTCGAAATGTTCTCAGATCCCCAGACATACTTAGTTCGAATACCAAACATGACGCCGCACTACAATTAAATCAACGAAGCGTTCCATCGACATTCTCAAATCCATGACTATTAATCCTATAGACTGGGTAATGTGTCTACCTTAAGTCTGCAGACCGCCTTGTACTGCATTAACGTAAATCTGATAATATACCTCGCTACAAGGACAACCCTTTGAATAGATTTCCAAAGACTAACAATACGGCTCAAGTCCGATGTTCCAAAGCAACGGAGATTATATAACGCTGAGCTTGTAACAGAACTAATGCTCTTTGTACAGAATATTAAGTTCAATAATTAAAACCCTTTATGTCATCGGGCGGGTTCATCCCGAACTTAATAATAGAGGAGCGATGATGGCTGTGTGACGTAGACGCACGATTAGGCGCTCAAGACATTGTACATGTGTGAATTAATTAATTCGAATATTGACAAGTTCTACAGTTTATTATTCCATTGCAATTTTGATCCTATTAGATTATTATTTAAGATTGTACTTGGGAAGGAAGTATAAACACCTTTAAAATTACCACAAAAAAAAACTGTTTATACCTATTGCAATATTTATGAACATTTCTTTTTAATTAAATTACATGGCACATGAGAAAGGAAGAATAAAGCAAAATATTATTTCATTTGCAGATGTATTTACAAATAAGTAGTACATACAAGCTCAGATACAGTCGGTCACGATCTCTGTGACTGATCCCATACATGATTACTTGCTGAAGCCTTTAAAACTTGGATTGAAAAAACAAGTATTACTGCAGATGGTGATAGGAAAATAATCTTATAGGAAGCTAACAGTACTGAAATGTACGCAATCGGTAAATAAGAAATATAGCACCAAAAATTAAAGTTAAAGTTCTGAAGATTGCATTATCCCATTATTTTCGCAGTGTTTCTTGTACAAGACTCTTTGTGTAGCAAAACATTTTCAAAAAGACGTCCATTCTGTCATAACTGCAAATTCAAGTTTAGAACTGTTTATAACACACGTCCCCAAAAATAAAAACAAAAATAATCGACTCCTATTTCGTGGAAAACTAAAAATTCGAAAAAGATTTCGCCTTTTCCCGGCGTTTGCGTTGCTTTCAGCGTTGTTTGAACCCAAGCTGAATTCGCAGGGATTGTGGGGACAAATTCACCTGTAATTATGGTGGCAGCAGATAATTGTCGTCTTCTCACAAAAGACCAAATCATAGAGCTGAGTTGGCACTGACTGGTCGATGTCTGTCTTTTAGCCTGCCTCGTAATTACAGATTGTGATTTACGCTCATATGTTCGGGTCTAAATCTGGCTCGCTTCGTTGGATATTTGTCGAGTTTTGTGTCAATGCTTAAAAAGATTTAGGTAATTTCTTCATATCTTCGTTAACCAGTAACAGGTAACTGTTTTTGTGCTACAAACACAATTCATTTGCAAAGGCGCATGTTATTTCATCGCTGTTTAATATTAAGTTCCTAACGTTATAGTTTTTGGTCAATATTAAAGAAGTTTATTATATGTTATCATAAGCTGCTCTAGGTAAATTAAAATACAAATTTTCATCTGATTTAATTAATTTTAATTTTAATGAAATATTTCGATAAAGTTTTGAATTTAAATACTTAATATAATATTTATGGCAAATTTAACCAAACAGTAAACAAAAGGTTTAAGTGCCTAGCTTCAATGGAAATCCCATGAGCTTGTTTATTAATAATAACAAAATAAAATATGTATTAATGCTTTCACCACAATGGTAAATATGTTTTATGTAAAATTACCATATAAAGTTGTATGCACGTACACAATACTTGAATAGCGCCTGAATTCTCCAAACTGCATCGTAACAGCTTAATCTGTCGTTAACTTTGAAAGATTAATCGATGGTCGTAATCTGAGATTAGCGGAGTTCCACAGTAAAATGATCTTAGTTTAGGGTTTATTACTAGCTATCAGACCTTTGAGAAGCCCTGCTTTACCCTACTTAGATTTAATTATTGGTGGAATCAAGCACGGGTCAAGTTACAGACGCCATCTGCCGTATAAGATGTTACATGTACTGACTTGTTGCTTAATCAGTGACTAATTAACTGGTATATTTATTATCGTCCTATGTATGCAGGTACCTACATAAATTATATGAACAATGTCCCATGCATCAGGAACATATTTTTATTTGAATAAATGAAATAAAATAATCTACAACAATACACAGTGGAAAAATAGTAATATTTTTTTATAGTCAATTCTACTTTTAAATAGAAACAATATTATTCCAATGTAAACAAAATGCAAAAAAAAAAAAAAAATATACGGTATATCTACAAAATAATAAAACATGAAAAACAAATGGTTTGAATAAATGTTTTACTGAAAATAAATATTTGAATATTTTTTTTCATCTACGTAACGCACAATACGTAAATCATTAATCAGACAAGTCCCTCATTTGTCACAATTAAAAGAGAGCTCTGAATTATTACACTCTTTCACAATGTGGGTGCCTTATCAGAAATTATGTTTAATGGCAACCAATTAGAAAAACAAATCGATTGACATAGTTTTTTTGCGAAGTCTGTAATCGGCTGATATTTTATATAACAAACTGTAGCATATTTTTTAATTTAACTGCTACATGCATCATTATAATTCTCGGAGCCTTTTCCTAACTATGTTGGGGTCGGCTTCCAGTCTAACCGGATTCAGCTAAGTACCAGTGCTTTACAAGAAGCGACTGCCTATCTGACTTCCTCAACCCAGTTACCCGGGCAACCCGATACCCCTTGGTTAGACTGGTGTCAGGCTTACTGACTTCTGACTACCCGTAACGACTGCCAAGGATGTTCAATGACAGCCGGGACCTACAGTTTAACGTGCCATCCGAAACACAGTCATTGGTGTCTAAGATATACTTAGAAAGTACATACAAAGTTAAAAAAGTTGCATTGGTACCTGCCTGTCCTGGAATCAAACCTGCGCCCTCATACTCGAGAGGTTGGTTCTTTGCCCACACTAGGCCACCACGACTTTTTACGAAATTAAGAAAATTTTAATTATTTTAATTTAACTGCTACATGCATTTGGTAGATAAACGATTTGAAAGTTAAAAGTGTTACCTATATAAATTCGGGTTCACTGGAGTCGAAACAATGGAAATCGAAAAAACACACACATACCTTAAGTAGAATTCCTGTTCTAAAAATGTTAATCAACAAGACTTCAATTCAATTTATGAAATACAACGCAAAATAATATAAAACATAATCAAAAAACATTAATGAGTTTTATATCAAAGAGGATATTGGAACTTTTTGCTCTTTCTATTTTTTACGGCCGCTGCCAGGAAAAAAGTCAGGTTGGAAGTACGGCCGCCGTACCTAGCACTGCGTAGCCTGAGGGTAATTCTGTGTGGTCCCCGGCTAATGCTGTTTGGTCCCGGGTAGTATGGATGAGGGAACTTCGCGTACGCTTGGTAAAACACATCCAGGCAACAGTCTAAAAAGTTGGATAAAAAATGAGAGCACTTTGACTGGAATCGTGGCTTGCACGGGATTAAGGTATTATTCGATATTCAAACGGTTCGATTTAAAAGCAAATTGGTGATTATGCTTAGTAAAATATGTGGGTGTATATTCGTACCATTATTAATTGGTATTACGATTTTCCTACCACCGTTTTAAGGATCTCAAAAATAGCTCGTTTGTAAAATGTTTAATTATATACCAACATGAGAATGGAACCTCAGTTTATTAAACCCTTAATTTGCGTGTAAACGTTATCCTGACAAGTCATTCAAACAAGCAATTTTAAATGTAAATGGCCCTTTCCCTTAATAAAACTGAGATTCATACGAGTGGCAACCGTCCTACTAATTCTAATATCGCTAATTACGCACATTACATTAGCAATGGTTTTGAGTAACTCCTAGTTCATATTTTAATTGATGTAATCTAAGTCAATGGCGCAATTAGTGGGGGTTGTTAGGAGCTAACACCTTACCTACTTACCCCAAGCATACGCCCTGCCCGGAGACGCAAGAGGTCGCTTGTTAGAGCGTATGTAATAACTTCTAGGCGAAGGACCCTTACAGACCTGTGAATCTTTCCGAGAGAAATGTTACTCAGAACATTTTAAGCGTGAACCTTTATCAAAGCAACTTGAATGATGTTCTTCAAAGCGCGGATTATTGCTTCCACTGAAATTAATTGGTGAATTTTTCCTCCTGCAATCCCAAAACCCTTGCATTTTTTCGCACAAAGGATTATCCTGCATCGTTTCTGAGTAGCTTCCCGTTTTGCTGCAATTCAGTGCTAAGACCCAATTAAAAGGAACTAATTGTTTTCAGAATAACTTGAAACCTGAGGATCCATTCAGAGTTTAATTCTGCTTTTCGAAGAAAACACTGAAAGGGTATTTCATTCGCATTCCTGGATAGAAATGAAATCAGAAGTAAGTAATGAAAATTCGAATTGAGAACTTAAAAAGTGCTCGAATTTAAAAAGGAAAGAAAGGTGAACTATAAGAAGGTTAGCCTAACAATGTACTTATTTAATTTTATATTTGGACATGGTAAAATAAAGTTCAAAACTTCACTAAAGCCGATGATTTCACTCAACATTTAAGATGGTGCCACTCAGCCGGATGAAATCGTCAATTAATTTTCAAGTACAAACAAGACACTTCATACTATTTTTAGCCATAAGAAATACCATTTGTTTTTATAGTATTAGAATCAGAATAATTGTTTTACAAATGGAATTCTTTTTGTAATTTTGTCGTAAGTACTTATAATAGACGCCTAACATTTTTATCACACTCCGTTTTACTTTGTTGAGCTCCACCGTTTGTTAGCCTTTACCTATTCGCTTTTGTTATTTTATTTGGTTTATTTATTTTTAACAATAAAGGTAAGTGACCTCTATGGAATAAGGTTGTTATTTTATTTCTTTGAACCTTTTTATCCATTTTAAACGCCATTAAATATCTGAAGTGTCAATAACCTGATGTTTTATTAATAGCAATATGTTTTCCGTTTACTTTATTCTGAGAATAAAAAATCGATATATTTCTTAAAACTATTACTTTTAATTACGTAGGTACATCTTTTGTTTCCTTTTCCTTTATATATTTCCTTATCTCCTTAAAGGAAGAACTTGTAACACACCGTCAGGTTTTCTAGTAACTTCATAAGTACTCTTGGGAAATCAAAAGAAGCACGGTGAGCGAGCGATTCTTCAAAATTAACCTGATTCCACCAATAGGCATTTTATATCTGGATTTTACAAGTTACGACGAAAAGATACAAATATTTGCGAGCTTCCGTACAATTACTGAATGTTCTAAACAACAAAAGGTCAATAAAACATCCTAAAAGGTTCGGCACAGGTGGCCTGTTTCTACAAAAATATCATTGAATACCGATTCGCGATTCTTTTGTTACTTTGATTATAAATAATACTGCCACAATATAGACCGGGCGCTAGAGGTAAGTGAGTATGCAAAATGTGAGTACCAAATTTCGCCAACGGATTTAGGTGAGGAAAAGGTCAAAGAATAATAATGTGGATCTTGCCGGTCAATTTTTTGGTCCATTTTTTTTTACCCCCTCTTCTCTTATTAATAAAGGGAATGTATTTAGGCCATGATATAAAATCGCTTTAATGATTATTTTCGTAATAATTTATAGTATTTTCTCGTGTTATAAGTGAAGATGGATTCTTAAATAATAAAAAAAAAACAAAAATTATAGTAATAAATTTTTTTTATTGATAAAAAAATGAAAGTTATATATTATGAAAACCAGCTAATTAAAGCATAAATGAAGTTAAAGTAGGTAAAAAATTAATCATTTTTATTTTCACATTTGTTATTGATGCATTTACATAATGAAATACAAAACAATTCCGATTTTTTGCAATTACAAGACATTGTGCGACAATTTGAAGTACATTTACATGGTGGAATTAATGACTCTGGTAAAGACGGCTTCGTCATTTGTCGTGGACGTAAGTCACCGTTGAGCTTTTCGTAACCAAATGAACAATAATCAATGGGTGGTAATTGTGTTTGATGAGCATTTTTCCATATAAATGTTTGTGACATTTCCATATCAAGGTAACAATGTTTGTGATATCTCACTCCGATAGCAAATAAATCTTCAGGCCGTTGACAAGTACTCAGTTCAGTGAAAACATGATCTTCTTTCCTACGTGCAGTACTAAAAATTTTTTCCGCTGCTGAAATTTCCGAACATAAATGTAGCTGCTTATCTTTGTTTCTTGTTACCTTCTTACAAAATATGCATTTCAACGATTTTTTCAACGCTGCCGGTTCCCTTGATGACGAACGAGATTTTGGAGTCAGCTCCTCCACGTTTGCTTTGGAAGTTGAAGCAGACACTTCTTCTTCTTTTTTATGCAACGCAATTTCTCGACGCCTTATTTTCTCCTCACTTATATAAGTGGCTAAACAGTCTTGATGCCATGAAAATTCTTGTTTTGTGGAGTCTGGATCATATAGTTTTGAAAATTTCTCACTAATGCTGTCCTTTCCCCTATTTGCTGCTTCTTTGATATGAAGAAACGTACTTGGCCTTGGGTTCTTCACTAAATCACTTGAATTATCGCAGAATAAGCAAAATTGTTCGTTAGGGTTTTTCTTTTCAAATTAACCACTTCTAACGACATTTTTTACGTTTTTCAATACAGTACACTTTGAATAGACACTAAGAATTTACGAAAATATTATTATTTTATATGATATAAAAAAAAAACTACTTAAAAATGCAACGTCTGTACGTCAATAGATGTAGAAACACACTAAACAAGTGAGCGCGCTATGCTTACTGTATGGGCGGAGAGGGGATGTGATGGGACCGAGAAGGGACCATAACACCTGGCGGCAAGATGTGTTTTGTCATTATTTAGGGTCTCAGGTATAAGAATCCGGTCACAGTTGCCGTCACTCGGATTTTGCATACTCAACTACCTCTAGCGCCTGGACTAATACATCCTTTTATTATATCGGACTTCAAACAAATGAAAACAGCGTTCTTTATTTGAATTCACTGTTTCATGTTGGGAAAAACATTGATAAGCTTTAACATTGCCCCGAAGAAGTTGAGCGAACCGGGTACCTTCACCTTTCAAATTCAAAGTATGCAGGATATATTATTATTACACAATTTACATGACGTTCATTCAATATTACCTACATCAAAATGTTGTCGCTAAGTCACAAAGCGTGGAGTCGCAAAGTAAACCCTTTTAGTATTGGATCTTGTCTCTTAACTAAGTTGCTACTTAAAGGAGTTGTTTCAACAGAATTTTGTTCGAAAAGATTAAAGAAGATAAACTCTCAGAGAATTAAGAGATTTGTAATTTTCTTGAGATTTAAAATAATTCTGACCGTAGCCTTTAAACTCTGGATCCGTGAATATGAATGAGCCAGAGTTAGGAACTTAGTCATTTAGTACGTTTATTACCGGGATGTTAATGAGTGATAAACATGGTATCTATCAATGTAGTCGTTTTACAACATCGTTAAATGACGGACTTAGGATTGTTTTGCATAAATTAGTCAACCTTTGAAGATAAACCTATACATAGATAAGTAAGTACTTAAATATCGTTTCATTTCAGTTTAGATACTTAAATTGTAGGTAGGTACCTACTATCAAAGAAAGAGACATGTTTAAGTTCTTGAATTTCCAAATTCGCTTCAATGACGTACCTCGCTTCATTTAGCGTAAATGTTTCACATAATTCAGCGTATCTCTATTTGCTGTACTGTAAAGAGTTAGACCGATCGTTCAAAGACATACGTGTTAACAAACCTTAGAATGAGATGTCGCCAATCCAATCACGAATATTTTGACCCTCATATGTTTTCCATTTGATTTAATCCTAAAGGCAAATACTTGAAAGAGAGCGTCAAGCATTCGACTCCATCTATTGATACTCAATCCGTTTCCACTTGGCAGCGTTTTGTTGCGTGTATCAGAAATTCAGTTTCGTGATTTAAGGCTTTGGGATTCTCATCTGTTGCTAAGACTTAAAGTATTTTTATTATATTCTAGACTATACTATTTACTATCTCAAATCGTTATGGTGCTTTTATTTCTGCTTAAAAACTTATTTGGATTGTTTAGGTATATGTTGGTTAGTCCACTAGCAGCAATGGTATGATTCAATACTTTCTATAAACTGAACGTATGATAATAAATTGATTCTAAGTTATTTTTTTAATTGTGGAAAATACAATTTATTTGGTCAAAAGGATATATACATATTTACATAAAAATAAACTTATTTATACATATATACAACAGCTAAAAACAATTACAAAATGGCATCAAAAAACTCCTCATCGCTGCCCACCGGGAGTGTACCCAAGAGGCTGGCAGCATTGCCACGTTGGATGGCAATGCTTAATTTTTGACCAAAATAAAAACCAGCCTTTGGGTCACTTGAAGTGTCAGCAAGTCGCTTTGCCAGATCTTTAAAAAGGAGATGAGCACTTGGACCCCACGGCCCGAGGGTTTCAACCCCAAACGGCTCAAAGGTATAGTTACCAACCAGGGTGCTATATTTGCGCCGTTTGAGGTTCTCTGCAGCCGCAGCAGCGGAACCAGCACATCGCGCCGAGCAAGGAAGATGGGATGGTGCAAGAGTATCGACACAGGTCGCGTCCCATACTAAAGACCTACCCATCTTCCAAGGGAATAACGACATACCGTCTGGTCTCTTGCCATCGTCGCGTGCCAGACCACTGGGTTCTAATATGGCTGGAACGCCGACGGCAACAAGAGCGCGACGGATTATGTCGTTAATATTCGCATGCCGTGCAAAGCGTCCCGCGCTACGGCTGCACGACAAGCCGTGGTGTTCAAGGCTGCTGACAGCTTCACCACAGTGGCAGCGGTGAGGAGAGCAGCACGGAGCACCCAAACGCAAGCAAACAGCAAGCCGGAAAGTGGTGTCGTCAAACAAGGTGCCTATGTTTGACGACGGAAGTGCCAGAAGCCATAGACCCGACTCCCATTCGCCCACAGCCAGAAGGCGCGCTCGCTCTGCAGAAGAAATTGACGTATTTATCAGATTATTCCGTATAACTCTGCAGAGCGGCTCATCCCACTGTCTCTGGGAGGACGGGTTGACGGGTGGATCAGTATTCGGGCAAGTGATTTTCCAAGCCTCTACAGCCTCAGTCAGACATGGTACCTCGCAATTGGCCAGTGTGATAGGAAGAATTTTCCTGGTCAATTTCTCAGTACCATAGACGGAGGATATAAAGGCCGGTAGGCTTATACTTGAAATTTGGCGGACGCCAAGCCCTCCCATGCGAACGGGGAGAGTAGCCTGAATCCAGGCTCGGTCGTCCAAGGCCACATTTAAAATTGATGTTAATGTGTGTCTAATAATTTTGTCAAGTTTTTCCAAAAGATTTGTGTGCTTCCATAGACTGGAAGCACGCAAATAGTATGTTAATTTTGGGCCAAAACAACAATATCTAATGATTGTGATGGCTGAGTGCATGTTAATTTGGAGTAGCCTGTCCGAAATATGATTGAAATTTTGTATTTTATCATGAATAAAATTCGAGAAAGAATTTTCAAATATTGGGGAACCGAGGAGACAAAGAGAACTCTTGTCAATTAATTTGATATCCGGGGCTATAGCACAAAATTTCGAAAATATGTCTTGTCTGTCTGTATTGTCCGTTATAAAGAGTTCACATTTGGAATAATTTAGATTTAGACCTATGGCTTGGAATTTATTTTGAAGAAAGGATAAGTCTTTAAGAACAGTATCTACTTTGCCCCCCAAGGTTCCGTCATCAAGGTACCAAACATTGAATTCAGAATTTAGCTGCCGAATTATTGGGTTTATGGCTAAACTGAAAATCACGGGCCCGAGTGGGTCACCCTGCTGACAGCCAACAGAAGATTCTAAAAGGTTGTCCCGATAAAGTAATTTAGATGGGTGCCTGTAGCATTGGTAAAGAAAACTATAAATTTGGGGTAGCTCTTTTTTAGTTTCTGCCAGAAGGGTGTCCCTGTTAACTGAATTGAATGCATTCTTTATGTCAACCTTCATTATGACCTCTCCTTTGCCACAATTCAGATAGGTCGACAACGCGTGTACAGCAGCCTCGCAGCCCCCTCTTGAGCCGTAACCCAGCTGAAGGGGCTGAAATTTTTCCGAACAACCCTCGTTATAAAATTTACAGCAAATCTTGGCTGCCATACGACGGTAAGTAGTGCCTACGGCAATTGGACGAATGCCGCCGTCCCTCTTGCGTAGAGCGCAGAGGTTTGCTCCATACAAGACGTCGATGACGGCCTCGTCCACCTTGCCGGAGAGCATTAGGTTGACCAGGGCTGTAAGCTCCTTCAAGAGTGACTCACCAGCTTCCCCGGCGCTTGGGCAGGTAAGGTCCTTAAGGTGTTGCGGACTCAAGCCGTCGAGGCCGCCTGCGGAACCGCTCCTGAAGGAGCATATTGCCGTGATCAAGTGTCGACCTGTAACGATGAGGGTATGTATATCCGGATCAGGGGGGTCGGGAAAAGAAAGGTCATCGGATGGGTCAGGGTGTTTGCTCTCCAAAGCAGAAAGTGTTTCTGGAGAACACGGTGCCACCACATCACTGCTGAAGAGGATCCTCGCTGCACCACTTATGTCACCTTCACTTAACTTGGATTCTACCAGGTGGGGGATGCTCCTCGAATAGGTAGATCCTGCTGTCGGTAATTTAGTGTCGAAATCTCTGGCCGAAACATTACAATTATCTTTAATTTGGGTCGTTAAAGACTTTTTGGATGCCAAATTCTTTTGAATATGTAAGATTCTATAAGGGAAGGTGAGTAAGTTCTCCCAAGCACGTTGCGAGTTCTCCCGTGCAGCCAGGCGGACACAACCTATAGACGCTCAACTGTGGCTGGTTTCACGCGGGTTCTGCGACGAGGGCGCGGTACTCGAGAGAAGATGGCTGGTGCATACCACCTGCTTGGAATCCCATCATAGAAACTATTAAATCAAAATCCAAGCCTACAACTGCTCGACCTAAGGATACAGTGAGCTCGTTTTGCGTGAATCGGATTGTCAATAATAATCAACAAAATGTAGGGTAGCTGTTTGTAACTAATATATCAAGACGACCAACACCTTAGTCTGCCCGTGACCATGGATGCTGTAAAGGATCCGAAACGTCGGGATTAAATAATATTAATATAACCGCGATAAAATCCGTAAAAGTAGTTTTATTTAAATGATTCTAAGTTTTTCTTTTCAAAGGTCAGACCAACATTTCTCTCAAGGAATTCATTTTCCTTCCTAAGCAGCGAACCATAACAGACGATGCTTCACGATAGACCTTTCAGAAGAAAATTACATAAAAATAAAACATCTGAAGGGTTGTTAGGAGACAGCGGAAGAGTCTAATTAATTACTTCTAAAACCTTTGTCATTGTTATAGTCTGTTCTGCGAAAGTTCAATATTTAAAGGGTATGCCCCTTTAAATAACTTTTCAAGGAAGTCGAGAGGTCTCATGTCAAAGCAGCTCATCCAAGTTATATTTCTGAATGAATTTCAAATAAAACCTTAATTTTGTTCGTAAGTCTTCGTTGATAACGAAAAGAAGGTATTTTTAATTGAATTCATTGGCTTCGGTGTTGACATTTAGAACGAAAGCGTAAAAATAATAAAATACTGTATTTTATCTTAATACTACGCAACATTTTGAACACGTTTGAGTTTTATTGATACTTACAAGTTGAATAAATATATTTTATCTTTTTCTATCAGTTTGACTTTAAATTAGACCACTTAGTTTTTTATTGTGTGCAATCTAATTTGTGTATCCATAGCAACGCTTTACAAAGGTCAAACAAAGTTCTAATTAGCAATTCAAAATAAATTCACCGACGAACATTATACGCCCTTTTGTAGGAAACCACTCAAACACGCCTCGCCGCAAACTAACAATTATTACGGACCTTATTGTCCATACCTTTTAGCACATAGTAACCCAACAATTTTGCCTTCGCATCAACACGAACTACTTACTCAGCTTCTACTTTCCTTTAAGGATTTTACTAGCAATAAATTACTGGCCCATCACCTCGGAGCGTCATAGAGTGAACCATTTCTTCTAAGGATACGTTTTTATTTATCGGGCGAGCATAGAACGAAACTAGATCGCTTTTGTTTTGTTTTACGGAGACGATTTGAATGTTTGGAACTTTTTGATGTACTTTTTTATTAGTAGATATGGATCAAACCTTATGGTTTATTCCGGCAAAAACGGTCTCTCGGCAAAGACTGCTCTCAATTCGTTTTAGTGACGGTGAAGTCGACACTTTTTATTTTAGAAGAATTTTTATGTTTCGTTGAACAACCACGCAAAAAACTGTACACACAAACATCGAGTAAACT
This sequence comes from Helicoverpa assulta, assembly GCA_963856015.1. Lineage (NCBI taxonomy): Eukaryota > Metazoa > Arthropoda > Insecta > Lepidoptera > Noctuidae > Helicoverpa > Helicoverpa assulta. The sequence goes on along the minus strand of CAWLCW010000014.1, from coordinate 10,147,239 downwards.
TCTGTCAGCTGAAACAGGAAAAACGGTTTGTCAGATTTTGAGGAATGAATCAACAAACAAAACAAATAACAAAATCAACCATTCCATAGAAGTTTTTTATCTATAAATAAAAAAAAAAAACATGTCAAAAATGTTATTGCCATATCGCTTCTCGTTACCGTACTATATATACAGTATTATGCCAAGAAACAGACATACCTGTATGAGAGGCGTTTACTCCTGTCCTGAACACAAACGGTACCGTTACATAGGCTGAGATCGAATTCTCGTGTCTTACTCAAAAGCAAGGGATTCACTTTGTTTGCCGGCCACTGCAAGATTGGAATATCTGATATTCAGTGACTACAAGCCATTGATGAATATTGCCTGTCTATAGATTGCTTCTTGGAAATACCTTGTAAACTATACGCCAAATCTTGTAGCACACCTTCGACAAAATTGAATGTTGTGTCTAAATTTAATGTCTAGGTTCTCACTTCAATTTATTAACTTAATTTTGGCTGTTCTATAAAAAAAAGCTGCATACTAACAATGAGTTTTGCTATTTTTTCGTTCCATAACCTGTTGCTGAAACAAAAAAGGATATAGTAATATGGTTGAAAAATTCCAGCGCTTTAAAGCCTGAAAAATGAATGGCTATGAACCTACACAGTAATTTTGGAATATCTAGACTTCCGACCCAGTAAGCCTATAGACCCAGTAATTACGTTATAAGGCTCCGCAGTGCCGCGTCGACAAAATAAAATTCTTAATTTAATTTCACTTTGAGCGCTTCAATATTTTTAAAACTAAAATAACTGGGATAAAACTATAAAGGAAGAAAGTAACGAACTTTGACCTGTTAGCCGCGACTCGCTGCGGAACTTATTTCCTCTTGTATTGATTATGACGGCTCTTGTTGGAAGCCAATGAGTATTGGAATTTAATTTCAGCGTTACGCCCCGAGCCCTCGGTGAAGTTGCCTCGATAATTTGAAATAACATTGTTGTACTGCCACGCTTATATACTGTTCACAAATCCAACTAAACTATGATAATAAACTATTAGTTATTACAAAGTCAACAACCGCTTGTTTGTTGTAGTTTAGGATCCACAAATATTTGATGTGGATCATCGATTAGGTGGGACGTTTCATATTAAATGGGCATGTACCTAGAGGCAGTAATTTGTAGTTTCTAAAACGCTAACCTTTCGCTTTTTTGTTGTGTTTACTCCTAACTAATCCACTAAACAATATTGGTACAAGTTAACGTAATTATACCTGAAATACATCAACTATTAGCTGCCTTTGCTTTATGTAAATGTATTTAAGTATGTACATTATACATATTAAAACTACGATGCAGTATATCTTAACCCCAACACGTACACAGATTGTTTCGTATCACATCACTTCACCTGTCATCATGTATGACAACAATCTATTCAGTTAAACGGCTTTACATTATGCCTCCAAGTAGTATCACCCATTATCTCCCTTCTCGCATGCGAGCAGAATAATGGCCCACTTCCTGAAATCATCCTCGCCAGATAGATCAGCAATAATATGTGCTGTGTGTTCTTGTATTGTACAGCACTAGCACTCACGTAATTAAACCTAATAGTTCAATCATAACGTGAGATGACGAGACTGTATGCGCTAAACTGTCTTATATATCTGTCTTAATAACTAAGACAATGATAAAATTACTTCCAACTCTTTTTAAGCACAGTCAGCTTCCCTTGTAACCGCTTTAATCGTATAAAAATATAAACCCTGTCTTAACGGATTCAACTAAATGCGAAAGCGACGTATTGAGGGCAGAGGTCAAGAAAGTTGCAAGCTTCAATAAAAGAAGGCAAGAGAATAGTTATTCCCGACCTACATAGATAAAACAGCTACACTCGCTGATACTAAAAATGTTTCCCACAATCTCAAGCACGAGTGTTCGCCAATAACATAAGAGGTAGTGTGCATTGCGCGTCACGGCTTGCACCCAGGAATTTCAAACGCTGAGTTCACCGAATTCACCTATTACCAGGGCTGTAAAACTGAGGGCAATAAAAAGAACTTTATTTTCCCGATCTTTGGGCCGTAAAAGAGTAAGCATCGCTTTACTATGTAATTCCTTTTTACGCTCATTCGTATGACGTTCGCAGAAAGGGAATTCGTGTCCGTAGGAAACGTTTTTGAGGCCGAGTGTTGCGTAAAATTTAAATTGGCTCGTTTTCCATTTTGTAAATTGTACGCGGTTTATTTACCTAGGCGAAATATTATAAACTGTGTGTGTACCTCCATGAACTGTTTCTTTTCAAGTATTAGACAACATCTAAGCTGGCTTACAGTTGCGGAGCGGACAGCCACGGGACTTATTTCTTTGATCAATCTATTGTATTGTTGGAAACCACCTCGACAGTTTGTTGTTGTAATCAAGACTGTTGATGTTGAGTGCCCCGTCTTCACAAGTATTATAATTAACGACAAAATTGTTTAGAGGCTGTACTTAATAAGGAAATAAATTTCTTATTCCCTTGATGCTATTTTTGCTAACGTGGAACTGGGTACATAATTTTAACATTTGTTTTCCATTTTAACTACCCACACTCGGAGCTTAATAAAGATGGAGTTATAAATAATCTTTGAGTTACTATTTATAAACGAGTAGCAGATGTTAAAATCTGGATTAAATGTCTTTCTTAATTATGGTCATTGTCTTGTATAAAGTCATGCAAGTACGAGCACTAATTTCATTCTACCTCATTTGCAATATTTTCATTTTGATAAAAGTGAACAAAATACCTATCTTCTTTTTTCATCACAAGCTGAGGTTAAAAAAATTAGTGACGTCATATTATTACGCAGTCATTCAAATTTCGAGTAGGTAAACCTAGACTCAAAATAAAATACGAGTACAGTACACTGCTTCACTGAGTTTTAACATATGAAACGAGCTAATATTCCACTCGTGACGAGCTTTTCAGCCCTTCAGTCTTCTTCCTCGCATAAAAGAGTTTTTACTTTGAGAAAAACACACGTTTTCCCCCGCCAGAACCTCAATAGAGTCTAAAAATAAAACTTTATAAAAATTATTACGTGTCGTTCATTTAGATGGGCGTCCTCCGTCTCCCCGCTCTTAAACTTATTTAGTTGGAATAAAACCATTATTACAGAACAAAATAGCCTTCGCATTATTTGTACCGTGTGCGTGTCTTTTATTAAGTATAAAACTTGAGAAGCTGCGGGTGGAATACCGATGAGTTCAATCACATAACTCGAGAATAAAAAGGGTAGTCCTTCGGAAGTTGGTTGCTGAAGCGCGCCGATGTAGGCCACATGCAAATTGATTGAACATGGATTGAAAACGCCACTCGTACGTAAACAAGAAAAGGAACCAACAAAACATAAAAAAAAAAAATATTTTCTTAGGTATATTTCGATGCAATATCGCTTTTTGTTTATCGCCCTTTAGAGCCAAATAACAATGAATGATAACGGCCTCCGAACAGCTTAACTCGAGCAACATGGAAATATTCCTTTCTTTATCCTCACCCTTTCTTTTCGATCTTGTTTCATTGCGCAATTAAGTTGACTTCTTTCTTATCGGGCAATTAAATCTTAAATCTAGACGCTTTAGATAGAACGTCCTATTGTCCTAAAGGTTAAAAGTGAAATACGTAAATGTCTTATTGATTTCGCATTTTACGACGTCTCGTGCGGTTTTCTAACAAGTTGAATATTTCACTAGGCCAGCGCATCGGGAAACTTTCCCTATGAACTCTCAGCAACCACCGACTCGAAGCTGCGAAAGAATTCGAAAATACTTGACTTGTTCGACTTTAGTACAAAAGGCGTAAAAATCTAAGTACTGAGTACTTTCCTAGGTAAGTTTCTATACCAACCGCGCAGTTTTTGCAATAGATGTAAAATGAACAATTAAAACTTATAAGTGGAAATTCACTTAACAGAAGTCAACGGCGGATAATAATAATTGCTCGTGAAGACTCTTAGAGCAAAACTCGTTAAAATCTAGTGCTCTTCTCGTCGGCAAACGGGCACCGGGCGATTGGTGAGCGAGTCAAATCAAATCAATGGCGTTTTCATGAAAATCGCTCGTTTTACTATTACGCTGCCTCTGATCACGAATGCCGACTTAAAAAAGTTAAGTACCTAACTACTTAATTAAAGACAGGCACCTAATAATAATTAACATTATTAGGTACGTAGCGAAATAATGTTAGTACTCACATGTTCTCATCGTCTGTTCAAAAACTTTTGTGATTTTACTATAAGCGTTAGTCATGTTAAGAATTCCTACAATATAATAAAAACTAGCTTCTGCCAGCGGTTTCACCCGCATCCCGTGGGAACTACTTCCCGTACCGGGATAAAAAGTAGCCTATAGCCTTCCTCGATATATGGGCTATCTAACACTGAAAGAAATTTTCAAATCGGACCAGTAGTTCCTGAGATTAGCGCGTTCAAACAAACAAACAAACAAACTCTTCAGCTTTATAATATGAAATATAGATTACCTTAAGTATTAGGTTTGAAAATATACCATAAACCTTCAGTATTTCGGTGTACGTTTAAGAAGATTTAGATTTAGTCATATTTTGTGAAGCACAATCAGTTTTCTGCTCAATTTATGTTAATCCTTCTAGAAAGGGTGCATTCATTTTAATAATAAATCACTCAGACACATTGTAAGGGCAGTGCACTTTAAAGACTAGCCCTTGACAAATCATTTGCGTAAATTTTCTCAATAACTAGCAATTGGGGGCGTCGCTCGCTAACGTTCCTAAAATACGCTCTCGATTATTCGATAAAATTCCGAATCACGTCAGTCCATCGATCAACTATTAAGTTATCTTGACACCTGAAAGAGTTGACGACGGAGTTTCAGCAAATCTTATATATATAAAAGAAAGTCGTGTTAGTTACTCCACTTATAACTCAAGAACGGCTGAACCGATTTAGCTGAAAACTGGCAGGGAGATAGTTTAGAGCCAGGAGAAGGACATAGGATAGTTTTAATTACAAAAAATAAAAATAAAAAATACAATTTATTCCGGATATACAGCGCCATCTATTGTTCAAACCAAAAATCTGCCGGATGCCACTATTCCTCGCGAACGAAGTCGCGGGCAAAAGCTAGTTTTACATAAAACAGGTACAAACCCCATTAATATCTGTTCCAGGTGAAATTAAAAAGATAATGAATTCATTAATTACCACAGCGACGGTCGTTACTTCCTTTGTCTCGGTACCTTTGTCCTAATAGACGCCTTTTACTCTTTACTTAAGTCGCGAAAATAGTTGTTCAAGTCTTTTGCTAATCCTCGCCTTGTATTATAATGCCTTTTCAACTTATACAAGGTGTTGATTTGCATTTGTGCCATATTTCCGAAGGAGGTCATAAAATACGTAAATGATAATAATTATTATTATAAATACGTAAGTAATAATTGGAATTACAGTAGACGGGAAATAGCTAATATGCACTGGTTTTTTTGTCATTGTAATGTCGTAGTATTTCAGAAGTAATCCAATTTTATGAATGAAAATTATGAATGATCGTTGCGTATGCTTTGTGTTTGCGTTTGTGTGAGGGTGCAGCACGGTTTTAAGGCCAGTAACACACGCGCCAAGTTTAAATACGGCTAGATGACATTGACGGAATTTCGAAAAAAAATATATAAAAAAATTACGTACCAATTTTTTTGTTGATTTGGGTCGAGAATCATTAGCATAATTACGTCCTTGAATATGGCACGGATGCAAATCAACAGCTTGTATAACAATGCTGGTTAGAAACGCGAATATTTTACTATTCTACAGCACGTCCATGGTGTTGCTATCATCGTAAATAGATAAAGCCTTAGGCGAGTTATAAGTCTCGGGTTACCAAAAAATCCAATATATCCAAAACGACGTTTTCAGAGAAACTTTTGCCTCGAGGGCGCGCCATTTTTTTGTTACCGAAACAGAGGAAATATTCAGACAGGAATTACTTATGTAGTGCTCGTGTTCCCCCGAGAGGTATTGAAGAATCGCCGGCGAGCTCCGCTGCGCTAACTTTTGATTTACGATCCTACATATTCTTGACCGACTACAGACATCACGTATATAGGTCAACAGTTAACTCTCATACTGAATTAGGTACCTTATTTTGAAATTTTAATTATCTGCGTATAGTTCCGAGTAAAGCGCACGGAAGAAAAAACAAAGAGAGTACCGGTCAGCCTCATTATATCAGCTTTTCGAAGTGGAAAAATGAAATTATCTGAATATCGATGCAAATAATTGATTTCTGTTTATTACGCCGTCCGCAGAACTCCGCAATGAGCGGGAAATGAGAGAATTTATTAATACATAACTACTTATATTCATGTTCTATGTAAATGTGTGTTTCATTCCGACTTCCATTTGAAAGTTTGCACGTGGTTTATTCACGTGTGCAAATCGACTTGCGACTTCTAGTAAAATCTCTTGTGAAATCCGCTCTACCATAATACTTAAAAGTTTATTCCATAAGTACATATAATGCTGTTTATTATTAAGTAATACAAGTTTAAGGGAAAAAATGAAGAAGAGCTTTTCATTCTTCAGAAAACGAAAACTGATGTTAATATTAAAACACTTGCTTCAAGTAACTTTATAAAGTAGGTACTTATTATAAACTGGACAAAGGTCAGGAAGAGCTGTTATTGTGAAGGAAACACTGAATTTAAATAAAGATTGAAGCATACACGATCCCGTTTGTTAGCCTACCCGTGGCCTACCCGCATACCGCATACTGCATACTTTTAGTCGGCCGATAGTTTTTTAGACTCATAAATCAGTATGAAAATGAATGGTAATACGCACATTAAAAAGATTACGTACCTACTTAGCCGGTATCAGACCGAATAAAAACTTTGATTTACGATTTTCTTAAAAAAATTTTTTTTTCAAACCATCTTGCCAACTGTCGGCCGACTATTTAGTTAATTGTATGCCGGTACTGTAAACGCACCACTCGATCTTTATTTACAGAGCTTCTAGAAAGGCCAATGCGTCGTAAGTCAATATTTTCTCATAAAAATTCCATGCATTTATGGGGCTATAAAATGTTCTGTGACATTTTCGTAAACGAAAAATATCTATTGTTTGGAGCCACTGTAAATTGCGTTCGAATGACATTTTGTTAGATATTAAGTGTGGCAAACAATAACACTGCTATTTTCTATAAAAAAAATCTTCTTTCAAATATTGAAGAAACTCTGTTTATCAGATGCTTGTTGTGTTAGTCGGGGTACATGGGTACATGATACCTTTTTGTGGCAGAAGGGATGGGACCTCCCCATACCCTTTTCATGTCAGCATCGTATCGGACTTCCCATGGGTGCTGCTGATATCTACAGGTACACTATAATGGAGTTTATTGACAAGATTTATGCTTACAATATTGATCGTTGGTACTTCATATAAACTCAAGTGAATTGCACATTTTATACAAATGAACCATTTATGCATGTACCAAGTGGTATTCAGATATTTAATTATATTACGTTATTAATTACAATTTACATTACATTAAGTATTTAATATTTTGGTTTGCATCATTATTAATTTTCTCAACCCATTCATATTATTTTAAACTTATTTACTTTTACAATTCTGCGAAAAACCGTTGGTTCTGTGGAGTTTATGCAGCAGTAGCTTTTGCAGATGATTAATTAATTTTTAATCATTTTTTTTTCTACTTATTTACATGATTATTTACCTACAAAACCATTATAAAAGAAGTACCTAATTACAATATTGTGAATAATTTCACGGGTTTCCTGATTAACAAATAATAAACATACAGACCTACCACTCTTTCAACCCTTCACAGTTTATTCAAATAAATTATCAATCTAAACTTGTTGTCTTTACAACCATAAAAAGTTATGTCTTGTTCTATCGTGTCTTTATGTATTCCTTGGTTTTCGTTGTAGCAGAAGGCGTTAGGTGATAACCGACAGTTTATTGCCTCCACCATTCATTACTCCAAGAGGCTTATATGATGTTTAAGCTCTTTTATTGCGTATTGTCCTGAATAATAGGCTTGTTCCCATCTACTCCAAACCCATTGTTTTCTGTTAGTAAAGTTTTCATACATTTCTTCCATTTGGGTCCAAAATTATGTGGAGCAAAATAAATTAAAACTGTTACAGCCTTTTTATCGTCCCACTACTGGGCACAGGCCTCCTCTCACACGGAGAAGGAAATAAATTAAAATATACCTTCAAATTTCTTCCACATGGCTCCAAAAAAAATGTGTATCGTCAGCAAAATATCACTGTCACTGTCTGTACTTATGCAAAATCTTTTGGAGCTCAGGGGAAGGAGTTTACAATTTTTAAAGAAATGTTCTTTTCACTTTCGACCCAGTGGAAAGGAATTTGTGGAGTAGGTGGGAACAAGCCGAATAATATAGCCTTAAGAGTGGTACAATTTCCTTTCTGTAAGATATTCAACTTGTGTTTGTCTGAAAAGGAACCATTATTCGTTTTGTATGGGTGTGTTACTGATTCATAATGCATACATTTGTTTAGTGTTATTAGTCTAAAGTTATTATTGTTGAATAGAAATTAGTTTTAGGGTTGTATTTGAGATTTGCGTAGTTTAGGTTAGGTAAGTTTTTGTCCTGAATTTAGTAGGAAACTTATAACAGTTTTGGATTCTTAGAATAAGATGACGAATTTTTTTCCTCGAAACACTTTAATAACTAAATTATATTTTGGTTTTTTGGTATCAGCAAGCGTACCAGACCTGTCAGTTCTTTGCATCTATTTTAATATATCACACTGAATTTCCTTCCCGTACTTCACGACTACAAACAAGCAAACCATAGTAATTTCTTACACAATATACAGAGTTACTTGTAAGTAGACCGCATCCTTTCATGAGGTGATAGCATAGGTCAATACGGACAAATTTGACTATGGGATACACTGGGCAAAAGTTAACCCGTTTCAAGATAATCGAATTTCAACATCTTTTCTTAAAGAGTCGTCTAGGTACACGTATAAATTTTTATTATTAGTTAAGAGTCTCGTTTTTGCGGATTTTTGTGTGTTTTGTGCCTTTTTGGATAGCTAGATAAATGTTGATGTTGAAAGGATGCGGACTACTTACAAGTAACCCTGTATAATTTACCTTTAATTAGTCATTTATGTAGCAAGTGTCATTTTTAGTATCAGTCTTTAGTAACTCTTTGTTCTACTGACCTCTTCTACCAAGTCTCTCGACAGAATGATAATGACGTCATGGCATCACTGGGGCACAGGTAGCTGGGAACTGGGAACCCCGACATAATCCTTACTCCGTCCTCATGACACCCGTGGGAGATATCGCCTGCCCTCTGTTGTGCCCGGAAACCACTGGCCTAAAAATTTGTGACACTTTTTATGTATCGAGGTAGGATTAAAAGTAAAGTATTTACATACAGAATGAGAATTTAATTTTGTTTGTTTTGGAGACGGATTGTTTGTAATAGTAGACGTACGTACTATGTTTACTGTAGTAGGTAAAGAAACAACGAAAGGCCCTAATATATCAATTGAAGGTATTGTATTTTTTCTCGTGATTTTGTGCGATAGGAGAAGGTTTGTTTCAGCCTTTTTTCGTGGAAGGTTGGTATAGATATCACTCATAGATGTAATTGGATTATTTGAATGCCCGCGGACAAACACAAGGTGATAGATATTCAGCTACACGTTACTGATCTTTCGTGGAAAAGCCAGTCGTTACTGATCTTTCTTGGAAAAGTCAGTTTGAAAACATAAAAATAAACAAACAATATTCACAGTCGATTCAAAACATGAAAATGAAATAAAATTGGTTATTGAACAACTGGCAATATTGAGGCAAATTTACAATATTTTATGGTCCAACAGTACGATTCTGGAAATAATAATTTAGCTGGAACGTAATTGCACCGCGTGGAGTTCTTTTCACCTTTCCGCAACACTACCCAGCTAAGTACTCTATAAATTTAATGCACAACTTTCAAATTGTTGCTTCTCGTTCAATATGGCTTCCTGCAACTGTAAAATGTGTTTTTGTATTTGCAATTTCGTAGTGCTCTTTTTAAATTTGATAGTGAAATGTATGTAAATGATACGGCAAAAGCCCGAAAAGCGGCCACAGCTAGTATCGTCTTATCTTCGGTTAGATCTAGGTGTAGTCTTCATCATAGTGGCTACACCTAGGTGCAGCCGCATACCTGGGTTGAGACATGATATGAATGATCTTTGATATAAAATATCTATTATGACTCCTAATCGTGTCTAAAATGAATTTTGAAACGCACAACAGTTATTACGTTAGTAGATCTTGAATTCTCTTTCTACTGATTCAGACAGAACATGGTCTTTAATATCATCCTATTTATCTATACTACCGAGCTTCTGACAATACGAGTCTGTCAAAGATATTTGTTAGACGTGTTCTCGGAAGCACGGCTTCTGTAAGTATAGTCCTATACGTGTATAGCTGCCCACCCGAGCGTGGTAAGCGTTGCTGAATCGAGCGATCAGCGGGTAGTATTTGCCTCACTTCAATTACTAACTAGCAATGTACCTATACTTATAAGAGTAGCCACGTGCTTTTCTTATATTCAGGAAATACAAAAAAGAAAATTAATACTTAGGTACATACGTCTAATATTTCTTTTTTACATTACACTACACAAAATATGTAGGTATGTAATCGTAAAAGTGTGACCTTTACGTACATGTAATGTTCACAAATATAAAAAAATAGCTAAATAGCTTAGATTTATAGCCTTACATCAGAAATTCATAGTTCAATTTCAGAATACAATTTTCTTCAACTTGATTCAGCAAGCATAAAGCTGTATGTAAATGTTAGCAATAAATTCAAAGTTTTTGTACAAAAATAGACGTATATAAGTATAAAAAACTTTGTTCAATGCAACAAGGTACGAATATAGGTCGCACAAGGCAAGACAAGGTCGTATTAAATATTAACAGATATAAACAGGATTTGTTGAAGCGTTGCCAACTAAACTCGAAAAAATACGGATTGTAAGAATTAGATTTCGAATGAATTCTTTATGATATTTTGAAGAGTAAGCTGTAAGAAACTACATTCCAGTAATCCTTATTGTAAATACATATCTCTAATCTAAGACTAATGAATCCTTTATATCATAGTGAAATTTCTGATTTGACTTCTCAAGAATTGCTTACTTGACTCATGCTATAATCGGGAAATTAAATTATGAATTATCTACTGTCTTTCAATTCAACGGCATCTTGTATTGTTAAACTATTTATATCTTTAAATCAAAAGAGCTTTTGAGAATACCTCATTTATTTTAAATATTTCTTCAGAACATCCAGTGAAGTTTTGTTATAAAATAAACGACATTGTTCTTATGCTTGAAACTTCATACATGAGCTGAAATATTGCTTTCCTAAACCATATTACATGATAATTAGTAAAATAAGTATTATATTACCTATTACATAACACAGCCTTCATTATCGTATACTTCTTGGTATACCTATATCATTCCCTCATCGCATGAATAAATGTAAAAACTGAATTCATATTTCTTTATGAATTAAGGTCTTACTTCCCTTCACAGCAGAATCAACATGTTGGCCACACTATGAATCTTAAAACTATATCATTTCAGCAGTATTTTTCCAAATAATTAATTGATCTACTACATGATAATTTCCCAAATAAACAACAACTCCGAATTATGGTAGCTATAAACAAACAAGTATTCTTGATAAGAAACAAACAATAAATAATCTGGGGTCTTTCCACTAAGGTATAAACAACAACAGTCTAGAGCAATTATTTTTCAATAATCGGCTCTCTTTATTATTATTCTAAAAATAAAATTAGAGCAAAACAACATTCAATTCAGAACACAAATAAACAAAAACATAGCGCACAAATATACCTATGTTGTTGTTGTGATTATTTTCCAATACCAAATCAACCAATTTTCAACCAAACTTCAATGTAAACTAGCGTTATCATTACATCATCATCATCATCATTATCATCAGCCTATCGCAGTCCACTGCTGGACATAGGCCTCTCCAAGTTATCATTACGCCATGTGCACATTTTATTTGTAAAAAATTAAAATACTTAACCATTTGCATGAAAGCGTTTTAGCACTAACAATGTACGAAAACAATATTCATTTTCATATACAAATATGAACCATATCAAAATATTGGTAATTGGTTCTTAACAAAATGTTGACAAAAATAAAACTGGCATTCAATGAAAATACATAGAATTATTTTGTAGTTATTTTTTTAAAACATTCTAGTTTATTTTTGGTAGCAGTCTATTTATCGATATTGGTAAAACTTTACTATTGTAGAATACATTAAATCGGATGCAATTTTTTTTATTTCATTCATTCATTCAATTTAAACCGACATCACACTTAAAAAAAATTGCCTCTATCGTTAGGGTTCTTTCAAAATTGAACATTTCGCATCTGTGCTACTGTCGGTCTAATTTGAAACAAACCTTTTTCTTGACAGTTTTTAAGAGAAGACTTACTTATAGAATTAAATTATCTATTTTATGTAACAGCAACTCACGAGCTTCTAGAATTCACCTACAATAGTCCGTAAACCGCAGGCAAGGCTGCCGGCTAATACATCTGAATAACAACAAAATCTAATACTGCTCCGTAAAAACTAATACCATATACTAGGAACGGTTCCGTAACACCAGCACGTCGGAACTGGAACAGTTAAGAACGTACAAGAGCACACTTTTGAAAGATAAATGATTTAGTTCGTGGAACTAATCTCAACTCTAGTGCCAATGTTCGAGTCAATTGCAACTTTTAATGGATGTTTCCTGTGCATGCAAACTGTTTGCTGCAACGAGGCTGTGAGCATAACGAATTAAAGTGGCTTGTTTAGAACTGAATTAGAAGAGAAATAAAACTGTACATCATCATCTGTCTCGCCTTTTCACAACTATGTTGGGGTTGGCTAACAGTGTAACCAGATGCCGCTGAGTAGGTACCAGTGTGTTGTTTTGTGTAAGGAGCGACTGCCTTTCTGACCTCCTCAACCCAGGCAAACCCATCTCCCTTGGTAAGACTGATTGTCAGACTTAGGTACTGGCTTCTGACTACCGACTGTCAAAGATGTTCAAATGACAGCCGGGACCAACAGTTTATCGTGCTTCCCGAAACACGGAAAAACTCGTCGTTATGACTCGCCCATCTACGGACCGACCGCGTTGCTTATAGTTATCGGCACGGATATTGAGCCCTGACCTTCACCTGCGTAGAAGCGATTTATTGGTTTATTGCCTTATGTGTACAGTGCGCAAAGCGATCCCCACTCTTCCGCCGAGAGCTCAATATCCGTGCCGATAACTATAACTTTATAATCGATCGAACCGCGCGGCTTTGACTTAGACTGCGCATAAAACGAATAAAAAATATTACATAACTAGGCTCCTTCAGCGATTTCTATAATTGATATTTACAAAAATATTGTGGATATAAATGGAAATAATCCTAAAAGTTCCCAACTAAGCTGGATTCGGCTTTCATAACGTTTCATACAGTAAATTCTGTTTTCGTGTACAAATTGATTCAATAGTTACTGGAAAATATATTTTGTAGATAATATTCATTCGATAGATCTATATTACTAACTAGCCGTTTTCCCGCGGTTTCACCCGCGTCCCATGGGAGCTACTGCCCGCACAGGGATAAAATATAGCCTATGTTACTCGCAGAGCTTGCTAATGGTGTAAGAATATTTAAAATCAGTTCAGTAGTTTTTGAGTTTATCTATTACAACCAAACAAACAAAGTTTTCCTCTTTATAATATCAGTATAGAAAAATAAACCCCACACACAACAAACTTAATATTATATGTTAAACAAAGTTATACAACTTAATATTATATGAAATATCATAAAAAATATTTAAAACTTAAAATATTAGGTATATACAATATTTAAAACATTAACTTTTAAATTATAAACTTTACCATTTAAAAACCGTCAGGTGTACAGTTTTTCACTTATAATACCACAAGAGCTTCAAAATTATCGGGTATTTTCCGATAGGTTCGTTGCAAACAAATGAAGGAGTCAAGTTTTTCAGGTTAAAAAATAACGAGCGCGAAGCGCGAGTGATTTTTCCTGAAAAACTTGACGACTTTATTTGTTTGCAGGGAACCTTGAGGGAAATGCCAGATAATTATGAAGCTCGTGTGGTATTCGGGAGATTATTTTTCCGTCCCAAATGTCGGCCACAACCTGTCAGTTTGACGTAGCAACGACCAGAGAAAATATTCAAAAAATTTTCAGTATAATACCATGTAGGTTGTACCACGTGACGTCGAATGGTGCAATTCTATTGGTCGATATTTGGGTCGGAAAAATAATCAATTTAATTTTTAAATATTTTCAATGCTTATTTTTTATGGGCACGGATCTAAATACGCGCAGTAAAATAAATAAAGCCTAATATTGTAATGAAAATCATCCATAATTTATTCTTCTAAGAAAATCTAAATCCGTCTACGATATTAATTTTCATTTATATTTACGGCATTTGAAGCCAATTAAAACAATACAAACTTAGATCTGAACTTTAAGACATTAGTATTAATTATCCGCCACCTACGCGTTTCCACTTGATGTCTAGGGCAGACAGAAATAAGATTTATTTCAAATGACATTCTTTTTATTGACATTTATATGTTATAATTGTATTTTTTAAAATTTATTATTATTATTGTGAATGTGAGTATCGTGTATGCGAGCAACATTATATATTCTTATAACATAAATACTGTCTGGCGGGTTTGAGTATTTTTGATTGGCCTACGCAAATGTTCTGCAGATCTGGTATCGTCGTGTGACAGGTCGTTGAGCTCCCTAAGATATGGTTGAGCTACACGACGACTGATGCATGCGTGCCGTCTGTTGGGACTGGTCAGCTCCAGCCTGATGTGGCTCTTTCCTCAAAAGGCCATTCCAGACCGCGTACATGGTGACACTCACACATAATTATTTAATTTATAACATGTTTGGACTTTAAAAGAGACTATGACCCTTGAGTTTGTTTCGGCGTTTCTTCTCAGGGATCAGTCAGTTAGGAAATGCCGGCCTCAGCGTTCTTAAAATGACGTGTAAAAGTGATGTAATGTCCAACTTGCAAATAAACAATTTCATTTCATTTCATTTCATTTCATTTCATTTCATTTCATTTCATTTCATTTCATTTCATTTCATTTTCATTTCTGACCAAAAAGTTACAATAACCGAAAGTTAAAAACACTGGTTGGTACCACTTTATTCTCCTTCCATTTTCAAACCGGATAAAAGAGCCATAGATAAAGCTAGAATATTCATTTGTAAGCTCAAAGCACAAGCGTGTGCGAGTTTGCGGAAGTCCAAAATAAAAAGTTGTGGTTCCCGAGTGCAGTGCGCATGCCCTGACGGAAGGAAACCGCCTGTCCAAACCGCCAAATTTATGACGAGACTTCCCAACATTGTAAAGCTTACGAGACAAGAAATACAGAAGCTGAACTTGTTACAAACTAGCGCACACATGGTTTGTGAGTTTGTAACTTATCACTAACAACTAGCCAGTTCAAATATTACTACCTAGCTACTACATAGGTACGAATACATACAGGAATGAATTTTATCCAGTGCGCAAACTTTATCAACTTATAGTTAAATAAGTTTTATAGATACGTATATTTTATCTTGTCGTGTTTTAGTACAAAAAAGAAAACTTATTGATATCGAAAGATGTTTATTTTGTAACCGATTGTACGGTCACAGTCGTCATAGTAGACACGGCGGCAACGCGAAACCGGTTTACTGAGGCGAGCGCTGCTCTCCAAGCGCGTAAGAATAGTTGGTATCCATATTTTGCTGATTTTAGGGCGGACAAAAGAATGAAAAAAATTTTTTTACTGATGATGCAGATATGTTCTGTTAATGATTCTGAACCACCAGTTTTTTTTGTGCATTGCTTAAAATTCATTCCTGTATATTTACATTTTATTATTTTTGGGTGCCTTCAATTATGAAAAAAAACATATTTCGTAGATTAAAAATAAAAAAGTCGTCTTTTCTGAACTGCCAATTTACCTAATGTTTTTGGTAATCATGAACAAACATTCAAAATGTTAACAGTTACTTTACTGCCGTTTTTGTTTAGCGTGTCTTCACATGCCTTCCAGTCGTAATTTCTTTTATCTCCCTGCTCGCACGTACTAATGTTCGAGATAAAGAATTTCAGGGTCATGATGCCAATTCTCAGAAATAAGAATGAAAACACACCTCTTAAATAAATACTTAGTGATATATTTATAATGTTGATATGAATATGTAGCTATTTTGTAAGATGACCGAGATAACTGTATTTATCGATAAGATATGTGACTTCTTCTGATATTCACATACAAATTAGATCTGTTTAGCAAGGTAGACATATAAACAGTATGTTTATGTTTTAAAAAAATATTGTTCAAACTCTCTGTACGTTATGGTCAGCTAAGTATTAGTTAGGTATATGAACGTGCCATGTAACCTACCATTGAAACTAAGTAGTAAGTTCTTTTATTATACCTACAGTGAAAATTTATGACTGCCTCGTTGGTCTAGTGGTCGCAAGCGCGGCTGCTGTTCTCGAGGTCTCGGGTTCGATTCCCGGGTCGGGCCGAAATCGCTTTGTGGGTTTTCTTGAACTTTCACAAAGCAGCCCGTAGTCTGGAAGTTGGTGATTGATTCACCCGTGCATCGGAGAGCACGTAAATGTCGGTCCTGCGCCTGATCTCTTTCCGGTCGTGTCGGATTGCCGTCCCATCGGGTTATGAGAGTGAAGGAATAGGGAGTGCAACTGTGTCTGCGCAAATGCTCGTGCACTATAATATGTCCTGCGCAGCTGGCTGATCTCCTTAAAAATGAGAACAGCCGCCGTGGCCGAAATCGGCCGTGGACGCCATTATCCTAACTAATATTATAAATGTGAAAGTAACTCTGTCTGTCTGTCTGTCTGTCTTTCTGTCTGTCTGTCTGTCTTTCTGTCTGTCTGTCTGTCTTTTCTTCACGCCTATACTACTGAACCGATTTGTGTGAAATTTGGTACAGACATAGTTTGGAACTTGAGAAAGGACATAGGATAGTTTTTATTACAAAAAAATATAAAAATAAAAATAAAATTTATTTCGGACATATAGCGCCATCTATTAGTCAAACCAAAAATCACTATTCCACGCGAACGAAGTCGCGGGCAAAAGCTAGTTATTATTATATACCTACAGTATTTACAGGAAAAGATTTTCAAGCTATGACGTCACTTTCAAGGCACGTATTTAAAGTCAGTTATAGTGAAAAATTGATGTAGGTAAATAACATATGTAGTTGGGTATTTCATGAAACAATGTGTTAGTTAACCTATTCGTCTTGTACTTCTTTGGAAAGATGACTTTTAATATCTGATAATAATTTAAAAGCTTTCATTTTATACTTCTTTGGAAGCATAACTTTTATCTATACTAATATTATAAAGCTAAAGAGTTTGTTTGTTTGTTTGAACGCGCTAATCTCAGGAACTACTGGTCCGATTTGAAAATTTCTTTCAGTGTTAGATAGCCCATTTATCGAGGAAGGCTATAGGCTACTTTTTATCCCGGTACGGGAAGTAGTTCCCACGGGATGCGGGTGAAACCGCTGGCAGAAGCTAGTCATCATCCTCCGAGCCTTTTTCCCAACTATGTTGGGGTCGGCTTCCAGTCTAACCGGATTCAGCTGAGTACCAGTGCTTTACAAGAAGCGACTGCCTATCTGACCTCCTCAACCCAGTTACCCGGGCAACCCAATACCCCTTGGTTAGACTGGTGTCAGACTTACTGGCTTCTGACTACCCGTAACGACTGCCAAGGATGTTCAATGACAGCCGGGACCTACAGTTTAACGTGCCATCCGAAACACAGTCACTGGTGTCTAAGATATACTTAGAAAGTACATACAAACTTAGAAAAGTTGCATTGGTACTTGCCTGACCTGGAATCGAACCCGCGCCCTCATACTTGAGAGGTTAGTTCTTTGCCCACTAGGCCACCACGACTTCTAGAAGCTTCTGGCAGAAGCTAGTCATCTGATAATAATTTAGAAGCTTTGAAGAGAAAGACCATCTATAACCCAGCCCCAACTCATCTGACCTCGACGTTTCAAGAAAATTAATATTAAATTAAAAAATCATCAGATACATAAAATTCATAATCAAATTCGAACATAAAATGATTCTTAGATAATTCAGGAACAAAGACATAATTTAATTATTGAGGTCCTTAAATAGCCTGAAGCACTCTACAAAATGGGGCATTAATTGCATGAGCGACTGTCCCACTTGACCGGATACTTGGCGAATTACCCACGGCGTTTACAGCAATCATTAAAATATTTTATGACATTCTTACAGTGCTAAATTTCAGTTTGAATAAAATTTCAGTACCTTTTTGACGTTAGCTGACTGTTGCAGCGACAAATTGTAGGCCCGAAGTTATTAATGTAGCCACTTAATTTACTTATTTAATCTATACTAATATTATAAAGCTGAAGAGTTTGTTTGTTTGAACGCGCTAATCTCAGGAACTACTGGTCCGATTTGAAAATTTCTTTCAGTGTTAGATAGCCCATTTATCGAGGAAGGCTATAGGCTACTTTTTATCCCGGTACGGGAAGCAGTTCCCACGGGATGCGGGTGAAACCGCTGGCAGAAGCTAGTAACTTTATAAAATAAACCTATACACCAATAAGTAGTTATACAACTTTATGTAACGTTCTCTGGGTTTTTAACAGTCGAAAATTACCTAAAATTGTATTTACCTTTGTAGTTCACGCCTACGTCGCTTTTAATCATCGACACAATAACCTTGGGAAAATCCTTCTCTGAAAAAAAAAACTAAATATCTACCTACACACTTCTATTTTCTTTTTTAACGTGGAAAATTCCTTTTGTTGTTATTAAAGTGGTAAGTCACTACAGGAAACTACAGTCGGTTTTCATTAATATTACAGAAAATAACATAAGAGGTTTGACCTTATCTTACATTAATAATAGCTAAAAGCCTTAGGTGCGTCATCGTGGACCAATATTTACTTAAATATAGCTCTCTAGGCTATAATAAAGCCTCGTATATAGGGAACTCGAAAACAAAATTCGTTCATCGCGAATAATGTAGGTACCTATTATAAAAACGGCCTCATCATACCACAAAAGCATTACTCATACACAAAATTTCTCACTTGAAACATTATGAAGCATATCATGCTTGAATAAAGGTTGAATAAAGGTTCTTCAAACCATACAGACAGAATTGTGTTGCTGGGGAGTTTGTTCCACCACTTCTTCTTCCCAGCAAAAACACATAGGAAGTGGTGAAGGGTGGGCGTTTTGGGGGCTGTCTTTTGTAGATTTAACGTTCAAAAAGTGCTAATTTTCAGCCTACTTTGAATAAATGACTTTTAATTTTGATTTTTGATTTATTAAAAGGTATTACACTAATTACAATACCCATGCATATTACTGAAGACAGCTTACAGTTTTTTTTTTTTTTTAATCTTTTATTTTTAGAGGCTTAAACGCTGCTGCGTTATGCCAGCCTCGTAAGGTTTTACACAAATTAAATGAAAAAACAAATAATAAACTCTATATAAAAATTAGTGAATAAAAAATTAAGTGAATTGAATTAAATATTGTGCATTCAAAGACTCAATGCCAGAAGCTTACAGTTGAAACTGATTTCACTACAAATGTGGTGGCAAGAGCGCCCGTGTGAACCGGTCCCTAGGCTGATTCATTATGTCATGTAGTAAGTCACAAACAAGTCTTGACACAAATAGTCTTTTTTCAGAAATAAGTTTCAATAAAATAAATAAACAGTTTAGAGAAAAACAGGACGACATCATTTAAATTTCTGTTCAATTAGGTAAATAATTACTTTATGTTATCGTTAATACATAACGTCTAAGAGGACTACTAAATCCGAATGAAAAACCCCATCGGGTAACACGACATATTTTTATAGTCATAGCATATCAGCGAGTAGGTATTTTAAAATCTCGCTACCTACCCTTTTTAAAATTTTCTTTTAAAAAAATAATCATCCATACGCTGCTTGAAAATGGATGATTGAAAGATGCTATGTCCCTACAATACATAAAATAATTGCATAGCATTGTTCGAACAACCTTAAAAAGGACAAGGAAAATATTTCGTTTACTTAAAAATGAGGATGACCGAACAAGGTCACAATTTAAGCCCAGTAACAAGGCAAAAACGTTATCTAGACGATTATTAATTTCTTTAGTAAAAAAAAAAAAAAAAAAAAAAAAAAAAAAAAAAAAAAAAAAAAATTATTTCGCAACTACGGAATTTGTTTAAAATGTTAATCTTCGTGATTTATATTGTATGCATATTGTATTGTAAGCAAAGTTGGAAACCCAGAGAAATTTTAGTGTAGGTACTTACATGACGGTGTTATGGTGTTATCGATAATCGCAAATCAACTTTGATTTGGTTACAACCGACCCTTGGTCCTTTCATATTACCCGTGGGTACCAAATAAAACAATATCTACTCCTAATTATGCACAGCATATAGGTATGTTACCATTTACGTTTTGAAGTCAAACAGTTGATGGCAACAACACAGGCAATAAAAGTTTACCACCTGATAAAGTTGATTAAACTGGTTAAATTCAGTAAACCAGCGAATTATATTAGCTGAAATGCTGAATTTATTTTACAATCTATTTTAAAAGATTACAAATTATAAATTGGTTTGCGGCGGCGGTACATTGAACCGTAACGCTTGCGCCGGTCATTAGGTAGACCACTGCGGTCCACCCCCAGTCCATTCTATGGACAAATTACATTGTTAATTCATTATTTTGAACATGTTATAATAAGGTCCTTTATAATGGTAAACCTTTGTTTTGTAATTTGTCCAATTTATTTTACATTCATTCGAGCAGCAAGATTGATTTGTGTAGGAAAACTGGAAGTTTAACTAACTGGAAATCCGTAACCACTACACTGTTAGTAGGGGACGTAAGAGTACTCAGCGCGCTCAACCAAATAAATGGGATGGAACTGCCTCAATTTTTGCAAAACCAATGGGGTTGTCAAGCTAAAGTTTTTATCAAACTAATGCTACAAAGGGAATATCCAAGCTTTCATAATCCCTTAAAGGTTGGTGAGGTTGTACCAAAACTAGGAAAACGGTTAAAGCTGTAGAACATACATAGTTGATAGTCGGATACTCTCTACTCGTCTATATTTGCAAAGCGTTTTACCATAATCCTTAATTCAGTCGATATAACATGGAAATCGCACAAATAGCACGTGAACTCTGCATATAAAGGGAACCTATATGGAGGTTTGAGCTGGTTGAGCCTTACACATACAACAGATACTGCGCTCAGTAGGTATAACACTATATTTTGATACATTGTATCACGCAAACACTTCCTGTGCTTGCGTTCCACATGATCAACACATAGAACCTTCAATGCCATAACTAGAGCCTTACACAATCAAAGGACCTCACCAAGCAACAATAATGTCCCTTAGCAATATAATGAGGCCCAGTTTGATGAGCCAACTTCAAACATACGTAATAGCAACTACATTATTGATGTACAAATGAGATCTGCGAGCTGATGAGACTGGTTAGACGGCCTTTGTCAATTCCGCTTTATGCTAATAGGCCTTGATTACGACGTGAACATATGTGCCGATATTATATATATACTACACCGACATCTGCATAAATTATGGTCGCCTGGTGGTCGAATATTGGTTTCAATTTAACTGCGAAACAATATTTAGATTTCCAAAGTTGACTGAGATAATGAGCGGATTTCTGACTGTAATGTACGCAGCAGTATAAAATGTAAATAAAATTGTTACAATCACCAAATTAACTCGAAATCATGTAAGAAATCTAGGTGAAGTATGCAGGGATAACCAGGTGGACACTTTGCATCCAACATACAAGTCGTTTGTTAAACATAAGGAACTTCCTTTTCTGTCCATTAAATCATGATCCTACAATAGTTTTTTGCTCGAATAAAAAAAAATAACAGTTGAATATATGAAGGCCAATTTACAGCAATAACTAAAAAGGGGACGCCAGTAATCTATACTAATATTATAAAGCTGTAGAGTTTGTATGTTTGTTTGTTTGTTTGTTTGAACGCGCTAATCTCAGGAACTAATGGTCCGATTTGAAAATTTCTTTCAGTGTTAGATATCCCATTTATCGAGGAAGGCTATAGGCTACTTTTTATCCCGGTACGGGAAGTAGTTCCCACGGGATGCGGGTGAAACCGCTGGCAGAAGCTAGTGATTATTATAAAATACGTTGAGATTTCCCATTACACTTGATTGAAAATATTTATTTATTTAAGAAGACATTGAACGTGGGTTTGTAGACCGACTAAATGGATGATCACGTAGGTTTCTTGTAGGCGTTCTATTAAAGTTACCAATTTATACAAAAAATATTATTAACGCCAGATGTTTTATGTAAGACATTGAAAAATTGACTTTATAAAAGTATTTTTTTTAATCTTAACATTCGAATTATGTTTCAGTAATCTTCATAAAGAATGAAATATTAAAAGCTGATTATGAAAAGCTTAAATATTCCTCATGCATTCTTGGGGTCGAACTTGGTTGAACAAACCGCTATTGTAAAGAAATACGTTGAAAAAGCCTAAACAGATAACGACGATAATGCAAAATCAAGAAATCAAAAAATAATTATAATCTTACATGAACACATAGGAATTAACTAAATATAGGTTCACACAGTGGCGGCCCTAGGGGTGTGCGAACTGTGCCTTCGCACAGGGCCTCGCGCTTGGGGGGGCCTCGCGCTACAACCCACACTAATATAAAAAAAATATAATTAAAAAATACATATATATCTGGTCCAAGAAAAAAAATATTTTTCTTTATTTATTTCTTATTCATTCTGTGTTTACTTTTTGAGATCTCCATTTAACAAAAAAATTGGAACACCAACGTAACAAAAACAACTGGCTCTCGATCCAGTCACGGATTCTTTTTATTTGTGCTTAATTCCGAGTTTAATTTGCGAGTCCTTAAACAAACAATTTTAAAAAATTCGCGCTCGCTACGCTCGCGGCTGTTCACTTGTCAGTGCAGTTCATTCTAACATGATTAGAGTGCTTTTATGTCCCAAAACTCAAAATTTTTCGCGCTCACTACGCTCGCGGCTGTTCGCTTGTCAGTACCGTTCATTCTAACATGATTAGAGTACTTTTATGTCCCAAAACTCAAAAATTTTCGCGCTCGCTACGCTCGCGGCTGTTCGCTTGTCAGTACCGTTCATTCTAACATGATTAGAGTACTTTTATGTCCCAAAACTCAAAAATTTTCGCGCTCACTACGCTCGCGGCTGTTCGCTTGTCAGTACCGTTCATTCTAACATGATTAGAGTACTTTTATGTTCCAAAACTCAAAAATTTTCGCGCTCGCTACGCTCGCGGCTGTTCGCTTGTCAGTACCGTTCATTCTAACATGATTAGAGTACTTTTATGTCCCAAAACTCAAAAATTTTCGCGCTCGCTACGTTTGCGGCTGTTTGCTTGTCAGTACCGTTCATTCTAACACGATTAGAGTACTTTTATGTCCCAAAACTCAAAAATTTTCGCGCTCGCTACGCTCGCGGCTGTTCGCTTATCAGTACCGTTCATTCTAACATGATTAGAGTACTTTTATGTCCCAAAACTCAAAAATTTTCGCGCTCGCTACGCTCGCGGCTGTTCGCTTGTCAGTACCGTTCATTCTAACATGATTAGAGTACTTTTATGTCCCAACACTCACAAATTTTCGCGCTCGCTACGCTCGCGGCTGTTCGCTTATCAGTACCGTTCATTCTAACATGATTAGAGTACTTTTATGTCCCAAAACTCAAAAATTTTCGCGCTCGCTGCGGTCGCGACTTCACCTTACACCGTTCTTTAATATACAAGTTTAGGTGCTTCAGTGACCCAAAGCTCAAAAATTTTTGCGCTCGCTACGCTCGCGGGTGCTTTATTTTCCACTTCTTTTATTTCTTTCATCCTTTTTTAGCCGAACCTAGAAGGTAGCGCCGCTTGTAAGTCCTTTTATTAACAAGAAAATAACTCCTAGCTCACAACAGACTTTTCACGTAGGACAAAGGGCCTCGCATAGACCTGCCGCACGTAGCCTCGCAATGGCTAGGGCCGCCGCTGGGTTCACATAAATAGTATATTTCTAATTATACCTAGGTAATAGGATATTCATCCAGGATATAATAAAAAACACTCAGTATCCGCCTGATAATAATAAATTTCTCCAATACCGAATTCTCCCAAGCCTTAACAATTGGATTTAAAACAGGAATCCGAAAGGTTTTATTTATATTAGTCAGGGAATCGTTTTTGTAGCCATTCTCGTAATGCCCGGGCTGCATCACTTTTTCAGGATTATAGAAGAAAAACGACGGCATTATCGGATCTTAGAGTAATCGCCGGCGCCACGACTGTTTTCTCATTACCATACCATTTTGCTGTTAGACTGTAACGGCTTAGCTGCCAACTACACAATGTTATATTGTAGTTGAGCTTCGTATTACACTTAATAGCAGGCTTAAAGCCAAATCTACTGGGGCCCAATTCTCCTAAGTTAATAATGTCAAAATCGAATAGAAATCGAGTCGCAATATGATCGCAATAGCAATTTTAACCATATCGGGCAGTCTGCTACTAATATAAGACCAATCGTATTCCAACGACATTCGACTGGTTTGCGATTGGTCTGCTATTTTGGAGATTTTGGTCTATAGGGTAGTTTGCTCTACAATCATATTGCAATCGTAAATCATTTGCAGACAAAATGTTTCATTATTGAATGACAGAAAAGGATAAAAACGTTTATTTCAAAGAAAAAATAGCGGAAAGCCACATACGCTTCAATCGTAATCGAGTCGGGATTGGATCGCAGTCGAACGTGAATCGAATGGCGCTTAAGTAAAATTAGGAGAATCGGGCCCCTGGTGAGCCGAGTCGTTAACTGTCCGCTTCGATCTCGCCACAATTTGTATAAACAATTTCACAGACGTCTCTTTTCTCATTTTAATAGATTCTAGTCCGTTAAGTTTGCGAATGACAAACATCAAAAGCTAGGTGGTTGATGGCGGTTCTTAAGACCGCAATTTACTGACCTCACTTTTCCTTTAGAATAATGGCAACAACAAGGAAATATTTTTCAGTCGCATGCTGTTAAGAACTGGTTTTAATAGCTGTCTATTTTTCAAGTAAATATACGAGTAGTAGTGACAGGGGTCTGCTCTTTGATCGAAATGTAGGTCAGCGTTGGGACCGTCGTTATTTCGATTAAATAAACTACATGAATACGTAAGTTTTGCCCATCTTTCTTTGTAAGCTATTTTTACTAAATCTTCAATACAATTTTCAGATGGGTAATATTTATGAAGTGCCTTGTATCACAAAATACATTCAAACGTTTCAAACCAAACTTCATAATTTATAGGTCACTAATACGCGGCTATCGTCAATTAATGTAACATTTAGGTAATATCATATGATATTGTATTTATCTATATGTTCGGAATATTACTTCCTAATTTTATTAATAGCATCAATAACGTTGATATTTTGAAAACCGCGGTTTAGAAATAACAATGTTTGTTAGATATAAAATAGAATATTTTCCAGTGCAAAATGTTCGTGTAACGGTCCTGGCCGCCGGAATTATCGCCAATATAATGGCTCATAAAAGGTAAAATTTACGAGTGGCCGGTCGGCCGCCCAGCAAACACTTCCGAATTATCTGATCACACGAACAATATAATACTGTCACGGCAAGAAATATGTACCTGCCTTCCTGATATCAACCTGACTATCTACAGCATTAAATTAATGAAACCTTTTTGCTTTCTCTGCGAAATCTTCCCACACGTTCCAATAAAACGATAACTTAGGAGGAAGTTTCCGACGCAAATACTTAGAAATAGACACAACATATCATATTGTATCAAAATGCCTGAAACAGGTAGTTGCTAGCTGAGTAATCACAGAAACTTGATACCCCAAAGTCAAAACTTCAACACGATACGGCATTTCGAATTAGTTAGACAAGTTTAAAGCAGTTCGCGGGCAGGTGGCGCCTTTGTTCCAGTGCGGTCTCACTTGATAATAACACAACTATGTTCCAGTGGCGTTAAACTCACTAGAACTAACTAGCAACTTGCGTCAGACAGATAAGTTACCTGTGGTGTATTCGTATGCGCTGAATGTTCACGGGCCTCGACTGACAAAGGCAATCTAGCAACCAGACGGTGGGCAAAATCCCGCCTGAGGCTTATCTGTGTGCTGGAAACGAATGCGGGTCGTCCATCACGACGTGGAGCCTGCTACCTACCGCCAGCTGTACTGAGCCCGGCTTAGCGGTTTATTAGATTTATTGTTATTTATGTTAGTACATTTTTTGCTTCACCCTACGATCCTTTTAAATAGGCCTGTCAATTTATTGCCTATATTAATTTGTCCACGTAATGCCCAATTCCATCATTGAGAGCAAGAGACAGCAAGCCATTATCCGTAAACATGTTGTTCGTCGAATGCTTTAAATGTCAACATAGAATAAGTAAAATGAAGTTTAAATCCCTCAGGTACGAAGCTTTCACAGTTGATGTAGTAGAAAAGCCAACAGCAAGACTCAAAAGGAAAAGACAACTTTAGAATCTTTTCACATTTCCTTGACTGACTACTCTGTTTTGGCTAAGGGAATAAAGTTTACGCTTCACGCGATACAAATGGGATTGGCGACAGGCAAAACTATTCAGAATGAAAGTCCCGACGTCACGGGGAAAAATAAATTGCTAGAATAAGTCCCCGGAGAGAGGGAGTGGACGCCGGCGTCGGGTGTCGCTACCTGCGGCCCGCCTGCCACAGACCTACAAGTGCAAGGTACAAATTACCCCATGTACACAACACATTACACTCTAAATTCCACGAAGGGGTACGCAAAGCTGGGTTCTACTTAATGTCAATGTTGATCTATCGCAGTTCGATAAGAAGCTTTCCAGGTAAGGGCCGCAGTTTATTGAAGAGGTTTTCCTCCGCCGCATTTTGTGAAGTGGTAGGTATTTCTAAGTACAATAATTGTGAATCAAAACAACACGTTTTAGACAGGGTTTTGAACCATTCGTACTATTTGCGGACTCTCGTAATCCAATATTTCTACTTTGGCATTAAACGTCCACAAACCACTAAAACGCTGCCCCACCTTTGCCAATGTTCGTCATTAAACCGAACATAATCCGTATCGCTAATCACATCACGTATCTTGCTTAATCTAATCCCGGTATTCCCACAAGTGGGAGAACATCGTACCTTTTTGTGTCAGAGTGAACGCTTATATGGTTTTAAGGCGAAGGTCATAATATTCCGAGCACATACGAGCGAAAGGGATACTTCCTCGACTCCGTATCAGAAATATTATGCAAATATTGTATCTACTCCATTTTTGGTAAGCAGACCCGGTACCGTATGTAAAAATGTTCGAATCGTAAATCTGGTTCTTTTTGTATTCTGCTGTGTCAACATTTGGCGAATTCGTAAACGGGAACAAACAAGCTTTTAACAATGCCCGTATCTAAAATGTTCAATCGGTTTCATTGTTGATTTTATTTATCATTCTTTATTAAATATTGTACCCGTATCATTGAAAAATATATCTTTATTATGTTCTCTTAAAATTATACGGTGCTATGGAATTACATAACTAGCCTCCGTTCCGCAGTGTTGAAAGCACTTCAAGTATTTTATCCGATTCCAGCATCCAAGCTTTTGAAAAAGAAGCCGTTAGCCTTTTGATTGCATTTCACTACAGAAAACTAGAAAAGATTGCTGAAAAGACTTTAAAACAGTTCTTTAGATTTTTAATCCTGAACGAAGTCATTGGAAGGTGTTGCCACCTCAGAAAGTGCAAAGATTCCAACTATGTATCTTATTTAAAGCCACTCCTGAATACGACGTTCCTAGGGGCGAATTATAAAGTTAGCGACGCATAGATTGATAAAGTTTGTTGCATGCCAACCACTATGTGAAATTAACAAACTTAGAGCCCTCGTCCTTTGGCGCTCTGAACTTCAGGCTACAGCGCTAGATTGCATATAAATTTTGCGACTTCCATAAACTATATTGTCCACTTGCGCTAATCCCTGACATCAACACAGCAAAGTGTTTATCTTGCCTGTAGTTATGAAGAAAACACTAAAGTTCAACATTACTATCGCGTGCTGCACTCATATCGAACTTGTGTCCAACAAAAATGAACTGTGGTTCTCCAAGGATACTTAGAGATTAAAATAATTAACGGTAATTGAAAAGGCATCTCGAAGTCGAAGTTTTTAATTAAGCCTGAGAGCACTAAAACGGCAGCGAATATTCTTATAGAACTTAGTAGGTTCTGCAAACCAAGTGGAAGCGAGAGCCAAGTGGGCAAAGAGTTCTTAGCCGGAGTGTTTGCTCAAACGAAGTTAGTTGCCGAAAGCGATGTAGCCTAGGAGCGCGTCTTGAATTTGCTCTGACTATTGGATTTGGATCGAATCATACATGCCCATTTACCGGCAATGCTTTTGTGTATAGACTATTCCATTGTGAAGAATATTCTGAATGAACCCGATATTTCATTTTATGATAGGTTTATACGGAAGCTACTTTCACACATGAGCATGAACATTGTATTTGAGAACAAAGCTCCATGGTTCAATCGGTCGGCCATATCGATGGACACACAATGTTGAGTTCCGTGTAATCGATAATCATTCGATAGATCTAGATGTTAAATTAGTTGGGAACAATACGAGCTGGCTGGCCGACAGACAAGCCTAAATGATCCGCACTCCCAAACAGCACTGTGATTTGTTAGCTTCATCCGCCATGATGGTATTTGGTGGTTTGTTATTTACACGTAAATTTTGACAGCGAGCGTACATGAAAACTCGATTTCCATCCAACGCTACTGTTATGTAATTTATGCATTGGTTACCTTCAGAGGTATTTGTGCTGGGTTAGGAATATGGATCTAGCGAAACGAATATCAACGAGAGTAGAATATATCCAAGTATAAGAGGTTTATGAGTATACACGTATAGAGCAGATACTTAGGTATGATGAAGTCATTCATCTGTTTATTGAATATGCAGATATTTGACTTTGAATAGCAACAAAAATATTTTTCACATTCTAATGTTACAACGCAAAACGATCCGATATTAATGTGCTTGTGTTTGTGCAAAATTATTCAAACATGTCTAAAATGGCATACATATTAGGTTAGCAGTTACTAAAATGCTAATAGGTGAGGAGTAGTTTATTCTACCTACGTATGTGTTACGTAGGTTGTTACAGTAAGTTTCCGCTCTCGAAAACATCGATATGTATCCTTGCGAACAATTTTACTTCGCACTTCCATCGTTATTCCTCTCACAGATGCGACAACGTAGCTATCTACAATGTATACGATACTAATAATGTTAAGAAGAGGAAAATAGTTTGACAGGCGGCTCACAGAACATCGTACATTTGTTCATGTTGCACAGCACACAACACTAGCAAGAGCTACGGAATTAAGTGTCAAGTCACACCATCCCACGCTTGTGTTCCTCTTTACTATTTTTCGAGTTCCATTATTGCCCGAAAAAGGGGCTACTGAAACAATGGCCGGTATTGTGTCCGTTTAATTTCGTTTGAACCGAATTCGGCGAAGAACTCGTACGTGAATTTGGATTCGGGGCTAATCTCAAGGGACAAGAGAATCAAGTGAGCTTATATTGTAACCTTTGTTTAGGAAACAACGAAATGTTAAATATTAAACTGAGAGTTAAATGTTACACGTGTGCACAAAGCAATTACTTTGATGTAATATGATTACCTATCCTGTATTGTTCCTCTTGAATGCCCCTTCACATCCGACCCTGGATATAGATAGCCCTAGACAGCGCAAATGCACCTGTCATAAAATTTGTAGTCACACTCGGTCAGCTCCTGCTCATAGAACGCCAGAAAATATTGAATCCATTTTTTTTATTTGGATAATTCTATTCCGGATTGTACGTTTTTGTACAAATAAATATGAACATTCTTGCACTATCTAGAGAATTCCAAACCTGTGCAAGCAGTACAGAGCGTATTTATTCCGCCCCTATGAATATCAATACCAGAGATCTTGCACACAGGTACACCTAGATGTCTGTCATGCAATTATCGAATCAATCGCACTACAGCTATTCAAGTTGCAATATAATCAAATTAGAATCAACTTGAATTATTGCGCATTCATCGAACACAGCATATAAACAATCCTTTAATCATCTTTGATAAAGTATCCTATGATACTCGTAGCACAAATGTTGTTAGTGTGAGATTTCACTGATATTAATAATTTTATATTTATTTATCGGGAAAACGAAATCACCGTAAACACAAACAATATGAACTGCTGCCTAACGTTTTAATTCCGATAATGATTAATCAAGATAACATTTGTTTACATTTAGCGAATTGAAACGCCATTAAAAATCTAATTAAGTTTTCTAATTCCATTAACATCTAGGCACAAAAAGTTTCTAGAACGAGGCAGCGGACGAAGCAACAGGTTTTCTTCGACCTCGAATTGCATCACATTTAGTAACAGCTCATTATTTATTTCTATTCACGAACGAAACGAAAATATATTTTGAGAATGCTAACAAAATTAAAATTGCATTTTCAAATCCTATTGTGCCGGTAGCGTGGTTGAAAAAGTAACTTAATTAAGTCGGGAGCGTAAAATAAGAGAATGGTGACTGAGGGCCGGCTGGCCCCGAAAGATGCAGCTAACGTTTAGCACTTTAATTAAAACCCTATGAGGCCGGCGGGACCACACTCATAAATTGCGAACGAAGCCAAATATCTAGCGACATCTAACGCCATCTATGGAGCTCTTTTGTAATCATCGATATATATGTACTACGTACTAGATAGAACGTTCCGAACAAAAAGCTTGCCACACTGAAATGCACTGCAGACTTTGCATTGCCCAAAATGGCAAATCAGAGCGATTTTGACACCTGCGTCAGATAGATGTCTATGAAACGACAATTATAAAATAGAAAATACATATCAAGGTATAAACTTACACATATAAACTATTCGAGAGTCAAGTTAGTAAAATTACACGCTGTTCATGCTATTACAACCCTTGTATATCATACTTTTCATTTATAATTCAATTTTACAAATATGTATTAATTTGTTCCCGCCCGCCATCTTCAATTATGGATTAAGAAAATCGTGCAGAAACAGATGTGCCAAAAAACTGGCAGTAGGTAAAATATCAATGAAAACAGACTTCACTTTGTCATGGTATGTTCTTACTTTCAAGAAAAAATTATATGACCTCGTATGTATTTCGCTACTGTAAAAACACTACAAGATATATCAGCGCATCATCAGGGACATTTTTATAATTCTTTCACCATTAGAAAGCTACGTTATCTGCGAGTCATATAGGTTATATCCCGGTGCGGGCTTGCCCACATTCTTAAAAACTCTATATAGGTATGTTTTTCTGAAAGCCATACCTCTCATAAACATCGATATCCATTCATTTCATCCAACAACAAACATGCATCACACTGGAAGTGCATTTCAAGTCTAAGATTTATTACTTTTAAGAAAAAAAACATCGTAGGTAATTAATATTAAAAATCCTAAAATAAGTTCCTGGTTTATATATTACATGATTTTGCATTCACTTAGATATAAATAAACTTTTTGATATATTACATGATTTTGAATTCACTTAGATATAAACTTTTTGTGTAATGAAGAATGTAGGCAAAATACGAGCGAAAATATTATGTCACTTCTGCAATTAACATCAATGAGGATGACTACATGTCACAATACGTCAACAAGATGTCAACAGACGACATAAGCGGTAAATTATTTGTATGGATGTTCTTGTCTATCGCTAGAATATATGTCAATGTTTGTAATGGAATGAAATGAATGAAAAGGATTTTCGTAAAGATTGCTTGGAACTCGTGAACTTTTCGTATAAAAATTGCCTGACTGCACCTACTGACTTCACAAATTGGAAACTTTAAGCATCTTCTTAACTCAAGGAAGTGATAGAATTTCTATTTTAGCTCGGCTAAGAAATTTTACGCAAAATCCCAAAATTCAAATTAAGTAAAGTTTACGTCTCAATGATTCGTTTGGATGTTATTTTAAGTAAAACTACTATTGAGCTGTAACAGACAGTCAATCTATACTAATATTATAAAGCTAAAGAGTTTGTTTGTTTGTTTGTTTGAACGCGCTAATCTCAGGAACTACTGGTCCGATTTGAAAAATTCTTTCAGTGTTAGATAGCCCATTTATCGAGGAAGGCTATAGGCTACTTTTTATCCGGGTCCGTGTCGAGGTTCCCACGGGATGCGGGTGAAACCGCTGGCAGAAGCTAGTAACCAAATAAAGTTATGGATCAGAGATTTATTCTAATTAGGACTTAAATCGGAGAATCACCCAGTGATGCGTTAAATTTATTTATGATCTGATAAACTTATTGAATAAACATTGAAATGTATTCAGATAGAAAGCTTTAAGTTTTGCTAGTACACTGAAAAATTAATAGTTTTTGATGTTAGACTGATCATACAAAAGTTTACACGCCCTTTCTAATTTTTAGAGCACAAAATACTGCTCTTGTTTGTTGTATGGTTAAACACCTCTTGTTCATTAAATCGTTAAATCTCTATACTCGTTAAACTTTGTAATGCACGTATTTTACCGTTTATGTCGTCTTTTCTTCCTTGTACAGGTCTCCATTTTATTCTCAAAAAATATTGTTCCTATTCATCATCAGCCTATCGCAGTCCACTGCTGGACATAGGCCTCTCCAAGTGCACGCCACTGAGATGGTTCTGCACATTGAGGAATTTAGCCTACTGCTATCACGCTGGCCAGACGGGTTGATAGAGGGTTTTTTTCGAGTTTTCCTTCTCTCGCACGGTGTTCAGTGCATTTTTGACTCCATTAGTCGACTTCTACGACACCCACTGGAAGAAGGGGGTAGCGACATATGTATTCTTAAGCCGTCGCTACACGGCGTATTGTTCCTATTATATGGGTGTTTCTCATTTTTTAATAGAATAAAATTTAATATACTGAAAATGGTATTCAAATGTAATTGATGATGCATTATAACAGATTTGGTCTTGTTTATCATAGAAAAAATACTTGCCGAGCTCACAGTCTTTTATATATTGAATTAAAAGGGTTGAAATAAAATTGCCCTCCATGGAAGTGACTACAGATCCACGGAAGTGACAATCCATACAAAAATATTTTCCATGGAAAGATCAATGAAGTCATGTTTTTTAAATAAAAAAATCTACTATTTTATCATTTAAAAATCTATTATTTATCTTAATGAGTATATAAAAAAGCTTGAAGAAACGCGCTCCATGGAACTGACCCCATCAGATCCACGGAAGAGACAATAAATATCTAAATAATATTTTGAAAATAAAAGGCTCTACTACATATTTTATCATTTTTTTATTTAGGTATCTTATGAATATGTAAACTTCAACTTAAAAACAAAACCTTTCATGTCAATTATTTATTATGCAGTCTCAGTAATCAGTCTCACATTTTTAACCAATTCTAACATTTAGGGAGATATTTATGCATTAATGACCATCTAAATACTTATTCTGTTTGTGGCCATTTACTCAATATTTCTGTAATTTTTAAGCTCGGTATTGTTAAACAACAATCGTCCCCGCCGGCCGAATGTAGGCTCTTTCAAAACACACATTACATCATCGCGAGGAACAGGAAATATGTCCTCAGGGTCTATCCAAACGAAAACAGCATGATCTTTTGTAATTTGTTTCTTTTTCGCGAATTTTATCCTGGGCTCATCGTCATCAAATCCAATTATTTGACCAACGAAATGCTTTTCCGTTTTTTTTAACAAAAACTTGGCAATAACCCACATCCCATCCTTTAGTGCTATAAACTTTGAATTAAGTTGCACGTTCTCGTGTACTTCCTTCACTGGCACGTTTTCTTCATCTGTTTTTGGACTTGTATGAACGTCTTCATTTATTTCAGGCCGCGAAACAACTTTTTCATTATTGGAACTCAATATCTCTTGCGATTGGATAAAATCGGTTACAATTGGGCTGCTGACAAAATCAATAAAACCTTTTGACAGTGAATAGTGAGAGCAAATGCTACCAGGTTCACAAGAAATACATGTGAGTTTTCTCAAATAAATCCTTTTAGGATTGGTAACAACCCAAGTGACCTGGTGAATTTTTAAGGTGCCGCTTATGCTTTTTCCTTGGTCAGTCAAAACTTTGTCTATGTCTTCCATGTTCCCTTCAGTCACAACAGAAATGACAATGTTAGTTATGTTTGTCTCTACGGCTTTAACGAAAGCGGCAAAATCAGGGATATCTTCTCCATGAGCTACTAACCGATCTGCTGTCCTTTTTATAACCGCTCCAACTCCGTCCATCGGACCCTTGCCATGACCGGCTTCGCAAAAGTTCCATGAAGCAATTTGTATACCGTAGCGCTGCGTGATATATTGAGAAAATAGAAAAAACGCCTTCCTATTCCT
This sequence comes from Helicoverpa assulta, assembly GCA_963856015.1. Lineage (NCBI taxonomy): Eukaryota > Metazoa > Arthropoda > Insecta > Lepidoptera > Noctuidae > Helicoverpa > Helicoverpa assulta. The sequence continues at coordinate 10,112,461 of CAWLCW010000014.1, read as the reverse complement.
ATATTGTGCTGTAGGCCCATCGCTTAACACATGCAAAGTTTTTATAGGATGTGACAAACATATCGTATCCAGAATTTTTTGCATGTGAGCAAAAACTGCACCAGCGTCATGCCGCAAGCATTCCGAAAGCGTGCAAAAAGATTTACTCTTCACCTCACTACTGTCAGGGCATCTGTAGTAATACACACCGGTATGTAAACTTATTTGCAGCCTTGAAGCACCGAAGTGTACTGCTTGAATTTCATCGGAATACTTGCAACAATAATTTTCTGCGAAGTCGACGTGCATGAAAATCTCTTCCACAGAAAGATTAGCCTTAAGTTGAGTTGTAGCTAAGTACTGATGCGTTATAGTGTACTGGTGTTGCAAAAATTTGTCCAAAGCTTCAATGAACTTCAACAGCAATGTCTTTTTCGTTATTTTTATTTCTTTCTTCACTGTTCTGCGTATTTCTTTTTCCTTGCCTTTTATTATCCGATTTTCCTTAATCACTGTCCATGATTTATAAGTAGTTTCAGTCGAATCATCAAAAACATTAATATTTGGGACTTTGTTCTTACACGTCGAGCATTTGCGTAATATGCATATCTCTGAATTGATATCACATACTATATTTTTACAGAGCTCCCTTAAATTCAGATAAGAAATTATGTTGAGGTACTTTAATTTGTCAAACATAAGTTGCATGTTTTCATGAACCGCGCAAAGACATGTATCTCTTTCAGATATTTTTCGTACTGTAATCCAAAAAGGTCTTAGTCGGCAAAAAGAAGCAAAGCTAATTTTAACAGTATTTTCTGTCAGGAATTTCTTGTGTAGGTTTAGCATAGTGTCAAAGAGGTATCTTTTTTGCTTTTTTACTTTATTTCTGGTGACACAATCTTTTTTTCCGGGGCACATTTTGCTATTGTCATCTCTTTGAAGGAATTTAGTAACGGCTGTACGAAGTTTCTTTGGCTTTGATACTTCTGTTTTTACCTTGAGAGGGCTTCTCTTTTTCGTAACACTATCCATGTCTTTCTTTCGCTCAGTTGCTCTCAATAACTTCACTTGTAAGGTATGTACTTTTTTCTTCATAGCCTGTATTGTCTCTTTTTGTTTTTTTATTATCAAATTTGATAACTCTCTTCTTACTCTTGATGCTTGCACACCTTTTTTCTTTTGTCGGCTTACTATCCCACATTGTGAAGAGCTTGGACTAAGGTCTGACAGCATTGTCGGTGTCGATCTAATTGATTCCGAGCATGTGGTAACATCACTGTCACAATTAGACAGTCGACGGGCCACTATCTCAGGAACGCTTTCTAAGATAGATGCTGATTCTGGTCGGATGGGTAACACTGCCTCATCATCAGTAGTTTCTGGAGTGTTCTCTCTTAAGTGATTTAATAATATTTTAGCACGTTTTTGTTTCAATCGACTCCTTAATTTGCGTTCTCTCCACTGTTTTTGCTGCATTCGATGTTCTCTAGGTGTCATATGAACTACAAGCTTCACTTTATTCTTCTTTCGTTCTCTATCTTTTTCTTTAGAAGCTTCGTATAAGGCAGCATTTTCTTTTATGCGAGCTCTTCGCCTTCGCTCACACTCTCGCTTTTGCTGACGTATCTCTTCCGCAGTTTTTGGGCGATTTTTAGTTTTAGGTTTACCCATCTAAAATGAAAAATAGCAATATTTTTCATGAAGCCAAATAATAACGTCAAAACCACCACCCTAACGGTGCACACAGACCTATGTAATATTGTTATATAACGTACTGCAATACAATTTAACATAAAATAGTAGTCATACAACTCGAGAGGATCGGCACTGCTACTTCTTAATACAGGCTATTTCATAGCCTAGTAAGAACAGTACGTCACCCATTTGATAATCAGAAATGTAAAACTAGGTACCCACTTTGTGAAAAATGTAAAATGTACTACAATCTATTTTTTTTTAAATTAAAATAAATTATATTATTACTTTGCAATGTTAAATAACAAGGTTACATAGTGTAGACATGTTATAAAACACAACTTATATATAACAATGTTACATAGTCTGTACGGACCGTAAAACATGCACAAGATCTCTCCATACAAAGTCACTTCCGTGAATAGCAGTCACTTCCATGGGCAAATTTTTATCCATGGAACCAGGGAAGTGACCTCCACGGATGTGACTTTGTCTGTTCAATCTCTGATTACATAACCTCCAAATCGGGAATGAACAAGCATGTTTAGCCACGTGTTTTTGTACACCAAAACGCATCAAAATCACACCACCTAATAACATAGTTGTAAAGTACATACCTTTGACGACCTACACAGATGTGACTACTTATGCTCGACGAATTTTAAGAATAAACTTTTATTTTTTATTTTCACACAGATGTTACGCCGCCGGTGGAAACTGACAATTGAAATAAAAAGATGGCGTCTCAGGCCTTGTCTGTGGCCAGTTGCGTTCGGAAACGCTTGCGTTGTGTTTCTAGTATGGCCGGTGTGACATGGATCCATGGAAGTGACAAAAAAAATAATCACAACATTTATGAGAAATTTTATGCATCTTCTAGTAGCTTCTTAAACGTATGTTATTACATTTACCGTGTAAATACATTTAAGATATTATTAGCTCACCTTTTTGCACATTCACAGAAACAGATAAAACACAGCATTTTTTTTTTCTTCATAAAACCTGTATGATCACATCCATGGAAGGGACAATTTTGTTTAAAAAAAAATTTAAAAAAAATTAAATTAGCATTAAATGTACCATTTTTGTCTCTAAAATATTGTGTCATAAATATACTTTAATATCACAAAGCACAACTTTATCATTTAGTTCCAACCAGTTAGATAATTTAAGATCACAGTATTTTTTTTGAAAAATGAGAATTACCCATATTATAAAATCTATATCTTACGGTGTGAGGTAAACCAGTTAGGAGTGAAATATTCACAACACATAATGACAAAGCATATTTTGTGATTAATTATAACTACGAAAATAAAATATTTCATTATCACATCCGAAGAAAATTTACTTCGGATGTGATACTGAAATATTTTCAATTGATATTTCAACGACTATAACCAGAAAAGCGTACGAAAAAGTGAGCAACTTGGTCACTCATTAAACATAAGTATACATGTACAACGCGAAACAAGCGTCCCCAAACATAGTACACAAACCTAATCATCTAGCAATCTCTCCGCAGAGAATAATCTCAGCGACATTATTCAAAATGATTATGATATGTTCTTGAACTACACGTAGTTTCGTATAATCTAACTTGATAGAACAAGCTCGAGTCGGATGTAAACGCAAAATAAATTCTAATGCATCCCAAGCGAGCAGCTTCGCGGCTTCACGATCTCCTCGTGGAAAGCCTCACAAAATACTTTCACCGAACAAAAATATCATAAGAAGACTCCTCTATTGTGTTTTAAAATCTTGAAACATGCAATTTTATACGTTGAAAGCTTTTGATGGTATAGAAACATTATTTTTTAAGACACAATTTCTGTAGACAACGGACGGCACTCATGTTTATTGCAGGGATTGCTTTGTTCGGTATAGGGATCCTCATAAAAATAAAGAGGTTTTAATGCGCTACAAAATAGGAGTTTGACTTTTACAAAAATACGCAAGGGTAGCTGTGCTGAGTTCGATACCGAACCGGGCTTATACCATGCTAGGCATGAAATCGACTCGCATAATATTGTTGCTCTTAATTTGAGATTATATATTCTTAGAAAAGTTACAGATGATAAAGATGAGACGATCGACGAAAGACGACTCCGACGATACAGAAAGTTTACAACTGCTATCTTTAACCACTATAGTAAATGTGTCACATTCAGATGAAATATAGTTCAACTATGGAGATAAGGATCATTCATTCATTCGCTGGATCATTATAAACAGCAATAGCAAACATTTGTACAGGTAGGTAAACAGAAGCGCTCATTTACATTTCACTTCAAAATATGACGGCGTACGTTGTATGGCCTTTTGCATTTTACTATAGAAAAAATAATAAAATAACTCAAAACCCCCGACTTAACCCAATTATATAGGAATATCCGTCGGGAGCTGCCATTAAACCAGCTAAAGGATTCTAGTGTCGTGAATACAATTATTGAAGAATTGTAGATGTCTAACGATGACATAAAATACACTCAATTAATTGTTGAAATTTCATATAGAAAAGGCAGCCCCCGACGGTTATTCCTATATAATTGGGTTAAGTCGGGGGTTTTGAGTTATTTTATTATTTTTCAATAAGATTTTTACCGTCGGGGGTTTTTTCAAAATTTTTAATTTTGCTTAATTTTATTTCAGACTTTTTAGAGAACATATACGAATTATAGTCTATATAATATGTTATTGCAATATTATTTTGCACCGATATTGTAGCGCCCTCTAGTGAGTTACAGGCGTAATTTTTATTATTTGGGAACATGCATTAAGCACGTACACATTGCTGATGAAAACAGAATTGTAATCGGACGTTTTGATTATATTGTAACATTTTTTGGCACTAATATTGTGGCGCCCCCTAGTGATTAATAGCCATGACACCTATCTAAGAACATGAACTCATCGAACACAAAACCGTTATTGAAAACCGCATCAAAATCGGATCATTAGTTTAGAAGGTAGGTGGGAACATTACTTTGCTCTTTTGCACTAATATTGTGGCGCCCCCTAGTGAGTTACAGTCATGACACCTATCTAAGAACATGAACTCATTGAACACAAAAACGTTATTGAAAACCGCATCAAAATCGGATCATTAGCTTAGAAGGTAGGTGGGAACATTCCTTTGCTGTTTGGACTAATATTGTGGCGCCCCCTAGTGAGTTACAGCCATGACACCTGTCTAAGAACATGAACTCATCAAACACAAACCCTTTATTGAAAACCGCATCAAAATCGGATCATTAGTTTAGAAGGTAGGTGGGAACATTACTTTGCTCTTTTGCACTAATATTGTGGCGCCCCCTAGTGAGTTACAGCCATGACACCTATCTAAGAACATGAACTCATTGAACACAAAAACGTTATTGAAAACCGCATCAAAATCGGATCATTAGCTTAGAAGGTAGGTGGGAACATTCCTTTGCTGTTTGGACTAATATTGTGGCGCCCCCTAGTGAGTTACAGCCATGACACCTGTCTAAGAACATGAACTCATCAAACACAAGCCCTTTATTGAAAACCGCATCTAAATCAAATCATTAGTATAGAAGATATGTGGGAACATTACTTTGCACAAACGCACACACAAACACACAAACACACAAACGCACATCTCTCACCCTAAACGCATATACCTGCTCCGTTCCGTCGTGGGTAAAAAGAAAGGGCATCGTTAGTCTAAACTCTGATACTTGATATAATGACAGTCATGTGAAACCCAAAAAAGCACTCATTATGGCACTCTTTGACTTTTTCAGCAAAGCATTTTTTAAGTTGAAGCAACTTATTTAGATAGCATATGGAACATTTGTATTTGTCATGTACAACTTGTATTAATTATCGCTTGCTCAAAAGTGCTTTAATTCTGACCTGAAGCTTGGGATGATTGTTGACACATATGGAATTTACAAAGTCAGATATGGTATAATATTCTGTTGCTATCACTAGAAAGTATTTAAAACTTCACCCATGTTCAGCAGGGCTCCGGAACTAGTCACATAAGTTACGAAATACATAGTTGGTGACAGTTTCGCGTAACGAGGGCGAGTTGGCCTCCTCTTTACACAAGTCAACCCTCTTTCAGGTCACTCCCCTATTACTAACTAGTCCTTACTTCGTAATAGAAGTTAAATAATTACCTCCTTAAAGAGAAAGCTGTGGCTGAATTAATATTCAGCTGCGAGTCCCCCGCTGCGAGTGGAACTAACTCCCCGTCAACAAAGTTGTGGCCTCGCTCCAACTATCCACGTCTTCTTAATTATTTACAAAGAGGCAATATATTCTTTGCGAATTAAAGTTTTAATCCTGTTACCTTCCTCCATGGAGACGTCGCCTAGGTTTTTTATTGGAGCAGTCACATTTCGTCCGTATCTCCTCTCGAAAGTCCTCCTGTTGACAAAAATGGTTTATAAGCAAAAACGATGACGATCATTGATGAACCAATTTAGGAAAGCTACTTCTATATATCATACCCCATTTAAACGACGTTAAATGATTTCAGATCATCTATTCTTCTAAGAGAAACGCACGTTCTACATTATATAGTAACATTTATGTGCCGCCATAAATGCAAGTAATGAGACAACATTCTATTAAAAGAATGGTGGAAATAAAATCTCGTTAACGAGGAAGGAACTAATAATTCCTTATTGCTTTAATTAACGCAATGGTTATTCAACGTTATTTTATATTATGTAAGTATATTTATGCACATAACATTATTTTCTCGTACAGTATGTCTTCTAGTGTCCTTTTAACAACGGCTATGTTTTTTAGCGTGTTGCTCACGCTAAAGAGACTTATGCATGTTTTTATATTATCAAACGTATGCTGCATTGCCTCGTGCATAAATAAACTCACATGAACCCATCGTCATGATTTGTATTTTTAAGTTTAGTAGCTTAATAATTCAAAAGTTTTAATTCAAATAATAAAAGCTTGAGGCAATAATCTGCATTATTGATCTGTCAAGTAAAATTTTTAGCTTGAACCCAGAATATTCATTCACAGAAAATCCTAAGAGACTAAAATTTCCTGAGATCCAAAGAAATAAGCTTCCCATTTCAGGTGCAATATCGTAATTTTCCCTCACCATCTAGATTCTAGAACAAAATAGATGAGACTTGGAACTCCCCAGGGGATTTTTTTCAGTTCCTTTGTTGCATATTTTCTGACTTACAAAGAGTTACTTTGAACTTTATCGGACCAAGCGGGCGGTGGGGCGAGCATATCAATTAGGTCGACACCAGATTCTGCTGCGAAATATGCTGTTATCTTTAAATCTTATCTCTTACATCGTTATCTTTTCTAGCTAGATTTTTCTTTAATCTGTTTTAGTCATTTTAACCGTTATCAAAATTGAAATAAGTAGATATACCTTAACACTAAAATCTCAAATGTAATATTTGTATTTGGCTTAATTCTCTTATTTCTAGGTTTTTTCTATGTTCTACCATTGTTACTTTTAAGAAATTTAATTTTACTAGGTATTTTTTGTAATTTTGACTGTGTTCAATGTTCTTAGACTTTTAATGCTGACTAAAGTCTTATCATAAATACCATGAATCACTTCATCTTACATATTTTTTCAATTCTGAGTATAATTGTCAACAAACCAGCAGAAGCTCTTCTCAATTATATTGTATTGGAGTTGATAGAAATGACATTGATGGACGTCCCGTAACCGCTGTTTTTGCCTTATCATTCGAGTTATAAAATGATTATCAAAGTTTTAGATAATGTAGCATTTATCATATAAAGGATAAACGTAAGATTACTTAAACAAAAAAACATTAATATTGATCATTTAATCTTGAATGCAGACATTAATTTAGCCTTACCCGAAAGTTCTAAATCTTTTACTTTTAACAAATTTTCATGTCGATTATTAAAGTCGATTTGATCCATTAAATCACACTTTTAGGCCCCATTATATGTGTATTAGTGGAAATACCCTTCATCCTTAGTACAACTATGTCTATTTATTTACCTTGACCGATTTAAGAGCAGTCACGATGACACAAAATCGTTTTAACATGTTCCATGACGTTTTACTATAATAAATACCCCATCATGAAATATACGTAATGACCAATCCAATGGAGGCCTATTTATCATAAGGTTGAACAATAATAATGCCTTCAGCAAATGTATCCACACAGTATATGCTATTCTCATTAGAGTATAGTAAAATGGATTATAATAGCTGAAGCTGAAACGTACAAAATTACAGCGATGACTCATCTCAAACAACGTGAATCTTCAGTCAATATTGCAATATTGACTCACTTTATCAAACAAGATAAAACTAGATTTTAGTTAGACTGGATACGCAAGATGATAATGCAGATTCTATACTTATACATTCCGTGTATACATTACACTCATTTTACGAGCTATAGAGTATTTTTTGATGTTTATATAAACATACTCATACATGACAGCATTTTCCACACCCAAAATATGTCCCATTGAATCTGTCCCGTAGATATGGCACAGGTACATAAAGGTCTTCCATTCAAAACGGACGTCTTTGGTGCATGTCTGCGTGCCTCTCAACGGATGTCCGTTCCTTTAGTACTCGTAAATCTACGGAGAAATAACCCCGTCCTCCGTGAGTACCGAATTCAGTAGGTAAGATATAAAAATTCATGCGACGTCGCGTCATGGGGCGTAAAAGTCTTATTCATTTCAAAGGAAAACGTGAAAATTATTTTCATTAATTTTTGCAACGTTTTGGTATTTTTTTTTTAATTCTTAGTAAGTATTTTATTTTGGTTTGGAATGTATATGAATATTATGGTATCCTCTACTTTTAATACGATAGTGTTTTATAATTCTATTGACTTACAGGTACTTATTACCTCCCTGCCTAGAACATGCCTTGCAATTAAATCTGAATCAAATATAAAAATATATATATTTAATGGTATATTTTTTCATACTTTTGAAGAAAAATGGATGCCTTTCTTAAACAAACATTCAGAAAAAAACAATAAATAAAAGTAATATACAAAATCATTCATTCAATCTTACTTAAAAAGAAGTCTCCAATAAAATATCGGATTGGCTATTGCGACGGTCCTAAAATTTATTAGAAACAGAGCTACACTTATTTCATTGTACCCTCGTAAACTATCTGATTGAATTGGTTTTAATAAATAAGTACTTAGTACAGCGTAAAGAATTGCTCCATCTTGCATCAAATCAGTACAATCCTTATATAAATATAAAGGTGTATGTATTTTAGCCATTCATGTAAACGAGAGAATTCCGTTGTTTATATTCCTTATTTTTGTTTTTCCTGTGTGCCGAGGAAGCCCTTTGCAACGTATTCGAGAGTATTATGATACGCTTTACTATACGTATAATGCGTTATGTTTTCTTTATTTTTTTTCCGTCTCAAAGTAACGCTTTGTTGTTTATTTATATGTAACGCAAATCCTAAATGAACCTTGAAGATCTTGTTAAAATATTTGTGGTGACTCAAAAAAAACAGCAGTGTTTTATTTAACACATCAGAAAATATATAAAAAAAATCATAACTCCCTTTCCCACCTTCTTTTATTATGCACCTTGATTGAAGTGACACCGTAATAATTTCGTATCCATATACGTTGACCTGAAATAAATTCCAATGCAAAAATAATTAAGCATTGCTTTTAAGTCAATGCAATGTAACAACCTTGTTAATGAACGAACGTGTGTATCCAAAAATACGCGCAAACATTTCCTGTTTATTTATTTTGTACTGCTGGTATTGACTTTCCACATCAAAGACTATAAAGGCTTTCTGTGGTCTCAAATAAGTGAACTGCCTACGTAATTAAAACCAGGAATACTCTTTAGTAAAACATTAAATTACGGTTGACTTTTTAAAGGCCAATGGTCCATACAAAGCTCCTCGTTTCATCAAAATGGTATTTAAGATAGAGGTTTGTAAAAACTACAAACCAAAACAGGACCCAGATAGAATGATACCATATTACTTTAAGGTCATCTCCATCATCACAGCCACAAGACGTAGACTTCTTCTAAAGGCAAAAAAGCAGCCTGTTTCCAAACATTTGAAGGTAAACATACAAGTTACATACAATTTTAAATTATGTTTGATGATGGAAAGATCCTTCACCGTTATTTTCTTATAAAATTAAATTCAGGGTTAATTCCATGATTGGCAGGCCAAGTGCGTGTGAGTTTGCGACTCAATGAATTTATTATTGCAGTACATATTATGTCAGCGCAAGCGCCGATCAAATCGACAATGACTTACACACACTACTACACTAGTACAATTGTTTGATGCGCCATATAATGAAGATTGTGTTTGATTAGGAATCAGATACTATAACAATATTATGTTTATTTGAGAGCTGTTTTATCAGTTAATGTATTGTGATTTTAATTTAATAAAGTAGCACATTGTTTTGCGCAGTTAAACAGAAGCGTATTTTCCAAATAACCTTACAATATTTTGCCGAAAGTTTAAGCTAATCATCATCATCATATTGGCCAATTGCCGTCCACTGCTGAACTTAGGCCTCCCCCAAGCTAACCATCATCGTCATGGGCAGCATCCATCCATACAATTTTCATAGACGATCAATACTCCATTACTGTTATATTGATATATTCATCGTCCATAAGCCTTTTTATGGTCCCAATGCTCACACGTAGAAGGATTGAACGTTGATTTCAGACTTTAGTCCAGATTTCCTGGTGATATATAAATAGTAACAGATTATTATAACATGCATACAAAAATTTAAATCTACGGAAAATAGGCAATGATCGAGTATGAGTTTGCAGGCAAAGCCGTAGACAAAGTTTTGGTTTTCCTTTGAACGTAAATTCGATACTCCACGGTTCTTTTTTTGAAAAAAAAAGTAACTCAGGCAGTCAGCCTTTTTTATATAATTCAGTACGTATCTGTGTATGTCGTGGTGGCCTAGTGGGTAAAGAACCAACCTCTCGAGTATGAGGGTGTGGGTTCGATCCCAGTTCAGGCAAATACCAATGCAACTTCTCTAAGTTTGTATGTACTTTCTAAGTATATCTTGGACACCAATGGCTAATGTGAAGGAAAACATCTTGAGGAAATCTGGACTATATAGTTTGAAATCACCAACCCGCATTTAGCAAGCGTGGTGATTAATGCTCAATCCTTCTCCGTGTGAGAGGAGGCCTGTGCCCAGCAGTGGGACGATAAAAAGGCTGTAAGTAACAGTAACAGTATCTGCGTAAAAAGAATACAACCTACATTGTTTTTCCGCAGTCAATTAAATATCAATTTAAACAATGTGGTATAAACTGCAGTCATGGTAACGAGATGTTCTCGGAACAGCAATCAGAATTAAATACAGAGGTATGTAATCATTTATAGCATCTTAAATAACTGCCAGAGTGACTTGATTTGCGCAGATTCTAGAATAATATGATTTAGATATAAACTAAACGTATAAACTCTGTCTTATGTTGATCGAATCCCCACTGTACTTATTTATTTGTGTTCCAGGGCTTTGTAACATTATAACACTTTAGAAATCTCATTGAAACTGACGATCAGGTGTAAACCAGTAGCACTTAATCTAAATATCTACGCTTAGAATGATGCAATCGATGAGAATTGAATGACGTATATCTTCATGCGGTCCACTTATCACAATACATGATAAGGCATTCTTTCATCAGATGTAATAACCCAAATATGATTAAACGGTTTACCTTCTAACTTATGACACATTATTCGAATGAGGGTATGATGCAATTTAATGTACTACCAAAATAATATAATATAATCATCCGAATTGAGAGCATCCTTCTTTTTGGAAAGTTGGTTTAAAAGGACCAGTAGGTATGTTAAAGCTATACCTATTGATAAAACCACGATTAGGTATTGACAATGCAATAGACAACTTTCAACGATTATTTTAGTCTTTGCACAATGCACTTATAAAGTAAAGAGCTTTAATTATATTTTACAATAATAATAGTATGCTTTAGGTTTATATATATTTTGTACTAGCCGTTTTCCCGCGGTTTCACCCGCGTCCCGTGGGAGCTACTTACTGCCCGTACCGGGATAAAATATAATATAGCTTTCTAATGGTGAAAGAATATTTAAAATCGGTCCAGTAGTTTTTTAAATTATCCATTACAACCAAACAAACAAACAAAGTTTTTCTCTTTATAATATTAGTATAGATATAGTATTTTATTTTTAGTTTTGTATAAAGATAAGTAGTTTAAGTTTGTATAAAAAAATATATATATAAACTCAATTAAGATGGCTGATGTACCAACTAAGTATCTTCTTATATAATTTCCATTACAATTAGTATCAAATTAGTCAATACGATCATCGGTTAGGTTTTCTCTAGTTGATGAGTAACTTGCGGTTTAACCAAATCCAGCTAATTACCACTATTTTATTTCTCTCTTGATCTATCCTTACTTTAATATGAAAAAGTTCTGACATTCCCAGTCAGAATTTCGTGCTTCAAATTATAAGAGAAATAGTAAAAGAGGAACAATAGACGTTAATGAAAGTACCTACGCTATTACACGTAGACTACTGGTGTAAAATTGACAAATGGACACTAGACAATCAGCATTAGATTGGACTGCAATTAACAGTCACGGAATCAGCTCAGAGGCACAAGCTTTTCCTCAGATTCATTTTTATTTCGACAACTATACGAAAGGTAAGTTTGAATTTGAATTGAATGTTTAATTTATATCTTACTAGCTTCTGCCAGCGGTTTCACCTGCATCCCGTGGGAACTACTTCCCGTACCGGGATAAAAAATAGCCTATAGCCTTCCTCGATAAATGGGCTATCTAACACTGAAATAAATTTTCAAATCGGAGAAGTAGTTCCTGAGATTAGCGCGTTCAAACAAACAAACAAACAAACAAACTCTTCAGCTTTATAATATTAGTATAGAAGTATAGATTCAAATCGGAGTCTCTTCTTCAAGTATTCAATCATCAAATTGTCTGTAATCTGTTTGTGTTCAACTCTATGCCATTACAGTTACATACATAGCGCAGATTATAATTGAATCGTTTATTATTTCCAGGAATGACAGACAGGCTAACTACTTAAATAATTTCTAAAAAAATGCATACTTACTGTCAAACAATAATTTAATGATGTAATATTCCAGTTTAACATGACCTAACTAACCTACCTCATATCAGATATCATTATCGCAAAACAAATCTATCTTACGATCAAATCATGTAAGTAAATCGAATGTGTGATCAGAAATACATATATAGCGCATACCTAATCATGACAGCACGTGTTTTATGTACTGCCGATAAAACCAGAGCGTATAGTTTTTGCATCACGTCCTAACATGTCTTAACAGGTCACAGTAATTTACGTTTAGTTGTTTAGTGGGCAAAGAACCAACCTCTCGAGTATGAGGGCGCGGGTTCGATTCCAGGCCAGGCAAGTACCAATGCAACTTTGCTAAGGTTGTATGTACTTTCTAAGTATATCTTAGACACCAATGACTGTGTTTCGGATGGCACGTTAAACTGTAGGTCCCGGCTGTCATTGAACATCCTTGGCAGTCGTTACGGGTAGTCAGAAGCCAGTAAGTCTGACGCCAGTCTAACCAAGGGGTATCGGGTTGCCCGGGTAACTGGGTTGAGGAGGTCAGATAGGCAGTCGCTTCTTGTAAAGCACTGGTACTCAGCTGAATCTGGTTAGACTGAAAGCCGACCCCAACATGCTTGGGAAAAAGGCTCGGTGGATGATGTTTAGTTACCTTGAGGTACCCACCCAATCGGTTCAACAAACCGTAAATTCGTTCGAAGCTTGCGGTAACACTGCGGTCCCTAAGTTACTTACTCCTCAGTAAGTAACTTACGCAAAGCTTTACACATCTTAGTACGAAAACAGTATTGGTGTCACGGAATTTTAAAATGTCACCGAGAGCCTCTTTACGTAATCCATTTGTTTATTTACGCCATGAATACAATTACAGGATTGTGTAAAGTATCTAAATGTAGAAAAAGATACTGCGTTCAGAGAAACGTCTTGGGATTATTCCAGGAGTGAGATAAGACTATACGTAGTTAAGTTTGTATGTGCAAAGGTTTTATTTACATTTATTTATACGGTCACCCTGTGGACTGACGACCTAGTTAAGATAGCAAGAGTTCACTGGAGTCGGTAGAGCTTGTACGGCTACGGGATCTGATCTTCTGCAATTAGGTCATTATGTGTTATTATTATGTTAATTTCAAAATTAAACAAAAGGCTCACCCAGAACCTCTTTACGCTGCTAAAAAATGAAGCAGCACAACCAAGTTCTCAGGCACCCAAAAAACGGACACTTTTATTTTCAGCTAGTCCCTAAGGCATTCTGTCGCCGTGATGATGTCACCTATCTGCTCTCACTCAAACTGCGATCTTCGACCTGACTTTGGTTGTTTCAATACATTAGTCAATCTTCTTTTCGAGACTTAAATATATCACCTTGTCAGTAACATCGCAGACTCTCGTCTTAAAACGAATGACTGTGTTACAATTGGATTGACTAGATTTATGTCGTACATTGGTGTTAATGCTAGACGACTAACTCTGTTACTTTAGAGTTTATTTTTTTCTTTCATGATCAGTCAAGTGTGAAAGACCAGTTTTTTTTTCACATATTTGTGTCTGGATTGAAGGACTATAAGACTTCTGATGATAATAGGAATACTGTTCACTTTTATGTGTGTAATTATGACAGCATCTAAATTATTTGAAACTGACTTTCCTTGACTGAGAAGAAAATGACTTTGCTTCCTCCGTGGTAAGTACCCAAGGTAACCTATTCTTAAGGATGATGAATATGATTGCATCATATAAATGACTAGCTTCTGCCAGCGGTTTCACCAGCATCCTGTGGGAACTACTTCCCGTACCGGGATAAAAAGGTAGCCTATAGCCTTCCTCGATAATTGGGCTATCTAACACTGAAAGAATTTTTCAAATCGGACCAGTAGTTCCTGAGATTAGCGCGTTCAAACAAACAAACTCTTCAGCTTTATAATATTATAGTATAGATTAATGTAAGTCATCGCATTCTTAATTAACACTGAGTTAAATTTAACAAGCACCGACAGGAATTTTCGATTGCACCATAAATACCAACATTGTCTAATCCAAGCCGAACGAAATCTAAGAATATACTAAAGTGCGTTTTTTTCTTTGAGTAGTGTTCACAAAAAGTTTACAACGTCGGACAAAATTGCTGCTTTTTGCTTTGACATTGCCGAAAAATAGTAACATAGTAGCCTATGGCTACCTAATACATTTATACATTCAACCTCTTTACTACTACCAGACCTCTTTGGTCCCAAGAATAACAAAAAAGTGTAAAATTGTAGAGTGGGTAGGTGGGTGCAATATTTTACTGAGGATTCCATTTATGGTTCAAGTACTTTAAGACTTAATACACAATACACTAAAATCCTGTTATTCTGAAATAGTAAAATCAATTGTTATTTTGTATTGTTTTTGTTTTTCTAACAAACTATGAGGGCGCTTTTATTGATGTGCAACAAAGCAGTTAGAATACAGTACAAGAATACAGTAAAATCAATGAAAATAATACATTGTTAGGGTCATGGTGTTTGAAGCATAATACAAGCTGTTGATTTGCATCCGTGCCATATTCAAGGACGTAATTATGCTAATGATTCTCGACCCAAATCAACAAAAAAATCGGTACGTAATTTTTTTTTATTATTTATGTCATCTAGCCGTATTTAAACTTGGCGCGTGTGTTACTGGCCTTAAAACCGTGCTGCGCCCTCACACAAACGCAAACACAAAGCATACGCAACAATCATTCATAATTTTCATTCATAAAATTGGATTACTTCTGACGACATTACAATGACAAAAAAACCAGTGCATAAGTATTAGCTATTTCCCGTCTACTATAATTCCAATCGATTATTTACGTATTTTATGACCTCCTTCTGAAATATGGCACAAATGCAAATCAACACCTTGTATTTTAATTAACTAAATTAGCAAGTGTGCATATCGCGAGTATTTTTCCTTTACTATAATGTGCTTTAAAATTCACATGCAATACAGAATAATGTGTTAAAAACTATTTCAGTGAATGAATTTTAAAACAATATTACAACAAAAACAGTCACTTGACTGATTGCGACGCACAGTGGCAAATTGGGACCTAGTAATTCATAGACAGGTCTTTAGGCTATAGGAGTACCCTCCTTTGAAAGTTCCGAACCATAAGATGGGTGAAAGAATTTAAAAGGGACAAGAAAATATAATGATTTGTTATAAAAACTTTTTACAAAAAAATAAAACCGACTCCCAAAAACACTGAAAAGCAAAAAAAAACTATTCTTAGGTGCATCGGCCTAGAAGTCAGTGTCTAATGGATGTAACTAAGTTTATTTCGCCACCGACTTCTAGGCCGATGCACCTAAGAATAGTTTTTTTTTGTTTTTCAGTGTTTTTGGGAGTCGGTTTTATTTTTTTGTAAAAAGTTTTTTATTTTTAGCTTTTCAGTGACAAGCATAGTTGTCACTATCCGCATAAGTGGAAAGTTCTCATCAATACGAACAATATAAGCCCAAACACGAAGTAGTTTACATATTTAATTGTCGAGTTCCCTCGACCTTCGCTGGTCTCCATCATCAGGTTAGCTTCAAACCTTTACTGTTGCAAAAGTCTCGTCAATACGAACAAAATAAGCCCAAACACGAGGTAGTTTACACATTCATTGTTCAAGTTCCCTCGACCTTCTCTGGTCTTCATCATCAGTTCAGCTCCAAACCTTCACCATTGCATAGTGTTATCAGACATACGCCTTAATGTCAAGTTTTTACCCTACGTATGCCTACAATTTTCGAAAGTTGCCCTCGATTTCTCAGGGTTTCCATCATCAGATCCTGACCTGGTGACTATGGGACCACCTGGGAGGTAAACCCTATCAAACAAAAAAAATTGCAAATCGGTCCAGGCGTCTCCGTGTAATCGGTGAACATACATACATAAAAAAAAAAAAAAAAAAAAAAAAAAGATCCCGACGAATTGAGAACCTCCTCCTTTTTGGGAAGTCGGTTAAAAACTACCCTATATTGCTGCCAAGTAACTACTCCCTTAAAAAACAATGCTAATGGTGATATCTTTTTTTTTCCGACGTCAAAAATCATCAAATGACCCCTCCCGCTGTGGGTTAGCAGCGGTGAGGGAGTGTCAGACTCTTACTGACTAAAAACCGTCGTGTTCCGTCGTAGGCCTTTTTATGTGCTAGGGCCGCGGTATCTCTTTCGAACAACCCGCAGCCCCGGCAGGCCTTGGCCCTATTGGGCCCCGCTGGGGTAATGGTGATATCTAAGATATTAAATAAGCAACGTTATTAGGAACTTCTTGGACATTGAACCTTTACATCTAAAAGACTTTTTACATCGTTGTCATAGCAACAGATCTGCACTAGACTTTCTCAAGTCCAATGTGCAGATTATTGATTAGTGAGTCAGTCAATCGGTGTATATTTATATTCGTCAGTCTAGATCTTTCTGCTCTCCATGCGACAGTTAATATTATGATCAGTGTCAAACATTCAACCCGTGATGAATACTTGTATATTTTCATCTTTATACAACAAGCTATTATTATTCCTACAGCAACTTTTCCCGAACACAAAACCAGGCGATAAGACTATTTTTAGCGGTTGCCACGAATATCGCATGTGTCGTAACCTTGCGTAAAATGATCACCAGTAAACATAACTTGGCTTCTTTTGTTTTGAATCGGTTCCTATTGGAAATTGAAGTAAAGTGGAACTTTTTATTGTAAATTATGAAATACGAATCTACAAAGAAATAAAATGGTTGTCAAAAATGTCACGTTCTAATGTAGCTATCATCTTCTTTAGTAGTAGAGCAGAATTGTATAAATAAAAGAAATCATTATAAAAAGGTGGAATCCCGTAAACAAAAAACAAAACAAAATTAACGATGTGAAGTTTTGCACAAACATTGTGACTTTATCTGTCTGGTTGGGTGCACAACGAACGATAAAACATATGTATAACAGCAATATCTGAAGCTAGGCAGGCAACACAGGCTCGGCAGAGGCGCCCCGCCGCGGACGACTTCACGCAGTACTTTGACAGCTGAAACCGTCAACAAAACGGGAATATTATTGTGTTGTCTGGGCGCGTTCAGCTAACCATTGACGCTTACAACGAAACGCGGACAACACGTGGCCGAGTAATATTAGCGCGACAGCGGCATGCTACACCGCACGCTCAGTCGCGCACCGCATCACTCCGTGTCCCCATGCGTGCTCCGCTGTCACAGAGCATAAATGTTAGTGCCCAAAGTTCGCGACAACACCGACAATGACCAACAGCCGCAAGTGGAGGGAATATGTGACGGCTCTCAGCGGTTCGTTGATTTTATTTTTACTTATCATGTGTTCAGTGCGTGTGTTTCAAAATAGTTTTATTCGTATTTATGTTTTTGGTGCGCGTATCGTTGTAGCCGGCAACACCGGCCGTTTTGCAAACTGTGCACACTCACGCACTTTAATGTCATTAATTAAGTTTTCATTAAAGTTACTGTGTATGGTACGTTATTATTGTTCAATTACAATATTACCTCATTGTTAAATTACCTCGTATGAATGCAAACGTATTTCGTAATGATATCGTACTCTTTTACATAATGGTGCCGGTATCTCATTGAAATTAATATTAAAATTGGCCCTTATTAAAAACTCAGCATATCCGCATGTTATACATTATTTGCGACATTATCTTCATGACGGTAATTCCGGTGACTTAGCTAATACTAATATCTATTTCATAGATAAACGTTAATCACGTTATTTAATCGATTTATTAACGCCATAACCAAAATTCCTATACGGAAATGATTGTTGCTAACTACTTAAATTAAGTAGTGTAGTGATTCTTCATTGATATGCTGTCAGCAATAAACTTCACTAATATAGTCCATTGTCGTAAATGTACACTCAGCTACAAAGTAAATTGATGCTGACACTACATGACAATAATTTTTTTTAAATATTTGTGTTTAACTAATAATGACTCTTGGCCTATATTCTCATGCGTACCGACTTATATTGGTACCTATGTGATATTTAGAAATCAGTTTAGTGTACACTGAGATTACCACGTAAACAAAAACCTAACCTCTAAATAATGTGAGTATAACAATGTGTGTAATCATTAAAATGATAAACAATTTCTGTCGCACACTGTACCTATTGTGTGGACTTGTCGTACTTTTGAGTAACACAGCTGATATTACAATAGTAGATACACGGAAATAATTATTCATACTGTTTACGTTTTACATTAACATCTTATACATTATTTGGTTTCCCAAGGTCCCTTCATTTCTATGTATTTAGGTTATTTAAATGAGTTCACGATTTCGTATAAAATAAAGTGCACAATAACATGACTTGATATGGTTAAAAATCCCAGTAATGCATTGTAGGTCATTATCAACTTAACTAGATAATTTATCAGTTTCTTGGAATTAATTTAAATATGATAAAGCATGTAATTTTAACATTTTTTGTTACTTTAGTATGGTAAGTACAATTAATGCGTTTTCTAATAAAAAATGTACATGGGTAGGTATGTAAAATTATAAATCAAAATCTAGAAAGCCCTAGAATAATCAAAAATAATTGTAAATCAAATACGATAGTAGGTACCAAACATATCTTAAGTCATAAAAAAACAGAAGATGACAAGCGTTTTAACTGTAAGTGTGTAAGTTCGAACTGAATTTCAGTTTCTTGCATCATTCATTTGGCACATCTTGCAATGTAGGCAATGTAGATGAAAAATTGTGAAAACGAGCAACGGGTTTCCCAATATAATAAGTCTTTCAGAAAAGTATGCTTATGCGCACTGAAAAAAAAAACAGAGATTTTTTCAGGAAATATATATTTTTTCAAAAATAATTCACCTAGTAAGTGTTGAAGTGTTGCTTTGTCATAAACTTAATTTGCGTGCCTAAGAATAATTTATTAAGCACCTGACACGCCTTCATTAGTTAATTGGATTATGGTAATAAATATTTCTAACATAAAAACATCAGGTCATTTTCACAGAACTAAACTTCATAAAGTCGGTGATAATGCAAAATGTTCCAGGTCACAAAATAATACGAAACATTACTTCTTATAAAAAAACGTTCCTTTGCTTGCATCCGAATACGGCTTTTAATTTGATGATCGCAGCATTGCGATTTTTATACAGGTTCTTACGCGTCGAAATCAAATAAAAACACATACAGTTTTTGTCACTCTTGTAAAATTAGTTCATGGCGACGACAGAGCTCTGCGGTATCACCCACGATAAGTAGTTAATTACATTCAGTAGGTTGATGCTCTTTTTTTTCAAATAGGTATAACAGACATGAACAGTACCATCAGCATTCCTACACACTCTTTTTGTCTAGACATTATTAAGATCTAGACTAAACTCCATCTATGTAATAGGTTTTATTACCAGATGACTCAGTTCAATTAAGATTCAATCCAGTTCAAATCTGGATAGATTGTCTTTTATTATTAGTATCTTCAATTGTTTTTTTGTGAAAACAAATATGCCCTTAAGGTGATTAACCGTAGTCTGAAAGCTGATCAAGGTTTTGTTCAGCCCAAATGCTGTCAGATTTCACATTCTGATAATTTACCGATTTTCATCATGATCACAACACCCATAGTTTATTCATTTGCAATACCTACTGTTGTCCATTCGTCAAACCTATGAAATACAAAAAAAAAGTGTAGCAAATCTAATTTAGGAGTGATGCTATGCAGTTTGAGTCATAGACCTTGTAAAAAATAAGTGTTCGCTGAATAGTTGATATGTAGGTGGAGCTTAACTGTGTTATGACAATCTATTGAAATAAGGCTTTGGCAAACAACGCGGAACGATAATAGGATTGCTGGTTCTTTGAACCTAACACGATATGGGAATCTAACTATATGGTACTTACTGTCAATAGTACACGTATCTTATTTCATCAACAGACAGTGGTCAATTCAAGATAATAATTTTGCCCTCATTACAAACTGAGGACACTCAATGTTCAATTACTGATTTCATCATTAAGAACTAGTATTTCAATAAACCTCTTATCTCTTATCACCGATACAGTTGAGATAATAAAAATAGCACGATACCCAGTAAACTGCTATCCAGTTAATATCTGTTACGATGTATTAGATCACTGTATTGACTATAACTGTCGAAACATTTAAAGGTTATGACAGATTTCTCATGAATTATGAATTATTTATTTGCTAATTTTCAAGCCTACCTTGCAAATTATCAAGTTCACTTGATACTTATTTATTTAGGAAAACCCTGTGTAATTTGTCCCTGTTTTATCACTTATCACACTGGGCAATGATTATAAAAGCATGAATCGGAAAAATTAAAGCCTGTTTCGACAGCTATAAGCCTTATAAACATGTTTTTGTACCTAATAGTGAAAACTGACCTTATACAAAAACCGTAGAGCTTAACAGAAATTGTCTAGAGTGCAATCTAATCAGAATGTTCTTAAGAAGATATTGCGATAGTATGTCCATTGCCTTGACACAAACCTTTATTTACTTTTCACGATAAAAGAGAACCCTGGCCTATTAAATTATTAGCGGGTAACAAGATTATATTACTTATAGCTCACGTGCCTGTTTTGAGGATAGGTACCTGGGGGAAACCAAGACCTACAATTATAGAAATAATAAAAACAACTTTTTGCAAACACGAAAGCAATCATTAACAAGAAAATGAAAACACAAACTTAATTGCTGATAACGTTCATCTCAGGGAATTACCGTAGATAATAATTCTGTATCTATATTATTTGTTTATATATACAATTAATGTTTTCTCGTTCCTGAATCAGTGAAAATACCCAATATTGCGATCTGGGTCCGTAGGTTAAATTGTAACTTTTAAAAATTACAAGAACAAAAACGATTAAGAATGCATTCGATAAACGATCTAGTGTATATTGTATATGGATTTGTAGAATGCAATCAATAGTGTAAGTTCTTTACCTTTTTATACGAATAGATCCAAATAAAAACAATATTCACTTTATCAACATCACATAAGTAAAACAGTTTCATTTGAAAGATTATTTAGAAAATTTAAATAATTTTGGTCATGTTAACTAGAAGCAATAAAAACAAGACTTTTATAAAAACCAATATAACTACTGAAGAAATAAAACATGTCGTAAAGTAATTACTTTTTATATAATTTGGACAATACCTCTCTCTCTCTCTTCAAATGTGAATAACCTTTTGAAAACTTGCACCTACTTACATTATTGCAAAAAACATAACAATCCGAAGATTGACTTGTTTATTTTTCCTTTATCATCGTGACAAGGAAAAGTATTCAGTTATACTTATCATTTTCTTTTTGGGAATTCTCTTTCTGTTTTTTTTCATTACACCTTTTTTCCCGATGTTTTTTTTTTTATTAAAAATTGAATTATACAGTAGATATCACCTTCGTCGTTTGCAGTAGGTCAAGTCAAACACGATTTCAATTTACACTAAAAAAATAAACAAAACAAAAGACTGCTATCAGGAAAGTGCCTGCAGCTACGAAAATTGCCACAAGCCCACATTATTGAATAGAATTGGCACTTTATAAAAAAAAACTTTCCGAATTAGGAACGCAACTTTTTAAATGCTTAAAATCATGTCGGAGCATTTTATTTCTTTTTTTACACGACAATTACAAGGTTTTTCGTATGGAAAAAGACAAAGGGATCGTGTAATTAAATTCTACAGTTAGAAAAACAACGTTAAAAACGGTAGGTAATATCAATTTAGAAGCGATGGCGCCTCGAGCCCCTATTAGGGTCCCGTCACACCGGTAAGTTGTGACAATTATTTGATAAGTATAGCTTTTGTTTATCAACAATCAACCTTATCTTTACCGCAATAAGTTCGATAGTGTTTTATCTTGTAAAGCTGCTGTTTTGCATGTCAAGAATCTAATATTACCGGTTACCATAACAAAAAATTACATACAGTATACCTAACTAGAATAATTCATACCTAAGCAATGTATTGGATTACGTTTTTTTCCACTATTTACAAATTATTTTGCAGATAAGACTAAACTATACCTATTGTGCATCAGTTACTTACCCAATGAATATTAAAAACAATAATATGTCGAGAAAAAAAAACGTAAAAACTTGATAAATATATCGCGTCACGTGATTTTACTCGTTAAAATTCATGTATGTTTTCAGAGGACGCTTATTGCAAGCAAAAATACCGGAAGTTTTTATTTAAGTTCTGAATGTCAATAATTTAGCTTATGGAAATATTTTTGACAAAAAGTAGATCACATTTGAAAGGTTTTTGATTTAATAATAGCAATTATAATCGTAACTTGACTTTTCCAGAATTCAATATAGGTATGCAGTTCCCAAAATAGTCTTAATTTTATTTTATTTCAAAAACATGTTTTTAAGCAATCTCTGAAAACTCAAACAAATACTGATTTCGGCTGTTAGCCAATCTACTACTTATTGATTAATTGATGATTTGAGTGAAAAAAATCCATGACATAAAAACATGTCATTGAAACTAAGGTTGTTACCATTTTTTACACATGGTCTTTATATATTTACATATGGCAAAAACTTACGCGGAAACGATCCTTCATTATGTTATGTATAACCTCACCTTACAATCATGACACGATAGTTACATGGTTTGGTAAAAGGTAGGCTATGTAAATGATACCTACAACTTATAATTTGAAAAAACACAAAATACCTATCCACTTCTCATCACTAAAAACTTCTTATTAGGTACTCTTTTTTTCAACCATAGTAACAAACATAATTTCAATTTCAGTAGTTTATGTTGCAAGTTGCAAAAGATAACATTATCATTTAAAAAAAAAAAACTAATGTAAACAATAACAAAAAATCACAAGTATGATACGGTTTTATTTTATTCTTATCTGTTTTCTGATAGCGTTATGGTAATATTGAACTTAAGCCATTTTTACTAGCCATTAGTGACCTTTATAAGTTCAAAAAATCATCCCTGTTATAAAAATATAGTAAACTACTGTCGAGTTTAGTTTTTTCTAGACGCATTTAACAATTTTACACCAATTTGTTTCAGCAAAAAATCTTGTATTGTAACTTCTCACGCTCGTTTGACATTCATGCAAATTACAATGATTGATGAAAATTTTCCGGCCATTTTCTTTCACATCTTTTCATAATGTCCACGAAGCCACGCTTTGATATCAAGTTATTCGCTAAACAATGCTTTAAAACGATGTAAAATTAAATCTGATGGCTTTAAAAATATACATTAAGTAGGTAGTACTTACCTACACAGATATTGGAAAGCTGTCAAATTCCAGAAGCTAACAAAAAAATATAATTTGATATATTAAGTATGGTATTACTACTAAATAGTACGCTAAAAGGTTTGTGTTCAGTGCGCTAGATCCGTATAAGGAAAATCGGCATTTTAGCAAAAATTCTTTGTAGAAAAAGAAACTCAAATAATATTTGATAAATGGCGGTAGGTTAGCCTCCTGCCACATGGTTCACGGATGATGAAGTAGCATCTCAGCCGTGGGACTAAACGTGGGTATAAATATTAAGTATCCTTCTATTCCTTCGAGACTAAATGTTAATAAAAACTATTTAATAATAAGTACTACACATGCATGTTAATCAATTCGCGTCCAATGCCAAATGCTGTGGGGCCTCTCCGTGACAATGCTATTTCGCTCGACAGCTGTTTTTGCAATGATCAATTGACTACTGTCAGAGAGATTAACTTTTTATTGTTTGTCACGCCTAAAACTAATCATTTCAAAGAATTTCTATCCTACACACATGTCAGACATAGAAATAGGTATAGGTACATGAGTACCTACACACATGTTATGGATATCCATATTCTTTGAACAACTTTGATCGATGGGTACAATCCAATTCTACTACGCACACAACTAACCTGAATGGTTTGTTCAATACTTGCAGAAAGACAATGTAGATGAAAAATACATGAGATAATGTATTCCTAGGCACATAACGTGGTGTCTTAAGTCCGTATTTATTTTACAACAAATCAAACTGACAAATATATGATCGATAAATTGCAGCTTAGTCATTGGTCTCATGAATAATACATGCTTTTTTCACAAACTCACATAATTATGTTAGTATCAAAATAAATGATACCGCAACTGGCAAAAAATATGTTTGAATCTCACAAGTGTCCCAGGAGACAAAGCTTACTTAGGCAATCATAAGGAATCTCGAATTGTAAACTATCTTTCTTTCTGACAGGCCTATCCGTCTCACAACAAATCCAAAACAGGCACGAGATGTATCTGGGGCTAGCTTATAAGGTCGTGCCCAATTGACTTGGCGTGGCTACCGTCGTGTCCCCATACTTCTTAGTTGCTTGACCATAGCATGATTGGCTCACAACCAAAGTCCATGTAAAAACTAAATCATCAAACTTTCTTCTCAATTGATGAGTTCAATGAACCTCGTGATTAATGGCCTACATAGAAACCAATATTCGGCTTTCAAGTTCATTGGTTTTATCAATAGTTAATTTAGTTACGTTCTTCAAATAATTATTATTGACTAAGAGAGCGGGAGTTATAAGCGATCGGAAAAGATAATAAGTATTTCATAGTAACGTCACACTTATATTTCCGATATTAATCAATGTTATTCTAGTGCAGTTAGGAAGTGTAAATCAGTAATGTATATAACGGATATAACTGGCTATGACCTCTTGTTCATGTAACTGCATAACAGTGCACGTAAACATATGTACTAAGTTATCGTTTTAAACTGCTAATGCGTCCTCGTTTATCGTTTCGCAACTTTGTTGCATTTCTATATTGTTTATGTCCCGCCATTTATTCAATTGTTTTTGTTAATTACATACGTAAACAAAAGAGTAGCTATTATTAATATTGTTTTATTATGTTGCTATTTAAACCAAATTAAACTAAAGAGCATGGGTATCTAGCACTAATTACCAAGTCGGGTTTGTTATTAGGAATGTTCACGCGGAATTTCTCAGTAAGAGTTTGTAATTGTGCTAGGTGGTTGAATTTCAGTTAATATAATACATATTTCTAGAAGATATTAACATTACATATTTATTCATTTAGATTAATGCATTACTAATTAACATTCTATATGACAAGTATTTTCTTTTCTTTACTAATTATTTTTTATGTAGGTATGCCAAAAGACAGGCCTTCACTTTATCACATTTTTTCATTATTCAGAAGCAGAATTTTTGCAACATAATATAATATAAATAGTAATAAAACTCATCACACGTCATCTGATAGAGCTAAGTATTAACTCTGTCACTAAAAGGGACCAGAGGTATATTGGATATAGAGGTATTCTGGAAAAGCCAAAAGCTGATGCTGTCACATTGCTACATTAGGGACTATCCAGCGACCCTTGTCTGTGTCGATAAAAAAACATGAACTTTTTTAACCGTCGGGTTTATTTTTTTAAGCGTTGATTAAATACTTTATCAGAGTTTAAAAATGAGGAAGGGATGACGTAAAATTTACTCCCGCATTCTAATAAAAAATCATGTGTTTCGAAAATGCATATGACGGCAGATGGAAGAATATGGAAGAAGAAAACATGAACAGAAGGATGATGATGATGTGTATCAAAAACTCAAAATTTACGTCTAAACGTCTATCCATATCCACATATACCTAGTTAAGTTGTCTAGGAAGTTTCCTAGACTGTCTATTCAAGAGTTTTAGCTGACCAGTCGGCTTGCCGTGCACGTTAGTCTACTACGAACAAGTAAGTTTCAAACTACGTTTTAATCGCCATAGTGAGTAAGTCTGTCATTTCCGTGCCTACCGTCGGATCGGATTAAACTCGGAAGTTGTGTCACTGCATCAAATACTGCTCTTAGCACCATTCCTTTGATAGTAGGGTCATCTATGCAACTACGGGATGCATTTCTTTGTAATAGACCTTGTTGATATAATGACTTGACAAATGACAGGCTGCGCTCATTTGATTAGCTGAATGATAAATGATGCATGTCATAAACAAATGCGTAAATGCAAATTGTGTATTTACATTCAGGTATTAATTAATTAGTACATATGTACCTATATGCGTTTACACGTGGTGTCCTTCCAAGTATAGATCAAAACGAGTAGGAGCGTAGTAAATTTCTATACTTTATAAAGTGAAAAACTGTTTTGTTTTTATTGAATATTCATCTGCTACGAGTATGCCAGTCAGTGAGTGATAGATACTTCTCCGAATATACCTCTATTTGCCAGGTTTCTCAAACTGCGTAGTAATGTATTTTTAGAACCACCTATTCAAATATGGAACACACATTTAGATAATTAGGTTTTTATTTTTAAGAGTTCCCTAATATTCTGTGCGAAAATAGGGTGTTTGTTTGCCAAATAGGGCAAGTAATTTTAGCACTCAATTCTCACTTCCTTTTAAAACTCTTCTAAGTTGCTAATTATAGAAAAATTTAAAATCAATTGTGACTCGAATATATCTGCTCTCTGTTGTTTCAAATAAATACATACATAGTATAATTATGTTTAGATAGTAATAATTCGTAGTACTTATAGGTACTTATTACCATTATCCACTATCGATTTAATAATCGATCGTGATCTGATTTTCAGCAGTTAATACTGATGAAAATCGACTGCCTAACAAGTTTTTTCGTGCTTAGTCTCTAGAGGAAAGCGAGTATGCTATAAAGATACTAAATTGGTTACGGTTAAATACCTACACATTGTTGATAATTATTTTGCTTCATTTACCAACATTGTGGTTTGTTATTCTCCTCTCTACATTCAAGTCTCTGTATCAATTTTGTTGAAAACACATTCAATAGGTATTCATGGAAACATACAGATAGACTGATGAATACCGTTAGAAAATACATATTATGCTGCTTGTAAATGTATTCTTGTCAACAATAGCAGTAAAAAAACTGCAAGTCGTGTTTTAGATGCAAGAATATGGTTCTATTATGAATAGATAACAGTGGTTTTGTTAAACATTTAATAATGCTGTATCTAAATGCCTGCACTGTTTGCTTTTGTGTCTCAATGTTTATAAGACGAGACACGATCCCACTATCAATCGTTTTGTTTTGTATATTTTAATAAATAAACGTTGTAGGTAGACTTAAAATAAACATGTTTGAAATTATCATGTTAAGTAGGTGGGGAAGTCTGAATGGTTTGAAGACCTTTCGATTTTGCGGGAATATTTGTTTCGAAAGCTACTGCAAATCTTAGGCTCTAGACAGACGGACTGCATTTCGACTGCAATCCAACTGCAATTTGCAGTTCTATTGCAGTCGTGTCAACTGCATTCAAACTGCCCTTGAACTGCAAATTGCAGTTGGATTGCAGTCCGTCTGTCTAGAGCCTTAGTTGCAAATGCAATGTTTGTAAAGATTTTAGAACGAAGATTTTTACAATATGCACTCTTTGAGAATTTCATAGGGATGTAAGAAATCTGAGGTAGGTAAGTCCGTAATCAACCTGTTGATCCAAGGCATCGTTTAATATACGATAAAAAATACTAGCTTAGTGACTATAATCCATTTATTATAGAACTAAAGCCACATAAGCCACCCATCAAAGAGCAGACCGCGGCTTACTTACCTGAACTTTGGTCGATAGATCGATCTATGCGTCACTATTCCGCACTACATATCTAATGTACTTAGCATTAGCATATAAATTGAAACAGCAAACAACCGAGATTTACTAATATAATATATTTTTTATCTGTAGTGAAACCTAAACCGTTATTTTTTTTGTGGAATACGGGTTTCGTTTTATATTTTCATCAACAATTCACTTTTATGTTTTCTCAATCCTGTATATCGTGTATGTATTTTCAGGCAAGGCATTATTAAATGCCAGATACTTTTTTTCTAGTTTAAAATATTATATTATTATCTTGACAATTCCACATTTTCTAAATGGGTAACTACTAGTCGTTAATCGGAATTCCAGATTAGCGCAGTCCACAGAAATATGATTAATGATGTAAAATTGGGGAACCGAATAAAGAAAGATAATTAATCACCTAGCTACCAAGGAGTCCGAGGTTAACTGATTAACCACATTTAAGATTAGATTTTTATTCAGGTTACAGGGATTTATGATAACTTTGGAAGTTTAAGAAAATCATAATTGCAATATGATTAGCGTTACAAAGTTCAGAATACAAAGTCCTTTTTATGGTAATATGCATATCATTGTTTTAAAATGACCGTGACATAATTTACAGCATACTCAGTAATCTTCTTATATATAAAAATGAATTGCTGTTCGTTAGTCTCATTAAAACTCGAGAATGGCTGAACCGATTTGGCTTATTTTGATTTTAAAATGTTTGTAGAGGTCCAGGGAAGGTCTAAACGGTGAGCAAATAAGGAAAAATTGCGAGTAAGATTTTATTAGGCGGTACGAAGTTCGCCGGGTCAGCTAGTGTACAATAATTTTAAACATATATTTTCCTTTCCCGGTAAGTTTATCAATTTACTGCATATTTGTATCGATTCAACCCTAACTCCTGTCTTCAAGCGACGGTTCTATCGTATAAGTTATACGGCGGTTTTCCAACAACTTATTCACAAGCAACTTAGACTTTCTATCAAATTATCTTAGTTAACTGCAAAGTGCAGTTTCTGAACTACGTGCACAAACCTAATTTGTGCTTTACAGGTAGCTTAGTGACACAATCTCTATTTATAGGTACCATATAGTTTCCGTTCGCGGTTTCACCCGCATCTCAAGGAACTATGTACTTTCCGTCCCCTTATGAAAGCCCCACCAATTTTCAGATTTTAATTTACTTTTGAAAATGTTTCAGCTACTTTGATCACGGCGGCGGCTGGCACCACAGTGGGCTGGACTTCACCCACGCTGCCCATTCTGCTAGCCCCAGACTCGCCCATAGAGACCTCAGCAGATCAGAGCTCATGGATCGCCTCACTTATGATATTATGTTCCGGTTAGTACAATAATTGGAACCAGTTTCTAGATATTATATTTCGGTAATTCACCAGACATGAAAAAAGCCTAATGTAATTAGCCGTAAATTCATGAGATGCAATAGGTGAGCCCTCCCGCAAGTTATCGTTTTTCAGTTCATACTACAATTTATTCGTCCCGATTTTTCAACCTAACTCGAGCCTTACAATTTCACGAAAGCTAATTTCAGTCATGTCAATTTAATTCTATTCCAACTCACTAATTTTCCACGGTAATTTATTTCCATTCGCTACGGTTCAATCATGTGATACCGTCTTACTTCACCACCGGGTCAATAACTCCATGTTTGAGTTCGAGTAACAATGACTGGTCTGTGCTAAGAACTTATCGCAATACCGATAGAAAGTTGAACGTCATGTGATTTTCAATCTCGAGTGATGAGAAATAAATCAGGTCATGCTTATAAAGAGCAAATACACTCATGTCCTACGTACGCAGTTCATATCGAGGCTATCCGACTATTTGCACTGCCTCGTACGAAGGGATGTGGAAACTTTACGTTCAAATTACACAATCGATTAATTTTCCCGAAGGCATTACATATTTAGTCGGCACATTAATCCAAGTCGTAATATGATCGCGATTCTGCCTTGTTCAGTAATCCCAAATGATGGAGTTGGCCTTCGTAACTCGATAGGAATTGTGGATAACATAAAAATGTTCTTACCCCGCAATGGGATCGGGTGTCTTGAATGAAACATGATAACCGCTTGATCTTGAAGCGGCGCGCCTCACTAAATAATATGTCCTAGTGAATATAAAAATTAACTAATTTATTTATTTTCTGCATTAAACGATCAGCTTGTACGAAAGAACTAGAAAATCGTCTCATGACGGGTTTTCAAAGTTGTATGACAGAGTATGCATCGGGTTGGCTTCTAGTCTAACTGGATGCAGCATGTTTTACATGGAGCGACTGCCTATCTGACCTGCTCAACCCAGTACAACCTAGGTGAACCGATAACCCGTGGCTGTCAGAGTTTTTGGCTTCTGAAAGGACTTCAATAGACCTTTACGGTTGCTACCTAGCCATAAGCTCCTGCAAAGCTCAAAGCAGTAAAAACAAAGGACAAATGTTTTTCGAACGCTTTTCTTAACTAAACCCTGTTCATAAATATCGCTTATTACAGTCATAAAAATACGTTTTATTAGGTAATAACAATGGTCACTATCGACCGCAAAGTGGGATAGGTCTAGACTACAAAGGGCATTGAATCATCACTTACACGTCATTGAATGCCTTCATAAAATAATCGTATGCTATATTATTGTTCTTTTTCTTTCCAGCCGCAAGTCCCATTCCTGCGTCGTACTTGGCGGACAGGATCGGAACAAAGAAGACGTTACTCCTGGCTTCAGTGCCCTACATCATTGGTTGGATACTAGTGATGTTCGCAGGGAATGTACCCACAATATACGCGTCCCGTCTCATCTCAGGCCTGGGCTACGGTATTGCTTACACCACCGCGCCCATGTACCTTGGAGAAATCGCGTCCGATGACGTCAGAGGCGCCATGGCAACACTCATCACTGTTATGTCGAAGGTCAGTCTGCTACCCGAATTATGATCTCAAGGTCAATTGTTCGAATGAGTAATTGAGTCGTACAGCTAATTTATTGTGACGTTTAAGTACTTTTCTGGGAATGGAGTGGTTATTCAGTTTTGCAAACGATTTTGGAGTACCTAGTAGGCATATACCAGAATAGGTATACCTACCTACAAACAGCCCACAAAGCAGTGGTTACGTGCCTGTGGTTTTCTTTTGTGTAACAATAGAATTCTTGGACAGATTAGGTACCTATGTATGAATATAATGAGGAAAAAATATTTTAAAATACAAACTATTTGAATACAGTAACTTTTCGCATTGCTCGGTACCTACTTGATAAACCACAAACAAAGAAATTTAAGGAAAAAGATAAAATCCACTGAATACACCGATCCATTTTATTGTAAAAAAATATTTATGTAGGTTTAGAAAAAAATTGTGTAGCATCATTAAAACTTAATCTGAAGAAATTCTGTATTCTGTTATTATGTTTATAGGTACCAACTAAGAATTCTTATTATCATATTGTTTACTTGATTTCAATAATAGGTAGATATAAAGCTATTATTATTTTATCTACCGTCAGATTTGATCTCGATCTAGACTAATTAAAAACAAGTTTCAACAACCTCGATGTTAATATACAGTAGGTAAGTATAATACAAAGATCTAAACACACTTTGTATGCGGTCGCTAATAAGTAGAAACACTCAAACAGCATTAATTAATAACCTTGTTTCTATGTTTCTTAATAATTTATTCATGCTATAATATGTATCAGAAAATATAAGCTTTAAAATATTTACATAAATAAAATACTATTTTAGTTTGTTAAGTTGTCTGTATCAGATAAAAGATTAAAGAAAATGTTATCTCTCAATGTCTTAATATAAAACTGGCTTATTACCATCCTAAAGTGCCTACTCGTCAATACAGTAGGAGGTACTACTTATATCCCAGGACTTATTAAATATGATTCCTCTATTTCTAAGATTTTTATTAGTACATTTTTAAGATAAATTTTGGACTCAGATTTGATGGCGACTTCTTAATTTTTAAATTACGATAAAATATTACAGGTTTTAAACCATCGAATTGGATGAAAATCATAAAACGTCATTTTACTCATTGCAGTTTGTCTATCCCTAACAAATTGATCAAAACTCCCAACACACAATAAATCAAAATCAATATACATATAGAATCGTCCACATGTCCAATCACTTTCATGTGGGAATGCCTATACAATTTAATTGCTGAGAAATATATTCTATCTGAGCTGACCAAACTCCGGAAAGCTTTGAGTTGAGTCAAATTGCTGTACGCAGTATCAATTCACCTTTTGCAGCTATAGAAGTTCTTGGTATTATAGACTTCCAAAGGGAATGAGTTACCGACTACCGTATGCATTTATGTAGCAATTTGTATGTCAAAGCTTCATTTTAAAATTAAACACTGGGAACCACATCTATAATTGCACTACGATACTTTAATTTCAATCCTAGTTAAACAAAGAAGATTAACGTTCTAATCATTATGTTTCAGTTTGGTATCCTGTCTCAGTATTGCATAGGACCGTACGTGTCCATGCTCGGCCTGGCGAGCTTCAACATCGCCATACCGATCCTCTTCGTGGTGACGTTCAGCACCATGCCAGAGTCGCCATACTACTACATCAAACACGGACAGAAGCAAGAAGCTGAATCCTCGCTCAAAAAACTTAGAGGCAGAAGCTACGTTAGAGAGGAATTAGAAAGTATGAGCACCTTGGTCACAGAAAACATGAAGGAAAAAGGCCGGTGGAAAGACTTGTTTACTGTGGGAGGGAACAGAAAGGGCCTCATCATTCTGATGGGCATATATTTTACGCAACAGTTCTGTGGCAGCACGGCAATCATATCGTACGCACAGCAGATATTTGGTGCAGCCGAGGGAGGTTTGGGAGCCGAAGAATCTTGCATACTATTCGGCACAGTGCAGCTCCTTACATCGGCGATGTCCTCACAACTAGTGGACAGGTTGGGAAGAAAACCCCTATTACTTATATCATCATGTGGCGTCGGACTAGCCAACGTCATAATCGGGGCGTATTTCTTCATGAAACACCAAAACAGCGAGTACATCGTCAGTGTGAAATTCATTCCTATCGTTGTGATACCAATATTTATATTCTCATATACTATAGGTTTAGCTACAGTGCCTTTCGCAATAACTTCGGAAATATTCCCCACAAACATTAAATCAAAAGCGACTTGTGTGATCCAAATATTTGTGGCGCTAATGACATTCGCAGTGACGAAGTTGTATCAAGTGGTGGCGGATAATTTAGGTAACTACGTCGCTTTCTGGGGATTCGGTGTGTTGTCGGTGTTCGGTGTTATATTTATATTATTGCAACTGCCTGAAACTAAAGGACAGTCGTTCGCAGCGATACAAGAGAAATTGTATTCGCCCAAAAAAGTAGTGTACGAGAAGGGTGAGGACCATATGGCTAGCGTTAAAATCACTTTGTGATGAAGTACATTATTTTTAATTTAAAGTATACGTATTATATAAGTTTATTTAAAACTGTACACTTTATTTAAGCCGTTTGTTATGCGTAGTACTTTAACATGATGCAGTACTTAATTCTCCGTCCGCGCTTCGTGGCGACATTCCACAGAGAACCCAATTTGTCGAGTCTGTCTTCTATGTTTGTTATATTGTGGTTGTTAACTGTTACAGCGAGACCTATAAAGACCAAAGAATTCACTTTTAAGTGCTGCGATACGAATTTTGGGTTCCTTGTTCTCTTTCTCTATAAGGTTTCGAATTTAATATTTACCGTAGAAAAATAGCCAATTTATGTATTTTAAGATACCTATTTATAACTATATCGAAGAATGGACTTACGATTCCATCTAATGCCAAGTTTTGTACGTATATAAAAGACTAGATCTACTATTTTACACGAAAACATAGTTTTCGTAATTAAGTTTGATAAGAGTATTATATGTGCCAACAAAATGCGGGCACTTACTTAATTGTTCACATTACCTAACGTGAGAGAAAATAATGATTTTTAACTACGAACTTGCAAACTCAACAAGTGCCTACAAAAATTGCAACATGATACTTAAGTATTTTTTTTTTATAATATATGCATGTTATTATTTATTTACCATAGTATAAGCTCGTTCAAAAGTGCCTTTATATTATAAGTAACATCTAAATAGCAAAACAACAAGTACAAACAATAATATAAGTTACTGTAATGTAAGTTCTTGTAAACTCTCGCCAAGTTTATAAGGACGCCTAAGTATTCACAGGGATTCTGAGAAAGGAATTATACTTTTGAATAAAACAAAACAGCGTCGAATGTTAAAATAATATCGAATCTCTTTACATTGCTCTTTGTATGAATCCGAGAATCGTATGAATGGAAATGTTAGAACTCACACTGCGTCTAACTACAGACATGTAGTAACACTATTGTATTCCAAACTTGTTGTCTTATACAACCGTAGAACAAAATATTGATTATATCAGTTGGTTTTAAATTCAAAAACTGCACAGCATCAATAGTGATGCTCTCTGAGTTCTAAACGTTACAGATTATAAATGAGTTTCAGCGCAACACTAGTTAAGCTTTATTCGTACCCTCCAAATTGTCAGTATGTTTCTAGAACAGGGGTGGCTATTATTTTTCCTTGTTTAGAAGTGGGAGTCAGGCCGGTACACAAGCGGTCAGCACAACTGCACTTCATTAAGGCTTCGCTACATTTTTGCAGGCAACTTGCTCTAACTCCACTCTAAAACTTGTTTACAGTTAAGACCACTATATTTCGGCCGGCTCTAAGCCGATATCGTATCGGATTATATTGCTATACTGGAATCTTTGAGCAAGGTACCGCTTTGGTGCGGTTTTGCTCCGAATAAAATATAGGTACTATAAATATAGTGATGTTGTGAACACGTGGATAAGATTATGAATAAAGTGCCTTATTCAAGCTTAACATGTGCTGGCGATTATGCAAACGACAATCCTAAAATTTAAATTTTGTATCTTTATGATTTGTTTCCATTGATCTTGGTTCATGAAGTAAATATTAGGAATATTTAGCTATTTTTTTTTAAATAACTGTACATTTGTTATAGGTATAATAAATACAAATTACCTACTTAGATATGATTTTTACTAGCAGTTTATTTGTCACAATCCTTGTTTTTTCGTTTTATGAAGAATATTGTGGACCACTAATTATTATAATATAAAAGAGAATATAAGTAATTATAAATTAACATGCATTTTATTAACTAATAGAGTCTTTTATAATTAACCAACTTACCTCAAGCTGCGACATTATCAAAGCTTGAATAATGAGTTCCTTTTCGGCACTACACTTAAGTACCAAGGCGGTACTACTTGAATAAAATATTATTTAATGGAGTTTACTAATACCTATTGTTTTTTATGAACAAATTTTTGTACGTTCTATGGCACTTACCAATTAATATTAGGTAATATTTAAGTGTGTCCAAACATTTTTACTATTTGCTGACCTGCTTAGGCAGTTGCGCTATTAGTGTATATGGTGTATACCTACCTTGTATAAAATATATTGCTGAGTGATACCAGCTCATTTTAATGGACCTCACTTAAATATTACCTTATATTTTATAACACATGTAATATAATTTTATTGTGATGATACAAACATTCCCATTGTCTCACGGATCTTCGTGCCATTTATACAATATTAATAAATATAATAAATTATTTTGTGAAGGTGAAATGCAATGTTCTGTAAGCATCTCTAATTGATAAATTGTAAACATTTGTGATTAAAAATAATTGTGATAACATCCGATGTCTTTTATTATCTTAATTGATACCGACGTGTCAGCTTTGTGATAAATTAGTAAGTTTTTTGATCATATTAGCGATAACAGGGTGGCGCATGCGTTAAATATTAATAAGCCCCAAGTATTAAAAGACTTTTGACCTCTGGAGAGGATTAAATTGTAGCTATGGTACTCTTATTGATAGAATCTTAGTATAAACAAAATCCCCGCCCAGTGATAGTCTAGTCTAGTGGCATTCGCGCTCTAGCTTCCGAAATCGGAGGAAAAATATAAGTACTCGGAGAAATCGCAATTTCCTAGTTTTTACGGGCCTAATATTGTTTCTTTATTCAGAAAAATTGCTTCGAATTTAATTTCATTTGACCGGTAATAAAAAACAAATAAAATTTTGGTCCCCACAAATTATTACATAATAATTAAAATTTTTGCTGTAATTGAATTTAAATACCTAGGTAATTGTGATAGCAAGTTTTAATTGTGACACCTATTATCAGAAAAATAAAATTAACTCTCTTAAAATTTAAGTTGCATTTTCTGAAATGCGAACAGAATAACACCACAAAGCTTGGACTTCTAAGGAATACAAGGATGGGAAATCCTGAAAAATGACAATTCAAAATTTACTTTAAAAAAACAAAGCTGGTTGCTACTACGAAGCTGAGGTGAACAAAACCTTCATCTGTTAAGGTAACTACAGTTACAAATTAAAGTGTTGTCTAGAACGGTTAGTTACTGTGTTTTCCATTTGCTATCGTCATTATCCTAATTATTGGCTTGGGAAGCATAAGCTTGCACTGTTTCAGGACAAAGACCTCTTCTGTAAGAGCTGAGCGCTGTTGTACACAAATGTACACAACGTATCCCGACACTGAGTAATTTAATTAGTTATTCACTAGATAGTGCAATGTAAATACTTTTAGGTGAACATTTTGTTTCCATGATTATCGATATTTAACTACGTATACCGGTGGGGATCATTTTACACTCATACACACCAATATGTCCGCGTATTACGTTTCATTGATTTTTGATACCATATATGGTAATATCGAGCGTATCTTTGGTTTAACGTGACTTGCCATTCTACATAAAGTCGTTTACGTATAATTATGATAATCTTGATAGGACAAATATCGCCTTAAATAAATCAAAAATGTATGCTAAGTCATAGCTTGACGCATATCGGCATGAACTGCATAAAATGCTCATATCTTTAAAAAATATATTTTTCAATCGGCCTAGGGCATTAGGTACCTACATAAGTTACTCGTCTAGGGCGTAAACAAGGCGTGAATTGATATACATCATCAATTTATCAGTGGTGATGACAATGATGATGCCTTTTGTTCACAAAAGTGTGATAATGCAGTTCTAACACAGAAAATAAAAATCGAGGCTAATTTCAAAATTGTCTAACAATTAGTGGATTTTATCTTTTATAATTTCACTCTTATTTATGATACTGTGTTGGGTCATATAACTTCAGAACAAACAACAATGTTGTATGAAACAGAACAATATACATTATTTGGGACCTCGCACGAGTTTCAGGAAATAGTTGCGTTAGCAGAATAGTAGTTTTTGTGACAATTTTGTATGACTAGATATTTTAGTAGCGTTGTAAACGATCTACGTAGTTTTGTAAAATTTTGTTGAGTTTTTTTGGCGATTTTCATGTACCAAGAAGGTTAATGTCTAAGCCATAGGATTTAAGATAATAATGCATTTTGTCCCCATAGCAGGAGCATTTCTTCACCACCTCTGTTTAACTGTAAAGATAAAAAAGAAGGTCAACATCGAAATGGTATGTACTATATTTTGCTAAGATCATTTTATTCGCCTACAATTGGACACGCCTTGAATTTGAACGCCTGAGTTTATTGCTTATATTTTATTAAGAATTTATGCTTACTGTGATTTCTTATTTACATAGTAACCACTTTGTGAATAGTCTCATTATAATTCATGGTATGCTTATGTAATTACATCACAATGGATATAATAATATGCATTGGCATAACCGATTTATGCGTAGGTGCATACAACACGGTCATAGAGTAGAACTAAATGAATATCGACGTCCAATCCGATTACGATTACGTGGAAATGTACCAGCTACCTGTTCCTATATACAATAGAATCTTATTAGACTAGTATCTACAACTGATAGTACCTATTGATATCGAAAACAAACTCATGGACATAACATATCGCTGGAAAATTCTTAACTTACCCTTATCTCTGTTTACATGTTAATACTACGAATATACTAATATTTGTCATGTGTCATTGAAATTATCGAATTAATGTTGTTTTAAACATTGTCGCAACTGGATATTTTTATACCGGTATCAACCAGTGATGCGCTTTATTAGTCGATACTCATTAGAGTTTCAAAGTAGAGCCGAGACTGATAGTCATTTGTCTGAGAGAACTAGTTTGTACCACTCATTACCCTATATGTGGTGACACTCATTAATGGGCACCTAAATGAGTTATATCTGACTAATACGTAATTAGTCGTTTGCTTATATATTATAAGGTAACCTAAGGCTATATCTTCATTCTACAAATGCTTGATTTATTTCAAAGTCCTGCCTAATCCTATCAATCTAAAACCTGTAGTATTTCGTCAGTAGCATTCCAACTCAATATTGCCATCAATTGAGTACAAATTCTGATTCCGCTGGCACTGAGAAATTGTTTGTGTACTGAGAAATTTCACATTGGCATTCCTTGTCTTAGAGATGGAGCAAATAAACCTAACTAATTCCTCGACAAGAAGAGAAGCAAGAAGAGAATCTCATATTAATTCTCATTATTCGAAATATACATGTTTTAGTAGGTACACCTACACGTTACGCCATAATTCAGCTAGATAATTGTTTCTCTTTCCTGAAAGCTTAACAATAGAGTTCACGATACGGGTGTACTGTGAATGTACGTACTTACATACAGTTTCAATGAAAACCTATTGTTTGCTGGCTTCACAGAAAAATAGAATGGGCTATTGGCTGAATGTAATACTGATTTTATCCGTAACTAGCTTCTGCCAGCGGATTCACCCGCATCCCGTGGGAACTACTTCCCGTACCGGGATAAAAAGTAGCCTATAGCCTTCCTCGATAAATGGGCTATCTAACACTGAAAGAATTTTTCAAATCGGACCAGTAGTTCCTGAGATTAGCGCGTTCAAACAAACAAACAAACAAACAAACTCTACAGCTTTATAATATTAGTATAGATATTATTTTATAATTGTAAATAGAAATTCTTCACAGCATGTGGCTAAGTCAAAGCAACGTGGATCGATCGATCATAAGGTCAAGTCAACGTAACGCGGTTGGTCCATGGATGGGTGGCAATATTGTGATAACAAGTTTTTCCGTTTTTAGGAAGGCACGATAAATTCGTAGGTGATCCCGAGTATCATTTGAACATCTTTGGCAGTCATTGGGGGTATTCAGAAGGTAGAAAGTCTGACAACCAGCTTTAGCAAGGGGGTATCGGGTTGCTCGGGTAACTGGGTTGAATAGGTTAGACACTCAGTCGCTCCATGCAAGACACTGATATTCATCTGCATCCGTTTACACTGGAATCCGACCTCAACATAGTTGGGAAAAAGCTAAGCAGATGATGAGCAATATTCAGTTTCGTTGTTCTGGAAGACTCATTGTAAACAGGAGTACTTTGGCACTTAGTAGTCCTGAAGTCCTTTATTGTAAAAAGATATGTCTGTGCCAAGGCGTGACTCCACAACATATACTTACGTATTTCATGTACAAACATACGTGGAAATAATTATGTACGTCATACTTCAGGCAACTCAATTTTCAAGCTTTGCGTAAATGACTATATAAAACTTTGTGTACATTAATGATTTGACACTGATTTATTTCCATTTTTTCTGATGGT
This sequence comes from Helicoverpa assulta, assembly GCA_963856015.1. NCBI lineage: Eukaryota > Metazoa > Arthropoda > Insecta > Lepidoptera > Noctuidae > Helicoverpa > Helicoverpa assulta. Next base: position 10,072,293 of record CAWLCW010000014.1, on the reverse strand, counting down.
CCTGCGTGATAAAAGAAATGATGAGTTTGCATGTATGCCTAATTTTCCATACTAATTATATACATGCGTTGATAGGTACTGAAATGAATAATATATTTTTAAATATTTCCAGGAAATGTGGTTACTTTTAATTTGGGTTTGTCCATACGTGGTTCTCATGAACCGATACTTAAATTACGGAGGAAGTTTATAAACATGAATTCAAATATATAAAATCTAGTAATGTTCTCTACAAAAAAATAACTTGGTTAACATAACTTATGATACATTGAGTACCTGCCCATGAGCGCTGAAACTAGGAAAAAGTCATTTTGGCCTTAGTTACACTGACTGAGAAAATGATCGATTATCTCTTGCATAATAAACTCAACTTTCCCACATGCGCAAGCAGAATACGACGTCATATGCTACATCACTAAGTATACTTCATTTTCTAATTATAACTAAGTAAGTACTTCCTTATATCTACAGATATCTACATAGCTATAGATGTAAAGGCCTACAAAAGAGGGTACAACTGAAGGACACGCTTGAATTGAACTGGACGCAAAACAAACGACTGAGTCACTTCCATACAGACTGAAGCCGTAACAAATATGCGCAGTAGAGTCAATCAATTGTCAGACAATTCAACACTTAAAACGTGGTCAATAGAGCGACATGTAGATATTGAGTTATTGATAAATGTGTCTGTTTTTGTTTAGAGTTATCTTTAGAAAAATTGCATTTGAGCTGTGATCACGTACATCTTGGTGGTTTTTCTCCAGTCATGACATCCTTTACTCTCTAGGGATTTGTTAATATATACCTTTTGCTAATATATTGTGTTGTAAGAAAGGGGATCCGAGGAAACCATTTTACCAAGATATACAGAGAATACTTTTTCTAAGATACAAAGTTATGCTAGTTATGTGAGTGTCAAATACGTTGAAGGAAGGTATCGTTCGATATAATTTCATGGACCAAAAATCCTCGTGATAAGCTTACCTGCCATCCACAAATCTAATTTCAAGCTAATAAAGAGACTCGTTTTAGCCTTTGAGTAGGTATATCAAATTAGATTAACGCCTTGTTTCTCCTAGGTATCGCCTACGCCACGCCTATTACTATCCACTTTAGATCAAGTCCGTTCTAGATATCAGTTGTAAGTCATTAGGCAGATTAAACAAGTCTTTATGCCTAAACGGTGTAGGATTTGATGACGTAAGTTTTGCAAGCGTGGATTGGAAACACGAGCGGTACCAAAGCATTTTTGGGCCAGTCACCCGCCTGCCGAACCAAAATGATTTGCCAAATTATTGTCACAACCTGATCAATTTGCTCAGGTATATTTTGCAGCTACTTTGTTTAACGTTTGAATTTAACGTATTCAACATTGACTATTTTCTGCATTATCTATTAAACTTCTCCTAAAGATACCAAGTAAAAATACTCATACAAGAACTGCCTTTGATAAGTTTAACGGGGTCTTCTTAGTAAAACTGATTAAAGATTTCGGCCTTCTAGCTACCATTAAAGAGAAATATCTAGGGATGACAGCTCGGACCAAACGGATTAACGTGCTTTAATGGCATGGAGAGGTTTCACTAGGAAATAGATGGACACCCATTCCTGGATTGACTGAGACAAAGCTATCTTACCCTTGATCAATCGATCCATGAGATCGCTGCGTCAACAGTACCTTAGTCTTCAGTCTATGTAGGTCTGAAACTTATCTCAACCTGTGTCGAGACTTAAGACAAATAGAGACATTGAATCACTACTGCATTAAAAAGATTAGTATCTTAACAACATACTGACTATTGTAGTTATGCATAACATGAGAAACAGTCAACAACACGCAATCAAAGTCTTTATAACTTGCATTTATGCAATGCAATGTTTGTCCATTCCAACCGATGACGTACTTAATGGCATTCCAGCAGTATTTTTATTTTCCTTTGGTTTGAATAAAAACTGATTATAATTGGACTATGAGAAAGCCTTCGATTCGGTGGAAACATGGGCGATACAGGCCATATTGCTCGCAGAGCAGATGGCCGATGGGGCCGAAAAGTGCTGGAGTGGAGACCACGGACTAGCAAGCGCAGCGTAGGACGTCCATCGAAGACGCTGGATGCAGGTCGCCTCCAACAGGTATCTGTGGAGGTCTAAGGGGGAGGCCTATGTTCAGCAGTGGACGTCCCATGGCTGAGATGATGATGATGATTATAATTCTAGAATACCTGTTACATACATAACAACTTGTTGACAAAATGTTCTATCAAAGATGTCTGAATCGACAGAATGTTTCAGCAATAAATGTAACAACTAACGATCGAGAAACATGCAATTTAGGTGTTACAGCTTTAACAACGTCAGCTTAGATGCTTAAGTTGTAAAACTATGAAGGTATGTTATTTTTATACTCTAGAGAGCAACGCAGGGGGCAACTTGTATCTTTAAATCTCGGAAGTGATATAATAAAAATAAATCAATCATCATAATATGATTATTATCAAGTATCAGCTAGGTAATTACATAGTTAGTCGCAACAAATGATTCTATCAAATTCTATCACAATTGTTAATCGACAATATTGAAACATATTGGGAACATATAAATATGGCAGAAGTTAGTTAATAAAAATGAATGCTTAAAATATCGAAAATCCGTGACTTTGAGAAATAAGAACGAATGAAAATGTAATTAAAAATAACCAATATGTAGCTGTTAAGAAAATCCATCAGGCTTTGAAAGAAATCTATTCCTAATACTGACTGCCTCGTTGGTCTAGTGGTCGCAAGCGCAGCTGCTGTTCTCGAGGTCTCGGGTTCGATTCCCGGGTCGGGCCGAAATCGGTTTATGGGTTTTCTTGAACTTTCACAAAGCAGCCCGTAGTCTGGAAGTTGGTGATTGATTCACCTGTGCATCTATAAATGTCGGTCCTGCGCCTGATCTCTTTCCGGTCGTGTCGGATTGCCGTCCCATCGGGTTATGAGAGTGAAGGAATAGGGAGTGCACCTGTGTCTGCGCAAATGCTCGTGCACTATAATATGTCCTGCGCAGCTGGCCGATCTCCTTATATGAGAACAGCCGCCGTGGCCGAAATCAGCCGTGGACGCCATTATTATTATTATTCCTAATATAAAGCTCAAAGAATTTCACATACAAATTACAATACATTTAATACAAAACCAAAATTTCAAAATGAAACACAAAAACCAGGTTCAAAGCTATAACAAAATGAGCTGTGCAATAATTTCAGCGGAACCCAGGCTTTGTTCGTAGTTCTCGTCTATTTGGCGCTACGCTCGAGAACTCGGGACAAAAAGCCACGAACATAATTCACAGGTACATGCAAAAACAATGTTGCATGCAGTTTTATATAGGTAACTTGAATATAAATAACTTTGGTCGGAAGTGCTATGATGTGGCTCTGGCTTAAAATAGTGGGCAGGGATTATAGCGGAGCATTGCTCGTGAATTTGCTTGCAATTTTAACTATGATTCTTCGTGCTTTAATCTTAATATTATATTATTAAGTGTCAAATATGTTAAATTTGAAATTTCGTTATAAGTTGACAGTAAAGTTACAGTAAGTAAAAGTTTATTTTTTTCTTTTTAGCGCATTTAAATAAAAGCTTGTTTTTAAAGATTTTTTTACCTCAATTTTTATTTCATAAAAGGCTAGTGAAAATCAACTCTGTTTTCGTTCGGAAACAAGATAGTAGAACGAATTTCAGCACATACCTAAGGTCGAAAGTAATTATATTATATGATGGATAAAAAAAGGTCGTTAAGGTAAAACGAAAAACTTTAATTTGTGACAATACATATTACATTAACGTCCCTACATTTCTGAGCTGTCTGTACTTAAAATCTTTTAGAGGACAGAGGAAGGATTTTATTATTTTTAAAGAATTGTTTTTTTTTTCGCTTTGGACCCGTTGAGAAGTTTGTGGAACAGTTGGGAACGAGCCACTTTCAAGAGATAATTTGTAGTTTGTGGGCCGTAATTCGTCAGATTCTACCCAATATAATACAAGAGTGAATCCAAGGCCAAAACTAGTCTTCAACATTTTAATTTTTATTATCTTCATTATAAACAATGTAATTAGCTCATTAGTCAAGATAATAACAATTAAATTAGGAAAAAACAAGGCACGAGTAATTACCAGTTTGCATTGATGACTATCAATGGGAAAAGTACTTACATATTTTATGTACATATTTATTATGCATAAAGGTCATAAATGTCGACACAGGAGGCACTGGAGGTGTCTTCAAAATCTAAGCTAATAAATATAAGTGGGAAAGACACCGGCCTCTCTTTTCATCTATCATTCTTAATTTTTTTGCTGAGTATAACAGAGATCTTCTCATACTTAAAAGCGTGAAGCAAGCATCATTGTTCCCAACCACTGTCGAAATCGAATTTTCGGTTTTGGACATAAGTTGTCCAAGTTTCCTCATACCTAATATTCTGCATCATCGTGGGTGTATAACTATGATAAACATAAATACGTATCATTATAACTACTGGATACGAACCCGCATTGAAGCTGCGTAAGTACTTAACATGCAGGTGCCATTACTAATAGACTATTACTATTTATACCTAAGAGACCATAGAAATTTAAAAGCCCAGCCAGATAACCGGTCTAACCTTAGTATATCGTATTGCTCAGTAATTGGGTAGCAAAGGTCAACTAGCATTCGTCCGCAGTTGTGCTGATATTCCACCATATCTGTTAGACTAGCCGACTTTGTTTTAACGGTTGATATTAAAAAAATTACGACATACTTATTTATTTGTTTACAAGCTTTCATTACGGGATAAACTCCATGTAATAGCATTATTATATTAATAGCAGTAACTTAAAAATGACTTGATTTAATTAATGTAAAACAATACACACTACCCATAAGCCGACCTCAATATATGTAGTTGGAAAAGGGCTAAGAAGATGATAGCAATGACAATTTTTTTACAAAATTAAATAAAACTCGCGAATTCACTCATATAATTATTCGATAATACAGATATCGACACTTTAGTTCCCTGAAGTCTTGTTTCTGTCCCTCTTGTAGCAGGCAATTAAGGGGCTTTTGTCTGAAACTGGCCCGAAGCCCGAAAATACACGAAAGTATACTTAAATTACCTGACACAAATACTTATCGCCTCAGACAAACGATGCCAAAAGAAAACGTTTCAGACATAATTATTTCAATTTCACAAATTTTCTTTTTTTATCTCCCATTAAGTGTAAGTAAGTAACTGGAAACTGAGAAAAAACAATACAAAATTAATTTTCAAATTTTTACTCAACAAGTCCTGAAATTATCGTTACGCAATGTTTGATAAATTCCTGAAGATTTAAATTTAAAATCATAAAATATTTAAAATATTGCTTAGGTAGTATAGGCATAGGTTCATTAATCTACTGATGCTTCTCGAATCACACATGAAATGAAGATTTTAATCTACGGCTACACAGAAAAACTTTTCACGCGTCACCAATGCGCGGCAAAAAATACTCCCTTAAAACATATCGCGTCCCATGTACCTACTATGCATACTTGATGATAAATCACGTACATTATATCACTACCATCTAGCAGGTCATCGTAACAGGTCCGTTACAGCCAAAATTCAAACGCAATACCTCAGGTGTGTACTCCTCACGTGCAACATTATCTCTTTTCACGCGTTTTTTATCGATAGAAACGCCCACAATCTGCTTCTTCAGTTCTGCAGATTTAGTGGCACGTGAAGAAGACTTCGCAACCAAAGACCATTATGAAGCTTTACCTGTCAGTTTGCAGATGTTGGACTTATCTCAGTCCAATATTGACAACGACGGCAGAACGCAAACTCAACCGCTATGACGCACGACCTACGTGTTTGTAGTGCAATTTATAGCATTATTTATCTTTTTACACATCAACCCAGCTTACACTGTTAAATATAACTTCAAAGTTAAACATTAGTACATAACGCGTAAAGAAATAATGGCGACGATAACGTTAGCTTGTTAATTAATTTGACATTATCTCCGTGGGTGTGTTCGGTGCACGTCACGAAGTCTATGTTGACTCACTGTCCACGTATGTACAGATGTACACATAAGTACCCCACTTAATGCGAACTAGCATGGAACTATTGCCTATTCACAATTAGTCGCTCTACCATGAAGGTGACTATTTCAAACAATGCACACAGGATATGAATGTTACGTTATCAACAATATGTGTTCAGGATTACACAGCAAAGGTTAGGTTAACATATAGTAATGTTATTTAAACAAAATTTATAATGTCAACGTAGCAACTATGAGGGTTATCTAAACGCCTGAACCCATACCCAGAACTGAGATTCTACTTGTATCAGTGAAACTACTATTGACACATCTTCGCGCAAAACGGTGATGTTAGCTGGACTGAAAGGTTAACGGCCGTCCCGAGTAATTTTAATTTAGAAGAAAAATACGCTGTGAATAATTTTTTGACAGGTCTGCCTACTCCAGTGATGCCAAGTGTTGAAAGTAAACAAAAACTCACCCTATAATGTCAACTTGACCCGAATCATAATATCGTGCGGATTTGAAAATATATGACCGGCTAACAAGATGTCTGTGTGAGCGTGAACTCGTATAGAGAGACCTCACACACGCGTACTTGCCAACAATGCGTACATTGGCATTTGGCACACATGTGATGTGTGTGTTCGGTTGTCTGTGTGCGTATGCAGACTTCACGTGCTGGACGCGTGATCAATGTTCACATTCCAACGTGCTTGGAACCAGAGTGCAAAAGCACACTATATGCATTTTTGACGGCAAAGTACGAGTATAAACTAGCTCTCGACATTGTTGTGAAAATGTATCCATTAGTGTTACAAGGTTGGCAAGAAATCAGAAAACGGGAAAATGGATCTGAACTTCGCACTTAAAATTCAGTTTCTTTAATTCAAATGACGTGAATGAGGCTCACGCGGCGCAGGTGACAATAAGATACAAAATACTGATTTATAATAAATATTACACAACCATTTCATCACATTGTCATGCTGATGCAGTAAAATTTTATCTGCGACAAATGTCCTCCATCGCAAAGTGATGGGCTCTTACTGCGCCATTAGGATGTCCTAAAACCTTGAGGTTTTTTGTATTAATTTTGCTCTGAGATGGTTGAAATAATAATACATTGTTTGTTATGGTATATTTTATTTTTTTGATATTTCTTATCGACCTCCCACTGGAGTAGTGTGTAATTTATTCCACAAATCTTGTTTTGTTGCGTGTTACGATGATCTTTAACTGTACAGAGATTGATGCCGTCGTGATTGCCATTCCCCCTTGAAGTGATTTCAAGATGTTTTTTACTAATCAGATAAGTTCGTTTCCAATAATTACGTATGCTTACTAGTTTCTTGTTCATGTTAATATTCTTTGGCTGAATGCCAGGATCTGGTTCACTTAGAGAAATTAAACTAATGCACTCGCATGATCATTTTCTTTGCTCTTTGTATTTGTAATGGTTTTCAGGTTACAGTAAATTTTAATGAGTCTGTATTTCTCTTGGAATTATGAAGTTCTTTTAATTTCACTCCCGATATTGGTATTCTTCTACAATATCACACGGTGGGTGACTCTTTCTTGTAAATTAAATCATTTTCTAGTTCAACATTGTCTGATTTACTTGTAGGTATAGCTGGCTAACAACACTGGCAGAATTCTTCGCGAAGATCTTTCCGACCAGGAAAAGGGTATTAATAAATCATTGTTTTGTCTCTTTCAAGGTGGGCAGAACTCCAAATATTCCGAACAAAAGGTGAGACTACATCACTCATTAATGTACTTAATCATATTCATAATGGTACTCAGTTCTTAGATTACCTAAAGGTGTCAGGAGAATAAACTGTGTAAAATACCGTCGAAGAAGGATTTACTACATTATCCTCTTTTGATAGTTTAGGCCAATAAATAATTAACTAAGTACATAATACATCTAATTCAAGAGAACATTACCTATATGTAGGTATAATTATGAATATGACCACAAATTATGAACACAAGTAGTGTAGTCATGGCATTAGGCTTCTCCATCGTAAACGACAACCAGTTTTCCCTACTTAAAGCTCACGAATTACTTTATAGCCGACCGTAATTTTCATTAATTCGAGACGATTATGGAAAGTTTAATGGAATATTACTCGATTATTTATTTAAACTCCACGTATATCAGTAAACATTTCGTTTAAGTGGACAGACACTATCTTACCTTTATTTGAACAAGTGGATCCAGAAAATAACAAAGTATTGGTGTTATGATACCTACTTGGTTCTGTAAAATGCGTTTTATTGTTAGACTGTGATCTAATATTAAATGTTAGATCACATGGCCCGAAGCTGACCAAGCAAATTGCCTATATCTTCGGAGGAAGCGACCAATCCCGACCTTAATCCCGACCGGTTTGTACACGAGTGCTGCAGTTAAGCATGTCACAAAGATTTGTCACCGTTTAATGTCATTCTTGAATTCTCCATTTCCTCCGAGTAAGCTATCATCACTTAATGCCCACGCGCTGATTTTGTATCTATTAGTACGAGAGACAGTGCGCGGGAGGTACAGACGCCGACGGTGCCAAAATGTTCCTCTGACAGCAGGAATAACTTGTCAAATTTTTCGCAATCCCACATCGTACACTTCATTATGTAATGTACTCCCTAAAGAGCAAACCTTTTGTTAAAGATCTTAGTTTCGAGTTTATTGAGCCAACCCAAAAGTTTTGTGAAGGCCAAATACTCCGCAATTTCTAAGGTCCTCTCTATCCTATCCATAACTACTATGCGATTTCAAAAGTTAGGCTTAGTATGTATTTAAATATTAATCTTAGTATTTTTTAGTATCTACCAAAGCTCGATTCCATTTAGGTACACGTAAATAAATTAAATCATATGTTTTACAAATATAATTGAATAAAGCGAGACAAGTTCCTAGACTTGCCAGACATTTGTCATTCATGTCAGATAATTTAGATCTTAGTACGATTTTGTACTGACCGTAAAACATCCAATATTAATAACCGTGTTTCTGTAATATTAATAACAACACGTACTCAATACAAAACTTCTTAAAATAAACAAGACTATAATTTGTGTAAAGGTTTCAATTGTTTTTTTACACAAATTAAGACAATGGATTGTCTCCGATCCGACAAGGCAAACGTCAAACGGTCCAAAGTCGAGCGAGCTGACTCCTACACTAAATGATTCATAATTTATTGTACAAGTTAACTCACTTCGAGAATGAAAATGTATTTACATAGTATTTATAGCTCTTGGACAGTAAAAGGTGCAACATAAATCACTACAGTTACTTATAGTGATTGATTTATAAGGACTCACAATGCCTATATTTAAAAGGTGTAAAAATATCAATAAATAGATTAGCATTTTCTTCCCACGTAAATTGTACAAATCGATTTGATCAGTACGTATTATTAGACGTTAGGCAACTGCCAATGAGCTAACCTGACATCATAGTACGTCATACGAAAACACAAATCTACGAGTAGGTACATATTAATTACTAGCTTTTTCCCGCGACTTTGTTCGCGTAGAATAGTGACTTTCGGCAGATTTTTGGTTTGACCAATAGATGGCGCTATATGTCCGGAATAAATTTTATTTTTTATTTTTTTTTTGTATTAAAAACTATCCTATGTCCGTTCTCAAGTTCCAAACTGTGTCTGTACCAAATTTCACACAAATCGGTTTAGTAGTTTTGGCGTGAAGGAAAGACAGACAGACAGAAAGAAAGACAGACAGACAGACAGACAGAGTTACTTTCACATTTATAATATTAGTTAGGATTAGGATTTCCGTACAGAAAGCGGTTCAAAAAAACATAGTTCGATGCTTCAGACACATGAAATGATCACACTATCATATTGCTCAATAATAAACTTCAGCTTTCAGCTGCCATAAAATAATTCTGAATGACTCAATTCAATAAATTATGAACACAATAGGACTCTGAAATTGTCTCTTAGATAAGGACGCTTCAAGAAAATGTAAGATACCAATTACCTATAAATATTCTTAGACATTTTGACAGGTAAAGGGAAAGAAACTTGGTGCTCTTAATAAGAACCCAAGTGAATTAATAAAGTTATAATTATTTATGTTGATGAAAGCTACGACTTAGTTTTTGTCAAGAGTTTTATGTTGCATTCTTTTTAGTTGCATAAATATCAATACCGTGACTATAGAACAATTTTATTACATTATTCCTTTCAATGTCAAGAGACCATTTTATAGCAGCTGTATCCGGACCATCAATATTTACGATAAGTTTCTCATAAGCAGTTATCGTTAAGTATATTAAATTGATACTATGATCTTGTGAACGTTTAACTTGACTTCTCCCAAAATACCATAGAAATTATTGCGACAAAACAAAATCCTATTCCTGATCTTCCAGACAAGCGTTGAAAATAGTTTCATAAGTGGGTGAGCAATCTTTCTTTTTAAAAAACCGCCCATGGGTTGTCAGTGTCGCGACCGGCTATTGAACTTAGGAAAGAAAAATCTATTTTCCTGTTTTTCTCAAGGCTTGCAGTAGGTACACATGTAACGCGTATTTCCCATAACTGCTCAATGTTGAACGCAGTAATATGGTACTATTTATAACCAGAGCGCGATAAAACTGTCACTGCACACATTATCAGATAAAATTTTCACTATGAAATGCTTACTCATACATTTCTTCGGCGGCAAGATTAGGATATCATACAAAATTTCTTATCAAACAACAATAAATTGCGTGAAAATCAGCATAACGTGACGTGGGGGTGTAGCAAATAAAAAGTGATGTAATTAGATAGGGATTAAATTATTCGTTATCAACGTTTTTTATCTGTATGTCATGACGAACGGGCCAAGCCCACATTGTTTATCAAGCTAAAGTCCTCCGATTTCTTTTGCCCTTATCTTGCATTACAAGCGAAATATCGCGTGAAAATCAGCCCGAAAAGGCGTGCGGAAAGTAAAAACAATTGATCAAAAATGCCAACACACCGTGATATTTAAATCGTTAGGGCGAAGGACCATAACTGATTACTATCTATTTATCTGATTGCTCTTTCAGGAAACAATTTGGCGTTATCGATTGTAACAAGAATTTTCGGATTTGCAAGGACTTTACAGAAAAATCTTTCGGGATTTACCTTGAGATTCAAAAATATTATTTATTTAAGTGGATATTTTTTTTAAACAAAATAATCGCATTTATTTTTCAATGAAGCGGATTAATTGGATTGATTGGACTTAATTACATCTTTTCTAGTACCGCGACATTTTTGTAACCAATCATAGAGAAAGTCATTTCCCCTTGCTTTCTCTCTTCTTATAGATATACTCGCAGATAATTTTGCACTATTTTGGAACCACAGTGACGACTTGCAACTCTCTTACTTTCACCTCCGCACTTTATATGCACGTAGGTACCTAATGCATTGCTGTTTTTTTTAATTGATATATCTACTTATTAATTTCAATTACGCATGCATCACACTGTTTGCAAAGCTAAGCTTTTATTAGAAATGTTAACAAACAGGAAAATAAATTCTAAAATTACAGTTATTCTCAAAGCCTAGAATTCGTGAGGTTTTACCTGATGTGTTTCCTAATGTTATTTCCAACGTTGATCATGTAACTATAGTTGAGTAATAATTTCCTTATAAGTAGAGCTATTCCCATACCTATTAATAGTAGTATTTTATAGTAGTAGGTAGCCTGTTTCTGAGCACCTTTTTCCTCTTTAAAAATAAATAGTCAAACCATCGCTAAAGGCGGTCTGAAACCGATAAGACATGCTATTCGTCAGATTATTTAATTAACTCTTCCTTCATATAAACCCTGAAGGATATATTTATTAATAGAATTGTTTCAAAACAAGTCACATTAGCCAAAAATGCATCAGCAGCCCTTGCATCCTAACAGCGAATGTCCTCTGTGTCGAATATATCTAATTAATGGAATGAAGCCAAATTTCGTGCATGTGTAGCTTGATATAGTTCTGTTTTAAATTATGAATGTCAAAGCACTTCAACAGACACGAATTAGGAATAATAAAGATAGTATTTTGTTGCTTTTCCAAGCATGGAGACCTTGACGGATCTAATTTTGTTAGAAGCATGTCACTTTCAGTATTGATTTAGTTGTGACCTTCGGGGGCTGAATTATAATTCCTTAAAGAAATATAACTCTCAGGCAATGGAAAGGACTGTTCGACTGGTCCTTAAATTTTCACCTCTCCCCCAGTCTGACTTCTGTATTGTTCAAAATGCCAAACATGATTTCTGAATCATACGTAGGTGCCTACTAGTACATTTATGGCAACAGGTAAATACGGATTCCTGTTTTTACGAGTATGTACGGTATGTACATAAAAGTAGGAATCAGAAGCTTATGTCCTTGGTGGTGTAAACAAGTTAACCTACGGACATGGGATGCTATAGATACCTTAGTTTTAAGCTCGGTAGCTGTATCTTTGTTTATAGTGGCACTAGTGAACTTTGGTAAAACCCAATTTGCAAAGATTTTCCTTTAGAAGGTGTTATGTTTATAAAAAATATACGTTCATCTTAAAATTTAACGGTTCCCAGTATGTGGCATGTGTGTTTATGGAATAAAAAGTTTTTGAAAATCATGTAAATTCTTATCAAAAGTGAGAACCAGAGTGAAAATATTTAGTCAATCTCGTGAAACAGTGTTACAAATCCTGAAAGTGTAAAACGACATACCCGTTACACAATATCAATAAAATTTCGATATTACGATCTCTCTTTGAAAGCAAATTGCTTTGTGAACAAAAAATGGGCTATTCTGAAGTTCGTAAACACATACGAGTAAGGGATGAAACACCAATATAACTTGAAAGGTCCATTTAACTTTATACTTGTACGAGAATATCTACTCTTGCTCTACTTAAACATGAAAAAATTCAATATACCGGGAGCTTAGTAGTAGACCTTAATGAAATGTGAATCCTGTGTGCTCTCATCTGTCCATATCACTATTTGTCACAAGAAGAACATTTTAAGGTTTTCCTTTTTCTTTCGGAAGCTGATCTATCATTCAGAAAATTCAAATTGATGTCACCTAGTTGCGATTACGTCTGCAATTTCAGAAACAGTACAATCAGTCATTTATAATAATGTAGTACTTAGGTAGGTGCTATATTAAGAGGTAAGAGTATTAGTACTCTTATGATTTTATCACTAGCTCTGTTGAAATTCGACTGATTTTTCCCTGTGCATCTATACTGGAAAACTCTACCAGTACCTTTGACTTTTATTTAATCATAATTTTACTAGGTACGAGAATTTGTTTTAACATAAAGCTGTGAAACAGGAATGACATAATAATATGTCCTATTTAACAAAAATACTTAAAACTCCCTTATTATCGGAGTTACGTCGTTTGTACCTATTCCGTTATAAGTGGTCTCGTGCATCGCACGGGTGTAACGTTTGTCAGTGTTATTTTAGTCGTATTAAGTCTATAAATAAATGAGTGTTAACAAAATATTCTGTGTGTCGGAGTGTCCGGCAGTGTCTGGCCGGCGGCGTGGTTGCAGTCGTCGCGCGCGGCGTCCCCGCGTGTCTCGCCGCCGTTATCGACCTTCTTCTTATCTCAACAAGAACTACTCCACCGCCCGATAAACAAGGAGCAAAAGCGTGCGCCCGCGCCGTTTTGCCTCATTCCATCCCACTTGGAGCGTTGCGATTAGTTCGTTCGCCTCTTTATCGTGCCGTTTCGTTCAGTTGCTCACGAGTCGCCGTCGCGCTACCACGACACTCACGCGTCCTTCCCGCGCAATGAACCAGCCAGCCAACAACACATAAACCATCAAAATGAAGCCTAATCGGTTATAACGTTTCGTTTACAAACCCAATTTTAATTTAGATCGAATATATATAATTATTGTGATATTTAGTTAGTTCTCCGTATTTTTAATATTTATAATCGTTACGATGAATTCAATTTACTTTATTTAATATTATTATTTTTAATATATAAAATAAATTCAGTGCTCAAGATAATCTCATTCCAAACGCGCAGTAATTATCTAGAAGTCTTACTACAACAATTGCGATGACTGCAAAAACTCGTTCACATTGGAAGGAATATGGAACAGCACTATGTGGTGAGTTCATTTTCTAACCTATCATTATCGCATGCGTCGGCCATGTGTCCGTATGTGACCGGGCCGCGGCGGTCCAGCCGCGGCGATGACGTAAATACTCATTTATTGTAACTTAATTACATGTAAATCACTGCAAAACCCCTGTCATTTTCATTTTGTGTCACCCCAAACTACCTCAGACACTCGCTGTTGTCCACGTCCATTAAATTCACATGTGAAAGCTACCGATGCATGATTTCACCGAGAACCACATATTATTCAAGTTATCGCAGTAAGCTATTTTTAATGTAGCGATCATGTACCGGTCAGTGCCAACCCATTTTGTCCCATATTGACAACAATGACTCTACCAAATGTCATTTGATCATAATTATTATCGGTGTTACTTGTCATTATCGGCAAACAGCGGTAAAGTTAGGGGCATGCTCGTAACTGTCACATTGTTAGTAGAGAACATTCCACGTTCCACGTATGCTTATTTTGTAACATGTATTGCCTTTATTTAAACCAGAACTTCAATACGCCTCGAGGTTTTCTCGAGTACAATTCCGTAGAAGTAGCAATCTAGCCGCACGTGGTGCTCTCAATATTCTTTGAATAAAGCGTGAAGATTTTAGCTCCGAAACCTGAAAAGCTTTAGAGTGAAAACACTCAATTGCATCTGTTTGCGCTGCTTCCGACAGCAATGTGTATTAATGGCTGATACAAGTTGCGTGCGCAAGAAAATCCCAAGTATAACATAACATAAGATACTATGTAAGTAGGTACATACTTATGTTGTCATTAAACGATCGCATGTCCAGACTTCTAAGAATTTTTAGGAAAACAACCGAGTATCATCACTGATAAGAACATTTGTGTAATAGGTATAACTCATTGATGGCGTCTTTAATTCAAGTTTATCAAAGTCTTGCATTCTGTCTACATAAAATAATTGCTTTTACATCTAACGTCAACTCGCGTAAATTGTAAGGAAAATCGCACAAGCAATATCTATAAGTTCTTTACATAAATAACACCTATGTAGGATCAAACTAGAGAATGCTATAGCTATGTAGGATGAGATAGATGATTTTCCTTATGTTATACTACCAGTATTTCAAATCAAAGAAATAGATATAATATTTCTGAAACCACAAGATCCTAGTGGCTTTAATTGCTTTTATAACTTCAACGCTAATTCGCCTCAACAAAACTGTAGGTTAATGGGTTATCAATCTGCTCTTACGACCGGATAAATTGAAGTATCGTAAATATATAACATAATTGCCCACTCGAAAAGAGTTATGTTCCAATCCTCTAATAGCTTTCCTGAAATCACATGATCATTCAAACTCGAAGGAAGATCCCACTGAAGTGTCTCGTTTATCGCTTCTAATGATTATTTATTTTGTTCCACTTATGAAATGAAAAAAAAAGTTCTGTTTGAATAACCTTTTTCAAGAACGAGTGCACATATTTATTTTCTCATTAGGTGAATGGCCTGAGATATATTTTTAAAACAGCCAAAAAATAACTAAACTAAGTATGTATTGAATCATATTTGATTCACGTATCTCTAAAGTAATTCCTACTACCTAGTGCGTCGTGAAATCGTGAAAGCGATGCCAACCGCGCTGTTACTTCTTGTTATCGAATGATTTATTACACATTAAAATGTTATTTTAAGTCTCCTACCCTAAGTTAATCATCTCAAACAAAGATACTCTTTAATAACATTATTGCCATAACCACTTAACTCCACCTATTACAAAATGCGTCATCGATACCTTCTCAAACGAATCGATCATTTGTATAGAGGAATTCTTTAAGTATTTTCGAACATTTACTTGAAAGATCCATTATAAACCATGGCACTTCTCCTAAGAGGAATTCCTATTATTCCAAGAATGCAAAGGTATCAGGTAGAAAAATGAAACCAAGGGACCAAGTGTTGTCGGTTATAGGTGATACCGCTGATAGAGAGGAAGAATGCCAATTTAAAAAATGTAAAACAAAACATTTTCTTAATACATTAATATCGAGACAATATTTGCAATTACATTGTATTGTCCATCTATAATATATCAGTCTATAATATAAATAAATTCTAATAATGATTAGATAAGTCTAATAAAACATAATCTGTCAGTATCAAAGCCTTATATCACTCTGTATGCGTTTAACGGGAAATGTCAATACGTGCGATTATTGCTCGACCTTTAGACCGCAATTAAATATAAACAAACAGGTAAACAAATATCGTAAATTGTAACTAATCCACATCTCGTTATTTCCATTGAAAAGTTCAACTTGCCAAATAATACAAGGAAATATGGTATAATATATGATATTAATAGTTTCCGTGAAACTCTTACGACTCTTAACAACTAATGAAGTGCCTAACATTGTAACATATACCGTAGATTGAAAAATTTTAATCAACTGGTTTTACCTTATAAGATGTCTGTCTACAGGATATTTGCAAAATACTTGTTTTAAGATAGAATTTATAAATTGTGACATGAAGTTTGAACTACAGCCGATGGAGTGACCATATAGACAACGGATAGAATAAATGGTAGCTGATGTCCTTCCTCACATTCTAGACTATCTGTGTACCAAATTAAATTTGAATCGGTTTACAGAAGAGGGATACTTTCACAGCATAACTTGTAGGACTTATAGTATTTACTAGACGAAACCACTTCACAGTATTCATGATTTATATTTTTTTACTCTAAAACTTAATCTACCTATTTGTATAAATTAATTCTCAGAAGATCTTACAATAATCCTCCAATGCCAATCAACACGAAACTAATAGTATTTATATAAACAATTCAGTGTAATTAACGTTGTCAGAGTAAATACCTAGGACTATTTACTGCTGTCTGTTTTACGTCATTACAAAGTAATAACTTTAGTATCTTCGTTTTGTTTTATTTTTTAAAGTTGTACATTAATTGCCTTAATTTAGATAACATTTAAAGGAATCCGAACTGTATTTGTCGTGTTCTTAATATTGTTCTATAAAGATTTAACAATTATAATCACAACGGTTTCGTCGTCGATATCAAAGTAAAACAAAGAAAATAATCACCGTCAATTCGCATGGAAAACATTGAGGAATTTATACCATTAAGTACGTTTCGCTTGGATTAGACATCAATCAACTCTCAAGAAAGTAAGAACAATTTATGTAACAATTCAGATGTAAAACATTTATTCGTTACTAGCTACAAAAACTTCCCGCAATCAGGAAAAAAATCTACGTCCACGTCCTTTTTAATGTAACATGATGTGTAAGTCACTAATTACGTTATTTATAATTATGATTAATTGTAAGATATACGAATGATAAAATATGAATAATACCTTCATGAGGAAAAGTAGAAAAGCTAATATTTACTTAACATATTGATGCACTTCCTTTGTAGTTTATATTTACAGTAACCACGTGTCAATTATTTAAAAACTATACGCTATTGTGTCATTAGTCATTACAATTTCATAACAGCTCGATGTTTTATCATCATATTTATACATGCAAGTGTAGCTGTCTTATTAAATTCCCGTTGCTAGATACGGATTCTCAATTAGAACTTAAACCTGATCTGTGATTTTTTATAACTTTTTTATTACTATACTCTATCCACGGAAGCAAGAGCTAAAAGGTAAACAAAGAATGACACTTTTTCAAGATGGCGGTATAAACCGACCTATGACAAAACGTCACATTTTTGTGCAAAATGTTCGCAGTATCTGTGATTTTGTCATCGGTCGGGTTATACAGCCATCTTGACAAAGTGTCATTCTTTGTTTACCTTTTAGCTCTTGCTTCCGTGGATACCTACCTAAGTATATCCTTACTAATAATATTAATGCGAAACAAACTCTATTCGTCTGTCCCTATTTCACGCCAATACTACTGAACCGATGTTCAGATTTCTGAAATAATGTAGTAAAAATCCTGAAAAAAAATAATAGGCTGATTTTTATCCGGTTGTGTAATAAGTTTCAGGGTGCAGGTAAAACCGCGGGGAATAGCAAGTAGTTGTATATATTTACGACTATACTTTGTCTACTAGTGCAGATGTCATTATCAATAGTAAACTCTACACAAGATATTCCAGTTGCAGGTCAACTTCATATCTGTTGGACATATTTTGACATGTGACTGAATTAGATAACTAGGGTTGTAAATTACATTATACAAATAAGTGTTTTATTTATCAAAATCAACAGCACAGTTTGTATTACCTAATATCTAATACATTTTGCGTTTAATGATTAGTTTAAATTTTATCGCGTTTGTTAATGAACCATTGATATCTGCGCTTGTATACTGTTGTAGGTATATATTTATTGCGTTGCAATTCTCTGTTTTTTTTTTTAATTCATCATTCAATCATTGTGAATCATCATACATGTTGTGTAGTTCTTCCCTTCCCTAGCGTCAGACTAAAATTCCAATTCGTACCCCTCGTTCTTTGGTTATATTATGACTTCCGAACACGCAAGACCGTATGCAAATAAGTAGATCGGTGGCTATATGTTGGTAAAAAACACCAACCTTACTACCTATAAACTCAGGTATTCAGTTCCATTAAACGCGAATGTCATTGACATCCGATAGTTTACGGTTCTATTGCGATTTTCTGCGATTCGTCGGCGTGGAGAGAGCGAAGTGGAAACGATGGCTCGGCGACGATCCATGTTTATAAACAATAGCTCGCCATGGTATGTTCCACTTCAAAGACAAATTCTTGGAAGTGACGACACTAAATGTTAGCAATAAATGTTCTACGCAGCTTTTTTGCTCGGAGAGATCAGACACGGCTCGCAATGAGGATCTGCTGACGTCATTACCATATTTTGAATGATGAGTCACAGATGGTGAAAACTCGGTTCGTTTTACAGCACGGTATTCCGAATGATTAATGAGTTCGATTTTATAATGTTCTCATTTATTTTTAAAAATACGTTACGTTTCCATAAAAATAAATCTAAGTAAAATGCATTTATCTCATAAAAAGTTCGGTAAATAAATAAGAGCGCTTACCTATTGTTGGATTTGCAGCAGGATTTTCGATGTCGTATTTGTTGTAGCTATTCGACCAACTGCTTTTCTGCATACTTCTTCAAACTGCATCAGAAAAATTCCACCTCACGTTAAATTGATTTACTTTGCATATAATACCTACGGGAAGGTACATACATCGCGTCACGCTTTACTATTATAAAATGAGTTACGTAATCAAAATCATAGTGAATATTTAGCAATAAATACTCGTAAATAAATATATTTATTAAAAACATTGCTAAACCAGCAACTATTGACATCTGATCATGATCAACAAACTGTAGCAAATTATCGGTTATGAATGCTTAAGCAGAATAACATAATGTTGTTGATTTGATTTAAGTATTCTATACTGATATAAAAAAAAAAAAACAAAATATCGTAGTTACCTATATACTTTACGAAATTCCATGTTCATGTCTGAGCTGAACATTCACACCTGTGTGGGACGATGCCAAAATGTTCTCTCTTGACAGACGTACTGGCGATCTTCTCATATAGCATGATGTTGTTTGTCATCAAGCGAATACTGAAAGGCTATCAATTCTAATCATCTTATTGCACTGCCTAATTGCCATCGCTATATCATTAACAACATACCTGATAAAAAATAGACCTGTTTTTTCCCTAGGTAGGTATATTAAATACTTCAGTTTATGCCTCAATTAAAAAAAGAACAGTCTAAAAACTTCTCACAGATAATCTATTGTACGCTAGTAACACCATAGACGAATAAAGACTTGACTACACTCACTTTTTATCTCAGTTCTTTATTTTTTATCTTACACGTTGAATTCTTCACCGAACCGTCACTAACGAAGCTAATGTTAAACGAACGCTGTCTGTTAAAACCACGATGATAATTATTTCAAACTAACATTTTAAAGTTTTAAAGCAGTCTTCAGATTAACGTGAAAGAATTCAGATGTAGGTAATAGATTAATGGACGCTAATCTGCGCGAACCAATAGGATTTCTATTCTTCATTCCGTCGAGCTGTTAAATCTATTGTCTATGCAATTCCATTGAACTGGACGATAGCTTTTAACTATGCGCATAATCTTTGCAGAACTAAGCAAAACGGAACGGTAGTAAAGCTTTTGATATATTGCTGTTGATACAATCGATTTTTAATAAATCTGTTTGCTCGGGGGATTGTGGTCAAACAAAAGTAAAATAATACTAGTTTTTGTATGCATAACGGGTGTGGCTGCTAGGTGTAGATAATAGAGAATAAAATAAGCCAATAGATAGACAAAACAATTAAATCAATGCTAAATAAGAGAGCCAAAAGGTTGTTGTCCGATAATAAGCTGCTCCGCTAGTACAATCCTAACCCATTTCTCAGAATACGTTACAATAAATGCGGAAGGTAAACAAACGGTGTGCCATTATTTTTCTTCCATTTGTATATTATCGGGAAACTGGTGTTTAAAAAGGATTCAGCTGTTTATTGGGGTATCGATCGTGTCAATAGAATGGTAAAATAAGTATTCCATTACTCATACGCTGCATACCTATAATGTTTTAAAAGGAACGAATGTAGTCAGGTACTACACTTAATAAACAAAAAAATATGAAACTCTACCCAGTATTATGTAACACAAACCTGCATACGATTCTAGATTTACCTACTAAAGTTTCCTGTTTTAGCGTAGGTTAGTAAATAATTAGAAACATGCTATGTAGTCAAAAATATAAATAAGCGGATCCAATTTTTAGATCAAAAGAATAATGAGCTTATTTAACAAACAGAGTACAAATTGTTCGTTGAAATCTGTACGGTATAGTACCTATTGTAAGTAGGTTCGTTATACTCCCAGTTTGACGTCACGAGGTCTTGAACCTAGAACTATAAATGTGCTGGTGTTCGGCACCACGTGCTTTTGACACGTGCTCTATATTATTATGTTCTATCCATTCAAATGAAAATGTTGTTCTATTCTAGAGCGGGGATAACCCGGGGATAATGTTAAGAATATACTATGACTTAACACAGACACAGAATATTCCTTATATACAATTTGTATTAAGTGGCGTACAATTGAGATGTCCGACCATTTGCGCGTGGTAATTATCGGAAACACCCTCATGATCGCACATGGGATTTTCCGTTCTACCATGATGATAAAAAATGTTTAATTGTACCTATTTTTTACGCTCTATCTGTTCGCAAAACAAATGACTACCTAATTAAATTGAGTGACTGTAATTTCTTTCAAAGATTTGGACATTTAATTAAGTAGGTATTTGAATCTATATTAAAGTATATTTTCGAATTGGATTCGCTGTATCAGATCAAGCATTTAATTGACCCAATATAACAGACCGGGTGGAGTCGGAAATTGAAATTCTCAGTCTTTGTGAACTGAATAATAGCCACTTCCAGGCTCACTGGATTCATTCGTCTGATTCTTATGATAATTTATTTATTGTTTTATGAAAATACAGTTCTGTAGGTTTATTCACGCTCAGTGTACCGTTTATGTGTATTGCGGTATTTTCCCTTATCGATATTGTCGGCCAATCACGAAGTCTTACTTATGGCTACAATTTACACACACATGGCTAATGTTGCTTACGATACAAAGATTCTGTTTATCGGTAATGAACGTAACATTCAATGCGAATAAGCATAATATTGGCATTCAAACGGTGAAGAATCTTGCAAGATAGCTCGTAATAGCCTGGTTAAAGTTGACTTGTGATATTAATGGAATTGTATTAAATGGGTCAACAAACAATTTATTTATACTGAGAATTGAATGTTCCGTCTTCGGCACTATATTCACTATAACAACAGTTTCAAAATAAGTGACGGGTGACAGGTTAAATTAGCGAATGGAATATTTTAAAGGTCAGTCACAAATAGGAGCAATATTTGGCCGGCATAAATCAAAATTGTGTGATGGCTATTTTACTTTTAGATATCTCATGCTGGACATTAATGAATGTGTGATAAAAAGACTGAATTTGAATTACCTAATTAATAGAAATCGTTTTCGCAACCTCAGATTTGAATAATTTTTGAATAGGAAATCTGAGTTAATTTGTTAAATACCTATATAAGTATCGCAGTCTATCATCTGCTATCATAATCAAGACATGAGTGTCATCTGAGTGTCGGCTTTCACTTTGAGATTTTGAATGATTGACTACATCCTGTCAACATTGTGAGTGTTATAAAACGTAATTCAAACACATGGCTTCTACGCTAACGCCACCCCCCCCCTTCAATCATAAGCGACACTTTTGATGTCCACTCGCCCTAGGAACAAAATAACCCAATCTAAAATATTGTGTAAAGCCATTAATTCCTCCATTCTGTTCCAACATTGAACATAATTGTCACGAGCTATAAATAAAGCCGCCAAGTTCAAACGACGCCACTAAATCCTTTCATTGATTCGCTAACTGGACCTGTTTTTTACCATCAAATGAAGCAATCGAATATTATTACTACTACTATTGTTCTACTTAGTTGCGGTACAGTCACGCACGCACACGATGATATTTGTTCAAATTCAGCAAGTGGTACATTGTCGTACGATACAACAATATCACAATTACAATTATTGTTATTCTGAGATGTGTGCCGCCATTAGGACACGTTCACACTTAGCTTGCAAAATAACGACGCAAACGAGTCAGTTCCCGACAAAAATATAAATCAGCTCCATTTACATTTTCTTCAAAAAGTATTGCCAACTTTTCTACCGACTCCCGAAAGCGATTTATGCATAGCTGGATTACCTAAAATACAATTTTCTGGGATGTTTAATTTCGTTTAAAAACTTGTTTACTCGAAAAGCTCTGTTTGAAGCAAAAACAAACGATAAGATTTTAGGAACAAGGCCTCTATCTATCAGTTATGTAAACTCATGTATTGTAAAGTATAAGAAAAGCAGAGATATGGATTTTTTGTGGTAATAAGGAAAATAAAATAAAAATGTTATTTGAAGTTTGAACGCACCCTTTGTATGACGGTGGGTTGCGTCAGCGAGCGGGCGCGGGCGGGCTCGCGGCGAGCGGAGAGGCGCCGGCGCCCCGCACCGCGGCCTCGTGCCCACCTCACACGAGACCATTTATACCACAATTTAAATTATACCTTAAGTCATATTTTTATTGCGTTCATTATCTGTAACTAACGTATTAGCGAGATGACTTTGTGGTGACACGAGCATCTAGAGTGCACAACATAATACATCATGTTATTTAAAAGTAATAAGTATTACATTATCTAATTGAACGCAAAGTAATATACTTTTCAGGTAATTCTTAACTTAAAAGGACAACAAAAGGCCAAAAACTCGATTGTATCAGAAAAGGCGTCCTGAAAAAATATAAGTGTAAACAATGGTCAAACTACAATCATTACCAAATAGCGACTCCGAGGTTTAAATTGTATTTGCATTGATAAATATAATTTGCTTCTGCTACAGAGTATTAAGATTTAGTGGAATTTAATAAAATACAATTAAATCTGTGTGATTTTAAGTAAACAGCATTGCTCGCATTTTTAAGTATTTTTAACTTAAATATCAAGTCTATCAATCCTATTTAAATTTTAATTTAAACTCGACCCAGCTTTGAACTAAACCGATTTTTCATAGTCCCAGACCAATTTTTCAATGTCAGCTGTAGATACGTATTCTTCATTATGTTATTGCCTGATTGATCACTACAGTAAAAATACCTTCAGAAGAGAGAGGCTTAATAGGTGCACTGGTACTTTATAGTCCACACATTATTAAAGATCTGAATTAGCAACTAAACTGCTTTCATTATAACAGGAAAACAACGTGACTTTAATTCTATTGTTAGCAACCTTTTTTCATTTTCCTCTCAAGGTTAGTCCAAACATGACAGGTATAAATATGATAATGAGTGCCTTGATACCAATACAAACCATTTACTTACAATAGAGCCATTACTGGTGTCATAACAGTAACATTGTTGTTTAAAAAGACATTTATGAAAAAAATTGACTGTATAAATTCATGAATAAAGTATTAATTAATAATAAGCACGTGACTCTAAAGCCAGCGTCCGACTCCTGCGTGTACTCGTACATAACTATAAACTGACGGCTCGATGATTGTGCCAACTGGCATACGGCGTTCGTTCCCTGAATCTGTTACTATATAAATTACACAGCTCTACTGTTTACACTGCTGACGTTGAAACAATTTCAGACGCCTTCAATACGCGTAAATGTCTTTCCTGAAAAACTCAATACGTGTTCAAGCCATTTCGGCTGAAAAACGTTGGTTTCTTCGTAAATTGCCATGGTTTTTGGTATTAAACAAGTTTGTCATGCTATTTTTTAGCTTTTTTGCTAGTTTTCAATCTGAACTTCCTCGAGTCACTGCGGCTCACGTGTTCGTTGTCTAGTTGTTGCAAAGCTTGATCGCGAACGTGAAGTATTTACGTGCGGCGTGGGTGTGGCGTCCTCTATCTCCTAACTAACACAACACGGCCGCCATGTAAACTTTAGCTCGCAGTTTGATTCTGTTGTGCACAAACTATGTAGGTACATATTTGTGATTGAACTTAGGCACTGACTCGAACACGCTTCTGCATTTGGTATAGCGCACGTACACCAGATACACTGAAATATTAAGCAGTTTCAACAACCTGCGCCTTAAGATGCCCACTCTTTTGCGTACATGTTTCGAGTGCTTCTTTAAAACTTAAAAATAAAATTCAATTGAAACCCCATTTAAAAATCGGAACTGTAAATCCAGTGTTTACAATCAAAATTATTTCAGATTGCTCCACTTATTCAAGACTTACTGTGGACTCTAAGAAAACAATTTAAAGCTTCTGTAAACCTTTAGCAAATAAAAACTGATAATAATGGGAACGGGGTCAATACGTCTTCTGTGTATCTATGAAATATGAGTCAGAGATAAAAAAAACAGCGTCACGCCAACTTGTAGGCGAATGGTCCAGGAAAAGTAATATTCGTAGCAAATACGCGTAACTTTCTAATAGTATATTGTCACGAAACTGTGGCATCTGTCATATTAATTATCAGATACAGGGTCGAGGAACGTGTCGAGTATATTGGAGTGGCCAGAAGTTTCCACGAGCGGCCGATAAGACATGAAAGCGTCGCCACTCCCAAACTTGTTTTTACTTCGGACAGGAAGTTTGTTACAGTAAATCGTACGCATACTAGACTTATTACTGGGCAGTAGCGATCCAAGTCAAATTTCAAAAAATAAAAATTAAACTGTGCAAGTGAAATGAAAGCTTTTTAAAATAGAATAAAATTGATGTATGTAGATCAAAAGGATTGATGAGATGCCATTTACCGCAAGTCAAGGTATATCTAGTCTGCCAAATCTAGTTTCCTATTGATATTTGGCACTCGCCGTCTACCTCTATAGAGTCATAAAATTGAAGAGGGTTTTATATTTTAATTACCATAAATTACAAAACGTAAGGCAGTCTATGCATATCTAAAATATATTTTATGATAAAAGTCGTTTTGAGGATATTCAGCATTCATTATTTACCACTAATCCTCCATTAGATACATGAATAACCACTTTCATTTCCCTTATACATTATTTTTCCATTTACACTTTGGTAAAGGTAGGAAATGTATAAAACAAACATTAATATCAGTCGCCGCAATACAGATATATGGAGATGGTAATCTCGACTAATTAGATTTACGATGTGTACAATCGCTTGATATTACAAATGTGTACCTATTTAGATTACGATTAAAGCTGAAACACCGCGATTCAGGAAAAGGACATATGGTATACCTATGTCTGAAAAGGAACAAAATAATTTTGGTAATAATTGTCAAAATTATGGGACACTGTGAAACAGGCATTAAATCTTTTTTAATTTCAACTTACATCTTTCAAGCAGATTTAAATGTGAAAAAATTCATTTTATCAGGCGATCTCGTTCCATTTAATCGTGTACCTACGTGTTTATAGTCCGAATCTAAATCTCGAAGAATTCCATTCGACCATTCGATTTTGTAAGATATTCATTTCAATGGTCGTTGCATAGTTAAAAGTGTGCATCTTCTTCTTCATTCTTACTGCTACCTGGACTATTGCCAGGTTCCGCTTTGCTTATAGGAAGGTCATATGAACGCTAGTAAACATTCCAGTTTTCCACCACAAAACTATTCTCTCTCGTAGATAAAGCTACAAGGTTTTACAGAATAAGATATTCATCAGCTAGTCATTCTGCATCACGTTTTCACTAAAGTCGATAACAATAGGTAGTACAGTTTTAATACCGCTTAATTACAAGACTAGATTTACTATCGATGATGACCGGAAAATGTTTAGCGCGATAATTAACACCAAGGTCGCATGAAGTATTAATGTAACCCTCATAGGTATGTACAAAGTATAGGTACATAATATGTACACAGCTCTATGAACATAGTGTAAAAGTTTACTCCGACATTATCGCCATCTGTAAACATTTTCACATTTATATTTCTTAACGTACACAGATAAACACCTACTTCTAGCACCTCGTAGGGGGCAATGCACTCTTTATAAGCTATGTAACCATCAATAACTATCCTTGATTCTCTTATATAATCTAATGACTTTTGCATACAATGCTTTTGCCAAAACGGTACATTTTCTATTAACACTATTGGCACTGTATCCGATATAATTAGCAAGAATGTTACTTGAACCTAACAGTTGTTTTCCTTCTATTTCAGCTACGCTTATCACCGCTACAGCGGGTACCTGCTACGGGTGGCCCTCACCTACTCTACCGTACCTACTATCCGAAGAGAGTTCAATCAAAACAACAGCTGACGAGGGATCATGGATAGTCTCGATAATGATCCTGTGCTCCGCGTTGACGCCTGTTCCCTCCGCCTACTTCGCCGACCGGTTCGGCAGGAAGACCACGCTACTCCTCGGTGCGGTGCCGTTCATCCTGGGTTGGGTACTGGTCATCGTGGCCAACTCCGTCGCTCTGCTCTACGTGGCGCGGATGTTCTCCGGCTTGGGCTATGGAATTGTCTACACAGTTGCTCCAATGTACACAGGAGAAATCGCTACCAATCAAGTTCGAGGAGCCCTCTCCACACTCATCACGTTAATGAATAAAGTAAGTACATGACGCACATTAATTAGTGATGCAATACGAACACAATGTTCCATTTAGGTATACGATGTTACTTGAAATTGTCACAATATCGTGCCAGTAAAACGAATGATATTAAACTTAGAGGCATTAAAAAAACATGAGACAGGCAGGTGTTAATGAATGATTCATCGCATTTGCAAGTTCCATCTGCGGATACTAATAATAATCATTCGAGTACTTATATTACTTAACGGAGTTTAAAAAAACTTCTACCTAATAGAAAAACTACGATGCTGTCATCGAGAAGTTCATTTATGTGATAGATCAATGTCAACTGTAATGGCACATCAATTGATCAAGTTCAATGAAATAATTGAGTAACTCCATCTCATTGCAATTATTCACTCTGGATAAGTTCAACTAACTAATGGGCGATATCCTTTGCAACGTAATAGGCAATTGCAATTATAAATTATTTCGCTCGGAGCCTGCTCTGGCTTATCACGCGGTATTTACATATTCCATGCTCTGTTGCCTGTCTCATAAGCTCGCTTTCTGCTTTGAGAGTTAGATATGCGATTTCTAAATGATATTCGTAGAATCGCACGGTGAGCATGAACGGTATGTACTTGTGCAACCAACAGGTGTACGGTTTCCTTTGTCAGAGTCCATTGCACTACAGGCATAATACTTATCTCGTTACATCGACAATGTCATACGAGATTTCGGTTATGTTATGGATACCCAAGCCACTAAATTACTCAACAAATATACTTACATATGTATACCTCATAGACAAAAAGCTTTTGAATTAAGTAATTGTTCAGTTCATCTAAATACTTACTGTACCTACTTGGTAATACCTATTTCTCTAACTTTAATCCTCTAAGTAAAAACATTCACATGTCTGATACCAGTCGTCGCCCATAAAAACCGACCATTTTTATCAAGAGCTATAAAATGTTCACGTGATAAGCTTGTGATAATACCATGAAACACATTATAAGTACGAACGTATCAGAATATACCTACTATCTCTGTTAAGGCGAGGAAGTGGTCAACAATAATTCCATAACCGGCACGCGCATCTAAGGCGCCAAAAGGGGTCGGAGCTTCTGAGCGGGGCGAGGATAACAATACGCCCGCTAGCTTATAACTAAAAGTCGTAAGCGACAAAATGGTTTTGTAATTTTAATATTTAGAAATGATAAATTTAATAAAAATTCCTACTACAATTTTAAAGAGTATGTATATACTCAACTACTAAAAAAGTTAAGAGGCTTAAATCGGTCCCGTTTGCCCATAATATGTGAATCTCTTTTTAAAAAGAGGTATGTTTGATATATTTTTCTCTGTTATAAAAGTTACCTAATCATGTTTCTACAACTAACAAAATAAGGTTTATATCATGAACTTTCAGGTAACCAAGTTGTATTTTGATCCGTTTTGTATTTACTGAGAAAAATTGACATCCTTGGGGCCAAAAATTCCAATTCGTCCTCTTAACTGGAGGAAATCAAATTATTCCCCGGGATGCCAAACCACAGTGCATCCTAATGAAATTATATTGAAATATCATTCGACAGAGCTCACAACAACGTCAGTGCAGAGGGCTTTAATCAAAAGCTATTCACCGTGATCTTATATGACAACAATTTATTTCACATTGTGAGTAGTATTTGCACGTAATTAAGGCAGCGCGATACGAGGCGCGACGCGATGCTGAAACGTGACTCATTACCTCAATTACGCAGTCAGCGCGGTTTCCCGCAACTCATGTAAAACTTGAAACGTATAGGTACGATGTTTTGAAAATAATAATTTTATTGCCTTTGAATAAGCTCACTTTTGTCGTTAATCTTTTGAACTGATCTTAATTATACCCAAATCCTACTTGAATACAGCTATGCTTGTGATAAAATTGATTCTGATAGAGGAACACCCAATTTATGTAGGTATAGGTATACCTATTGTGTCCATCTAATCGTAACGATGCTTTTTATCTACCCATACTTAGCTATTAGCCACCTTATCTTGACAAATAATGATGTAAAACCATTGTTTATGGATGCACTCGAGTAGCCTCGGTATCAAACGATTCATCCGTAAAAAGTAGGCATAATGTTAAGCCACTAAATAGCATTATACACGTAGGTATTACAGAAAATTTTCATATCATGCTATAAAACAGTCACGGTAATACAAAACTAATGTATGATGTCTTTTGCTTCAGGTCGGAATTCTTGCCCAGTACTGCATCGGTCCGTTCGTCTCGATGCAAACCCTCGCTGCCATCAACTTGATCCTGCCCGTCACATTTGTCATCACCTTCATCTTTTTGCCAGAATCTCCTTACTACTACTTAAAATTTGAGCGAAGTGAGAGAGCCGAGCGCTCCCTCAGGAATCTACGCAGTGGTGACATTAGAACTGAACTTAAAAGTATAGAACTGAACGTTCAAGAAGACATGAAGAATAGAGGAACTTGGGGAGACTTGATCACTGAAGCTACCAACAGGAAAGCAATGTGGATTACGCTTGGTATATTCACGATACAGCAGCTATGTGGCAGTGCTGCCGTGGTGGCATACGCGCAGGTCATATTCAACTGCACGACCAGCCCAGTCACTCCAAACATTACTGGAGCAGAAAATGTTACCGCTTCCGCTTCTATAGAACCCTACCAAGAATCTATTATTCTTGGTTGTGTACAAGTAGCCACCTGCGTCCTGTCAGTAATACTCGTCGATCGTGTTGGTAGAAAGCCCCTTCTGTTGCTATCGGCTCTTGGAGTAGGCCTTATGAACGGCACAATTGGAACATACTTCTACTTCGACCATGTCAACAAAGAAGCCGTTGCACATCTTCACTGGATACCCCTCGCCGCTCTTCTCGTTTACATCGTTTGCTACGCCATCGGGTTGTCGACGGTACCCTACGTCATCATAGGAGAGATGTTCCCGACCAACGTTAAGTTGTATGCTTCCTGTATCGCCCACATCTACACCGGCGTCTCCATGTTCGCTGTTCAAAAACTATTCCAGGTGAGAGATCTTTTATAACATTGCCTCATTTCACGCTAGTGCAGCATTTAAATATAAACAAAAATGAATAAGAATAAAAAGTATTATTGTAACAAAATTCCCATATATTAATAGTAAAATATTTTTTTGTACAATTCAGCCATGTAATAAACACAAAACAATTAAATTCATGAACATTGTGCTAATCTGTAACATTTCGTTATTCCAGGTGGTCAAAGACGCATATCAAATATACACAGTATTCTGGGGATTCGCCACGTTCTCGCTGCTGGGGCTGGTGTTCATGCTGATCATGTTGCCGGAGACGAAGGGCAAGTCGTTCGCGAGCATCCAGGCGCAGCTGAAGCGGGAGGTGGCCCGCGACAACGCTAAGAAACTGGCCACCGTCGAATACTGAACGCCGGAGACATCGTCGTCCGGATAACTTCTCACTAGTTTAGCTTAAGCTTTACTTTAATGTGTTTTAAGGGATCAAGCAAGTTGGAATGACAGTTAAGGATATTGATACTTAATGTTTAATATACTTATAGCATAGAATAGTGTAACAAAACGTACAGTTTTCTATAAAGTATTGTAGACACTATTACAAAAGTAGCCTGTGTATGCACAGAAGAGGGAGTATGGAGGGGGCCAAAAGGGCTGCGCCCGAGAAGGCGGTAAAATCCTCAGGGTCGTAGTCGGCAGGCAGCGAGCGCGACCTGATCACGCTCGCGTACAGCTTGGCTGAGTCCTTCGCCGTCCGCGTCTTGTTCGGACTCTTGAAATCAACCAGGTACAGACCGAAGCGGGACCTGCAAATGCATTTACAACTGTGAAAAGAGTGAAATTAGACATTTCTGACTGATCTATGTGTTTTATTTATCACCAGATGGACAATGGACAGAATGTTAATGGACATTTCATGTTCTTAACTTTGTCTTAAGATATTGACATAACTCATAGTTTACTTGCTAGTTGCAAAAGCAAATAAAATAATATGTTGTCTATAAAATGCCATTGTATATGTGTTAACTGATTTTAACCTGGTAACTTTAACGAAGATGAAAAAAAAATGCATACTTAATATAATATAAACAAACTATTGTCAAAAACGTTAATGA
The DNA here is from genome assembly GCA_963856015.1 of Helicoverpa assulta. Classification (NCBI taxonomy): domain Eukaryota; kingdom Metazoa; phylum Arthropoda; class Insecta; order Lepidoptera; family Noctuidae; genus Helicoverpa; species Helicoverpa assulta. The sequence continues at coordinate 10,040,796 of CAWLCW010000014.1, read as the reverse complement.
CTATTTAGGTTTTAAATCTGATCTGGTATTTTTCCTTGAAAGTATGTCAAAATAAGCTTAGCAGATTATTCCCTATTGGAATGATAACGATTCATCTATTTGAAGAACCCTATAGAATTGACGTTAGCTATCTAATATGTGAAGATAAATATAACAAAACAACGCAGTTGATAACATTCATCAATCATTGCTATCATTCAGAACGTGCCTCCAAACGTTCTTCAGATATTTAAAGCTGATTAGATTAAAGAGAAATTGTACGTCCACTATGCTGATACGGAGTGATAAAAATAGTTTCAGAATTAGGTTGATTTATGACGTAAACAGCCGCTAAGCTATCCCGTTTCGAGGAAAATTCAGCCGTTTGTGTTAGTGTATGTAGCTAGGTTATATTTTCAAACTTTTCGTATTTAGGTAACTGGGGATTAAGTTAATCGTAACGGGAGCTTTTAAATAGATTGCATTTTGCTATCTATTTAAGCTCTATCTATTTATAATTTATTTCTAGGAGCTCCCGTTTTAGGTCAATTATTCAAATATTTATCCAAGAATACTAAGAAATACAGTGCCGTTCACTTGGATAGCCTCACCCAAATTATATTAGTGTTTACTGATTACCATAAACAACAATATCATTTTAAACGATATTTGTATTTAAAATTTTATCTGTGATTGAACGGCAGACAAACATGTACAAACTTGTTCATTCAGGTGAGTTTACGTCAGTCAGAGGTCACGCGCACCGTTCACATGAATAGCCTCAGTCTTTTTTCGTCCTTTGGAATAATTGGTCGTGTGCTTGTTTTGGTAGTGTTTGTGATAACAGATCTGATATAATTTAATACAGTTATTACAGTGATTTAAAATTACTTCTATTGTCATGGGTCGTGGTAAAAAGCTTTCCAGTTTAGAAATAGAAAAAATAAATTTTTACGTATCTCAAAAGCTATCTAACCGTAAGATAGCTAAGAAAATTGGTAGAAGTCCTAAAGTTATAAATAACTATCTGAAAAATAAAGAAAATTACGGCCAACTTTATAAGGGCCGAACAAAATTCGCAACAACTCTTCGTGAGCGTCGACTTATATTACGCGCTGCTTCTAACTCTACGAAGACTGCCAGGCAAATAGCAAGTGATATAAATACTACAGCATCTATCGCAACAGTTCGACGAATTATAAGATCTGCTTCGCATCTCAAACGAAAGAAGTTAAAACTTAAAACTCCCCTCCGCGCCAATCACATTACGGCCAGATTATCTTTTGCTAAAAAATACATGTCCTGGACAACACAGTGGCAAAATGTTATTTTTACAGATGAAAAAAAGTTTAATCTGGATGGACCTGATGGTTTTAGCTATTACTTTCACGATCTGAGAAAAGAAACCAAACTATTATCACGTCATCATTCAACGGTTGGTTCTGTGATGGTTTGGGGGGCGATTTCCTATCATGGTGCTGTCGATATTGTTATAATGAAGGGAAAACAAAATGCGCAAAAGTATTTAGAATTGATAAAAAATGAAAGAAACAAAATTTGTCAAATTACAGCAGGACGGAAATGGATATTACAACATGACAACGCTCCCATACATACTTCACGTGATGTTATAAGTTGGTTAAATGATAATAATATCGAAGTCTTAGACTGGCCATCTTGTTCTCCAGACTTAAACATTATAGAAAATGTTTGGGGATATCTGACACGCAAGATTTATAGCAATGGACGCCAGTTTAACAGCTCTGAAGAATTGTATCAAGCAATCCTAACTTCATGGAACAATATGTCGACAGAATACATTCGTTCTTATATGATTCCATTCCCGATCGTATTTTTGAAGTAATACGATGCAATGGCAAATCTACCAAATACTAAAGTTAGTTTTCAGTAGCGTTGGATACTTTTTTAATTAATGAGGCTATTCATGTGAACGATCTCTATAACAGTTGTTTGCTATCTTTTGTTTGTTTGTTAACTTATAATTAAATATATTACTTTAAAACGTATGGTGTGTTTTATATATTTTATTTATGACAACCCTTTTTATTAATTACCACAATCCTACAAGAAATAATTTATTTGGAGGGTGAGGCTATCCAAGTGAACGGCACTGTATTTCATTCATTACAACGATCAATATAAAATTCAAAAGATCACATTAAATAAATGTAACTATTTATGATAAAGTAAAGGTAGACCGAAAAATCCATACCGTAAGATATGTCTACTCATCATTACGAGTAGGTATGTGAAAAGATATTTATGATAGTAGACATTTGTCTAATCTTTTAGATTATTTCATTTTTTGCAACTCTATCATGATGTTCCACATGTTGTTTTTCAAAAAGATTAAAAATTCATGATTCACACGTTAGAAATCCAACTTAATTTGATTTTTAGAGGCGCTATCAAAATTAATCGGTACGAATAAAGAATGATTCGACTTAAAGTGTAGTTGACCTTATATATGAGTGATAGGTAGCTGCCCTTAAACCATAATAAATTAATGTATACGTAATAACTTAACGGCAGGTAATTGTCATGATAATTGATTAATATGGACTTCTTAACCTTGCAACAAAGTTCTTGATACGAGTCCCTTGATATTGAAACTTTGAAAGTCACTACAACTTTATAGGCGCAGCGTGCCACGTGAAAATGTAAGATTTCGTAAATATTTATTGTTATATCAAAATGGAGAAATTAAGGTCGATTGTTTTTGACAGACGATCAGTTATAAACAGATAGAGACGACGATTGATCAATAGATATAAATATTATCGTTATGAGACAGTGGTCACAAGATAGTCATCGCTTTATCGACAAGAAAATTTGGACTTTGGAAATACATATCTGCAAACATATCACACATACAGAATACAGTTTGTACGTGCGAGACCAGTGGTATGGTAAGGTTCTAAAATTTTGACAAATATTTTTGCACCACATCCCCTACACTGAGTAATACTAAAGAAATAGTTCTTAATAACTCGATGCGATTGCCAAACTCAGAAATGGAATGTGACAGACTATAAAAGCGCAAAATAAATCACTGACCCTGGTGAAAAAAGCGATCAATTAATTGACTTTGAATTAATGATTTTGGTAGTAGGTGCCTTCTCTATGACTTATACATATAATCTATTAAAGTATTAGTAAATTCTTTAGCACGGTAAGTATTCATTACTCTATATTTTTGGAGTAGGTATAGATTTTATAATTTCGCAGTTAGTAAATTATGAAAGCGGATCAAATAACGTGAGGACATTATGTCATGACTGAAAGAGATCCATATACGCCAGAGTCCGAACTCTTATAATCGTGTGTCCCTGAACTTTGTGCTTCACTTATAACATAAGTTTATAATATCTAGAAACTAGTACCGCCATCTAGCACTGTAGCGTACTGTCAAATTCTAGATAGAACGAGTTTAATTTGAAACACTTTCGATAGATGTCGCTGCTTGTATCTTGTGGCTTATTGTCAACCGAAGTGCTAATGATTGACTGTCGATAATTATAAAACCATCAAGAATTACTGTCGTGCGTGAATAGGTAGCGTTATTGTTTATTATAAGTTTATAGCCCAAGGTTCTTGATATGTTATATTAAAGGAAACATCCTGGTAGGTCGGAGTTATAACAAAATAAATAAAGAATGATTATCCTAGAAGTGGAACATCGACATTTAAAAACCAAGTAATTCAAGGGTTTTTTTTTAATATTACCTACAAATTTTGTATCGGTGTTTTAATTTCTGAGTAGGTAGGTATATCTTGGACATTGATGACTGTTTAAAGGTGAAGGAAAACATCTTAAGGAAACCTGGACTATAAAGTCTGAAACCGCATTGTGCAAGCGTGAATTCTCTGTGTGAGAGAAGGCCTGTGCCCAGCAGTCGAACGATATAAAAGATTGATGATAGATTTATACTATTGTACCTAGGTGTACCTAATATTTGAATCCGACGTTGTCATCATCATTCTCATTTCTCTACTATCGCGTTATCGCTATATTTATCATCCAAAGAGTAGCCACAACCATGTCAAGAGAGCTGGCTGTCTCGAAAAAGCAAAGGCTGTCTTTACAACAGATCATTGAAACAACCAACCTTCCTTGAAAGGAATAAAGGACCTGTAAACAATACTTACACATAACCGTCATCCCATTCAAAGTTGTCCATTAGACTCCAGGCAAAGTACCCCTGGACATTGCACTTGTCTTCATGTACGGCGTGAAGCAAAGCATTCAAGTAGTGACTGTAGTAAGCCACGCGAGCCTTGTCCTCCAATCCCGAGAAATCTGCGTAACCATTCTCAGTAACTATTATGGGAACATTGTCGTAGGTCTTTGAGATCCATTTGAGAAGACGCCTGAAGCCGAAAGGCACCACCTACGGAGAGCATGAGATTCAAAATCAAAATCACAATTTATAAACCAAGGGCATATAGAAGACTAACTGATAAATCAGTAAACCAGGATCAATATTTCCTGATGCACGAGTTTTTAAACAAACGTTTCACTTCTTCAGCTTGAAAATAAATATTAGTGTAGATAGATCTACTTATCTAAATAACGCAGACAGATATCATATTGCAGAACTCTCAAGTATAGCATGTACATCCTCTAAGAAGATTAACTGGATCTGTTATCAGTAGGTTTATTACGAAAGGTATTCTTTGTACATGACTTATGTAAGTAAGTACCTATTGAATAAGATAATGTGTAACATTTCAATACCTACCTGAAACGACACGACACGAGGCAAACTGTAATCTTAAATATTGTCTGGCAATTGTTGCTGCATACCAACAACTCCAGATAATAGACTCGTAAGAAATCATACTGTATAAAAGAAAATATGTATGCTGTTCTGCTAAATATTTGATCCTACAGTAAGTATCCAATGCAATAGATTTTAGGAACCTAGCGACTAGTTTGATTCATCTAACTTCAACTTAATATCAATTCATTAGCAAGCAATTACCTTAAGCCAAGACGAAGAAGAATCGGAAGGCCACTTCGGATCCTGGACTCTTACGATGCCAACGTCGTTTTCGTGCGAGGGTATAGCTCCTACTTCTTTATCAGCCATAGACAAGAGGTACGTGGTATAATGATTCAGTCCAAAAAAGTCCGCAGTTCCTCTGATGTAGTTAACCTCCTCAGGAGTAAACTTTGGAAGTCGGGAGCGAGTGTAGTTTTGCTGCAGACTCTTTTCGTCGACTAACTTTATGAGTTCGGCAGGGTAGTTGCCCTCTTTCGAGTAAACTGGGTGCGCGTACCAACCCAACTGGAATTCACAGAAGATTTTGAATAAATTACTTATATTACAAATGTCTTCCGCCATGCCAACCAAACGACAGGGTATTGACCGAAGGTATCTTTAGAGATGTGTGCTTTTAGACGTTTGTTTTACTCATGGTACTGTTGCTACGGAGAGTCCTTATTTATTGGTAGATGAAATTGTTATTTATTTTCTTTCTCTTCATTCAAAACGTCGACAAAGGAAAGGCTAAATTCCGCTTTTGACAAACAGGTTTTATCAATTTATTTTCAACTTCCATGCACTTCAAAATATCATGTCGAGGTGCATGGCAATGTGTACTTAAAAAAAAATGATAGGTACTCAATAGTACTATAATTAGTCGTACTTATATCAGCACCAAAATTATACTTTGGTTATTACCTGAATGTCGTCGTTACGTTCCACTAAACAAAGGCAGTTCGTACGATATAGGTAGGTATGTGTACCCTAGTTCAATGACATTTCAGTGAAATCTGACCTTGAGAGCTGAGAAGTCTTTCTGAATGACAGTACGTACTGATAAAGGTTGTGATTCTATTGTTAGATAACAATGTTAGCTAAATACTTATTTCGAAATGTGTACACTTACGTGAGTTTTTAAGTATAATTCTGCAGCTTCCCTGTCTTGAGGCGTATCCTCTTTGGGTTCAGCCCAGTTGGAGTCCAACGACAGTCCAATTTTACCTGGAATATATGAATTTAGATTTATATTTACAGGGCAAATGTGATACAAATTCCAAGCAAGAGAAGAATAAACTGATCCGTACCTTTATTGACATGACGGTAGTTCTCGTTGAAGAGATGGTATACGCTCGCGTGTGCTTTCAAAAGGTTGTGAGCACAGAGGTATTCAGCAATACCGTGCCTGTTCAATGCGGGAGCTCTGTATGTACCGCCGTAGCCTTCCAGACACGTCTGCATCGGCTCATTGAAAGTGACCCAATATTTCACCTTACCAGCGAAGTTATCGAACAAAACCTTCGCATAATCTGTGTAGTAGTCAACAATATGTGCGTTTGTCCATCCACCTATATTCTGCAGCTTCTGTGGCAAGTCCCAGTGATAAATAGTCACCATGGGAGTAATATTGTACTTCAAAAGTTCGTCAATAAGATTACTATAATACTTGAGGCCTAAAGCGTTAATCTCATTTGTGAGACCAGTTGGCAAGATCCTTGACCATGCTATAGAAAATCTATAGACGTCAACACCTAGTTCGTGAACCATCTCGGCGTCTCTCTTGTAAAGGTGATATGAATCAGCTGCCACATCACCATTCGATCCATCTTTGACAAATGTTTTATTATTGTGTACTAGATGATCCCATATACTTTCGGACTTTCCTAAAATCAGTTATGAATACTTGTAAGTGCTTATTTATTGTACTTCTGCAAATTTAAATTAAGTAAAAAGTTTTTTACCATCTTCGTTCCATGCTCCTTCAATTTGATAAGCAGCTGTAGAGACTCCAAATACGAAATCTCTCGCGAATGTGTAATTCGATTTCGATCCTCCGGAAAAGTTCAAAATTTCAGCATTCCTGTAACCAAAGTTAAATTCGTTAGTTGAGTAGACTGTCACACCGCAGCTGTTTTAATCAGGGGCCCGATTCTCCCGATTTAACTTAAGCAACATACGATTCACATTCGACTGCGATCCAATCCCGACTCGATTATGATTGAAGCGTATGTGGCATTCCGCTATTTTTTCTTTGAAATAAACGTTTTTATCCTTTTCTGTCATTCAATAATGAATCATTTTGTCTGCAAATGATTTACGATTGCAATATGATTGTAGAGCAAACTACCGTATAGACCTAAATCACCAAAATAGCAGACCAATCGCAAACCAATCGAATGTCGTTGGAATTCGATTGGTCTTAAGTATATTAGTAGCAGAATGCCCGATATGGTTAAAACTGCTATTGCGATCATATTGCGATTCGATTTCTATTCAATTTTGACATTATTACTTAGGAGAATCGGGCCCCAGTTCTCGTTAAACAAATACTGTTCTGGTTTACCTACTTGAAGTTATTCTATTATGTAGGAAGCGGAACTAAATGAAGGTACATAGGTAACACATGTTTCTTGTCAATATCAGCGATAAACAATATAGTTCCACTGCCCATAAAAGGCGGGGTCACGACCTAAATTCCATAGGTACCTACTCATTTATTGAGCATTTATTCTTTAATTCAATCAATCTATAAACGCAATATGAAGCAATTATGTATTATGCAGCGTAGCTTATATAAGTATTGGCGTTTTTTTAGTCATTATATGTATATTCCGTTAGTGTCAATACTGTTTTTTTTTATATATACTAGGTACTAACAAAAAAGTTTTCTTTAATAAATGAGCATCTGTAACCAATGAAGACAAAATATTGATAACCGCAATTTTATCACAAAAAAAGACATTGTTAAGCAAACATGATTTCCAGGCTCCGGTTTATCTCCATCAGACTAAACCTGATCTACAGGATTATAAATTATATGGATATAAACGCAAGTATGTCTATTATTTTTAGCATCTCTATAAACTCAACAAAAATAGTATACTATAGTATGAAGTCCTTTAAAATTGCCCTTCTAATTATGATCAATGAAGGTCTACATAGTTATGGCATTCCAAAGGCAATCTTAGTATTAAGTCCAAACTAAGCTATGAAGGATAAGGCCAATCATGGAATCTTATCGATTAGATACGCTTATTTGGCACAAGTCAAGAACAATAATGAGAAACATAATTATATACAAGTAACGGTAATGAAAACCAGTCAGTACTTAAATAATCTGCTCTGCGTGTCTATTGTAAGATCTTAAGCTTATTTATTTTTGTAATTAATGAAGTAGATTAGGTAAATCTAAGGTTTAACACTAATGACTTATTATTTTACCTATTCTCATTCCTTCAGCAGATAATTCTATTTTATACATGATTGTAAATATTTATAGTCGTGCACTCAATGACATAGTTTATTGATGTAAAACCTATATGTATTCCTAGTTATTAACACTGATAAATTATTATTACAAAGGATTCTGTCAGGTTTTATTTATAAAAAATCAAATTTTTGGATCAAATAACTGTTGCAAGAACCAGTTTGGTGTGTCATTATCAGCTTTAGTGATTCTGAGAAATACTTATGTTGTTCGATTCTTATTATTTTAACAAGCTCTTAATTTTAAAATACCTATATATTAGGTAGTCTACTACCGTATGTAATTTTTTTAAAACCAATATTCAGAAGTTGTCGAATTAGAACATATTCCTTAGTAGTCCACGATCTAAAACACAACATACTAAGTACGATAGCTATTAACTCGTAATTATACAACTTGTGAGTAACATGCAAGTAGATACCTACATTAAACGATCAAGTTATCAGGTGAAACCGTGGTTTTTCCCCTGAGACTCCGGAGAATCCGACAGAGTGGACCCAGAATGTACTCAAGGCTAACAGGCTTCTGGTTGAACATATTTAATTCGAAGACATTCAAAAGCAAAAGGTATTTTACTAAAACGCACAACATTACAACTTGACCACAAAGCAATAACAAATTTTGCCTTAATCCAATAATGTTTGCGATTGCTCTGAAAGGACACAGATTACGAAAGGGGCAAGGATATTGAACTTTGGAATTAGTTTTGTAAATTGCCTATGTATAATCCCTAATAAGGATTGTTATCAGAAATATTAAAAGCCATACATAACTTACCATAACCTATAAGAACTTAGTCTCAGAAACATGTTTAATATCTGCGTGGAATTCCTTCATATTTATTTGCTTTGTAATAAAAACCTCTGCTCGTAAAAAAATATTTTTACTTTAGGATGTTCAGTGATGAGATATATTAGTGAAAAAAAAAGAAACACTAAGATGAACTCCGGAGACAGAAACATATTCCGTAACTGACTACTTACTTATGCTAATAGAGAGCTAGAACTAGTTTTTCCTCATAACATGTTGAATCATTTTCCCAATGATAAGTTGACAATACTAGAATACGACGTAGGTATTATTACAGTTATCTGCAAACAAACAGAATTACGAGTATTTTAAGCGATCTTATATACCCTACAGATAGGTGAATTATATTTTACAGCTTATGAATGAAATATTTATTAATATTAGCTGAATGGTTTTTATAATTCCTCTGACTAAACCAGTTACTATAGTGTTGAAACCGCGAATGGAAACAAGTATTTCGTTGAACTGGCCCTAAACTTAACCTACATTCTTTTCTGTAAGCAGATAAGTAACAAAGAAAGTAAGTAATTTGCAAGTATTGTATATGTCACCGTAAGATTACAAACATCGTTAGATTACAATCTATCTCGAGAGATTGTAAACTGTCGAATAATTGTGAACCGTAACATCTGATTGCAATTTAACGTATTATTTTTCGCTATATTATAATCTATCAATGTAAAGCGGTCAAATTGTCAACTGGCGTAGAACGGATTGCATCTTGCGCGCTGATTGGTAGAACGTAATGTGCCCCCGCCGCTCCGGCATTCGCCATTTTGTTTGTTTATTTCGTTTGTTGTCGATTGTGTAAACAACTGTGTTTTCGTGATTATAAATTGATTTCCTGTTGAAAATAACTTATATCTTTAGAATTAGTTATATAAAAGTGTTGAGGATGTAAAATTTATCAGTGATTAACCAAAGAAAAGCAGTTTGAACGATAAACCAACAAATTAGTGTTAGTTTCCGAACATAACCTGAATTACATTAATTTCTCGTGTTTTAATATTTGTATATGCGTGGAAACTTACGTGTTCTCAATAAATAATATTAGCCATGTCGGATATTGAGCCTGGTCAACAAAATAACTCAGAAAAAAATTATATTGTTAATCCGAACGAATTTACCATAGAGCTACAAAAATATTACAGTGGGCTTTATTTTTTTTAATATTTTTTTGTGTTTGAAGACAAACTACCTAATTGTTTTTTTTTTTTTTATAAAAGTTTCTTATAATTTTCCAATTTTAATTTGTGTTTGAAGAATAAATATTTCGTTACAATTTGTTCCCTCCACATGTCAGGAATATTAATTACATACTCGTACTAAATAATAAATACTTGAAGAATTTTTGAAGAGCATTTATTTTATTTAACTGACACCTCTATTTCATTCCTAACTCTACGGGAACTCCATGGGAACAGAACGGCTGGTCGTGATTGGTCGATCTTACAAAAAGACTGACCAATCAGGGAGAGCTTTCGGACAGTTGACAATTTGACAATTTCTCATCGATAGATTATAATATAGCGAAAAATAATGCGTTAAATTGCAATCAGATGTTACGGTTCACAATAATTCGACAGTTTACAATCTCTCGAGATAGATTGTAATCTAACGATGTTTGTAATCTTACGGTGACATATATAAGACGAAGACAATAGTGTTACAAGTTTTGGATACGAAAGCACCCGACATTTAACCCATATTTCAAGCAAAATCATTCACAGACTTGGTAAAGAAGACCATACCAGTGCTTACTAGAAATGAAGAGCATTGAACTAAATAGATCCATTTCGCAAGACTTGACTAACTTAGTTCGTGCTAAAGTTAGTGTCGCACATGACCGCGCTCCTGTCTGATTGCTCTATCAAAGAAGACTTAATCAATGTTCATTGAAAAAGCACGCATTTCCGTGCCGCAGACTTCCGTAGGATATATTAAGCGATTGTAGTACCTAGGTAGATGGTTTGTAGTAAGTAGACTCCTGGCAGTCTCTTTATCTATACTAATATTATAAAGCTGAAGATTTTGTTTGTTTGTTTGTTTGAATTTTTCTACATATCCAATTATTATAAACTAGCTTCTACCAGCGGTTTCACCCGCATCCCGTGGGAACTACTCCCCGTACCGGGATAAAAACCTAGCCTATAGCCTTCCTCGATAAATAGGCTATCTAACACTGAAAGAAATTTTCAAATCGGATCAGTAGTTCCTGAGATTAGCGCGTTCAAACAAACAAACAAACTCTTCAGCTTTATAATATTAGTATAGATATCGACGACCACTTTAAAGGTCTATGGTATTCTCAGGCAGACATTTTCAGTTTCGACGAGGTATCTTTCTACTTCTACTTGAGATATTGTGTGGACCATAAAACAATCGACATAAGAAGAGAGAAAATTGTGCCTACAGTATTTTATTTTGTAAAACTGTTTTTAAACCAATTAAATAAATATTATAAGAAAAATCTATACTAATATTATAAAGCTAAAGAGTTTATTTGTTTGCTTGAACGCGCTAATCTCAGGAACTACTGGTCCAATTTGAAAAATTCCTTCAGTGTTAGATAGCCCATTTATCAAGGAAGGCTATAGGCTACTTTTTATCCGGGTTCGTGCAGAGGTTCTCACGGGATGCGGGTGAAACCGCTAGCAGAAGCTAGTAAAAAATAATTTATGAGAATTATTCATCTAGAAGTCAAAATAAAATACTAGGTACCAATAACTTAATGCATGAATAGATGCAAACTACAATGTTAATAAAAAAACCGATATAAATAATTACTGTGAGATTAATAGCTTGTGTCTCAAATAAAGACTTAACTTTCCCTTTTGTTCAATGCCTTTTGATAAACTAGTTGCGTAAGACCTTTTAAGGTAAGGCCCTTTCTTGAATTATTAAAATATCGTAGAACTATGTATGTCATTGTCAATGTAAAGTCAGTGCCCCGTTTCCGCGAGGAAAACCTTCGTAACTGAGATTTTTTGTTGAACACAAAATGCATTCATAATTTCCAAGTAACCTACTGTAACAAATACCTGACAATTACTAAATATAAAATTTATAGGTACTTAGTGATAAAAGAGCAAGGTTTTGAAAGGTACTAATTACACTGTTAAAGGCTGACGTTATGTAATAAAATTTAATATTTGTCTTCGAATATATAATTGCTATAAAATTCTCTGTAGGCCCTATTTATGCGGTATTAAGTGGTAAAGACACATAGCAACGCAGTTAATTCAAGGTGACATGATAAATTGTTCCATTAACCCAAAACTTGCTTAGTCCAATTTACCCGCGTGGATTCATACCGCGGGTTGCAGAACATAATATTAATGTTCTGTGTGAGGATAATGAATCTTTGGATGAACTCGTAAAGCCCAAATATGGTGAAGTTAGTCAATGATGGAGGACTATACAATACATATTTATAATACGAAACTTTTTCTTAAAATTGGAAAATAAGGAAAATATTCCTGTTTTAAATGAAACTAGTTGTGAGTTAGATAGACCACACTGACTTTAGTGGTCATCTATTTGTTTTACACCTTGGAAATCCCTACGAATAAGCTAGCGCGAACCGTTTCGCGTCATTTTAATCCATGGGTATTAATCAGGACGAATATTATGAGTCGTATACCCACTTGCCTTCTACGTTTAATTTAATTACAGTTACGACGCAACTATCCTACTGATTCTAAAAACCGCTTTTCCATCTTGGCCGGCATATAAATGTATCCAAACAGGTGTTTATGCAGTTTGATGTATCCTCAATGCTGCTCGGTTGCATTGAGGATACATCAAACAAAATTGCATAGCCCTACCTGTGCGGGTATGTTAAAATGTTTACGCAAAGTTCTTTGTTTTATATTAATTTTACATAGGAACTTACATCTTATCATCTTAAATTACTTTCGATAAATAAAATTATTAAATCACCTTCAATAAAAAATGCACCAACATATAGGTACATATACAGATATAGTCGTTAACGATTAAATTATAAATTCGTTATAAAATACTTTCTAAGTTATATCCTTTTATCTACGCTACATGCTAGCGCCTGCCAAGTTGACTTTACCTACCTATATTTTCCTCTTTTTCCGCCCACATACCAAACATGATGCCAAAACTCGTTCAACTAGATATACTACTTAATGAGAATCGTTGTGGTTTGATATGGAACTACATAATGCGCCCATAAATATCAAACACAGATTTTATTAAAATAATTGAATGATCCTACGTCATCATCTCCCGAGCCTTTTCCCAACTATGTTCGGGTTGGCTTCCAGTCTAACCGCATGCAGCTGAGTACTAGTGTTTTACAAGAAGCGACCGCCTTTCTGCCCCCCTCAACCCAGTTACTGACAAGCAACACTGGGTCGACAAGGCAAGACAGGTCGTCAGACTTACTGGCTTCTAACGATGATCCTACATGTCATACCTTTTTGCTGTTACCCTTTTTTGTTGCGCCTATTTACGAACTAAGTTAATATAAAGACTACATTAACTTTCAGTATCCAGCTACAATAATTTTACCTATAGATTTAATCATCCACTGCGCAAAATATCTGAGCTTCACGTCAGTTATTCCAGAAGTGGAAGATAATTAAAGAAAAACTGTTAATTACACATTCAGTCAGAATTTTTTTTTTTCCAAAACAATAGACCTAACCAAAAAACAAATATTTAGGAAGCAATATCTTACTCCTTACAATTTAAAAATTTGTTCTTGTTTTAACAGGCTTTATTAAGGTAATTTGAGTACTTACTTGTTTGTGATTTGTTTATTACTTACCATTGTTTTATTTGCGATAAGGCTAAGCCATCCAAACAGAGGGAAAGTTAGACTCGTTAATTAAATGACATAGTTACTGTTATCTAATTTGTGCGCATAAGGGACTTAATACCCACATTATATTTGTACACTTTTTAGATTAAAACAACTGATATTTAAATATTGTTATTACTTAAACAGATACTTATGGCGCCAAAAATCATTAGCTTACGTGCCTACCAAAGTCGTCTACCAAACATTCAATTACATAAATTGGGTAGTTACAGCCCATATCAATACTAAGCATCAATTCGTTAGAACATACTTATTACATTACATTACAAGAACATAATTATTACCTATAGCTCAGATGCCTCGCTAATATCTATTCAATTGAAGTATTTTTAATTAGATTATAATTTAATCTTCTTCGAATGAAAGGTTACTTGGGAAAATAACCAATTTGCCATTGCCAAATAAATATTTATGGGCGAATGGTGACCTCACCTTTAATAAGAAAAGAAGATACATAAGTAGTAGGATCTTATGCTTACTGTCAACTTCAGTAAAGTCTGCATTTTTTTAAAGTAATAAATAAATAAGTCTTATGTATAATAAAGATAATAGGAATATCAAGCTTAGGGATGGGAAAATTTATTTACGTTACTAGTATACATACGTCAAGATAATTTATTTTATTTACAACTTTTATAGATATTAATAATGTAATTAATCGTTGTTTATTTATAGGAATGGACACGCAAGCTTAACTGATAATTAACCTTTTTATAAATTACCTACACCATAGATGACTAGTTTCCTCTGGACGCGTGACAGCAGAGAAAAGCTGATGTTTTTTTTTTTGTGAAAATTGACGATCTGTTATTGTTAAGAAAAACGGCAATAAATAATCTTAAAAACAATCCTTTGACAGCGTAACTAATCTTTTGATCTCAAATTACAGCTAAACAATAGAAGAGTCACACCATTAATCTTTATTAATTAAACTACTTGCTAACTAGCACTATTGTTGGATAGCTTTAGGTCATATTTTTTTCAAAACTCCACGAACATTATTCAGGCTTCGAAGAAGCAGGTACGTAATAATTTGCGGTCACAAACAATAACAATGTCGTCGACGTGACGACAACCAACCATGATTTAAGATGCTTAAACAGGTACTAAGTTATTGTTTTAATTTTCAATAAACGAGAATAGATCTACACTGTACACTACATAGTTACTGCAAGCAGTCATTAAATTAAAATCTTACCCAATCCACACAACAGCAAATAACACCAAGAGTTTGTACTCCATTTTTGTAATTGACACTAATTAAATTTAATAAATTAAAAAATATCACTTTATTTACACTGCGAGAAAAATATATTTTAGTTTTTAGTTCTTAACATTTCTTAAATTATTGAAAGGCGAATAAGTTACCGTAAATAAAATATTAAATTAAGTCGAAACATGTAATGCGCGCCAAAACTCGACGCGCACTGAATGCGTTGGCGCAGTTTGTAGCGCTACGAATACTAACCGATCACTTAAAAGGCAGCTGAGATAAAGGATTCGTAGTAATGTCGTCATGACGTTGGTGAAACTCGTAGACTAATGGAACCTGTATGGAAACCCCCGTCCAATAGGGATAGAGAGTCTGTTGTTCAGGTTTACATGACGTACATAATTATAAGCCTGACGCATTAAGCCTATCCCACAAAAAGTTTGACTTTAACCTTTTTGTATGAGTCTTTATAGTGTTTACGTAATCCATTTAAAGGACTCAAAATGCGAAAGTTTAACGGTATAGGTACTTTCATATTTCACATCTTTCTTTAAAAGTTCCATCTGGTACTACCAATTTTATTTAACTGTTATTTTTCCAATAGAATTTTCATAATGTGTGATTGATTATGCGAAAAATGGTCAAGGCAGCATCACCAGGGCTACATCATTAGCCCAATAATTATTTCCGTTGCAGTACGGCTACGTGCGTCAGAGCGTCGACGTTCTCTTTAGGTAAGTACTCTAAACTGACCTTCCCCAAGGATCATTACAGTGCATTTAGCGACTTTAGACTAAGAAGATGATATCAATACGAAAGATGCATCTACCTAATTGTTAAAATAAAACACTTGAAAAACATCCTTCAAGATCATAAACCGTATTATACACCTAAATGTTCAAAACCTGTATTGTTAATGTTCGCATTACTAGGTAATATTCAAATCGCTAATTACAAATTCCTCTGATGAGTCCATTTATAAAATTATATAAGTAAGAAGGTGTCTTCTACATAAGTTTGCTTTATTTTAATATATTCACTGGAGAGATTTCCGGCACAGTTAACTTTGATCTAATACTTAAGTATTGCAAAACACGGATCATTTTGTTAACATTGGCTATTCATAGTTATCTACATATCTTCGTATAACATAACAAGGCACACTTAGTTTAATGGATTGAAAATATAGTTAGAAGGACTTTTCACCACTTTTACTCTCTAAAATTATATAGTTGTGCCTTCTGGTGCAAGCTTTTTACGCCCATTTTCCCTAAACCAATAACCAATAATTGCTATTTAAAATAAATACATAAATATACTATACGAAAAATACGTTAAAAGCTTTGCAGTTGTCATCCGCTGAAAAATTGGGATAATACATGTTGCAGACCCAATGTATAGATCTAATGTACTCTTTCAGAGGAATTACACATTATTCCCTGAAGGGATTTACCTCCTGCATTAATTGTTTGTTACGCATGCTATTTACAACGAGGTACCTAGGTACCTACTTAGTCATGCGATCAACAGTACTGTTGATCGTAGTGCACAACGAAATCCCTTGAAACAAACGTTAATTTTCCTCCTTTAACCTATGATTGACTGAACCAATATGACTTACCTTATACAAATTATCTTTGCGCAATGTTTTCAATTTTATTGCAACCAAACTTTCTTACAACTTATTTCATCTCAATTATTTAGTTAATATTAATTATGATATCAAATCATCACCAAAAATAAACGATGTGCTTATCTTAGTATTTTCAGTTTTTTTTTTTCGGAACTCAATTGTTTAGAAGTTTTAAGTGTAATTATAAAAAAAATATTTGATTGAACGTGGTAATGTCAGGAATATCATATTTATTGGGAACTAACATAATGTTAAAAACACGTTTTATATTTAGGTTACAGAAAACAAACAATAGGGTCCCGTTTTACTCTTTGGGTACGGAACCCAAAAAATGAGGTCCATTTATTTTCCCAATCAGGTGTCATCATCTAGACACACGGCAGTGTGTCCGCCAAGTTCGAGCAAAAAAAGCGACACACCGGCCGTGGGTTATATTACACGAACCATTTCGGGCCAAATTCGACCCCCCTATAACTCAAAATCTATTTTATTTACGCATATCAAATTTCTAGTATCTGTTGAGACCCCCTCACTTATCTAAAATACAAAATTTCATTAATATACCTATTGTAGGTCTTGAGATATTGACATCAGAAAATCGCTATTTTTACTATACACTCTGACTCACAACATTATTAAAAAGTAACTATTTTTAACTGAGGTATGTGTATGGAACTTGGTACTTATTCAGATCTCACTTCTTTTATAGGCGAAGGATTTCCATATTATCGAACTTGGCAGCTTTTCACATTTTTGTTTTGGGTGGGATTTTATTTACAGTCACGAATTTAATTTGTATAGTTAGTTTATTCTTGTAAATCTAAGAAGACTGAATATAGATTACTTTTTTAAAACCAATGGGTATCTTTACAATGTCCAAATGCAAAGATGAAGAAGAAGATGTGGACGCTGCTGCAGTAAATTTATACAAAGCCTTGTTTAAGCTTATAAATGGTATCTATCGAAGACGTTGCAAACCATATAAAAACCAAATGCACGAAATTTAATTTAAATCGATAATAATTTATTATTTTATTTAATTCTTCACGAGTTAACGTTTGGTTAAGTACATTTGTTATTAGCTTAATAACCAGTAGGTAGTAGCCGCATAACAAGTAAGTAACTGAAGGATTTGCATATCTCGATAATAAAGCATTTGTAAATGATAATAATAGATGGCCGCTATTCAAAGTCTAAAATGTTAAACTTTAAAAAAATATAATACTTATTACATAATGTGTTCATCAATAACGCTTTCACAGCTAAAAGAAATGAGCCGACATATCGATTGGGTCCAACTTAAAACATGATTTTATCTGGGTGCGGCTCTATATTCCCTCTGGACACGGGTGAAACCTCGAGCCGAAGCAAGTTAAGACATTAAATAGGGCCATTTAACCTTCTAGAAGATGAAGTCGAATATATCGAATATGAATGATGCTGTCCTTACAACAAATAAGGCGTATGCATTTAGGATTTTCCGGTTACTAAACCGGTTATCCTCTATAAATAAAAGCACCTTGAGAACTGTAAATTATTTTCCGAGAATCTGTATGATTTTTATTATTGCATTTAAAAAAACGATATGGTATAGGTCTGTACCAAAACTGGTGAATATAAAGGTAGGTACCTAGAGTCAATTATGTAGGTACAGGTACCAACAAGTAATGCCTACCGCAATTTGCTTGCGATAGCAATATAGAAACTGTGGTAGAGAACTGATTGCTAAATCACAAATCACCTACCCACTGGATCACTATAACTGCGTCATTGGTCGACCTTAACTATAAATGAGATAGAAGTTTTTGGTATCCTTATTTAAAATTAATTTATATCCGATAGAATGTTATTAAACCGATGAGCAGGGTCTCCAAATCTGCCTTGAACGTAATTACGAGGCCTTTTATATGCGTTAATTTCTTAAGCAAGGAAGGACATATGGTAGATATTTATACATATATTTTAAAATATTTGTTAAGAAAACGCAAAATGATGACATTACGAAAAAACGATCGGTTTCTTAACTAGTTACTTAGCGCAGTGGGGACCTGTTGGATTTTTATTTTAATTCATTTTGTAATTATTTCAGTGACTGAAAGCACTGTGCGTTGCCATTGAAACATACATAAAAATTATCTAAGTACTGGTAGAATTATATTTTCAAATGTAATATTTAATGAAGTAAAAAAGTGATATAAACTGATCAAAATAAGAAAACTGTTTAACATAATTGAGGAGACTAATTAACGATAAAGATTTCCTGGATAATAGGAGGCTAAGATATGTTTTCTAATTCATTTATCACATATATTCATTCATTACCTGCTTTGCCCAAAGGCGCTACTCATTTTAGGACCCCCCCGAGGGCAAAGCAGGTATTTCGAAGGGGTTTATTTTTTGATTTTTTTCTGAATTTTGAAGAAGATTACTAAGACTGTCTTATGTTTTCCAAAGTTTATTATATAAACAACCCTATGAGTACAAATACAAGTCGCATGTAATGTTCTTGGTTATTTTATTTAACATCTCCCTTAGCTTACCCGTTTTAGGAACATCTCCCCTACCTGGTCTAGTTTTTGTAAGACAATAAAGTCGTCTCTTCTTTTAAAACAATGGGATTGAGTACTTTAGTTATTAATATCAAACTCGTATTAGATATACCATAGGTCTATAAAACCAGTAGTTATTAAAGTTTATATATTGTTATTGATGTAGGTATACGACATAGCAATTAATGAGATCGAGTCCCGAAGCAGTGGCGAATCTACCGTAGTGGGCACTGTGGGCATGCTCACAATCCTAATTTACTTTTGACATCACTCTTATGAATTAAAAAAAATAAAATGTATCCATTGTGTATATATTTGTGTATTCTTTTTAATACTCGTGTATGTACTACCCCTACCTATGTACGCACTTACCTATAACGGATCTACTTTTCGTTCATTTCGGTATTACCTACCTAATTACGAATATTGCTACTCAAAAGTCAAATGGAATATTTTAAATCTAATTTCGCAACTTTCGTAATACATAATACAATCGGGTACCTAATTTATTCGTAGCAACACACTAATGCAAAGATTGTCGGAATACGAATAGCAATCGATTGGGTTTGTGGTGTTCTCGCTGCAGTTGCTAAATAAATACTTGCACTACTCCACAATTAAATACAATGCAAAGTACCTGCCTACATATCTGTCTATCGGACAGTCTGGACATTCCAAACTATAGTATTTATAGGATTAATTCAAGGTACATTATAAAACTTGCATTCCGTAGTTTTGCTCTCGGTAAATCAACATTGAAAATATAACGGTCGATTGACCATTAAGAATGTCTCATTGAATTGGATAATTTTATCAATCAGACGGGCAGCCAGACTTAAAAATACAAACCATCAATAAACTTAATCTCAAGTAGGTACAATTTATTCAATCAATCTAAAAATAATTGCCACCATTTGCAGATTTTTCCGATACTAAGTAGGTACAATTACTATAGTACTTACCTCAGTCTGAACTGCTGAAATGTAAGCGAAACGATTATGCTTCATAGAAATCATTTTTTCCACTTTTCCATGTTGCACGATACGACAAAACCACCTCCACTCCAAAATTCTTGTATACGACCAATACCATGTATGAAATGAACCAATACGACGACAGAATTTTCATTCGCTTTTTAAATTTCGCGCGAAATTTTTTTATATCGATTCTAAACAGCCAATCACAGTTTAATAAGCAAGGTTACAAAATTAAGATATCTTTTGCGTTAAAAGAATCACAATCAAAATCTTAAAATAGTCATATTTATATAATAGTCGTTACTGAAAAAATATCTGAAGTAAAAATCTTTTTTTATGCTAAACATTACTCCTATTAGACATGAAACGAGTTTATTGACAATTTCCTGACAGGTTTGAGGTTTGACAGTTGCTATTTCTAAATCTCACTCACGGTTGTCTGTACGGTTTGTTCTTGTGTAAAAATTGTATTGACTATTTTTCTGGAACGAGATATAATTGGGCTTTATTACGTATTTATTTGTATGTGTATGGATTGTCCCGTCTATTGAAAGTTATAACTTTGTTTGAATAGGTGTTTACTTGGAATTTAGTGCGGATATATGTGATGTGACGACTTTATTTTATTGCACTAAAAAATCATGAATATCCTTCCGAGTTTCGCGTCATTTCTTTTATATTTAGTGGCACAATGTCAAGCTTCTGGAACAGACATTGCGTTGGACGCAAAAGCCACACTTCTGCATCGTATAGACAGTTTAAATCTTCTAATATACACCTGTCTATTAACGTTAACTGTGCTGACTATTTGGGTATTTAAACACCGCCGTGTAAGCTGGCTTCACGAGACAGGACTTGCTGTTATTTATGGTGAGACTCATATTATATTGCCTTACAAAGCTTTATCAGTTTATAATAACAGTAACTGGTCATGTGATCACTCAATATGATGCTTTAGACCTTGAAGTAAATTATTATTTACCTGTTTGTACCTATCTGCCGCTAAATTACCGTTTGTGTCTATGATATTGTATGTAACATCAAACTTAAGCAATACATACATTTTATTTGGATAACCTGTTGACCCTGATATCTTTTTAGGTACGTTCAGATTATATTCATTTTTTTTTAAATTTACTTACTTTAAATATAATGTACATTACCCACTCAATTATCCTTATTTCTAAAAAAATGTATGCACATTTGCAATAAATATAGGTAACACTTCAAACAACCAGTGTGATGTTTACTGGTTTGCAGTTTCTAGTGTTGTTTACATAACAGTTTAATTGTGCATTCGTGCATTGAAAAGTACAATGTACTTCTAGAAACCAATATTCCAGTTTTAGGTGTACTCACACGTTTTTTAAGAGTAACTATTGATTCTCTCTCTTCTTAAATCTATAATCAAATTTTTTTTTCTTTACCAGGTCTAATCGTTGGAGCAATAATTCGCTATGCAGCTAGTACAAACCAAGTTACCTACATCAATGTGCACCCTGCACCGGAAACAAAGTACAATCTATCGGTCCCACCAGACATGCTACGCCTGCACTTCCCTGATAAAATGCAGGTGTCTTCGGGAGGTAAGTAATATTAACATATCCATATTTAAATAAAACTACTTTTACGGATTTTATCTATTTTATTGATATTGTGATTGATGTATCGAAATTAATAAGGTCAAAGGTTTATAGGCTATTAAAAAAAAATGAAAGAGATTAAAAAATAATTTTTGGATACCACAAATATGGGATTCTCTGAATGAAGTCACAGTCTGATAATTTTTATTGTCAACTGTCAAATGTATATGTTTAAAAAAACTATTCAAATCATAATTTCCTTGACAATCGCAATCTTCAAGAGTTTTTTTTACTTAGACTTTTTATGTTACTAATATACTTGCACGCAAACCAGTATGGCCTTGTTAGTTTTTTGTCTCAATGGAATTCTTTATTTAATAACTTGAGTGTTTGTAATCTTATCATAGTTATGCCTAATTGATAGTTAAAATTTTATGATAACTTGATGTATTAGCAAATTATTGTGAAATCCCAACTGAATATTAACAAATGGATTAACGGAAATTTATTTTCATACAGATGCTCCAGTACCAAATAAGACTTATGCATATAGCTTTAGAGGAGAAATAGTAAATGTTGAACAGAATGAGATAGATCTGAAGGCAACATTTGATCCTGAGATATTTTTTAACATAATTTTACCACCTATCATATTCCATGCTGGATATTGTCTGAAAAGGGTAAGTATATCACAGAAAGAATATAATAATGAAATCCATTTATTTAAAGCTTAATGTTATAGTTAAAATCAATTTAAGGAAATCCAATTATTGAATGATTTTCCTACGTGAAATCATGCATACTATGTATTTATAGCAACTAAAACCTATTAAAGTTTCTACCTTGCTGTATTAATTAAATATAAAAAAAACATTGAATACTGCAAATTAATGTTTCAAACCAGGCAACATCTGCACTACTTGCCTTTTTCTTGATTTGACAAAGAAGGAGCTTTTGTCCAGCTGTGGGACAACAATCAATCATTGAATCAAATACAATCTATAAATTAACTATAGAGTATTGAGTATCAACAGTATGCTCAAATTACATTCAATTTCACAGAAATATTTCTTCCGCAATCTGGGCGCGATATTGACGTTCGCTATGGTGGGGACAGCACTATCAGCCCTAGTTATCGGCTCTCTGATGTATGGCTGCGTACAGCTGATGCCGGCATCCCTGGCTTCCAGCTTCACCTTCCTAGACACGTTGTACTTCGGTGCCCTCATCTCACCCACCGACCCGCTGACAGTCCTCGCCATTTTCTCACAATTGAAGGTAAAACATCATTATCATTTATTCAACTTATCATGTTTTCCTAAGTATTATGTCTGTGTGTATTCAAATGTGACAATGAGGATAATGAATATATTAATAAACCAACTTTCAATACCTATGTACTTGTGTAGGTATGTAGTGGAACATGTTGAAAGGCATCTAAGTACATCAACTTGGAATAAATTATGTTATCTACTTCGTTACTTCGCTATTCAACTACTTATCTAGTGATACAAGTACTGGTGTACTTACGACCGCAAACGCGGAGGTTCCTTTTAGCGAATGCCTTAAATAGAAATAAGTAAAGTATTCGAATATAAAGGTGGGCCTTCCGCCTTTATGATATGTGCTTACTACATTATATCGAAATCGAATTTACATGTAATTTTAGAAGCTATCCCATGTTCGGTGTCTATGTTTTAAGAAATAGTAAGGAGATAATATTACTAGACCAACACACGAAGAACTCGGTAATACTATCGTGCGTATTTACGAACATAGAATCATGAATGAAATTAAAAATCTGGTACTAAAGAGGTTTTGTAACATTTTGTATTATGTACTTACTTATTTTAGTTTAGAGGTAAAAAACAGGCAATTACCAGGTAGTAAAATACCCCAGTGTTATCTCTCCCATCAGACGCCATTATTTATCATATCTGCTGAGTCACATGCTTGGCGTTTTTTCAGGTATTCTCCCATTGTCACGCAATCGTCAGAATTAATGTGTCAATATTGTTACAGGTGGACGTCAATCTTTATGCGATGATATTCGGTGAAAGCGTTCTCAATGACGCAGTGGCTCTTGTACTAAGCGGGTAATTATACAACATACACTTTTTCAACTTTTTATAAATGCATACAATATCCCATATTAATTAGTTGAAAACACAAAATATCATTAACACGAGTAGGGCTGTCTTCAAAATTGGTTCTGTATTTCATAACATTTTATACTATTACTTAAATTAATTGTGAATACTATCCTTATAATCGCGATAAGTCAGAAAAAAACTATTTTATTTATTCTGCTATCTAAATTACAGCGTAATAGCCCTATATGTTTAATGGCATACCTTCGACAATCAATAGATACGCTTATCAATGTTATATTTTTCCTGTATTTTTACAGAGCCATACAAAACTATGAGTTGAGGTATTCAAATGATGGCGGGTTTGAAATCACGGCGTTTTTGGGAGCTATCGGAGATTTTATTGGGATCTTCAGCTTGTCACTACTGGTTGGAGCTCTTATGGGCTGTTTGACGGCATTGATATCCTTTTCAATATAATTTGCATACATTAATATTCATAAATTAATTTTAAATAATATCTAATGATTGCTATAAATCACTCTAATTGGAATAGTGAACGCAAAGCATATTCAATTTCACAGTTGGGTGAATTTTTATCATGTCTATGCATTTGTAATTATTCAATGGCAGTTTCTAGTTATAGGCGAGGCGTTACAATGCGAAGTATTTGTGTAATTTACTCATTAGCTTAACCCTTCTCGAAAAACACCCGAATGTTGCGTTAATCCACTGTAAACAAACTTGGTAAAAAACGCCCTGTCATTAGTATCGTAACCCAAACAATTATTTATCTGTCTGACTCACCGTCCACGTGGCGTCTAAATATTAATTACTCTTCATACACAATGACATTAGTATTATAGAGATAAGTGCAATGATTCCTTAACCAATGTTTACATGACTAAGTTCACTCACGTGCGCGAGTGGCCACTACTTGAGTCGGCTCTCTTCGTGCTCATGTCATATGCTGCCTTCTTGATTGCTGAAGTCTGCGAGCTCACAGGTAATGTGGACTTTATTGCTTAGACAGTACGGTCGGTTTTCGTTTGTCGTTGTAATGCGAATTTTTTAAACTAATGAAGATGGAATAGGTACATGGTGGTTAAATGCTAAGTTTTTTTTTTTAATTTTGGTACATTCTGATATTCAAACGATCTACGTCACACACTTCACGATGCATTTGCTACAAGACAACATAACTTATTATTGTGTTAGATAATAGTAAACACACTGATTCAATGCAGTCTTAGTTGAAAAAGATCTTTTGTTAGATATTCAAATAGAGATTCTACAATGAATAGAAAACTACCGCCTTGGCCATTTAGACAGTCCCTTTGATTCAATGTGTATTGTTTCAGACACTAGAAATTATTGCTTGAGTTGTAATAGATACATGAAAATTTTTACCACTTTTAAAATAGGTACATGAGTAAAGAATAGTTTTGTCATAGCGGCTTAATCGCTTCGTTAGACAGTCGAGTCAAATGCTGAGTTGGTACACAATTTCCGGCCGTTTGGCCTGGTTTGTTTTATGTTAATGATGTCGCCACTTGAACATTTCTTCGTGGTAAGCGGAAATAAATAAAGGTACCGTTGCTGCAATTGTGAAATTGACGCAGGACTCTGACATTGAAATACGAGTAGGTAAATGTTAGTTCCCCCTACCTTGTAGACAACAAAGATTGTAATAACATTATTGAAGTCACATATAAAAAAAAAACTAAATAAACACATATATGGCAAATAGGTAGCTGGATAATTATCAAATGATGATCTATTTATCTATCCCAATATTATAAAGAGAAAATAACAAAAAATCCAATGGTTGTTTGTTTACGTTGATTAGGCTCCGAAACTAAAGAAACGATTTGAAAAGTTATTTAATTGTTCTGAAGTTACACTGTCCCTTTGTACGCAATATTTTGTGCGGGTCTATAGTACCTATTCTTTTTTAAACAAACGAATACTGAGTATATCTCTCGCATTTCTGTAGTACTGTTTTTGTGTTAAAAAAAAGTTGAATACATCTTTAAAGTTTATTTTATTATATCGCCTTGATATCTTATAATTATAATATTATTTCTTTACACAGGTGTGGTGGCAGTGTTATTCTGCGGCATATGCCAGGCTCACTACACATACAACAACTTATCTTCGGACTCACGCAACCGCACCAAGCAACTGTTTGAGCTACTAAACTTCTTGGCTGAGAACTTCATCTTTACGTACATCGGCGTCTCTATGTTCACGTTCCCTAAACATCATTTTGATCCGTGGTTTATTATTGCTGGTTTTGTATCCTTTTAAAAATATGTAAGAGGTTTAACTCGTGTCAAAATCTTCGTATCGAGTGAGCTGCGATTTGATAACTCAACAATTCCTGATGTCAGAAATTGTAACGTCGACGATGTTAAAATGCTCTTGAATTAATCTAATTCAATTTTTGGTTTTATATAGTGAAACTGAAATAGGGCTTAGCCATATCAAAAGTGCTATTTATGCATTGTGAAATCAATCAATCAATGCACAATCAAGTGTTTCACATACATTTGTTTTGCCTTATTGATTATAAAGTAATGCTTTCAAGATATGTCTTATCATCAATAAAACGTACTAGATTTACAAGATTAGGAACCGATTTAAAGATTACATAGTTTATCACGATGTACCTAGACAACTCATGTAGCCAAAATTCAATGATAATTAAGGACAAGAGTCGAATACAAGTAACACGCGAAAACAATATCAGTGGAATAAGTAGCTCAACGCCTTTTTACAGGAAGAATATTTTTTAGGTGTGTTCAGTTTTCCACATAATGTTCCTTAGCAATAGACAGATCACATCGGTCCTCGGACGCGCTGTCAACATATACCCACTATCGTTCCTGCTCAACCTCGGACGAAAACCGCCCATCCCGATGAATTTCCAGCATATGTTATTCTTCTCAGGTAACTTTGTGTTTATTTAAATAACAGTATAGAAATAATATTTTAAGGTAAAAATCATGATAACACGTAGTACCTAAGTATCTGCGAACAGGCAGGTACGGCATTTCTGAATCTTGGATATTCCCGTAATCTCTAACCGCAAGAATTGTTTGTACCTATCTTGGTAAACAAGGTAAAAGTTAACTACTACAGTCACTCCATATTGTGGTCTCGTCAGAATCTAATTTAGAGTCAATTCACGTTTCATTGAAGCGGGGGCCTAACCGCCTTTGACGCAAACTTGTGCTTGCCTACTTGAACAGTTTGAGCAATAAAAAAGTAAAGCATAGGTATTTAAAATGTAGGTACCTAACTGTGATGATACCATTTGAAACTAAGAATTATCGCCAAAGTATGGGAGATGTCCAAAAAAGGAAGCTGTTTCACTTCGCCCATTTGAAGCTGATACAGAATTTTCAATGATTTACACACAGTTCAAAATACATGACTACACTTTAATAACCTGTTATAATCATCCCGAACTAATATTTCCAGGTCTCCGAGGAGCGATGTCATTCGCGCTCGCCATTCGCAACACGGTGTCAGAAGCGCGACAAGCCATGTTGACGACCACGTCTTTGATTGTGATAGCTACTGTTGTACTGCAAGGAGGCGCCGCCACGCATGCGCTCGCTTATCTTCGTATACCTACTGGGTATGTAGTATATGTTTTACATGTTGCCATTTGTAAAAATGCATATACATATTATAAAAAAAGAAATGTACGACCCTGATTGTCGAAAAACTGTCAAAACAATACAGACATCCTTACAATACATCCTTTAAAGAGCATACCGGATTTCAACCTTATTGTATTTGATTGTCCCTACAAAAGTTTGCTTAAGAAGGGTCATAATGTCATTTTTTGATAGGACCACAAGTACTATCAGCACACACAACTAATGACCAATTTTTTCTATTAATTGGCAAATTATCTGAAAACCACAAAGATTTTCAACAAAGGTTTCAAAGGTAGCATACCTCTGAAAACAGATTAATGTGTGCAATCTACTTAAATAAAATGTAATTTCCAGTGAAACGGGCAACGATGAAAATGACGCGCTACCGTATCGGGATGTCAGAAGCGTAAGTTTTTTACTCCCCTGTAAATATTGTGAATTAACTTTGGGTTGCAAGAAGTTTTAATTGATACACTTTGTAAAGTAGTGCTGGAATCACACTGGTTTTCTACTAGAAATAGACAGGATCACTATCACTTTCGATTGGCGAAACAGTTATATTTAGTAAGCATTTCGTCCATTTACATTCATTTGTATTTGTAAACTCCTTACGTCCACTAGATATTTATTTAAATTTTATTTTAAATTATTTTGGGACGGTACCTATTCCAAAATTTTACAGTAAAGTATTTTAAATCGTAGAGTATAACATTTCTTCGTTGCTATTCTTTATTTTCAATCAATCGCTGCTTTCTGTGTGCCTTATTTTATTTCGTGTTCTAACTTCTTTTACTTCCCTACTAGCCTTTTAAAAGTCTGGTTAAAGCAATTCCATTTGAGTAACTAAGGATGCATATTTTTAAAATAAAATATGGATGTAACTTTACTACCGATAGAAAAACGACGAAAGCGACCGGATCGTTGATCGTCCATTACTTATGCTTTTTGAACAGTTTTTATGGCATGAACGTAATGTTTATACAAAATATTACCAACTTTAATTCGTCAATGGTATTTGACAAATAATTGGCACTATTCACAAATATGTATGTATACATATGTAGCTGACTGTAAGGCTAAATGGTCAAGCAATACTAGTAAACACTAGTACTTAATATTTTGTATAAAAAGTCCATACCAATGTCATCAGAGCACTGTAGGACAGTCGCAGACGCGCACGTATCATGGCTCGTATTCGTACATAAGGCACGTTAGAAGCGTGTGTACGGGCAAGCATGTGATTAATAACTACATTATTGTGGCAGCTGTACCAGGCCACGGACTCTGCTGGACCGGTACGTATTCATAGCGTTATGTTTGCACCTTACTGGAGCTTTGGATGTTCATACCGAGCGCTTATCACGCATTGCGTTTCTCAATCTTTGTTGTACCGTATTTTTTGGGGGTATAGGGTAATAGTTGTACGTTACTAACATGATTCGTTTTAGACAATTGTGCCCAGATTGAGAAACGACGTTTAGAAATCTTCTTCAAACTCCCAAAGTGTACCAATTTCCCTGTTTTCAATTGTTGTACTTGAATAATCGTAGGAGTCTTTGGGGAAGGTTTACAGATTCATTCATGTCATTAGATTAATTTACCTATTTTTGTGTAGGTACCTATTTATATGTCACGAGACGAAGGTTACTTTTGAAATTACAAAACTTATTCTTACTTAAATAACACAATATTTTATTCAATAAATCGCAAACCTTTTTTACGCACTCTGTACTATAATCTTTCTTGACACTCAAGTAATTTCATAGAGTACCCTTCCTACATCAATCGTCAAATTAGCAAAGGTTCATTCAATTGACCTTAGCGTTTAATTAACACGTAACTAAAAACTGTTTTGTTGTCCAGCCCGCTGACATAGGTTTCGGCCTACGTAACATGGACTCAACGCAACCAGCCAGTTGCGACAGGGCAACAGTAAGACTAATAAATACATGCACGCATTACATTCTGCACGAGTCTTACTTAAACTAATAATTAACTAACTTTACTAAACTTCAACACCATAGGGATTGACAGCACATATCGATACTTTAACAATTTTATTTTACAAACAGGGTTTGAAATACAATTCTGCACTATGGCTGAGAATATTTAAGACAGTAATTTTCCACTAACTTTTTCATAGACTATTTTATTCTTGGATTTTCACACCACTGTATGAAGAGAAGCAGATGAAACTATAAATGTAGTGTTGTATCTTGCATGATATTACTTTTACTTTATTGCTTTGTTTGGTTTCTTTTAATATCTAGAGAGGCCGCATGGTAGTTAAGTGGGCTAATGGAGCGAAGGAAGTGATTATGCCTTGGGAACTAAACGGTATCGAAGTATGTTGTATTTTTATTATATTGTTATTTAAGTATATAGTATTTACCACTCACATGCATGAAATACATGAGCATTATGCAAATAACACAAAACCTCCGTGCATGTATTTGGTGAATGTTAATATAGTGAAATAATAACATAATGGGTAGTGTTGCTTGGATAAATTATAATTTTGACTATTTTTCAATTTAACGTTTTCTCAAATCATTTCATTTAGACATCCTGTTTAATTAACACACATTTGTCCAAGTATCACTGCATTTGAAATGACTGTACAGTTCTACACTGCCCTTAATTACACAAGCAGAGGGTATCAAAATCAGTTGTCACTTACAAACTACTTCACTAACGTCAACTTTAACATGGTGTGTAACATTACCAACTTTTTGATGCCACCTGTGAGTAACTTATATGTCCTTTGTATATTAAGGACCGTTTGATCTAACGTTTTTTAATGTAAATATGATATTTTTTTGTTTTTTTTTTTCTTTCTATAATTGGACTTTAAAAAGTTTTCTGTCAAGAAAGATAGCTTATATTGAATACCTAAATTAAATTTTCAAATTGATTCCAACTTCCAAACATTCCTTTGTACATAATATTTTGTACATCCAAGACTAACTCCATGTTCACACATACGTTGGTACACCAGGACACGCCTCGTGACCGCGGTGACGGCGGCACCGGTCAGAAGGCTCGTCTCGCACGTCTATGGGGCGCAGTAGACTCGAAACTACTGAAACCTCTGCTGACTCACGCGCGACCGCCGCTCACGGAGACCTTGCCGGCGTTCATGAGGCCTCTGGCGAGAGTACTCACTACTACCCACCAGTATACGCAGGGGGTAAGTTATGTTTAAAATAAGAATACTATAGTATGTCTAGGTCTCGCCAATCTTATTGGGCGGCTCAAGTACACAAACACCTTTTTAGGCATCATTGGGTGGTGGAGATGCGTGACTGTAAGGAATTTGAGCAACATGTCCGTAATGCTCGGAAGTTAGCTGCGAGCCTCCATAGTGTTTGGGGAGAACTATACATGAACCCTTATTCTAGTCTAGGCTTTTGCAGCTCGTGTCCTTGCCACTTATACTTAGAGACTGGTTTATTTGAAACATTTTGTTGCATGGAGAGAAGGGGCTATCGACAATGTCCTTACGCTGCCAGATCGACGTGCTCGTTCCCGCTGCGTGCTCTCTAGCCGTAGGCGTCAATATTTAACCAACAAAAGTAAAGTAAACAGTATGTTTTATGTCCACAGGACAGCTCGCTGCGTAGGACCGACTCCGATTCAGACCTTTGCATCGATGAACAGCAACCAGTTCCTACGAGTATTGACCCTCAGGTAAACCGCATATAAACCTTCGTTCTTCGACTCGCTATAATGTCAGCTGTCAGTTCGTTAGGCTTTACATTATAGCTTCCGATGTTTTATTGGCATGTTAAGTTGTTATGTATAAAGTCGAGATGAGGTTTTGCAATCGATAAAAATGAGGATGTCTTCGTTAAAGCAAATAAGTTTTGTTTATTAATATTCCATCGAAATAAAACTTGTTCCGTTGTATTTTTTAACGTTTTTGTTGATTTATCATAGGTACTATTTCTATTTATTCTATAATATTTTATTATGTATACATATTTGTTTATTAATATTTCATATTTCCTTTTGGTTGCAGCTATCGATTAACGTTCGGAATGGATATGGGCATGTTTGAGCTTTGTAGCATTAGTGATCCACGGCTGTGATATGAAATTTGCTCTAATAGCATATAATAGAAAAATATGATTAATAGGAAATTCCTTTTTAATTATTGCACGCAGCAATTATGGCCTGGACTGGTGGACACAAGGATTTCTGTAGAAGGTATCACTGGTAGCAATATCTAAGTATTTGTATTGAGTACTTTGATATAACAAAATTGAAAATGGGTGCCACAAATGTTGTATAAATATTAATCATTAAATTTCTTCGCAAAACACAAGATTTTAACTGTTTATTCAATTTTCTATTCTTAGCTGAGTATTCAATACGTAAACCATTCGATATAAATGCCTTTTGTATACATAAGTAAACAGTTAAAATGTTTGTAAATGAATGTTGTTATGGCCAGTGTGTGCTTAAATCGTAATGTTTACACGAATTCACTATTGGAGTTTACAATAACTTTGTATTTAAATGTGATCGTTATGAAGATGTGAATGTAAGATCTGATTATAAGGACACGAATCCATGGCTGCAATGCAAGTAATTATAAAGTCGTAGGCTCGGGAGTCGTATACAAAGCACTCCCGGTTTAGATAATGCAATTTATTTCCTACTAGCTTCTGCCCGCGACTTCGTACGCGGATCCTGTCCCTTATGCCAGCGACTACGGGGTCAGCAAAATCAATGGTCTGAATCGTCTCATATTGAATTTTAAGGGCCCGTTGACGGGAAAACAACGGAATACGCATAACCATTAGAAACGTTCCATATATTTAATTTTTTGTACGTCAACGGCAAAAGCACAGCAGACAAAACGCTGAGAACTGAAGCGCAATAGGCATGACCCTAGGGATAAAAGTAGTGATTCTAATTAGTCTAAGTTGTGTGTGGCAAATATTGCACGTATTATTACGTAAAAAAACATTAAATATTACTAAGATAACAAAGTAGTGGTGACCTAGTGGAAGTCGTTTTGGTTTAGTGGGTAGAGAACCGATCTCTCAAGTATGACTTTGATTCCAGGTCTGGCAAGTACCTGCCAATGCAACTTTTCTAAGTTCGTATGTGCTTTCTATGTATATTTTGGATACCAATAGGGGACGTTAAACTGTAGGTTCCGGCTGTCATTGAACATTCTTGGCAGTCGTTATGGGTAGTCAGAAGCCAGTAAGTCTGACCAATTTTACCAAGGGGTGTTGGGTTGAGCGGGTAACCGGTTGTAAAACACTGGTACTCAGTTGCATCGTGACTGGAAGTCGATCCTAACAAAATTTGGGGCAAAGGCTTTTGAGATAATAACGACAATAATAATGAGATATAAGCCCCGCAGGACATCTGAGGCTGATGACGGGGAGTAGCAACCCCGCTTAGCTATTATATACCGAGTGCTCCAGGGAGAGTATACTGTCCCCCATCTCCGGCCTGTCGGAGTGAACCATGACGGGGTTAGGTCTCACGCCTCTGGCTTGCTTTCATTGGCCGTCCAGAGTGGAGTCGCTAGAGCTGGGTTAGTAGCCCTACTCGGAGGGTAGGTGCCTCGTGGTAAGTGGCAAGTGGGCCGGTGATCTGCGTATAAAGTCCACCGAGGTATCCTCACCCTTCAGCCGCTCATGTCCTTGTTGCCCTCTGGTTTCTATTCAGTGACTCATTCCCGGGGGCCCAGTAAGTGAGGTGGCGAGTCTCCACCTACCATTTTTACATGTATAATAATACATTGTCATCGGGAGGTGCCATAGTTCCCATAGTTTCCTATGTCCTAATCCACTAACATCCCATCACAATAGCCCAAGTAGTTTTCCTCCATAGTCAGCAATAGTTTATTACAGAACCGGGGACTGTCTTTTTTTTTAACGACGTCTACCGGGGATTGTCTTTCTTTGGGTTCATTTCTATAGTGTATAAAGGGATAATCGTCGGTTTTGTGTCACCATGTCATTAAAGTTGTTTCAGCGTGTTGGCTTCGGCCCCACGTTTGCCTTCCAAAAAAGATGTAAAATTTGTACTAATAAGTGACTTAACACAAAATTCAAGCGTGTTGTATCTACGTTATTATTTGTTTGTGAGAGAAAGAAAAGAAAAAATACGTGTTCATTATTTTAGGGTTATCTGTGTAAAAGGCGGACTAATTACTTTTTTTGATTCACCATACCTATTTTGTAACATTCATTTCTATACATTTTAAGTAGTAGGGCTCTTGAAGTTCCACATCAGGTGTTCCAGATCTTCGATTTTTATACGTCAATAGAGAGTGCTTATCAGATTGAACAACTTTTGCTAAAACGTCATACCTTTATATGCTATAGTCTAGCTGGGCTCCTGGAATTCCACATCAGGTGTTTTAGATCTTCAATTTTTATAAGTCAATAGAAAGTGCTTATCAGATTGAACAACTTTTACTAAAACGTCACACCTCTATATGCTATAGTCTAGCTGGGCTCCTGGAATTCCACATCAGGTGTTTTAGATCTTCAATTTTTATAAGTCAGTAGAAAGTGCTAATCAGATTGATCAACTTTTGCTAAAACGTCATACATGTATATGGTACAGAGTAGCTGGGCTCTTGGGGTTCCACATAAGGTGTTCCAGATCTTCAAATTTATTATTTCAGCAGAAAATGCTCATCACATGAAACAATTTTTGCTATGGCACCATTTTTGTATCTCTTATAGTTTTGTTTGTCTGTTGGAGTTCTGCATCAGGTCTTCAAGTTTCGAAGATAAATTATAGCCTATATGTTGACCCGGCTTAATACCAATACAACAAAGAAAAAATCATTGAAATCCGTTCAGTAGTTCGGAAGATTAGCGTGTACAAACAAACAGACATACAGACATACAGACATACAGACAGAATTTTTTTTTTGGATTTGTGTTCCATTACTGTTTCTAAACCCCACCCGATTATTATTTTTTTAATATATTCAATGTACAGACACAGTTTTTTTACAGATTTATTATATGTATAGATAATCGTAGCATCTTTATTTCATTCTTACTAGAAAAGGATATTTTCCATTCGATTTTATTGTTTAGTTTGAGTCGTCTGTAAGCTGAATAAAATCGCGTGATCTTGAAAGCACTCTGTCCCTTAAATGTATCAATAGCTTTATTTTACTGACTTCAAAAGGAGGAGGTTAGTGTATTTTTCTTCACCAATGTTTCATTGTCTATTCGTGAAAGCTCAACACTCGCTTCACGTGATGTAAAATGTCGTCTTACCGTATGAAACACTTTTATATTAAATAATCTAGTCTACTATTATGTACCTACTTACTTCGTAATAAAATTAATGTCTCGCTTATTTCATAGAATTCGACGAATATTTTTGTTGACCATCAAATGGGAACTTATATTTCATGTTACTGGGGAAGGGTAATTATCTCATAATTGAATTTATTTTTAGTTTTTGTTTTATGTCTTTGTCCGTTTTGTATTATTAATGAAATTATTTGACATTAAGAGGTTTCTAAAACCATAAGATTATTTCCTTACTATTTAGATTTTCATAGAATAGTGAGAGGTACAAGTTACAGTAAAACTTCTTTTGTATCATTTTTAATCACATTACTGTAGACAATATTATTTTGCTGTCCATGTTCCTAAATGCTTTGTTTTATCTCATATCATAATATTACAAAGTATTTAACTAATTAATATGTAATATTGATTTGATCTCAGATAGTCAGGTGTCAAAAAATTTAATATTTTTCAAAATTTTATACTAAATGTTACAAGTGTCCTCATCAATAGTTTTGTGTATTGTAAATCTGCTTCGTTTTAAAAACTTAGCAAATTGAATTTCTGTGTATTAAAATCTGAACTTTAAATTGATTTTTATTTAATCTACCCAAACCTAACAGTTATTATTGTATATACCTGAAAGTATAGTATATTTGTGAATAAAAAGTTAACTTTCTATTTCTTTTCTCACTATAAAAAAATTTGTGACCCTATTGATAAGTGTTACAAAAAAAAATCCTTAAATAATTGCAAAGTAGTTTTCATTATCTCAACAAAAATATAAAAAAATTAAAGCCTTAACCAAAAAGTTTTGATCTTATGAAGGAGTTTCCGGACCAACTTGTTTCTGAAGTGTTTGTTTAATTTGTT